>CAWUFW010001366.1:731085-1454670 GCA_963921515.1 Calotriton arnoldi | reverse complement strand
ACGGGGGAGTGTCCGGTAGTGGATTAAAGACTACCAGCCTTGGTATTTAGAGAGCCTATGTTTAATTGCACCGGCCGATGGCTTCTGAGCAGAGCTTTGGGCACCGACACTCTTTCTTTTACAAACTAAGCACTGGTCCTACTTTTTAATATACAGCACCCTACCTTAGGCCTCACAGGTCTACCTGAGGGGTGACATATATATTAAAAAGAGTGGTCTGGAATTTTGCATTAGCTTAAATGACAAAGTCAAACTGCTCTAACAGTCTGCAGTGTCAGGCTGGGAGACATGCTTTACTTTGTCACACTCATGGCGGCATAATAAGTGCTGCACACATGAGGGACTATAACTTACAGGCCCTGGGTACCTCTGGTACCCTATACTAGGGACTTATAAGCAAGTTAACTTATGCCAATTGTGTATAAAACAATAAAACTTACACCTTTGAGGGTCAGAGCTCTGGCACTGAAGTCTGGTTAGCAGGTGTCCGTGCACTCTCGGGGGCATATTACCAAGGGCGTTATCGCCGCTTTAGCGGCACTTTTTGCCGCTAAAGCGGCGATATTTCTATCGCCCTATTAGCAAGCTGTCGCTAACAGCTGTTAGCGACAGCTTTATGGCGAAAGCGACCGTTTTGGTGCTGCTTTGCATGTCAGCGATATATATCGCTAATGACATGCAAAGTAGGCGTTCCCAACTAAAAGCGACTGAAAACAGTCGCAAACACAACTCCCCCCTATTAGCAATGCCCGCGAAGCGTTAAAAAAACTTGCCCTAACCGCGATTATCGCTGGAAACTAACACCTGCTAAAAACCTGACTTAACCATTATAGTCAATGGGAGGTGGATTATAAGGTTAAGTCCTCACCTGCCTATTAGCAAGCTTTTCATTAGCACGTGGAATTTATCGCTCGATTTCTCGCGCTATTGCTGGGTTTCGCCGCTATCGCTGGATTTTTTATCGCCTTGGAGATAAGCGTTGATAATAATGCGTTATCTCCGCGATGAAATCCAGCGATAGCCGGCGATAAAAAAAACTGCGCCAAGCGTGCTTTGCGATAATTATCGCAATTCCTTGGTAATATCCCCTCAGAGTCTAAAAACTAGCAGCATCAGTCCAAAACTTTGGGGGTGATCATGCAAAAAGAGGCATTTCTTATTGCATTTCCCTCTATTTTGATCTTCCTCCCTCTTCTCTGTCTTTGCCTAAACAGAATTCAACATGTCACAGCATGACTTATCCTTCAGTTCACATGGCATGCTCATCTAAGTTCATTCTTGTTTTCTCTGCGCTAGCTTCCAACTCCAAAGCACCTTATTTTCTTTTGGACATTTCACCACCTGGGTCCCAGATACCTTCAATTGAAATTTGAATACTATACGCCTCGCCATTCTCTAAGGTCTGCCTCACAATATCTCCTGACTTTGTCTACAATCAACGTATCCGCTCCCGGTGGCCTCCCTTTCTTATATGTGGCTGCCGGGCAGTGGAATTCCCTGCCTGTCGAAATCCAGCGTGTGGATGATCATCTCGCCTTACGAAAGTCTGTGAAAACCTTGTTGCCCTCTCCTCTCTAATTTATCCTTGGCTATCATGGCCAAATCCATCAACACGAGGATATCCTTACAGGCAATAGCACACTTTATAAATTCACTGGAATAAAATAGAATAGAACTGAACAGGAAAGGAAAGGAAAGAAAAGAAAAGAGAAGAGAAGAGAAGAAAGGAAAAGAAAAGAAAAGCAAAGAAAAGAAAAGAACGTGCATAGAGCTGTATGTTTACGTTTACCAAAATTATTACACAACACCAAAGACAATGTGCTCCTGTTTTGCATTTTTTGTTTAAAACCCTAATGTATTTTGCCAGTGGTATTCCTGTTTATTAGGTGATCCAGCTGAACTTAATCACCAATAAACAATATATTTTAAAAGAAAAGCTTACACCCGGAGCATTGCGTTCTTTGTGGAATGGGTAAGTTTGATACACTTATTTTATGTATATATTTAGACTTCCCAAAAGACCCCCTTTAGCAAGACAATCCTGATATACAAACTTATATTTGCTAAACGTGTATATATTTAATTTGTTGTTTTCTCCCTAAAAATGAATGTTGAAGAATGTTGAATGATGCCTTTTTGCTTTATTGGATAGTGGGCTGGAAAGAGCAGGAAGAATAGCATTTACATGCAGGCACCTGGAGCACCTGGAGCCTGTCTCACAATTTGAAAACAAAATGTTTGTTTATCATATTAAAATATACACATATTTTCCTTGGAACCTGTAAACCAGAGTTCTAAACCCAGTTTTGTTATGTGGCTAAATGCAACCCTCTGTCACCCTGCTGAACACTTTCTCTAAAAGCTTACCTTGAGGTTGCATCTCTGGATTCCAGAAGACCCCCCTCATAAATTCGTCCCATTTACTTTATTGGTGATGCACAGTAGCAAACTAAAGATTAGGGTCTCACTGTCTCAGACCGGTGGCCAGTGGCGGCTGCCACCTATGCAAAGTGGTAGGGTGAGGTGGGGGGGGGAGACTGGGGAGGGGATGCTGGGTAATAAAATAAAAATATTTTAAAATGTACCTGCCGCCTTGTGTTATTATCATTTTATTTATCATCTGCTGGCTCCTCCGCCATTACAGAGCCAGTGGCTGTGCTAAATAAACTTGAACTTTTTGAAAACTTCACTCATTTGCATATACTTATGATGTATGGAATAACAATATGATAACCCATGATGAGATTTAAATGAAAATTTCTATAGTACGCCTCTTTGGGAGGATCCTAAGATACACAAGATTCACCGTCTATGTTGGCCTAACTGGATCACCAGGAAAGTCATAAATACCTTTAATCTGACGAGCAGTCAGACTGGCTGCATCTTACTTATCATACCATACTTCACTAAGGAAGCCCTATTGGCATCACATTTTAAGAAGGAAAGCATTTCCGAATTTCTATTTCTCTGGAATTCAACGATGCATTGGGGGTATGAAAGACTAAAATTCCTCTGGTATAGTAAGGTAATTTTAATTTACTTGCAGTTCCATGAAATTCAACATCTGGCAACATTTGCTTTTAGGAAACCTTCAAATGAAAATCTTTCCCACTTTCAGGGCCATATATTTCATATGCGCTCGCCACAGAAAAGATCTGTATTCTCCGTCACTGGCGCTCCCCAGGGGGGGCCCTCCCATGATGAATGGCTCTTGACGATGTACCAAACGGCCTCCTGTGAGCAGGTCATCTACAATCTGCAGGACAAGGGAGAGACCTTCCTCCTCACCTAGGCACCTTTTCTCCGGGACAATGCCCGCTAGCTCCTAGTTGAGAGCGCCCCTGACCCTCAGTAGTGTGGCCAGATGTTATACTACGCTGTTGCTGCCCTTGAGACCCTGCCTGGCCATGACTCTTGAGGGTGCTCACCCACTTCACTCTCTTCACTCTCGCTTTCTTCACATCTACCTCCCCGCTACCTCTCAATTCTCTATTCACTACCCTCTTATCCCTCTCATTCCCCCCCCACGGGGTGAGTGTGTGAGTGTGAGTTCCCTGTTTGCTTTGTTCTCTCTCCGTCTTTTGTCATATTCTGCTATTTTCATGGCTCCCCTTACCCCTCCGCCTATCCTATGCACAGATGTGGACCCACGCATCATCCTTGGTACTGCACTTACTTGACCTCCGATGGCCCCTGCTTTGTGGGACCACCACACACTGAGGGGCCGATTCCGATGTCGGCCGGTAGGGCTCCGAATAGGATTCGGCTTTACCGGATCCGATTCGGAGCCCTTGTTCCCGACCGAATCGTACGCGGGTCCGGCCGAGCGAGTACGATGCGAATTCGCCGACCGACTCGTCCGGGCGACCCGACCGCTCCGACCGACTCGTACCCGGATCGTACCGCTCCGACCGACTCGCTCGGACCCGATTCGCACCGCGCAATGGAGACGTTTTCCGGCCGGGTAAGTACGATGCGCACCTCGACCGCTCCGACCGACTCGCGCCGTCCGACTCGAACTCGCTGTCGGAGCCGTACTTTGGGGGTCCGTGTCGGACCCCCCTGTACGCGTACCCGTGCGAGGCGCACACAGGGGGACCCATGGGTCCCCCTACCTGTGCGTGTACGCCGCGAGCGCTCGCGGCGTACTCGCTGTAGGGGGCGCCCTTGTCCGCCCTCGCACCCATTGAGGCAATGGGAGCCCGCGTACGCGTTGTACGACCGGCTCCCATTGAGTTCAATGGGAGTCCGACCGACTCGTGTCCGGTGGCATACTAATGCATCGGACTCGTTCGGTCGGACTGCACGGGTCCGATTCGGTCGGAAATCTCTCCGGGTCCGGCTCGGTCGGAGAGATTTCCGGCCCGAATCGGAATCGACCCCTATGTATCTAGTGCTGTGTTTCATTTTGCACTATGTACTTCGCACTGTATAATTGTTTCATGTATCAGGCCTTATGTTCACCGTCCCCTTCCCTTATACCTTGTTTTGTTTTGATCTTCCAATAAAGAATTGTGAAGCAAAAAAAAAGATCTGGCTATTAAAAAAAGATCATCATTTGATCCTTTTACTCGTTTGCTTAAAGCAGAAAATATTGATTGAAAAACTCCAAACAAGTACATTTTTGGCATTTTGTCTACCACAAAACGTCTCTTGGCACACCTTTTCTCCTGCAATTTATAAACGGATCAGAAGCCAGCAGATCTGAGTTTTCATGAACAAATGAGTCAGGAAAGACAATGAGCAGGAAAAAAGATTAAAAAACCACCCATTTTTGTAGTTGTGCCATAAATTCTTCTGTCGTTGGCTGAAGATGCCTTCACGAACAATTCCAGCAGTGGGCCTTCCCTTCGTCTTTCCTCTCTTTCCCTCCATCTCTAATCATGAAAGAACCATGATGGTGGTAAAAGATATTTTGGGCATCATTACAATTGGCCTGATACTCTTAATGGGGCCGGTGGACCCTGCTGCATCTTGTGTTTCAACCACAGACTTTGCCTGCTGAAAACTGTAGAAATCCCTCGGTAAACATAAAGGGCAAATCTTCTGGCAATTTGTGAGGGAGGAAACTCCAATTCCTGTATTTTGTTCTCCACAAATCATGTAATGTGTATTATTTATGCCAGCCCCAAAGTGGTCAACTCATAATGAGGTCCATGAGGAAATTGAAGTCTGCACCGACCGCCTCTGTAGAAGTAGTGATGCTTCACTTGAAGTATTACACATATTATCCATCAAAAAGGGCGTTCTGAGTTCGGAAACAGCTTGACCTCTTTCTTAAAATATAGGCACATCTGTAGGATGGCTGTGGTTTGACTGTGCCATTTGCCTAATAGTATTTTTGAGCATGTTAGTTAGTTGACTAAATGGGTATTTAAACTATAGTTTCATCTCAACTTAACATGTTGTTTCTATCTACTCGAATAAATTGTATTATTCTTTGTGCTCTAATAAAATAATGTATTTTTAAAAGATTTTAATTAAAAACAAATTCTAATGCTATCCCGTGAGGAGCCAGATGAGTGGGTGAAGTAATTGTGCAATCTAATAAGGTCATCATATTCCCAGATCCCATCAGTCGGGCACAAGAGAAGGGACGCTCTTTCCTCACAGTTAAACAAGAGCTGAGAGCTCTGCAGTTGGTCCATGTTCTGATATTCACAGCCAAATGGAAAGTTACTTTTCAAGGCAAGGCTTATTTTTTTGTTAAACACTTGAAGCAGCATGGGACTAGGTCGAAGAGATGGCCCAGCGAGGCATATGGCAAGACTCAAATCACTCTCTCAGCAAAACCCAAGCAACATCAGTTGGGACCTAAGAAGAAAAGAACACAAAAACCCCAAAACAGTTGTACTCCTACTCTCCCACCACGCAGTGGAAGTGATTAGGAGGATGACCAAGTGGTGTGCAATGGAGGCTCAAGAACAAGAAGAGAAACAACCACCTCTGTACAGGCAATTCTAATGGGGAAAAGAAACACCTTCCCAGACTCCTGAAGACTGATGTACTAACTGTCTGCAGCATCCTTGATACTTACATTCTTATTTCATATTGTTGATTCCATGTAGGTATTGTTTGTGTTTCCTTGCACCATATACTGGATGTCAGATGTGGCAGACTGGAGGATGTCGGATGTTTCACTTAGTTACTCCTCCACTCCTCACATGTATTTTCTTTTAGGAAACAGGATTACGGAAGACAGATACTTCTTAGTAGAAGGTGTAGGGCATTGGTTACTGCAGGGACACAACTATGTTCTGGGGTTGTTTTATCTCTGCAGCACTACAAACAGAACTGTTCTAACAAGTTCGAGATGGTGTGGTGGGGGTGGAAGATTCTATACAAGAGCGTGCACTATTGTTGACGGAATTACAACCGGGCAAATAACAAAACAGCAGCAGAACGCCTGGATTTCAGAACTATGCCATGGAATGTTAATGGACTTAATGAGAAGATAAAATATGGTGCCTTTCTACAAACTGCTAAATATTATAATTCAGGAGTGGTTATACTGCAGCTGACACGCTCCTTGGTAGCAGAAGCGACGTTTTGAGCCGATTTGGTTTTAATAGACAATACTGTGCTGGATTTTGTAAAGGTTCCAGGGGTGTAGCAGGCCTTCTGCCCCAGACATTTTCTTTGACAGTCACACAAGTCCAATCAGATAAATTGGGTGATTCACTATGGTCTCATGCTTCTTAAACTGTGATTATGTTATCTGAATAATGTATATGCCCCTCTCCGCCCCTCGCTCAGCACACTCTCCGTGCACTCATTGACGTGTTAGTAAATACACCTCTTGGCGTGAACTGTTGGAAATGTCAATGGTACAATAAATAGTGTTGTAGATTTCTGCTGACCAGACCACTCTCACTCTTATTGAAGCCCAGTGTTTGCTATGTCTGTGGCAATAATGGGTTTGCGTGATCTCCAGAGCAAGTGGCACCCCATGGATAAGAACTGCAACGACTTCCTGCTCCTGTTAGTGTTCCTGAATTGGGTCAGGAGGAACCAGATTTTGCAGAGAGGCATCTCGAACTACTCACTGTCACCACTACTGATAGATATGGATAGAGAAAATAGCCAGGAAGGGGGATGTGGCGAATAAACACTTGGTGGCTTGTGGACAATGATTCTGCAGAATACTTGCAGGAAGAGACTAAACAATATTTTGAATTCAATGAGGGCTAAGTTGAAACACGCGAATCATTATGGCAGGCATACAAAACAGTGCAAAGGGGGAAGGCCAAGGCCTGCCTTAAAGGAAAGGCACGGGATAGGACTGTTGGAGCAGCTGTTGCGCTTTGCAAATGCTATGTCATTCATTCATAGGGCAGCCAAGCAAGAAGGGCTTGAAAAGAAGGTATTAGATTTAGAACATGATTATATCTCCATGAAAGAGTGTGCCATGGTTCAACAACCTGAAGTGGCCCCACATGACCTTTGGTGCCGCACAGGTGTAAAGATGTGTGTATGATCCGCAAGACAAATCTGTCAAACTCCTCTACTGGTTAGTTCGCCTAGACATGGCCACCAGAACCATTGTGAGGATAGTTGATGACTCTAGAAAGATAGTGTCAGAGGCCATGGGAATTGCTAAGGTAATTGCAGCTTATTACATACAGTTATATAGGGCATGTACCCTATCCCATAGGGAAAGAAATTTGTCTCTGGTAGTGAATCTGTCTCTCTCTCTCTGCACTAACCCAAACAGAATTGTAGCACCTCCAATGCGTCTTTAATAAAGACAAAGGGGCATATTAGCAAGAAGCTCGTTAATATTATCGCCGTTTTAGCGGCAGGAAACTGCTGCTAAAGCGGCGATAATTGGCTTGATAATATGCGCTATAGAATTCCAATAGAAGCCCAGGTTAGATGTCCTGCACATCTAACCTGGGCTTCTATTGGAATTCTATAACGCATATTATTAAGCCCATTATCGCCGCTTTAGCGGCAGTTTCCTGCCGCTAAAACGGCGATAATTTTAACGAGCTTTTTGCTAATATGGCCCAAAGTTTCTGAATGTTTGTCCACTGTGCAAACTGAAAAGACACCCAGTCCCAATGGGTTCCCCACAACATTTTTAAGAAGCAAGCCTTGCTGCTGGTCCCTTACGGATTGCTGTTCCTAAATGAGGCAGCTCCATGTTGTGTATTCCCATGTAGCCTCAGAGCAGCTACAATACCAGTTGTCTTAATTCGGGTCAACCCTGAAGTGTTGCGTCTTATATAGGCCAATATATCTGATTAATACCAAAGTCCAAATAGTAACTAAGGTGTTGGAAAATAGATTGGCAAGAGTAACTACTTCATTTATACACAGAGATCAAAATAGATTTATGCTAAGCAGGGGGGCCCAACACTGTGTATAAGACCAGTCCGGATAGCACTTGAAAAGGGCTCGCAAGTTTGTGGGATCCTGATTTTGTGAATCACAGGGTTTGCAATCGTAGATGAAGGCCCTAATCCTTTAGAGCAGTGGTTCTTAACCTGTGTTTTAGTCGACGAAGCCTTCTCAGGGGGTCTGCGACTGCTTAGAAACTTAAATAATGTTAACAGATTAATAAAGTGTATATAACTAAATAACCACAATCTAAAATGAAAAAGTGTAAAATGTTCTGTAAATGCGAAAGAATTTGAAGCTGGAGGCTAAAATTAAGTTAGTATCTTCCGTTTGATGGTGAGATCAGTACAAATGCATCAAACAGAACATAGTATGTATGATGAGTGACCTCATATGAATTTAAAAAAGCTCCAGCCTTCCCATTAAAATTAAAATGTAGATTTTTTTTATATATTTGTGAATTAAATAAAATATTTCAGCATTTGTGTATTTGATTCATGAATGTTTGTTTTTACAAATTGTTTTGCGGCTCAAATCATTGCAAATGCTTAGCCAGGGTCCCCACCAGGGCCGGACTGGAAACCAAAACCGGCCCTGGGAAAGAGCTTGGCCGCCCCGGCTGGGAGGGGGTGGTTGCTAGTGGAAAGCTTTGTACCGCTTTTGTTGCAGGGGGCCGATATTGCAGCTATGCTGCAAAAACGGCCCCTGGTAACAAAAATGGCCACCCAGGGGTCTAAAACCGGCCCCCACCCTGGCGGCCCACCGGGGAAACGCCCGGTGGCCGCTACGGCCAGTCCAGCCCTGGTCCCCGCCTTCCAATAATGACTTAGTGGGGAGGGGGGCTCTTGACTCCAATAATGATTCAGTGGGGGTCCCCGGATTCCAGTAATGGTCAAGACATAGAATCTCCAGCATTTATCAATATTTGAAGATAAATGTGTCAGATCAGTTTTCCACACTTTCAGCATCATGGGAGAGCAACATCAGTCAAATGGAGGGTGAGAAATAGATTGAGGCCAGGATGGTACCAAGGGAAGTAGATGTACCGGTGCATCTATGCCTCATCAAATGAAAGCGTTTCCATTGATTCTATTACTCCCACCCCAAAAGACTATAGAAAATGGGCATGTGGTGTCGTGCTGCAGGTGCCTGATGCAGTGCTGATAACGCGCACTGGTTCCGCATGGTCTGGAGCTCTTCGATAATCCAAAACTATTGGCAAGAGGTCGGGTCAGGGAAGGCCTGCAGACACTACTCCAAAGTTATGTATCCAGGATATTATGAGGGAATGGGATGGAATTCGCCATGCCTGTGTCCTGCTAGGTATGGGGTGCCTCATAGCAAAGCGAAACATTGCACTATTCTGGTGGTACGACCAGCGGTATAGCGTGGGTTGCCAGTGCCTGGGGCAAGTTTTTAAAAGAAAGTATTGCGCCCCCTAATCCGTAGACCGATAGCTTAGGAAGTGCTAATGGTCCACGGGTTAGGGGCGCAATACTTTCTTTTAAAATGTTGTGCCCCTAAGAATTTTGCACCCGGGGAAACCGCCCCTGTGGACCCCACACGCTATGCCACTTGGTACGACTCAGCCCTAACAAAGTCTGTGTGTTTGAGAGGAATGGATTTTAGTGCAATTTCAGGGGGTCCATTTACCGGGCATGGGGCTGCCCTAAGAAACACAGAAAGATCTGGAGTCCATGGTGCGGCCATTTTGCCCTTCATTCGGTGTATGCCACTGCTAGCTGAAATGTCCAGTATCAGTCTTTTCATTGAAGCTACCAATTCAGGGGCATATTTACAAGCCCCTTGCGCCACTTTTGCGCCGCCGTTGCGTCACGCATGTGACGCAGCGGCAACGCAAACCATGCGCCGCCGTTGCGCTATATTTACAACGTGACGCATCTAGGGAGATGCGTCACGTAGTAAACCCCTGCGCCACATGAAACCTGCGTCAGGTTTCATGTGGGCGTACCGGCGCAGGAACGCCTCGGCAAAGTGACGTAGTGAAATCTACAACATTTCACGCAGTCACTTTTCCGACGCTGGTGCGTCAAATCCTTACGCCTGCTTCAAGCAGGCGTAAGGATTGACGCACCATGTTAGGGATAGGGAAGGTTGGAACAGTGCTGGAGTTGCGTCGCGCTTGCGACACAACTTCAGCACTGCGCCAACCTTCCGCCGGTAGATGCGTCACGCATCTGCTTATCCTTGCGCCACGATGCGCCGCATTGTAAATGCGGCGCATCGGACGTGGCGCAAGGGTAAACTTGCGTGACGCATTTTCCCTGGAGCATCCCTGCTGATATGCAGGGATGCGCCAGGGAACGTAAATATGCCCCTCAGTGCTTTAAATGGCCACTCATTACTTACTCTTCTTCAACTCGGAAGGGATGGTACAGGCACTTCTCGGTGCTTCTCCGGTGCTTTTAATAGGAGAGTACTGGCACTTCTCAACAGGTGACAAGTACTCCGGGCCAAGGAGTGCCTGCACTTCTAAATTACCATTTCAAGCACTTGGCTGACCTTCCTAAATGCGACCAGGATCAAACAGCATCTGGGACGAAGCGCTGTTTCCGTTGAATTGAAAAGTTAATTAAAAAAAAAGTGCTCATTAAAAAAAGAATCTGAGATAAAACAACGACCGTTTGCTAGACTTCATCGCATGCCTTTGTTCCCCCCCTCCCAAAAGCAAACACAAGGCCACTCTGAAACGAACCGTGTTTGTCGAGGGCCTCGGTAGCCGTCATCGGGCAGGTAATTGCCGTATGAATATCGAATTAACATCAGTAGTGCAGAGCGCGCTTCCGCCTCTGCTGGCGAGGCAGGTGACATCTGCACCCAAGGCCGTCTGCTGGCCGCGCGCCCGCTGCGAACAGAATGAATAATAGCGCATGTGTTTACCGTTGGAAAACGGTTTCCAGCCCGTTATGGCTGCCAACAGCCATGACCTCAACTTCTCGTAATGTTACGCCTCTCAGATGAGTGGAAACCCCTTGCGGCCCACCGGGCCAAGCAGAGCCAGTGATGCAGTGGGAGGTGGGCCCGAAGTCACAGAGATGGAGTTTCCGGTCTAGCTACGCCGGTTCTCGCTCTCCTGGACCCATGTGAAGGGTGCCGGCATCATGGCCTCGAGCTCGCCGGCTTGCGACTAGACCAGCAGACGTGATAGTGTCTTCTTGTTCTTGTGGTTCTTGGAATCTGTACAGTGAAAGGCGGGCCAAGATTTTCTGGAACAAAAAAGCATCAGTAAAGCCAACAGGCCTTGGCCTGCAGCGGAGTGTGTGTGTGTGTGTTTCTTTTGCTCCCTTTTTTCCCTCCATATTATAGTAGCTGCGAGAATTACAAATCCAGCCTGGCCTGGGCGAAATTTCCGTTACACTGGCATAAACCCAAATAATTTCGGTAATTTTGTGCTACACTTGTTATGCAAAATTATGCCATGTCATGTAATTATGCACCATGAGAGAGCACAGGAACAATGAGAATGACCAGAACTCAAGTGACCACTGATTGATTGATTGATTGTTTGTCACGCTTGTATTTTTTTAGCATGAAATTCATCTTTGTATCCAAAATGGACGCAAATATGCATTTCATGCTAAAATAGTGCCAAATGCCAATTTGCACTGCGTAATTACGCATAATTCTGTGCAATTTTTTCGAAATTTTGCATAATTTTGCAAAAACGAATTAGGCTAATTTCACACATCCCTAAACACATTTTCTCTAAAAGCATCATTTCATACAATTTCAGTGAAATTTTGGAAGATTTTGTGAAAAAATGTATGCAATTTCACATATATCTAACCTTGTCTTATGTCAGATTCTTGTGTCAGCACTGTCTCCATCATTCTAATTACAAGCATTGGCAACCTAATAGGTCTCGCCTATACAAGATCTATTGGCCTTGTTATTGTTTTTTAGCCATGCTGCATAGTAGCGTCCGCGCTGCTGAGCAACATAGCTGAAAGTAAGAGAAAATAAAAGTGCTGTGATACGGCCAGCATTGACCGCGTCATAGCACTTTTATTTTCTTTAAATTGAGCCATGTTGTACTGCAGCGTGGCCGCCGCTACGCAGCATGACTAAAATTCAAGAAAAAAGCACTATGATGTGGCCAGCACTGGCCTCGTCATAGCACTTCTTTCTGATAGGGGGAAGCAACTAGAACAAGGGAGGGTGTGGGAGGGACAGGGAAAGCAACAGGGATGTGAGAGGTGGTGGGAAGGACTGGAGCAAGCAACTGCGATGCAAGAGGGGTGAGAGGGAAGAGGGCAAGCAATTATGATGTGGGAGGGGGGTCAGAGGGACGGGGCAAAATGCAGACACATGCACAATTATGGACTGCTAGCCTAATAATAAAAAAAGTACCTCTGCAAGCACGCGGCCAGTGAAAGGACATCAGCCACAGACAGGAAACTGTACTTGGTCCATGCTTCACGGAATGGCAACACAGGAAGAGAAAATGAAAGCAGGAGTTGATGACCAATGGGAAGGAGGGAAATGATAGTGACGTGAAAGCCAACCATCAGTAAGTAATGGTAAGTAATGGCCGGGCTCTAAGCCCTTTTAAAGTTTTTTTTTTTTACAAGATACTCATAGCAACACTGCATGCACTGTCTCAGGTGAGACCTAAAAATGGATGACTGATGAAACCCAACACATTGTCATGTAAATAATAAAGGTAGTTACAAGCCAGATCCCTGGAGACTTCTTTGAGGTCTTGCCTACAGGCATCTTTTTTAGCTGCTTGTTGTCAGAAGACCTCTTGTGGACCATACCAAAACTTACAGTGAGCTGAGGCAGCCTATTATTTACCATTGGTTGTATTTCTTGTCACTCCTATTTGCTTGCTTCTTATTTGATGGGTTTCCTTCCACTTTATTTGTCTGTCCCAACTCTGGAGCATAGCTTCTTTACCATCCTTTAGACTGGATGACTTGCAGTCTTCTCCTGTTCAGATTCTGGGAACTACTTATTTCTTGTTTCAGCACTCCAGGAAAGTACACGTTTTTTCTTGATCCCTCCCTCATGGGCAGCTTTCCATTTCAAATGCAGCCCACACTGTGCTGCTCCATCTTCCCCACTCCAGTTTATCCATTTCTACTTCAACCTATCTTTTCTGCTTTTATGTTTTTTTAATCCCCCCCAAACTCCTCCGTTGGTCCCCTGTCGGCTTCTCATTACTTCCCCTGCATGCATTAACTTCTTCCCTACACGCTCCCCCACCAATTCCTCTGTTGTTCTCTGCGCCTCCTATTGTGATCCTTAAAAAACTTTTTAATATATATTTTGGTGTGCCCAGCAGCGGCTAGGCCGCTCAGTTTTTTAAAAGCACCTTATCACATTTTAACTTAACATTTTATTTACCACTCCAAGTGGCATCAACCATCTTGGGACAGTAAATAAAAAAGAAACAAAATGGCTGTCGTGCTGTACCGTATGCATGCGTCATCAATCTAGACCACCGTAGCATCATGACATGTGTGCTTATATGTGCATGTAACCATCATCACAATCCTTTTTTTCCTTTTTTTAGCATTGGCAAAAGCATCTCTTTTTGCAACAATGGCAAAGTCATGAACATCAATTCACCAAAATTCCAGGGGTAGGAGAAGTGTGTGTGACCCTACCAACATCATAGGAAGTGACATCTTTTTACCTATGACCCCCAAAACTTCCCAGAAAGGGATGTCACATGGCCTTAATTCTGATGACATCCCGATAATGAACATTGCCGAAGTTCCATAATAACGGCTTGATTAATATTAAAATACAACACTGCTGACATGATCTTTGGATGTTGTGGAATATATTACTTGACCTGATTTGTAGCAAACAAGTGATATGAGTGAGCTAGACCTCTTCTAGGAGGGATCAAGAGGGTCCCCCCATAAAAAAATGGGTCATATGGTGCATTTAAAACACAATTGCCACATAAATTTGCCAAAAAGGCAAGGCTCTGAATGGGGCACTCAATAAATAGTCAAGTCCTTTAATGGGGTGCCAGGGCCAGTGTTTTGTCATGCTTGTCCCTCACATGCCATGAGTGCCCCTTGTGACACAAATTACTTGCAATATGCCTGTACCAGAGTTTTCTTAAGCACGAACAGTGATATATGTCCCAGAAATTCTTTGTAGTCGCAGAAGCAGTGCATGATATCACAATCAGGAACACATCTAGAGATGGTGCTGGCAGTGATTGGTGAATGACTGTACTACAATTTCTCAACATAAATTGTGCCAGAAAACTGGTAGCTTGGTACTCCCGTTTCTGGCCGAAACAGGATTGATTACAAGACCTGTTAATTCTGGGCGTATATCCACCTACTAAATACGGGTTTAACTATACACCCTAGATGTGGGTCTTGGTGCGCTTAGACTAGTTACAGTATATTTTTACCTATTCCAGATTTGGAAACTAGTCATGACGTAGAAATACCTTCTGGTATCAGTAATACCGCATGTGGTATTACCATGCCCTTATCGGCTACTTGTATTTGGGCCGTTAATTTATTACTCATTACACATGTTAGTTTCTATCCTGCTGTAGGAAAGCAGAAGCTGGAGAGTAGTATTAAACCAGTGCAGTGGTGATTCAAAAAGGGTGTTGATGGGGAGAGTGTAATTTATGGTTGCGGAGCTCTAGATGGAGATGGTGGTTTTATAGCAGTCTAGAATTCTGAGTGATTTAGGGATTACCTGCAGGTGGTCCAAGAATGGGCACCAGTATTGAGGATTGCGGGGGGGCCCAATGATTGACATCTGGAAGAGGCACGCAGGATTTAGGGTGCTACTGAGGGTGAAATTTGGCAGATCGTAGGTTTTTAGCGGGTGTATTAGAGGATACACGTGGTAAGGAGCAAAGACCAAATTCAGTGGATAGCCTTAAAGATGAGCAGTTTGTGTGACACCCTTTTTAAGCATCTAAGCATCCCGCCTAGGGTCGGTACATGGCAGCTGGATACCAGTCGGTGAAGGTTAAAGCAGGCTCACATTGCAAAGATAATGTCCTTATCCAAATGCACAACTAGATAAGGTCCAATCTGACCAGCTGACTAGTGTAAGATTCAATCTTACTCAACGCTAAAGAATTGACTAAACTCTTGGCGAATAGGTGCCTAGAATTGCCGGGCCACTTGTAACAGCCAAAAAGGGAGTACGAGCCACCTGCAGTCCTAACCTATATGTCTTGATGGGGGTTGTTCTCCACCTAGTATCTTGCTGGTATTATCGGAATAATGGGTTGAGAAGTGTGCTGGAATTGGCTTGTAACACCATCACCCTCTTAGGCAGCTGTGGGAACCTATGTAGCGGGAATACGACCAAATCACTAAAGAGACTACAGGGGGCCCAGAACACTGTGGTTAAACCATGACCGATACACCTGGAGATTCGAGTCAACCACTAGGCCCACGGATCTCTGCTATCAACTATACGAGGCAGCACTGAAGCACACCACAACACTAAAATGACAGAGCACTGACACAGAGTTTGCAAGAAGCCGCTGTCCTTTGGAAGGGCCAACCAGGGCCCCTCGAGTGAGAACATAAGTAACTACCTGTTATTCAGATTATTTTACAACACACCCTTTAAGTCTCTTTAGTATTCACACCTTGCCTCTCTTCTGAGGATTTCTCAGTGATTGCCTGGAACCTGTTTAATCCTGGTGGACGGTTTCTGCTTGACACAGAGGGTAGTAAATTGTTTTTTGGGTGTTTACTGAACTATTATGTAGATCATCCTAGTTGAATTCATTTGCTTCTTAAGAGCTGGTTATTGGTGTTTGCTGTGTTCAGTTGCTATTGTATTCAACGAGTAGTCCCTCTTGTTTGTTTTCATTGGACATACGTGGTACACTACAGAAAGCCTCTATTGTGCAAGTGGGTTCAGGTATAAATTAGAATGTCAAGGCGCAATGTAGTGCAACTGTCTCCCCTCACTCTGTCTCTATGTCGCCTCTCTCTCGTTGTGACTTCTCCTCGATCTCTGTCTGTCTCTCCCCTTCCTCTCTTTTCTTCTGTCCTGCATTTTGTCTTTTTCTCTCGGAGAGACAGAAGCTGTACCTCATGAATCCCACGCCCTCTTTCTATTGCTTGCTCTCACGCACTCTGTATTTTGTCTCTTTACTTGATCCGAAATTTCTCTTCACTGTCTTTCCCTTTCCCTTCCTCCCTCTATCTGCTCTGTACCTTTCGTCTGTCTCTCCCTCGCCCTGTCCTTCTCCATTTTTCTCTCTCTTTTTAACCGCCTCACGCTTTCTCTTTCTCTCTTTCCTTCGACCTTTCTGTCTTTATCTTACACGCTCTGTATGTTCTCTAACTCTTTTCACTTGAGCCACACTTTCTCTCCTTACACCCTCGCGTTTCTCTCCTTCCTCACTTAATGTTTCTGCTGCCTGTTTCTCTCTTCCTACTTTTTTACACCCCCCCCCCCCCCCCACCCCCGCATCACCGGCTTCCCTTTTATCTCGCGCCGTTGGGTAGGTTCCAGCTTTGCACAATGCGCCTCCTCAACCGTTAACAGCTGTTGTTCCCTCAGGCTCTCTGCGATGTGGGGGAATTTCCATAACTTTCCTTTATCAACTGCTTGGGGCTTTCCTACTAGATGTGTTAACCCCCTCAGTATGGGGGCCCGCCTTGCTCTGTAACCCACAAGCCCCCAAATGAGCGGGGAGAGAAAAGGGATTTTGTTGTGTGGCCCTTGGAAACTGTTTCCAATTATTTACATTGACAGCATCTGGTATTTTTGCGTCTTAAATCGTAGCTTTATTTATAAGCACTCTAATATAACTGTTCATTCCAGAAAATAGCGCTTTAACCTTACATTTTGTCACATCACATTAACAAAATACTCCAGTAAATCAAAATGCACAAACTACCAGCCATAGTCTGCTTATGGAAAGGAAAAGACTGTTCTGAGTTAGTCCTGAAAAGGCTAACGATCAACACAATAGAGGAACACCATCATGGCGACTTTTTGTGGGTCTACCCCAGGCCCCACTCTTTGCAGGGCCATGCACTGTCACTGCTCAATGTAGAAATATATGTGCGTGTGTGTACATATGTAGTATATAAATATACGGAGAGATTGCAATTCATCCAGCGGCAGGCGAGGGGTATCAAGTGGCAGCCCAAAGTTTCATTGAATACTCCGTGAGTGCTCCAGATGTCCTTTGCAGTGGTTGTGTAACCAGCGGGTCCCACCCGCGCTTTTTGAGGGCACCCTAGCGAGTTCGGCGGCCCTGGTGGGAATATGCAAACGTGTTCTTCTCTGGCCTGACTGAACCGCTGCTAAGTCCCGTTGACCAGTGGAGGTCATGGATTATTCAAGTCCAGGGACGCCAGTCATTTGTCTGACACCCACGGAGAGATTGCAATTCATCCAGCGGCAGGCAAGGGGTATCGAGTGGTAGCCCATGTGAAAGATTGTTGGGGCGCAAAGGACGTATGAGGGTGACAGGGGCCGGCATCCGGTGGAAACATCGGGAGAGGATTTTGATTGGACATTGAGGTCTTTTGATTGATCAATAATATCGGGGATGCCAGCATGTCATCACCATGCCGGAGTGACTACTGCCTTCTGATTGGCCAGAGAACAGCCAATCGTCAAGCTGAACAATTTAAATGGGCTTGGTGCTGTCCGTATCGGACATTTATCTTTGCTGCACTGAGGGAGGCACTAAGCTGAAACTCGTATGCAGCTAATAAAGTTTCATTGAATGCCCAGAGACTGCTCCAGGTGTCCTTTGCAGTGGTTGTGTAACCAGCGGGTCCCACCCCCGATTTTTGGAGGCACCCGCCGCTGGTTCGGCGGCCCTGGTGGGGAATATATAGGTATATATATAGGTTTGACAAAGGCAGCTGCGGCTGCTGAAACGCGTTACCAGTTGTTTTGCCAATAAATCGTCATTGAGCGAACCTGAGCATGCTGGAGTCTGTCTTGATTGAATGGCAGGTGTGTGAAGCTGATTATATATATATTCACTGAAAAAACCATAGGTTTCAGGGACGTTATAATTAGTTGGACATTTCACTCGTACAAAACCAGAGAAATTCGGCCGTTATAGTTAGTTGAGCTAACTATAACTCGCGCCCCCGCAATGCACTGCTGATGATGTCACATATTACATCACTCATAACATGGTCAGTGACATCACTGATGACATCACTGATGACATCTCAAATGACATCACTGATGACATCATCCAGTGACTGTGTGTTTCTGTAAAGTTTAAATATCTTTTATATATATATATATATATATATATATATATGCCAAGGTGTATTGAAGAAGGAGTGGGTGTATAAGTGTCTGAATGGATGATTTAGTAGGTGCGTGACTGACTGTATAAGTGAGTGATTAAAAGTGTCTTACTGAATGCATGCGTTAGTGACTAATCTGTGTGAATGTCTGTATCAGTCTGTCAGTTGGTGTGTAAGCGGCTGCCTGGGTTGGTGAGTAGCTACATGAGTGTCTATATGGGTTATTGATTGGTTGTCTGAGTATCTGTATGGGTGCCTGAGTGTCTGTGTGGGTGGGTGGGGGGTGTGAATGTGCATAGATGTGTGAGTGGGTGATTCACTGGGTGTATGGGTTCAAGAGTGCATCTGTGCAGGGCTGTATATGTGGGTGAGTGTGTGTATGGTTGTGTTGGTGAGTGAATGGATGTCTCAGTGGTACATGTGTGAGTAACTACATATGTGAACGGCAGTATATGTGAGTATTGGAGTATATAAATGACTATATGTGAGAGTGAGTGATTGTGAGAGTGGCTGTATGGATGAGTGTGTGCTTGTATCAGTGATTGTATAAGAGAGTAAGTATGTGTTAGTATCTGTATGAATAAGTGAGGTGGTGTGTGTATAACTGTATAGGTGAGTAAATTTTTTATTTATTTTTATTTATTTAGTGCATTTTTATAAAGCGCGGACATTACCCGAAGGTGTCAGAGTGCTGTACAATAGAACCAGTTACGTTACAAGAGTAAAGTGTTAGACAATAGAACAATACAAAGATAAATAGGAGACTTAAAAGGATGGGTACACACACACAAAATCCAACACAGCACGCAAGGGTGAGGCATGTACAAGAAAAAATACAAATTTACAATGATGAGCAAACTTCCTAGAGGGGCATGAGAATGAAAGTATTAGTTCTCAAAGTGTCTTTGGAAGAGAAGAGATTTGAGGTCAGCTTTGAAAATCCAGGTAGAGGAGGTGGCACGGAGCAATGGGGGAAGCGAGTTCCAGATTCTCACCGCATTGCCTGAGAAGGATTGCCCCATCGATCTTTCCCTTTTGAAGGAGGGGGGCTCAAGCAGAAGCTTTTCTGCATTGCGAGAAGGTCGAGATCCTCCGGACAATTTCAATTTATTCGCCAGGTAACGAGGGGAGGAAGTGTGCAAGGCTTTGTGTGTGATGCAGGCAGTTTTGTAAATAGATTTTGCCTCGATCGGAAGCCATCGAAGAGAAGACAGGATAGGAGTGACGTGGTCGCTTCGTTTAGACCCTGAAATGAAGCGAGCTGCTGAATGGAGGATGGATTTGAGAGGGGAGAGGTGGGATTTGGGTAGGCCCGTCAGAAGAGAATTGCAATAATCCAGTCTAGAGAGAACCAGCGATTGGACCAAGGTTTTTAAGTCTTTCTCCGGGAAGAACCGACGAATCCCCCATAGAAGGCGCAACTGGTAACGTGCGTTCTTAGCAATAGAGTTGATGTGGGAGATTAGGTTAAGTCTTTTGTCAAGTATGACACCTAGGGATTTAGCGCTGTCGACAATGATGGGATTGTTGTTGAGTAAGTTCAGCTGATCCATCCAAGATTGAACAGGAGGAGGGGAGAGAGAGGTAGAAAGGAGGAGGAATTCAGTTTTGGCGGGATTTAGAATGAGTTGGTGAGCTAACATCCAGTTGTGAATAGAGTTGAGAGTGGAGTTGAGTAGTGAGAGATCATGTGCGCAAGACTCCTTGAGGTAGATTTGAGTGTCATCCGCATAAAGATGGTAATGGATCCCAGATTTACTTAGGAGGTTCCCTAATGGTTCCAGGTAGAGATTAAACAAAGTGGGTGCAAGGATAGAACCTTGAGGGACGCCTTGACCTACAGCCAATGGGGACGAAAGACTGTTCGCTATCTTGATCATTTGGGATCTGTCCGAGAGGAATGAGGCAAACCATTTAAGCACTGTGCCATCCAATCCCATTCTCTGATGAAGAGTGTTGAGGAGGGTGTTATGATTAACAGTGTCAAAGGCTGCAGAGAGGTCTAGAAGAATCAGAAGACATGATTCCCCAGAGTCGAGTATATGCAGCGCATCATCAATCACTTGCAGCAGGGCTGTTTCAGTGCTGCAATTTTGGATGAAGCCAGACTGGAAAACGTCGAGGAGATTATTGTCCATAATATGTAGGGAAAGTTGTTTCGAACACATTTTTCTGTGATTTTCGAAAGAAAAGGGAGGTTGGTGATAGGGCGGAAGTTGTTGAGGTCATTCGCATCAGCGGAGGGCTTTTTTAGAAGAGGGGTAACCTGTCCTGGTTTGAGGGCAACAGGGAGGGAGCCTTGACTGAGGAAGAGATTAACTAGCCTGGTCCAGTAAGAGAGAGTATGGGTGTAGAAATCGATGGCGATGACACTAGGGATGGGGTCAGAAGAATGGTTGGAGGGGTTTAGTTTCCAGGATGCATTGAATGAGGTCATCTTCCGAGATGACATCAAAATTCTGCCAAGTGACTAAGGATTTCCGCTCCTCAATGGGGGTGGGGTGGGCGACCTGATCCACCAGTGCTTTGACCTTTTCATCAAAGTATATAGCGAAATCTGCTGCTTTCTTTGTGGAATCCTCAGGCTTAATGGTTAGGGGAGAGCAGTTTGGGTTTTTGATGAGGTCAAAAAGTTTTTGGGGTCTGTTTTTGGCTGAGTCAAGGAGGGATCTGAAATGAGATGCTTTTTCATGGAAGATGTGGTTGTGGTATTTGGATCTTGCTGAACGTAGAAGAGAGAGATTGGAGGTGGATGAAGATTTTCTCCAATGTTTCTCCAAGATTCTGAGGTTCTTCCTTTCATCGTAGAGAGCTTTATTGAACCAAGGTGCCGAGGGGGTAGGTCTTTTCCTTTGGAGTGGAGCGACATTATCGATTTCGACTGCTAGGACTGAGAGGCACTGAGAGGTGAGATCGTTGACATCCACGTTAGGGTCTAGTCTAGGAAGTGACCGCATAGCAGAATCACAAAGAGTGACAAGATCAATATTTTTAGTGTTGCGGAACCAGGTAGTAGCTCTTTTAGGTTGGCCGAGAGATATTGCGTGCGATAGGTGAAAACGGAAGGGAATGAGGAAGTGGTCAGACCAGTCTACATGGATGGGGGGAGCAATAGTCAGCAGGTCTGCTTTGGATATAACAAGGTCCAGTATTGAGCCCTTGGAGTGTGTAGTTTCCGAGCAATGTTGGAACAGATCATTGGCTGAGAGAAAGGTGGCAAGCTTGTTGGCAGCCGAGTCTTCCAAAGAGCCCCAGTGGAGATTAAAGTCACCCAGGAAGATCTGTCTGTCCCTTTGAGAGAATTGGTCACTGATGAAGTCGGTGAGTTCCTCCCCAAAGGAAGAGCAGTTACTGGGTGGGTGGTAGATGGCATGGATTCTGAAGGGTGAGCCGTGATGTATTTGAAGTTCTAGGGAAAGGCATTCGAATGTATGGAAGAGGGTGGTAGGGAAGGCTTTAATTTGAAGGGAGTTTCTGAAGATGATAGCAACACCGCCCCCAATTTTGTCTGTTCTGTCATTTCTGAGGATAGAGTAGTCAGTGGGTACCAGAAGATCAAACAAAGTATGGGAGGAGTCGTTAAACCAGGTCTCAGTGAGGAAGAACATGTCGAGATAATGGTGGGTGATAGTGTCATAGATTTCTAGTTTGTGTTTGATTGCAGATCTGCAGTTGTGGAGCAAACAGTGCAGCACTGATGCAACTGTTTTGGTGATGGGGTGTTAGGGCTGTTAAGGGAGATAGGGATAAGATTCTTGAATGAGGGTGCCCGGTAAGCAGGAGGCTGGTAAGTTCTGACAGAGGAGATGGTCTGAATAGAGAACTGCGTAGAATTATTAGGAGAGGAAGGTGGAGGGGGAGTGACGTTGGTAGTCTTGTAGCTGGCCAGTAAGTTGGTGATGTCTGCAGAGGACAGACTGTGGTTGGCTTTATTGGGGCGCTGGAGCAAGGAACTCCTCGGGAGGATATTAGGGAAGGGGGACATCTTGGCGCTTAAAAGTGAGATGGATGCTACAAGCTGGGAAATGGAAGAGATGAGAGAATCAAGCTTATTTTCCAGGGAGAGGAGGGCTGAGCACGGAGTGTTGGGTGGCTTGATGGATAAGGGAGAGAGTGCAGGGGGTGCGGGCGGACGGGGAGGGGTGGGGGCATGTGATACGGGAGGGAGTGCAGAGGGTGAGGGAGGACGGGTAGGGATGGGGGAACGGGAGACGGGAGGGAGTGCAAAGAGTGAGGGAGGACGGGGCGTGGTGGGAGAACGGGATAAGGGAGGGGGTGCAGAGGGTGAGGGAGGGGGGGAGGGGTGGGGGAATGTGTGGGGAATTGGGGAGCAAGGGTAGAAGGTGGGGAAAGATGGTGGTCAGTTGGAGTGGATGGTGATACAGTGGTGGAAAGAGAAATATTTTTACTGGTGTTGAACAGAGGGGAAGAGTAGAGATCATAAATAGGAGGAGAGAGTTGGGGAGTAGGAAGGGGGGTCAAGTGAAGGCCAAAGGTACGGGGAGAAGAGAGGAGAGGGGGCTATACGGGGGGGAATGAGGGGGGTCCAAGGAAGGCCAGAGGTATGGGGAGAAAAGGGAGGATGGTGTTGGACAGGTACTGTATGCTATGAAAGGTGAATGTAGGGGGACCGGTAACAGGTGGAGTGAGGGGTATTGGGCTAGATGGTAATTGGGGGAGGAGTATGGGACTGCAAGGTCAGAGGGAGGGACGAGGAAGGAATTACCGAGGAGGGAGACATGGTTGGGAAGCAAAAGATGAGGAAGGGGAGGTTGAAGAGAGATGGGAAGTGGAAGAAAAGAATTTAGGGTACGGGGGACGGGGAAGAGCGGAAAGTGATGAGGTGAAAGGGGGAGGGAAGGGGGAAGGTAAGGAAAGTTGATCTGTAGACCAGGTTGTGAGAAAGGTGGAATAAGTGGGGGGAGGTGGGTTGGATGAGGGGGATTAGGGGGAGGCGAAAACGTTGGAGTATCGGGCGGATGCAGGGTGGGGAGGGGGAGGGGGAGTGGAGGCGGATGAAAGGCAGACGAGATAGGGGGAGGAACATATTGGGAAGGGGGAAGAGTGGGAGAGGAGGGAGCAAGAGCAGGGGGGAGCAAGGGGTAGGCCTGTGTCTCCCGGGAGAGCGGCCTGATGGAGTATCGGGGGGTCGGGGGGGAGAAAGGGAGAAAGGAGAGGCGCTAGAAGAAGAATCGAGGGAGATCCTAGTTGTATGGGTTGGACGAAGGGAGTGGAAGAGATGGTTAAAGAGAGAGAGACAGGAGTCTGTAGCTTGAATCATGACAGTGCCATTATTGTAAAGTGTAATGGTGAGAGAGCCATTAAAGCTGGCGGAGGGGGAAATTTTTAGCCGCTGTCCATGCGGGATAGAGGAGGAGGAGACGTTGAAGGAATTGAAGAAGCTGGTGGACCAGGAAGGGATATCGTGAGTGAAAAAAATGAAGTCATTTTTGAGCTTCCCTTGGCGCCCATTATGGAATTGGTCAACAAAGAGGGAATCAGGGAATTGTTCAATGGTGTTGTGCTTGAACCGTTTTGCTGCTGCTTTGGACAGCTTAGAGGGATAAATGACTTTGAAGCAGTTAACTCCAGACTTAATTCGAATGGAAGCCATGATAGGGGGGTGAGGGGAGGGGGGGAGTGGGGGGTAGAGAAAGGGGCCACTAGGGTAGCGATAGCGCAGAGAAGTATAATAAGAGGAGGGCGCATATTCCGGAAGTCGAGTGATGATAATCCAATAGATTGTGGTCAGGAGGCGACTAGAAATGCAGGGCCAAGGACTCTGGTCCAACTCCCTTATAAAACATCAAATCCAGTGGGGAGGCTCGTGAGAGGCCTTACAAGTTAAGCAGAGACACAAGCGGTTGGAGACACAGGCGGTACTTCCAGTGTCCGTTCAACATCTTGTGATTCTGAGAAAATCGATCTCCCCGTGCCTACAAATGAATGTGATCTTACTTAACCTAGTCGAATTCGCGCTCAAACAGCACAAAACAGATCAAACGTCCAGAGGTTGAGGTTCGTATAGCCGGACACTGACTCTCTTTCACGAGCAGGCTCTCTTTCACAATCCTCGTACGGAGCCACCGTCCTGTACCTGGGAAATGCCCGTGTAATTGCTTACACACAGCCCCTTCATAGATTCACTCAATTCTGAAAGCGAAAGTCCTACTTCTGTTTTGATTGTTGGGGTGGGAGGGCCTGTTGCATCTAGTGCAGTCTTGTTTCTACGTTCATAGATTTGCTCAATTCTGCTGGTGAGGGTCCTATTTCTATTTCGGTTGTTAGGGCTGGAGGACCTGATAATTTCTCAGCCATTTTGTAGTTTGAATGGCGGAGGGAATCCAAAATGTCTGGGGCAATAAACCCAGTTCGCTCACTCGTTGAACTCCGATAATGCTCTTCACAGCTATTGTTTAATCCAATTTCCATAGACGGCACATGTGTCGTACTGTTGATTCGTGATTTTTCTGGAGTTGGGAGTGTTGTCCCCCGTGGAGTGCAGTGGACGGGTGGGTGAGGAGGTGCCCGGCAGCTGTGCTCATTGATGTTGTGCCCTTTCTTGCTGTCCCTGGTACTATTGCGCCGTCATCCATTTTCCCCCGTTCTCAGCTTGATGCACCGTGTCTTTAGCGGGCGCCATCTTGGAGTCAGGCAAGATGCTCACAAGCGCCTGGCCGCTTTTAAATTCTCTGTTGGGGGGCCCTGTCTTGTGCCCACGCTTCCCTGCGGCGATATCGCTGTGGCGCTGTCTCTGGGACCTCTACTGGGGCATCTACCGTTCCCCCTGGTTCATGACTCTATGGTCGGGTCGACATCCGCCATGCGTTTCGAGCCCCACGACCCCCACTCACTGGCACCACGATGGAGGCCGCTCAGACTCACGCCGGGAGAAGGGATCCTCGACCGCTTGTCTCCGCTCATAGCGCAGGGGGACCACAAGGGCCCCGTGCACGGATTCCCGGTCTCCAGTGAATGCGTCGGCTCTTGCGTAGTTTGCAAGCCGATTCTTCCGGATAGCGCCGCTCATCTCTCTCGCCTCTCCTTTACATCTGCCAGCGGGGAATTACGCCGCCTGGGTCTGTCCATCGATCTAAGCCTCACTGCCGTTCCATCCAGGGGTGCGCCTCGTTTCACCTTCACCGGCAGTCTAGTTCTCTTTGTTCTACGCCAGATCCCCACAACGAGGGCCTTTCTCGTCGATCTCGTTGGATGGGAGTGTGATTGATTCTTTGCATGACTGACTAGATGTGTGAGTAACTCTATCGACGAGTGACGGTGTGTGAGTGTCTGTATAGGTGTAAGAGTGCAAATGATAGTGTTGTATTGATGAGTGACTGCATGTATGAGTGACTGTATGGGTGAATGAGTGGATGTGTGTGTAGACCTAGGAATCAGTGAGTGGGTATGTAGTAACTGGTATTTGTGTGTCTGTGGTTTTGAAAATGGTAGTCTGTATTTTAGAGAGGGTGTGTCAAAGTTTATATTAGGGTGTGAGGAGGTGCATCAGATTATCACGTGGATGATGTCATCAGTGATGTCATTTGAGATGTCATCAGTGATGTCACTGACCATGTCATGAGTGATGTAATATGTGACGTCATCAGCAGTGCATTGCGGGGGCGCGAGTTATAGTTAGCTCCACTAACTATAACGGCCGAATTTCTCTGGTTTTGTACGAGTGAAATGTCCAACTAACTATAACGTCCCTGAAACCTATGGTTTTTTCAGTGAATTTCAAAGGTTTTTTAAATGCTAATTTCTAACTATAACGACCCTGAAACCTATGGTTTTTTCAGTGAATTTCAAAGGTTTTTTAAATGCTAATTTCTAACTATAACGACCCTGAAACCTATGGTTTTTTCAGTGAATTTCAAAGGTTTTTTAAATGCTAATTTCTAACTATAACGACCCTGAAACCTATGGTTTTTTCAGTGAATTTCAAAGGTTTTTTAAATGCTAATTTCAAACTATGCCTACATAGGTAGGACATATGCAGAAAGAGGAAGAAAGGCGCAGAAAGAAGCAAGAGAAATGCAGAAAGAGGCAACAGAAGTCCAGAAAGACAAAGAAAGGTGCAGAAAGAAGCAAGAGATATGGAGAAAGAACCAACAGAGGGGCAGAAAGAGACCTTGTTGCAAAGTCATCCTGTGCCCCCAACTTTTGCTGACGGGTACTGGTGGTAACTGAGTCTGACTAACCAGGCCTAGAGCCAGTGCTATGCTAAAAGACACTTAGAATACAGTGAAAACACCTACATACACTAGGGTACACTATGGGTTGGGGTACCCTTGTGATTGGCATGACCTCCCCTGTAAGGCCCTAGTACATATTAGGGCAGGGGGATTAAAACTACCTCTAACTCAGAGGTGCAAAAAGATGCTTTTTTAACTAGTAGTCGCGTTTGCAGAGTGGTAGAGAAAGGGTGCTTAGCCTCCGACCAGCGCTCAGGAATTTCGCTGCGTAGGACTTACAGGAGGTACCAGGAGGGCTTCTTGGCCCCCAAAGTCCCTCAGGAGTAAAGTGGACTTTATACTCCATCCCGTAGTCTGCCAGGAGGCGCGTTTGCAGAGTGGTGGAGAAAGGGGGGTGGCCTCCGAAGATGTCTTAGCAATCCTACTGTGTGGGACTTACTGGAGGTAACAAGATGGGTAGTTGGCCCCCAAGGACATCCTTGGGGGCCAACTACCCCTCCTATTGCCTCCAGTAAGTACCACAGAGCAGGATTGCTAAGTTCTCATACCAGGTCACACCCCCTTTGCCCACCACTCTGCAAACGCGCTCCCTGGCACGCTCTTGGATGGGGATTGAAGTCCCCTTCACTGCTGGGGGTCCTTAAGGGCCAACTAGCCTACCTCTTACCTCCAGTAAGCCCCACACAGTGGGATTGCTGAGAGGAGCACACAGGCCACACCCCCTTTCTCCACCACTCTGCAAACGCACCTCCTGGCGCACTCTTGGTTGGGGGATGAAGTCCCCTTTCCTCATGAGGGTCCCTGTGGGCCAACTAGCCCACCAGATACCTCCAGTAAGCCCCACACAGCTGGATTTCTGAGAGTGGTCTGAGGCCACGCCCCCTTTTTACGCCACTCTGCAAACGCGCCTCCTGGCGCACTGCTGCTCGGGGGATGAAGTCCACTTGTGTCCTGAGGTCCTCAGGACACAAGAGGACCTCATCGCCCCACTAGCAGTGCGCTAAGAGGCACGTTTGAACAGTGGTGTAAAAAGGGGCATGGCCTCGGACCACCTCTCAGCAATCCAGCTGTGTGGCGCTTACTGGAGGTACTTGGTGGGCTAGTTGGCCCCCAGGGACCCTCAGTATTCAAGGGGACTTAATTCTCCAACTTAGAATGCGCCAGGGGGCGTGTTTGCAGAGTGATGCAGGGAAGGGGCGGGGCCTCCGGCGAGATGCCGGCTTTCTTTTTATTTTATTCTTTTAGAAGGGGGGCTGTGTGGCCCCCCTTCTTTCAATATTTTTTGGGCCCTGGGGTCTCCATCCCCCAGGGCCTGCCACATTTAAAAAAAAAAAAAAACAGGAAGGGGGCTGCGCGGCCCCCCTCCCGAGGCCAATTTCAGCCCCGGGGACCCCATCCCCTGGGCATGGCCAGCCTTTTTATTTATTTTTTTTAAAATTTGGAGGGGGGCCGCGTGGCCCCCCTCCTAAGGCCACTACTGGCTCCAGGGACCCCATCCCCTGGGGCCTGGCCTACCTGCATTTTTTTCAGGAGGGGGGCCGCGTGGCTTCCCTCCTAAGGCCAATTATGGCCCCGGGGACCCCATACCCCTGGACCGGCCTTCCTATGTTTTAAAAAAAAATACATTATAATTTTCCCGGGAGGGTGGCCCCGTGGCCCCCCTCCCCTGGGCCACTTCTGGCCCCGGGGACCCCATCCCCCGGGGCCGGCCCTCAAGTTGGGGACCATGGGGGGAGCTCCAATGCCCCCACTGTCCCTGCCGGCTCCCCGCCTCCTGCGGGAGCCGGCATTTCTTTTGGGCAAAGGGAGCTGCTAACATGCAGCTCCCCTTGCCCAAAAGCAATTCTGCTTTGCTTCGTTGAAGCGAGAGCAGGTTTCCTGCTCTCGCTTCAACGAAGCAAAGCAGTGTTTGCTATGACAGGGCGGGAGCCGTGCTCCCACCCTGCCATAGCAAACGGCAATGTCCCAGGGGTGGGCACCCCGGGACATTGCAGGAGCCGGCCCTGGGGGGTGGCGGTCCCCAGGGCCATAGAGTGCTCCAGGAGGGGGGCCACGCGGCCCCCTTCCCAACTCTTTAAAGACCCGGGGAGGTGGTGGTCCCCGGGGGTCCGCAATGGACCCCCGTATTTGCATAATTTGTGCCCTGGGGAGGTGGCTTGAGCCCCCCCACACTTTGAGTTTAGAAGTTGCCCCGGGGAGGTGGCAGTCCCCAGGGCTGCGGGGGGCCCGCGAGGCCCCCCACCCAAAATTAATAATAGCCGTGGGGAGGTGGCGGTCCCCGGGGCTTGGGGGGGCCCGTGAGGCCCCCCTGCCTTAAATTTACAATGCCCCGGGAGATGGCGGTCCCAAAACTTTCCCAAAAAATGTTTGTCCACCTCAGCTTGTTCCTGGAAAGTTTCAGGGTAATCCATCAAGCAGGGGCCAAGAAAAAAGCAGGGTCTCAAAACCAGATTTTGCGGAAGCGAGTGCTCTGAATGGCTGCATGCAACATGAAGAAAATTGTTGCAGGAAGCTGTTATAGGACTCAAGGACTTAGTCCTAAGTTTACATGTAATACATTATTTAGGGTTGGCAGGTTAGGGCTACCTTGTCCCCCTAGTTCCTGTGTGGGGTCCCAGAATGGCCAAATTATTTTGTTTAAAAAAAAGTCACGATCCAGCAGGACTTTCATCCCCTAAGGTAACGATAACTCACAACCTCACCATGCACAGCTATTTACCTCACATATTACATCACTCATAAATTGTTTTATTACATCATTGATAACATCACTGCAACATTTATAATAACATCATTGATGAGAAGACTGTGCATGGTGGGGACGCGCGTTATAGTTACCTTAGGGCATGAATTTCAGTGTTTTCGAGTTTAGAACATTACATTGTAACAGAAATTTTCACCTAACTATAACGTCACTTTAAGCTTTTTTCAGTGAATATATATCTATAGATAGATATATAGATGTACATGCTTTTTATATATTCATGACACAGGAAAAGCCAGCTCCACTTGATGACACCATGTAATGCTGCTGCCTCGAAATATATCCAAGGCTATGTTTTCCTTTAAAACGTGGTCCTCCTGTATCAGAAAGAGCCCCCACAAATTTCCTGCATGACATTAAAGTTCTGGGCCCCACGAGAGTCTCACACAGGCCTGGGTAGCCCAAAATGGAAAGTAGTGCATTTGCCGTTTTTATTTTTTTTGGGTGGTTAACATAATCACACATTTTTGTTGATGGTTTTGCAAATTCCGAAACGGTCACAAGTTTTTGGGAGTTTGTGGCACTTTAACTTTGAAACATTGCCAAAATATGGCCCTAAACAAGAGCGTGCATGTTTTTTTTTTACACAACTGAGATCTCACATAGATCATGATTATTAATTGGTTAACTAGAAAAAAATATAATCAAAAGCCTCAATAAAAGAGTATTTTCAGATAAGTCCTCATTAACATTTTATTAGAAGTTATACAGTAAGGATTAAAATGATGGCCACCAAAACAAGCATTGGCAAATGCAATAGGTTTCTCCTATGTGATTAACAATTAGTTTTTTTGTTGTTGTACGTTTTAGCTTGGTGAGCAGTTGTGCAATATAAGTTACTGAAACTCCGTAAAAGTGTTATAACTTGTTTAAGGAAGCCAATATATTGTGCAGTAACTAGTGGAAATATAAAGCGGGGAGGTTAGGTAAAGGGTGGAGGACCAAGAAAAAATACATGCAGCCGACAAGCACGCTCGAAATGCATGCAGCCACGGTGAGATTAGGTAAAGGGTGGAGGACAAACCAAACAAGCACAGCGCAAGTGCTGTGCGGGCAAAACTTAAACAAGTGAAATAAATTAACCTTTTGCAGCATTCAAGGTCCCCACGCTGAGCATTACACCAGCTCTCCTTGCCAGAGAAGAAATCGACAGAAGAGATTCTTATGATATGGGTCATATCAACAAAGTAACATCATTTGAGTTTGGGACAGTAAAACACAAACCTCACGCAAACCATGTTGGGAGGGGCCTGTGTGTTTTTTTTTTCTTATATGGGTGAAGTCTGTGCATAGGAGACAGTAGTCCCATTGTGTTAGGACTGTGACTTGGAAGATGGATGAGATAGATAATGACTATTTTGAGGCAGTATATGGGTATACCTGTGAAGCTCTAAGAGCACTTACAGGCGTGTTGACTGATATATTAACTGTTTCGAGACACTTTATGATGTAAACCTGGGCATTTCTCAGATCACTTACAAACCTATCGCAAGATGTACTGTCTGGTCCCACACAGTACACAGCGCGTACCAGTGCAGCAATCAAGGCTGTGAATGATGTTTTTTTACACATTGTAGAGCAGTTGAGCTGGCTGTACGATATAGCTTAAAATTTTTAAAAAGCGCTATGACACGGACAATGCTGGATACGTCATAGAGCTTTCGAAATTTGTTTAATCCAAGTTGCACAGCACTTAACTGCTGTGCGACATGTAAAAAAAACATTGACAAAGCCAATAGACAGGCAAAGAGTGGTCAAAAAAGAGGACTTTAAATTGTGTTGTTTCTCTCATGATCAGTCAGAGGCATTTGTAGGACTGACTAGAAGTGGTCGTGCCTGCTTAAGTCCAGTGTGACTCTTGTACCCTACTTTCGTAAAGTTTATCAATTATTTGCTTGGCAGGTTTGCAGACTTCCTGTGGGCACTTGGAACTGTGGAAGGAGTATGTATATAACTTGCATGCAATTGTTTCAGGAGAAATTATGGTGTACAATGCACCACCCAGAGTCACCCTTGTGTATGCTTTGAAAGGCATGCAAACACAAACATGTGTGCATTTGTGTTTCTTGTGTTTTAGGAATCACTGCAGAGTCTTATATCTAATCTTTTTAGATGATCTTGTGAGGTGTAAAAAATCATCAATCTTATATTCCTGAAATATCAAGTTTAGGAAAAGATTATCAGTCCCGTTTATTCCTGGGTGTTTGAAATACCTATGAAAACCATGTGCAAAATAATATTCTCTTAAGTCGGGCAGAGCGAGGCCCCCTTCTTTCACTGGCTTACATAATGTGTCTAGCGCCAATCTATGCGTTTTATTGGCCCATAAAAGGTGGAAAACATTCCCTCCAATTCCTTAAAGAAATTCATCTGGAGAGCTCAAGGGATAGCAGCACACAGAAAATTACACAAAGGAAGAGTGGACATCCGCATCAAAGCAAACCCTTTATTGAAACAGGTAGATTAGTCCATCTTGCGAAGAGCGCCTTAATCTTACTGATCAAAGGGGAGTAATTCAATACATACAAATCATTGATGTTTTCTGTGACATATATTCCAAAATACCACTTAGACCTCAAATTAACAAGGAAATTAAATTCTATTAGTAAAGTGTCAAGTGCACAGTTGCATAATAAAATCTCTGATTTCAACGTATTGATCTTATATCCACCTAGTGCTTGGTACTCTTGAAAAATTTGAAAGGCCCTCTTCTGAATCTCTACATCTGGTTTTAAAAAATAAAGCGATATAATCGGCATATAACTTGATGTTATTCATCCCACTCATTGGCGGCTGTATGCTCGTGTCGGTCCGAATGCCTATAGCTAAAGGTTCTATAAAAAGAGTAAAAGGATAGGTGACAGGGGGACACCCTGGCCTCGTTCTCCTTCTGACCTCGAAGACACCACTATTGCGAGCGTTGATAATTATTTAGGCTGTTGCACCTTTATATAACAGAGAAATTAACTGTTTAAAACTAACAGGGATTCCAAACTCCAAGAGAATAACATAGAGGCTTTCCCAAGACAGTAGGTCAAATGCCTTTGCTGTGTCTAAAACCAGAACCTGAGCGGGAACTCGTTTTTGTAGAAAATGATCTAAGGCTTTAATCAAAAAATTCATATCGGAGAGCAGCTGTCTACCAGAAACAAAACCACACTGATCCAGATGCACAATTGTACCAAAGATTCTACTCAAATGGTTGGCCAATAATTTTGTGACGGTCTTGCAGTCAACATTTAAAAGGGTAGTAGGCCTATACAAGTTTACACTTTTCGTGTTTTCAGCCTTTTTTAAGAAGCTGACCACTATTGTGGTTTGAAATGATGCCGGGACTTCTCCCCCTCCCCAGTGGCGTAACGAAACTTGACGGGGCCCCCCTGCACGGTACGTGGAGGGGCCCCCTCCGGACTCAATCTGGAGCTCTCCGGCCGAAGTGCTGTGCTGAGGGGGCCCCCTGGAGGTTGCTGCCCCCCTCGCAACGCGGGGGCTGCGGGGGCCTGTGTTACGCCCCTGCCCCTCCCATGATATAATTGGCGCGTTTTAATATCTCAACATTTAAAACAGGTGCAACTTTCTTAAAAAACTCGGTTCGTAAGCCATCTTCGCCGCAGGCCTTTCCACTGGCTAATGATTTTAATACCTCCTCGATTTCCTTGGGAGAGAAATTAGCTACCATAGCTTGAGCTTGTCTTAATCGTAGCTTTGGAATGGGAAGCTGGCTTAAAAAATGCCTTAGTTGGGAAGCATCAACCTACTCTTGTGCACTATATATGGATTTGCAATGTTTGAGCAACTTTTCCTGGATTTGAACAATATCTACAATGTGAGTTTTTTATTTCTTCATCGAAGAGGGGTATAACCCTGTTCTGTGCTTGGTGCTCACAGGTCTGCCAAGTTAAATGTTTCCCTGCATATTCGCTTTCTTCATAAATCTTTTGAAGATAAGCAGCATTGGCAGAATACCCTTGTTCATAATAATAATCTTGCATGCGCAGTCTAGCCTGTCTGAGAGCCAGCTTGTTAGCAACGGTTCTAGTTTATAAATATTCCATGTTCGCCTGATAGAGTTCCACTTCTAACCCTATCCTGCATTCTGAAAGGCGTTTCCTGCCCAGAATTCCTCTAGACTTTGTACAGCCGCGAATAGTTGCCTTAAATGCATCCCAGATATTTTCAACTGCGGCTGTGTTTACATTCACTGTAAAAAGGTTTCCTATCTCCCTTGGTATCTCTTTACACCATTCTTCATCTTCCAGTTTTACTTTACTAAAAGACCATCTGCCACAGGGCCTTTCTACCTTAATCCCTGACACTTCCATCTCTACCAAAGAGTGATCTGAAAAACTGTTCAGGACATGTGTATAGCTACTTAACTTCAAATCACAACAAGAAAGAAAGTAATCTAATTGTGCAGCAGATTTATGCCTTTCGTAAAAACAGGAATATTTCCGCCTGTCCGGGATTTCTGTCTCCAAAGATCCACCAAATTCAGACTCTTGATACAGTCTACCATAGCGCTGGCCATTCGTGACTTATTCTGCTTACGAGTATCAGGTGTAGAATCTAGATCTGGATTTGGAAGAAAATTAAAATCCCCTCCCAATATTACTAGTCCAGGGATGGTCAACAGTGCATGGTATAACTCTACCATTCGGGTGGGTCATCTAAAATTGGAGCATCGACTGTGGCTATAGTTACTCTAGAGGTGTTGATTAGGCCGCTAACCAGAGCCCATCTTCCTCCTTTATCTGTTTGGGAAAAAGTAACTTGATAAGGGAAGTGTCTGTTTATGTAAATCTCCACCCTCCTATGGGCGACACTTGCGCTCAAACTACACTGATGCCCTGCCCATTGCTTGAACATCTTAAATTTTGGTTCCTTTTCATCCCGATAGTGCGTCTCTTGAATGAGCACAATATGTGGTGAGTGCCCTTTCACCCAGTCTTCAATTGCCCGAGCCTTACACTTGTTATTAAGGCCATTTCCATTAAACATAACGATTCGCTAATGATCTTTATATACCTTCATCTAAATTTTACAGAATCATTGTGAAGTAGTGCTTTAACCTAAAGTGAGGTGCAATAATAACCCAGACATACTTTTAACCGTAGGCAGTCTATCCATCAAAAGCTTATTCCCTATTGCATAATTTATGTGGCAGCATGTACATAACTTTAACTCTGATTCATTCCTGAAATAACATTTCAAATTTGAATAAGTCCCAAAACATTCATAGACTCCAAAAGAGGAAAGCATTTTTATCAGTATGCTATACTGTAAGCTAAAGTGCAGTGCAAGAGTATACACATGCTTGTCCTCAAATCTTTTGCAGTCAATTGACGTCCTTTTGGTTGAATCCACCTCCCTATTGCTCTATTCCAGATACAAAGCGCCCACAGATGCAAAAGTGCCGCGTGCTTAAAGATGCCCATAAAAGAAAAAGGTGTGGCGTGCTGAAAGAAGAATAAAGACATACTTAGAATGGTAGAGTGCCTATTCTGCCAGAGGCTAAAGTGCATTGCAGGGACGTATGCAACCGTATTCTCTAACATTACAGACAGTTTGCACCCTATGTAAAGTGTCTAAGTGCATTTTCATAGCGTCAAAAAAGAAAAAAAAACATCTAGACCGAGAAAGAGCGCCATGCTTGGAATACAATGAGACCATCCATAACCAGAATTTTCCCCACCATTCCTGAGAAATGCCAGATCTTAAAGGGTAATGCATCTGATTTGAATACCTTTCACAGTGTTTCACCCCCCCCCCTGCTCGCACCACTCCCTTGCGCATATACATCACACCTTTCCGGCTTTAAAGTGCCTAAATACATTTTGCCTCATTAGATAATGCTAACCATTTCTCATCTAGCCCTTTCAGGCCTGTTCATACTACATTTCCAATACCAATAGCCAGTGCATATCTCCAAATAATCAATTGTGAACTCTTCCATTCTTTACCTGCAGCAATCCTGTGTCCTCCCCCACCCCTTGACGCCCGCCCTGTGCACCACCCAAGGGGGGGATTTCCCCGCATAACCTCCCTCTCACCCCAAAGTACAACCTGGGTGCCATGACTCTGCACCCCTTAGCACTCATGCCCTGAAGGTCCCCTTCCCCACGAAAGCATATCGAACGAAGATGAAATCCAACGGTCAAGCATTCCATCAAGTCTCCAGTGGGCATACTCTCACCACTTAACCTTCACCCTAGCGAGCATGTCACAGTTTACTTCGTACCACTCCTACTGGAGGCCACATTCATTCTAGACCTTTATGAAAACATATATAGGATACCACGGCGGAAGCGCGGAACCTACTTATACATATACAAATATATTCAGAGCTTAATTAGTTATCTTCTGGAGAAGCTCCTGGGCCTCGCCAGTGTCTGAGAAAAGATGAAATTGTCCTTTCACCAAGACTTTGTTTGGCTTGCTGTTCAATGGATGCCTGCACCCCCCCCCCCCCTAGCTTTAAAGGAGTCAATCCTTGTAACAAATTCTTTTTGTCTCGGTGCCCTGATTGCAGACATGTCTGAGAAAATTCGAAAATGCGGCACCGCCGAAGTCCAAAAAGTTATTTATTCTACAGCTTTAGATAGGGCGCGTTCCTTAACTCGGTAGTTGGCAAAGTTCACTAATATTGTACGGGGGTACGTAGCATTAGGAGAGCATTGAGCTGGCACCTTATGTGCCCTAGTGAGAGTGATATCGCTCGTTAGCTCAGGCATTGCTTTCTTCAGCTGGTCATTCACCCATTCAAGTACCCGCTGTTCTTCGCTCTTCTCTGGTAGTCCTACGATTCGAAGATGTGATCGCCTATTATAGTTCTCCAAATCTAGCAATTTAGTTTCAAAGAGGCTCTTATTTTTTCAAGCTGATCAACTTCCTGGTGCATGGACACAATCCTATTCTCCAGGTCTGAAATTCAAGATTCGGCCTCTTTTAATCTTTCCGGAACCAGGTCCATACCCTCCTCAATCTTTGATAATCACTCATGGAGAGTAGTGGTTTCCTGCACCTGTGATGTTTTCAGCTCTCTGATCTCAGCTAGAATGACTTCAAACAAATTTTTGATGGAATGCTCCGTTCCGCCACAAGTGCCTCCCCCCCCACCCCCCCATTTCGGTTGCATATCATGTTCCCTTGGAATAACTTTATGATTGGGTGACGTCTGTCCTATATCATTGTTAGATGACGCGGTCTGAGATACCACTACCAAAGGGGGTATCTGTTGTGGGGAGATAACCTCTCGCTCATTACTCTCCATTACTTGAGGCATTGCCGGAACATCCGTCTGCGTACTGGCTTTCAAATGTTTTGAAAACAGGGGGTATTGTTTAGGACCAGCGGGGCTTGAAACAGTTCCCGTTGTATTTACTGTAGGGCCAATTTCCAATTCAAATGTTATTGTTTGTGCACTCCAGACCTGAAATGGAGTCCAACTGGTGATTGATAGCTCCCTCCACACTTTAAATTTCTGATCCATTATCGCTCCCTATTGGATTGCTGGGGACTCTGGACTTCTCTGCCTCTAGGAGCTCTCTGACTTTGGATTCCAATCTTTCGCGTTACAATTCACCGGAAATATGTCTGGTTTCACTTGGCCCCCTCTACGCTACTGTGTGGACTGGCCAATTGCAGCAGCGGTAGTGCTCACCGTTTTGCCCTGCGGTGTTCGCATGCTGTAACTGGTTATATACTTGCACTCAAAAATCAATGAAATAAGATCCCAGTCTGAACATGTTCAACTTGTCCTATTGACTGTAGAAGACTTGAAATATTTAAATTACGGCAGTTTAAACATCATCTGGCAACAGGGGAGAGACGAGCAGCATCTCCACCAACGCCTTCACAGACGGATACCATTGGCTTGCTTTAATGGACTGTCGAACAACAGCATCGGCCACAGCACCACTGAGCTGGTTCACGCTTTAACAGTTGCCGGTCTTTCCTTGAGCTTTGTACTTGGGTTCCAGACCCTTTTATGCCAAGGTTTCTGTTCTCTTCTTAGGCCCTGTTAGACAGTGCCCACTGCTTCCTGAACCCACAGTCCCTCCCTCCCGGTGATAAGGCACGACCCGCCCCAACTTATCGTGGTGGCCCACACTCAGCTCCAAGACCTGGGCTCTTAATATGTCGCTTGTGTCACTTTATGGTTAGGATTTACTTGAGAGAAAGCTCACTCTCCATTTTCGTGAGTTCCCATGCCATGTCCTTCCAAAAAGAAACGGGTCGCAGCCAGGGTTGGATTGGGATTAAAAATCGGCCCGGGCACGCTAAAAAAACAAGTGGCCCACATTTGCATATTGCCTTTCCGCAAGACACTGCTCCGCCGAAATTTTATTTAAAAAAAGGGGGTGGGGGGTATAAAAAATGCACGGATTAGTTTACACTGGTGAAACACACCTGAAAATAAGTGAGGCCACTTTTGCTCAGGCCCCCTGCCCCGCTCATTATGCACACATTAATGGGCCGGCCCAGCGAGAGAAAGGGAGTGACACCTCTGCCGTTGATAAAAGGGAGGTAATGTATGCCCATCTGCCCCCCAGAAAGGCCACTCAGGCACCCACTGGGCCGCTGGCGGCATCGAACAACGCAAAAACCGCCCAAATCGGACCCCCATGCTGCTAAAAAAAGCAGCCCACAGCTGGAACCAGGATACCGGCCCCTCGGCAGTGCCCGCGTTACCAATCCGACGCTGGTCGCAGCCCTTCGATTAGGCTGCTGACGCTCTGGTCTGCTTCGTCACAACCATTTCCACCAGCTCCAGCATCGTGCGACAAACCCTCAACATCCAGAATACCAGTGCAAGTGCTTCCAGGGGAGGGTTACGTCTGCCGCCCTTCCCAGAACTACTGTTTAAACACTAAGAGATCCCTGTCATTAGCGGAGTCACTTATGTGGCAGACATCTACTGTGGGTATCGACCCCTATTTGATAAGAACACCGTTACTAGATGGGAGAGCAACAGATATCAAAAGATAATGTAGATGCTTGGCAGGCCTGGTCCGAAGTTGAGGCTTCCACCATCAGGCATTTCAAAACAATGTTGCATTGGTCCTTTATTAGGATAAGACATTTTTTGAAGGATCTGGACCTTAGTAGAATCTTGACAACCCTAGATCTGGTTGAAGATCCATTAGTTGCTGGGTTTCTATCCTTAGACAAAAAAAGTCCAACAAAGTGCTCATTAATGCCTGAAAAAAGTGGCAGTCTAAGGAAGGCCTCCAGATCTCAGCAGAGACCTGGAATAAGATACATGAGTTTAATTTTACTCTAATGAAAGGAGCAAATTTGTGACATGCAATTTTATACAAAGTGGCTACTCTATAGAACCCCGTTTTTTTGCATAAAATTAACCCCCAGATACCGGAATGTTGTTTTAGGTGTTCAATGGAGGGGGTGAGGGGTAACAGGGCCCACATCATCTGGGGCTGTTCCAAAATAATTCAGTTTTGTGCGGGGATTCAGGAATACTGTCTTCACACATTAGGGATTGAACAGCCAATAGATACACAAACAGTGATTTTGGGTTACTCTGCCGATGTCAATATAGAACCCTTAAACTATTTATTATTGCATTAATAGCAAGATCAATAATTCTTCAAAATTGGCGTTCAGAAGTGTTCCCGACTTACCAACAATGGTGGTCGAAAATGTTAAAAATCAAAGAGTTAGAATATCGTTATGTGTTAAGGCCAGGATATCATAACAAATTTCTGAGGTTATAGGGGGCGATTGGATAGTTGGGGGGGCTAGAGGGAGACTTCAACCCACCCACTTTCTGGAGTACAATATATGGATTTAATGAAATAATATGAGATTGGAGACACTGTGCAATCTAAGATTTTCTATTGGTGCTATCATACTGTGGATTATGTTTGTACTTTGTGGAATTTGAATACTGTCTTTTATCATGATGCATGGTTTTAATGAATCAGTCGCTTGATTATTGTAACAACTCTTCCAATAAAAAATAAATAAAAAAGTGTGCATTTGTGTACGATTGTGCTTGCATTAGAACTTTAAAACCAGACCATATGGCATTGTAAATGCAAGGTGAGAGGTGTGGGAGCAGTGTATGAGTGCAGGAAGAATGGTGTGAGAGCTCTCTGTGCAGGGTGAGTGTTGCATGCATGAAGCTTGATAAGTGTCTGAGTGCAGGGTGAAATTGCCTCAATGCAGGGTGATTGATGTGTGTTCAGTGCAGAACGAGAATTGCATGAGTGTGCAGGGGGAGAGATGTTACCCTGTACAAGGTAACAGATGTGTGAGTATAGGGTGAGCAGTCTGTCAATAGTATAAGTGCAGGAAGAGCGGTTTGAGTTCAGGGTGAGAGGTGTGGGTGGAGGGAGAGAGGAATCAATCAATCAGGGAATTGTAAAGCGCGCTACTCACCCGTGAGGGTCTCAAGGTGCTGGGGGGGGGGAGTAAGCAGCTCTGTTCAGTCGAAGAGCCAGGTCTTGAGGGTCTTTCTGAAGAAGTTCAGAAATGAAGAGCGTCTGATGTCGATCGGGAGCTCGTTCCAGGTATTGGCCGAGATGTAGGAGATGGCTCTTCTGCCCGTTCTAACTCTGCGGATGTGCGGGTTTCGGCGAGGTCGGGGGATCAGAGGTTTCTCTTGGGTACGTGGAAGGAGATTCTCTTGTTGAGGTTTTGGGGTCCAGTGTTGTGGAGGCATTTGAAGGCGTGGGTGAGTATCTTGAATGTTACTCTCTTCTCGACGGGGAGCCAGTGGAGGTCTCGCAGTTGTTGGGTGATGTGTTCTTGTCGAGGGATGCTGAGAACGAGTCTAGCTGCGGTGTTCTGTATGGTCTGGAGTTTGCGGAGCAGAGACTTGTTGATTCCGGTGTAGAGGGCGTTTCCGTAGTTCAGTCTGCTGGTTATGAGTGCGTGGGTGATGGTTTTTCTTGATTCGGGGGGGATCCATTTGAAGGTCTTGCGAAGGATGCGGAGGATGTTGAAGCAGGTGGAGGCGACAGCATTGACATGTCTGGTTATGGACAAGGAGGAGTCGAGTACGATGCTGAGGTTCTGGCGTGGTCCGTGGGGGTGGGCGGGCTGCCGAGGGTGGTGGGCCACCAGGTGTTGTCCCAAGTAGTCTTCTCTGAGTTGAGCTTCAGGCAGCTGCGGCTCAGCCAGAATGCAACATCCTTCATTCTTTCCTGGAAGCTGAGTCTGGTGGTGACGGGATCCTTGGTGAGGGAGAGGATGAGCTGGGTGTCGTCGGCATAGGAGACTATGTTGAGTCCGTGTTGTCTGACGATGGCGGCGAGGGGGGCCATGTATATTTTGAAGAGCGTAGGGCTGAGTGACGATCCTTGAGGTACTCCGCAGTTGATCTCTGTGGGTTCGGAGAGGAAGGGTGGCAGTCTGAGTCTTTGGGTCCTGCCGGTGAGGAACGAGCAGAGCCATTCGAGGACGGTTCCCCGTATGCCGGCGTCGTGGAGCCTGGCGGCAAGTGTGCAGTGGGGGACCGTGTCAAAGGCTGTGGAGAGGTCGAGTAGGATCAGGGCCGCAGTGTGGCCTTGGTTGAGGAGGGTGCGGATGTCATCTGTGGCAGCGAGTAGGGCAGTCTCTGTGCTGTGGTTGCTGCGGAATCTGGATTGGGAGAGGTCGAGGATGGAGTTCTCTAAGATGAATTTCGTTAATTGGGCGTTGACGGTCTTCTCGGTGACTTTGGCCGCGAAGGGGAGGAGTGAGATGGGTCTGTAGTTTTTGAGGTCCGAAGGGTCCGCCGAGGGCTTCTTGAACAGGGGTTTGACTTCTGCTCAGTGAGTGCTAGGTGAGAGGTATGCCAATGGTGTGTGAGTGAAGAGTCAGCACTGTGTGAGTGGTGGGTGAGCAGTATCTGACTGCCAGAGCAATGTCAGGGGGACTGTGCAGAGTAAATGGTGGGTGAGTGTGCAGGGTGAGCGGTGTCTGAGGGTAGGTGAAAGGTATGCAAGTTTTGTAAAGAAATGCTAGCAGCACAGGTGTATGAGTGCATAGGATGAGCAGTGTGTTAGTGTACAGAGTGAGTAGTGTGTGAGTAGAGAATGAGTTTTGTCTGTGTGCAGGGTGAGTGGTGTGTGTGTGTGCCGGGTGACCAGTGTGTGTGCAGCGTGTCTTTGTGCAGGGAGTGTGGGATGTGTGTGCAGGACAAGTTGTGTGGTAAGTGTGTGCAGGGGTGGTGTGGGAGAAGTATAAGAATGGTGTACAGGAGCAGGGTGAGTGGTTTGTAGATGCAAGGTGAGTGGTTTATGAATTCAATGTGAATCTTAGGTGAGTAATGTGTGAGTGGTGACTGAGGGCTGGGTGAATGCTGGATGGATGATTGATGAGTAAGTGCTGGATGAGAGATGTACAAGTGGTGTGTGGATGCAGTTTGAGTGGTGTGAGTACAGGGGAACAGTCTCTAGGCTTAGGGTGAGTGATGTAGTAGTGCAAGGTGAGGGGTGTTATTGCATGGTGAGCAATGTCTGAGTGCAGGGTGGGTGTGGAGATGAGGGTGTCTGAGGTCAAGGTGAGAGGTGTCTCATGTCTCAGCAAGAGTGAGTGGTGTTTGAGTGATGGGCGAGTGGTGCCAGAGTACAGGGTAGGTGTATAGATTGAGGGCAAGGTGAGAGGTGTCTGAGCGAGGGTGGAAGTTTTTAATTGTAGGGTGAGTGGTGCTTGAGTGAAGGGGGCCTGGCATCAGAGTGCAGGGTGGGGATGGAGAATGAGAGTGCCTGAGGACAAGGTGAGAGGTGTCTCAGCAAGTGAGTGGTTCTTGCATGAAGAGTGAATGGTGTCAGAGCTCCGGGTAGCTGTAAAAAATGAGGGTGTCTGAAGTCAAGGGGAGAGGTGTCTCAGTGAGGGTGAGTGGTGCTTGAGTGAAGGATGTGTAGTGTCAGAGTGAGAAATGATGTGCAGGGTGAGCGGTGCATGAGTTGAGGGTGAGTAATGTGAGTGTGTAGGTGAACAGTGCATGTGGGTGTAGGGTTAGTGGTGCATGCGTGTAAAGTGAATGGTTAGTCAGTGCAGGGTGGGAGGTGTTTGAGTGTGCAAGGCAATATGGGAGAGTCAAGGTTTATCATTCAGTGTAAGTAGTGTTTTAGTGGTTTGTGAGTGAATAATGAGAAGTGTGTGAGTGGTGTCTGGGTTAAGGATGAGCGGTGTTTGTGTGCAGTGTCAGTGGTGGATGAGCGTAAGTGAAGCACTGGGTGAGGGCAGAACTGCAAGAGTGCAAGGGACGTGGTGTGTGACTACAGGGTATGTAGAGGGTGAGTTGTGGGTAAGAGGAGAGTAAGGGCAAGGTGCTCAGTTTGTGAGTGCAGGTTGAGAGGCGAGTATTGTGCCTGTGTGATTGCAGGATGAATGAGTGTCAGGGTGAGAGGTGTACCCATGTGAATGCAGAGTGAGTGGCATGCTTTGGGGAGTGCAGGGTGTAGCACATTAAATTCAGACCTATTGGTATTGCCAATGCTTTTTTTAATGCAGATCAACCACTAATGTACTCCTAGCTATAATTCAATCACTGTGAAACAAATAGGCTTGCTATGTGTTACCTGATGAAGGAGAAGAGAAGTGGAAATCTAAAATTAGAAATGGGAACTAAAGTGCTGGCAGAAAATAATTGGAGCGAAGAAAGGTAGGGGAAACGAGGCACAATAGTTTAGTGAAATTGAAAGAATGGGAGAGGGATATGGAGAAGGGGATATGCGAGCTGAAAGAAGATGGTAGGAAGAAAGAGAAAGGTCTACCAAAAGTAAGAAGAAAGAGCTGCAGACATCTGTGGGTAGGATACAGAAGAGAATACAAAGCAATGGTGGTATAAGGAATTTGAGAGACGGGGGAAAACAAGTATCAGAGAAAGAGAAGGTGTGAAACAAAGTGAAGATGTGGGAGACCGTTGAGAATCGGTCAGGCGAGAAAGTGTGAGAAGCAGAAAGAATGTATAGGAGAGATGAGAAATGGGGACAGGGATTTGAGGATGGGGAGGAGTATGTAGGATAGAGTTAAATATCAGGTAATATGAGAACAGGTGGTAGGAAAAAGAGGAAAAGCGGGCATTGAAATAGAGTATGAGCGGATGGGAAGAAGAGGTTCAGAGACTCGAGACTTGTGCTGAAGAGAAGAGCTAAGCAGATGGTGAAGTGGAAAGAAGAGGTTAGGAAAGAAGGGGTAGGTAAGGAAAATGTATTGTTAATTTTTTCAATAAATGCAATCCAATTAGAGAATGGACAGTTAAATTTTTTACTGCTCAGTACTGTCTTTAATACGTCTTTTTGATAAAGAATTAAATACTCTAGACAGTCGCCCAAGCACATATAGGCGGACCCCAGCCTGAGAATTTCTGGCCGGTGGTTGTGGTGTAAAACTAAGGTGTGAGCTCAGAAGGAAATAAAGTGCTATGAGTGGGACCAGCTCTTACCAGGGTGGGTGATCGTGGGACCCGCTCTTACCAGGGTGGGTGCTCGTGGGACCCTCTCTTACCAGGGTGGGTGCTCGTGGGACCCGCTCTTACCAGGGTGGGTGATCGTGGGACCCGCTCTTACCAGGGTGGGTGCTCGTGGGACCCTCACTTACCAGGGTGGGTGCTGGTGGGACCCGCTCTTACCAGGGTGGGTGCTCATGGGACCCGCTCTTACCAGGATGGGTGCTCGTGGGACCTGCTCTTACCAGGATGGGTGCTCGGGATGGAGGATGATTGAAAACCTGGACACACAAATGCTACATCTTGAGGGATACGGTGAACTTCTACAATACTAGTCACATTTTGAACAGTCTGTGTTTGGTGCAGCCTACAAGTCCAGTACACCACCAGACCCCACTGAATCCGTCCTGAGTGGCGATGACATGGTAGGAGTGGGTAAAGACAGATGTTTGTACTCTGGATGTGAGGTCAGAGTGACTGTTGGGGTCAGGGGTGTGTTGGTGGAAGGGACTGAGTGGCCCACAACAAGGGCTGATTGGGGCCAGTGTAAAGTCTGTCTTTTGAGTTTGGCTATAACAGCCTTAAAAACATCCAGTTTCTCACCAGCAGCCAGCTCGGTACTTCAGTGAAGGTCAGCTCGCAGTGTCTCTCTCAGGGTCCGAAACTGTAGAGTTGTAGACACAGAGGGTCAGTGGACGCAACAAGGCTTTAAGGGAATCACATCTGAGTGTACTATTTTTGTGACTGTGACTCGCGTCCGGTCCCTGCTGGAGCCGCCAGACAGTAATGCTGGAGGAGGCCAAGTGGGCTTTAACGTGGTGGGGGAGAGGGGATAGATTGGGATGGGTTGCACCAGTGTGTGCACCAAAACTGAGCTGAATGTGGTGCAGTTAAATATCCAAGTTACTTTTTCTCCTAGTCACCTATGGAAACTGTAAGTGCAAAATGGAAACATCTCGAAATGCCATGGCCAGAAACTAAAACATGATGGGCAGCACCTGGAGCCAGTGCCTGAAGGAGACTCAGCTACAGACTCTGGAATGACCCAAACACTCTTACTGTATTGTGGTGTGTGTTGTGATATGAGTTCTTCCAAAGAATCTAAAGCTATCTCTAGCCAGGCATAAAAAGCACTTAGTGACACACCTATGCTGGATCACTTGTAGAGGAACACTGACGAATTATCCACTCCTTCAATTCACTGAGCACTCCTCTGCAGTGGGTGACCTTCCCAGATCTACAAGAATTGGTGTCTGGATAGAGAATGTAAATGCAACGGTGGTTGGTGCTGTACAAACTAAATACTTAGCATACCTGCATGTGTAGGCAGAAAGCAGGCGGCCCCCAGCGACAGGAAAGTGGCAGGAAGCAGTGCTAGGAGTTGGGAGGGACATGGGAGCACTATCCACACAGGTTGCCCCTCAGCGCTACTCACCTGCTGCAGCTGGGTAGGTGTCCTAGAGTACGGAAGCTGATAAGACTGCTGTGCTGGGCGACGAGTGTCTCTTTTATGTGCTGCAGGAAAGGAAGCAAAAGACACACAGATGATGGACGGAATGCAGACAAATCAAACATTCACCCCCAGTCAAGAGATCTGGGTTAAATACATAGTTCTTTTGCTCACCATGCCACACCAGTTCAGACCCAGCCATATGCAAATCAGTCTTGACCCTGTGCCTCATGGGAACAGTCCAGCCCGAACTGCCAAGCCAAGTCCTCCCTGGTCCGGAAACATGCATCCTGGGACCAGTTTCGGGGCATCACCCCTCATCAGCCAGGCTAGCTTGAATCCAGTGGCACAGTAAGCCTGGGACCGGTCCTAGGATGCTTGTTTCTAGTCCAGGGAGAACTAACCCTGGGCGAAGTGCTACGCTACGCTCGCGTAGTTTGCGAAGTTTGCGCTACTTCGCACAACGCAAATTGCACGTAGCACAGTGCAAACACGCGTAGCGTAGTGCCGCGGTCATTTTTTGCTTGCTCGCGGTCCTCAACGTCAAGTTGGCGACCGCGAGCAAGCAAAATGACTATCCCGGCGAGACTTTTCCTCGTTCGCGATCAGCAACATCAAGTTGCCGATCGCGAGCGTGGAAAATAAACCTCCCGGCGAGATTCTCAACGCGGGGAGGTCAGGTTTCTCATTGCGAGTGGTCGCGTATGCTCGCGACCGCTCGCGATGAGAAACTACCAGTCCGCGTTGAGAAGCTGCCGCTCGAGTAAAAATCTACTCGAGCGGCAGTAAGAGACAGCTCGCACTGTGCAAGTTGCCGTTTTCAATGATTGCACAGTGCGGACAAGCATCCGGCACTGTGCAATCATTGCGAACAGTGCACTACGCAGTTCGCGTAGTGCTACGCGAAGCTCGCGTAGTGCGAACTGCACTTTGCGTAGCTTCGCGAAGCACTACTTCGCGAACTACGCCCAGCCTTAGGGAGAACCTGGCCTGGCAGTTTGGGCTGGACTGTTCCCATTGGGCGCAGGGTCAAGACTGATTGCATATGGCTGGGTTCAAACTGAAATGGCATGGGGAGCAAAAAAAACTATGGATTTAGGACCAGATCTCTGTACTGGGGTGAACGTATGACATTGTTCTGCATTCTGTCCATCAATTGTTCTTTTTGCAGGAAAGGTAAACACCTCACAAAGATGAATATGAAAGAAATGCTTCAGGTCAAAGGATGTTTATTGCTGGCTCACTGCAGCGGTAACAGGCAGAGCTGCAACAATGTATTATTGACCTTTCACAAGGAACCTACTCTGTGTAAACACAATCATGAGATTGTTCACAAACATAAACAAGCATTGGCATAGCCAATAGGTCTCGCCTTTGGGACCTTATAAGTGTTTAGCCATGCAACACTTGATGTTGTTGCACCAAGGATATTGTGCTGGATAACTAAACACTTATAAGGTCCCAAAGGCGAGACCTATTGGCTACGCCAATGCTTATTTTTAGAATTGCCGGTGCTGAGCACCGGCAGGACCCAGCCCACTTAAAGCCCTGGGTTTAGAAAAAGAAGGTCCCTGATGCTTGAAAATGTACAAATCAACTAAATTCAGTACCGCGGAGGTAACCGTTACTATTAGTAAGGGCAAACTGTGGCCCATTGTGAATGGTACACTAGGAGCCTTACTCTAACAACCACCCCTAAAAATTAGATGCAACGAATGCACAAGTAAACAGGGGTGCAGCTATATTGGAACCACCTTTGCAATGCCATTGTGGCCCAAGGATGCCAGGGGCCCTCAGTACACCAATCATGAAGGAATCTCACTACCTAATTATGGGCAAAGGAGCCATTTTCTTTGCCTGCCTGGTACCCTTGGCACGCCACTGCAAGTAAGGGACATTATATATAATGATGTGCCAATGACTGGCACAGATCCGAGAAATTGTCGAGAAGGAAAAGTGAAAAAAATATAAACGTGCATCCAAACGAGAAATAATGCCTTCGAAAAGATAGCCCTTCTCTAACAAGACTACGTTTTGGCGCATTGCATTTAGCTGAAGTCTTTTCGCGCACGCCCTCAGCGCGCCAAGGCAGGCAGGGGTTGCACGTGTCATACACGTCAAGAAGCCGGAGTCCGAGTTTGAATGAATGCCGCCTCTGGGCTGCGGTCACGCGGAGGATGCCGAGCTAACACGTGGCGGCCAAGCCAAATCAAAACAGACCTCTGGGGACATAATGGAATATCAGTGGTGTCTGACGCCAAAACAAACTCTGTCAGATCAGTGTTTAGAGAACGGGTTGCCAGCTTTTTGCATATGCAAAATGCATTAACCCATAAGTAATTATAAATGGAAAATACAGATCGGTTAAACAGCATTCATTTCACAATGAAGCGGTATTCCAAAACGGATAGCATTACATGTTATATGCATACAATAAACGTTTTTCTCCAGTGCAGCTGCAAATGCACGAATGGCTTCTACTTGTAACAAGTCTGCTGTAGTCGAAACCGAGTAACACACAGAAGAAAACGATTAACACAAACTACAACGAAAACACCAGCAAATAAACACACACTGCGTGGTATAAAAATACATTTCCAGTCGATTACAAAAACTAAAGTAAAAACAAATGACTCTTCGATTCACACTGTGACCTCAGCGGCGAACCAATGATACGCAGACTGCCGATCCAAATCCCATCACAGTCATTCTGTGAAGTTCTGCATCTCAGCCACAAGCAAGGGCCCTGGTGCGTGACCTTTAAAGAATGTGCGATGCAGCTGAAACAAAGGCCCTAGTGTTCGTGTACGACCCCAATGAGCTGTTGTGCATTTTATATCCGTTATTGCCGACTCTTTCCCTTGTGAAAAAGACAAACGGATCCGGGGAAACGGCCAGCGGCTTTTTGGCTCATTTGTTGCCTATGGAAAATAAAAGTTAAGTGGTGGTCAAAACAGAGGCACGACAACTCGGTGCTACTTATGAGGCTCGGCTCGGGCTAAAGGGCCCCAGCCCACAGTGCCCTCGGGCCTGTGACGTCATGACCGGAAGTGATGTAGCGCTCACGCAGCCTCGAAGCAAATTTCTGAAATCGAACACATCCCTAGACTCCATGTAAGTTTCACATTACTAGCGTTTCTTAGCTCAATCGAGGGTTACGTAAAGGATCCAAGAGGGGAAAGAAAGAATGTGATTATATTATCCTTTGTAGAACAGGCCACAGCTAAAGTAAACAAGCGCACGCGCCTCGCGCTGAAAGTTTTAAAAAAAGGCGAGACGAAGCAAATTGCTGAAATCGAACACATCCCTAGACTCCATGTGAGTTTCACATTACTAGCGTTTCTTAGCTCAATCGAGGGTTACGTAAAGGATCCAAGAGGGGAAAGAAAGAATGTGATTATATTATCCTTTGTAGAACAGGCCACAGCTAAAGTAAACAAGCGCGCGCTCCTCGCGCTGAAAGTAAAAAAAAAAGGTGAGACGAGGAAGAGGTTGTGAGAGAGAGGGGGAGCAGGAGGTGAGCCCGCGAGTGGTGCGCGCGCACGCTTGGGAGAGTCTTCACTTTTCAAGCACTGCACTCGTGCTTGTGGCGCGCCGCTGCTCGCTCCCGCAAGGTGGATGCCGCCACAAGCACGAGTGCAGTGCTTGAAAAGTGAAGACCGATGGCTAAAGGCCCTCCTAGAGCAGCGAATGCGCGCTGCCTAGGCGAGACCTAAAAACTATAGAGCGAGCAGCTGGCAGCGGTGCTCCTGCTGGTTGCTTCACGAGATGCTCGGTTTGCAATCAAAAGGAAGCACTGGAGTGAGTCTCTGCTTCGGCCCCAGGGGGAGGGGTGAGTGCCTGCTGCAATCCTTCGGCCCCGGGGGACTGGTGAGTGTGTGTTGCACTTGGCTTCCCACAATGCAGGCACTGAGATCACGAGGTCTCCACTGAGATTAGCATTGCATGCTGAGCCCACGACACTCAGGCAACACTGCAGATGTATTCATATTACGGCGTGTGGAGAGGAAACAACAGCAGGAAAGGGGGAGGTGATAGAGAGCAGTGAAAAGACGGAACATATGCTCTCACATGTAGTACGTGCATGAAATTAAAACAAGCACGCTTGAAATGTCTGCACTCATGGGGACATTATGTCAACAAAAAGGTTCCACAAAAGCGGATCGGAACAGTACTTGGGCCTTGGAACACTGATAAGTGAAACACAGGAGGAACAACAGCAATTAGTATGCTACAGCCAATAGAAATGAAGGAAAAGTAAGTGGCAAGCACACAAACCAATGATAAGTAAGGGTGAGATGTAACCCCTTTTTAAGGTCTATATTAAATACAATAGATTTTACAAGCACAACACAAGTGCTGTGCAGGCAAAACCTTAAAATGATCCTCTTCAAGTGTGGCCTCTAGAAGGCAATTACACAGCAAGACGCTTGACTAGACGGCATCAACATCCCGAGGTGCTCACAGAGGCCTGTCAGGCAGGAGTGAAATCAGTTACCTTTGTTGATACATGCTGATTCTCTGTACTGGTGTTGCAAAGGTTTTAGCACTGGTACCTATTAGTTTCTTCCAGATCTTCAGAACAAATTTAGCCCATTTATAGGCAGCCTCAGGGTGGTTACCATAAGTCCAGGGACTGGTCACAAAGTGCTTTACAAAGGACTTCAGAGAGGCCAAGAATTTGTTTAAGTGGACGGCAGTCTCCTTTGTCGAAGATCTACCTAGCTTTGTGGCACTTTTAAGCTCCAAGGGCATCTCCACAGCTGGAAGCAGACCACAGCTGACCGGTGACCCCAAAATCCCATGTACTCTGTGCAGGAGGCTTATTTCAGAAATCCTGGAATAAGCTTTTCAGACAGAGATTCAGTTGTAGGTCAGTCAAGCCCTCATTTCTGCATTCTCTCTTATTTAGGCTTGAACTGAGGGTCGCCCAGAACAGTTTTGATAGAGGGTAGGCCAGCATGTCAGCGGCGGGTACCCCTAACAATGTCTGGCTGTGCCTTACATGTCCCACTGCACCTTTACAATGGCAAGATGTAGTCCAAGCACTGTCTTAGGAAACTTTGATTATGGTCGTGGAACTTTCCAGGTCATATAATGATAAATCAAGATACCAGAAAACTTTACTCAGATCAAGAGACCTTGCTTGGACAGTAGTTTCACCCTAGGTGGCATGAAGGGTTCCGTCACGCATCTGCAAGTTGACACCTGTGATTCATGACACAGAAGGTTTAAGATAATCATTTAACTGAAAGAGACAATCCCACATTTCAGTGTTTTTCAGCCCAAAACCTCAAACAAATGTGAAATTCAGATTGGTACATGCATAAATACTCATCTCTCACACCTTGTTTAGCGTAAGTTTATTGTAAGTCAGAACTGGCATTGGCAAAGACAATAGGTCTCACCTATGCAAGAGCTACTAGCATTGCCAATAGGTTTAGCCATGTTGTACACTAGCATTGCTGGTGTTCTGTGTGGCTAAAAAGTTAGTGGTGTAGAGGAAAGTGGTGTGGAGTTGAGTGTTGTAGAGTGGAGTGGTGTAGTGGAGTGGAGTGGATAGATTGGAGTGGAGTACCGTGGAGTGTCGTAGAGTGGAGTGTCGTCAAGGGGAGTTTTGTAGAGTGGAGTGTTGTATAGTGCAGTGGAGTGTTGTAGAGTGGAGTGGAATAGAGTGGAGTGTCATAGAGTAGTGTGGAGTGTTGTGGAGCAGAGTGGAGTAGAGTGGTGTAAAGTGGAGTAGAGTGGAGTGGTGTATAGTGGAGTGGTGTAGAGTGGAGTGACATAGAGTGGCGTAGAGTGGAGGGACATAGAGTTGAGTAGAGTGGATTAGAGTGTCATAGAGTGGAGTGGCATAGAGTGTTGTAGAGAGGGGTGGCATGGAGTGGGGTGGAGTGGTGTACAGTGGAGGAGTGAAGTGGAGTAGGGTGCTGTAGAGTAGAGTGGAATGTCATATAGTGGAGTAGCATGGAGTGGAGTAGTGTGTCATAGAGTGTTGTAGAGTGGAGGGACGTAAAGCGGAGTGGAGTCAAGTGTCGTAGAGTGACATCGAGTGTCATTGAGTGGAGTAGAGTTCAGTAGCATAGAGTGGAGTGGAGTGGCATAAAGTGTTGTTGAGTAGAGTGTGGTAGAGTGGAGTACCATAGAGTGTCGCAGAGTGGAGCGTTGTAGAGTGGAGTGTCATAGAGTGGAGCAAAGTGACGTAGAGTGAATGACATAGAATGGAGTAGAATAGAGTGGAGTGGCATAGACTCGAATAAAGTGTTGTAGAATGGAGTAAAGTTTAGCATGGAACAGAGTAGAGTGGTGTAGAGTTTAGCAGAGTGGCATAGAATTTATTGGAGTAAATTAGAGTAGAGTGGCATAGACTGGCACGGAGTGGGTTAGAGTGGCGAGGAGTGGCATAGATGCTGTAGAGTGTCACAGAGTGGCATAGAGTAGCGTGCAGTAGAGTAGAGTGGAGTAGGGTGGCTTAGAGTGGAGTGGCAGAGAGCGTTGTAGAGTGTCATGTAGTGTTGTAGACTGGCGTAGAGTGTAGTGTAGTAGAGTGGAGGGTTGTAGAGTGGAAGGTCGCAGAGTGAAGGGTTGTAGAGTGGAGGGGTGTAGAGTATAGTAGAGTAAAGTGTTGTAGAGCGGAGTGGCATAGAGTATCGTAGAGTGGAATAGAGTGTTGTATACTGTAGTGTCATAGAATGTTACAGAGTGGAGAGGCGTAGAGTGGAGGGGCATAGATTGGAGGGACATAGAGTGGAGGGGCGTAGGGTAGAGGGACATAGAGTGGAGGGGTGTGGAGTGGCGTAGAGGGGAGTGGAGTGGCACAGAGTGGAGTGTAATAGAAGAGATAGTCATAGAGCAGAGGGGAGCAGAATGGAGGGGCATACAGTGGAGGGATGTAGAGTGGAGTAAAGTGTCATATAGTAGAGTGGAGTGGCTTAGAGTGGAGTAAAGTGTCAGAGTGGAGTGGAGTGGAGTAGGGTGGAGGGGCATTGTGTAGAGTGGTGTAAAGTATCATATGGGTGAATGGTGTAGTTTGGAGTGTCATAACGTGGAGTAAAGTGGCGTGGAGTGTAGTAGAGTGATGTCAGAGTGGAGTGTTGTAGAGTGGAGGGCCATGGAGTGTTGTACATTGGCCTAGAATGGCATAGAGTAGCGTAGAGTGGAGTGACATAGAGTGACGTAGAGTGTCCTTGAGTGAAGTGGTGTAGAGTGGAGAAGAATGTCATACAGTGGAGTGTTGTACAATGTTGTAGTGTGTTGTAAAGTGGAGTAATGTAGTGTGCCGTAGAGTGGAGTGTCGTAGAGAGGAGTGGCATGGAGAGAGTGGCATAGAGTGGAGAGGCATAGATTAGAGTTGTGTAAAGTGGAGTGGAGAAGCGTAGAGTGGCATAGAGTGGAGTAGAGTAGAGTAGCATGGAGTGGAGTAGAGTAGCGTTGAGTGGAGTACAGTAGAGTGGCATGGAATGGAGTGGCCCAAAGTGTCATGAAGTGTCGTAGAGTGGAGCGGAGTGGCATAGAGTGGCGTAGAGTGGAGTGGCATGCATTGTCGTAGAGTGGAGCATTATAAAGTGTCATAGAGTGGAGTAGAGTGTCATAGAGTGGAGTATTAATGGTGTGGTAGTGCACTGCCATTACAATCAACATATCTTGCAATTGAAATGATCATGACATTTGCACAGACATACAATTTTTCTGATAAAACTATACAGCGCATAAACAATAATGTGTGGAAATGGCATCACCCAGTGTATTGATTGGTTTTGATCGTATTAAAATATTTGTTTCCACCACTCTTCAGAATTACAAAAAAATTTGCTTCATTTGTGCTTTCCTAATTCTGATATATTTTGAAATATTTGCACAGCACATTAACAGACATTTCAGTTTTGTTATGTGCTAGAAAAACGTCTTTCATTTCACCCCCCCAGATTGTCAGATAAATCCTCTTACTTTGAATTCAGAGAAAGAAGAGTAAACTCCAAGCTCCATTGGAAGACAGAGGTGACATTTGACCTCTGTCTTTGAATGTACTGCAAATGTGACAAAATAAGAACAAAATGTAAAAGGCCTGTTTACAGAAAGTGAGCACTCGTGGAAGAAAACAGTAATTAGGCTGTGCTCCACGGGAGGGACAATGTCATGCTGGACAGCCTAAAAGAATTAAAGCTAGCAAATAGAGATCAAGCAAATGTAAGTTACAAACCACAAAGCAAATAGTAAACAATGGGCGAAATGCATTAATAGGTCAGCTTTCATAATGTCCCCAAAAAATCATTAGCAACCAGATAGCTGTGCTGTCTGGTAGACTTCAACCTAAAAAAGCAGCTTCACATATCCCTACCCCAGCTCTCTGTGACAAGAATTCCACTTCCTCAGAGCTCTAATTGCCACCCTTGAAATTCCCAACTGTCAACATTCCAATTCTTAAAGGCATGAGAACTTTCTACAGTCTGATTAGGAATGGCGGGATCAGTGGGGAAAGGACTGACAAGTTTTGGATAAAATGAAATTTCTCTGGATGATGTGGACTTTCCAACATGATCCTCATCACCACACCTTGTCGTGCATGCTTCATTTTAAGAGAAGGTTATTGTAATTCAGAAATAAGCACTTCCAGACATCCAATCCTCAGCTCCCTCTGACAAGAATCCCACTCCCTCAAAGTTCTAGCTGCCACCCTTGGAATCCCCAGCTGGCACATTCCAACTCTAGAAGGAATGAATGAGATCCTTCTCAGGTCAGAGTGGGAAAGGCGGGAATGGTTGGGGAAAAGGAAGGACAAGTTTGGGATAAAAAAAATGTATACAGGTGTGGGCGGGATGGGCGGAAACAAAAGCGAGTAGGCCGTATTGGTGTAATATTGAGGCGTTTTTATTTCCAAAGGTTGACTTAAGGTGTACACGGGTGTTCTTTCAAATAACAACAAAGAAATAGGAGTTATTTTCCAAATAGGTCTTAACGAAAGTAGTAGTTCCTTCACTTATTCCTCTTCTCTGGTTTCTTCCAGGCATTCCGGTATTCTGGAGGGGTCCCCGGGAAGCTTGCAGAGGGAGTAAAGCAACAGAGGAAAATACGGTAAGTATGATTACAGTGATTTGGTGTTATAACCTTTCACCACACCCAGGTTGGAGAATCGTGCAAAAGAAGAAAGGGAAAAAATATGTCTGTGATACTATGGGGAGTTTTTGCTGTGTGCCCAATTTCTAGACTCTTGACATAACCTACTTAGCGAGTTTCTTAACTTCTCTCCTGTGTGCTTTATGGAGGGAAAGGGGGGAGATGCTGGGATGTGAGGTAGTGTGAAGACATGCTTCACAAAAGAACCATGATGCCCAAAAAAAAAGAGAGAGAAAAAAAAAAACACAGCAGCGATGTAGTAATGGCTCTGTCTTTCAACCCACCACCCAACCTTCAGCCTCTTTGGTATTACGTACCGCCTCTTGCCGCAACTCTCCAGAGTTGAGGCGGCTCTTGGGCGTCCTCCGGTGACCACCACTCCTCACTCCACACGTCTGCGGCTTCCCCGGTTTCGGCGTCTTCCGTAATGGCGTCCTCCCCTGCGGTGTCTTCCTCAGTGGCATCTCTCCCCGTCGTTTCATCCTCCGTAGCTACTTTTCTGAAGACTTCCTCCTCGATGGAGTCCCTCATCTGTTTCCTGTTCTCCTTTTCTCCCCGTCCTATGGTAGCTGATTGGGCCTTTTGCTGCACACCCCCGCTCCTCGATTGGTCCGTTTGTGGTGACGATGCAGATCCATCCTATGTGAGTGAAGCAAAGTCCGTTCTTAGTGTTTGCTTTCTTTTCCAGCCCCCGATGTCGTCAGCAGGACTCGGGAAGAACGGAGACCATGGCGGTGAAACGGGAGGTAAGTCGGGTTTTGGTAGGGGGGATTGGGGCACTTCCTCACATCAGGACACAAGTGGGGATACATGAGGGAAGACGGTGTCCACCCACTATTTTTACAGGGTAGATGCCATCACCGTGCAAAGAAGTTGGGCCCCACTGAAATATGCTAAACTTGCCCACTTGGAATTTTCAGACACCGGGACACGTTCAGCAGCGCCTGCAAGTTGTCTGCTTTCCATTCAAAGCAGCAACGTGCAGGCAGGTAAGGGGCCTTTTATTTTCACTACCAGCTAGGACAAAGATAAAGGCTGAAGTTAAGGAGCCATCAGGCCTCCTATTATTCGAATATGTTCCTGGCTAGGTGCAGCCTGGATTCTCACACTTTGAATGCAATGGAGGGGATACAAAGGCACAAAACTTGTTATCACTTCACAAATACTTAAGAGAGGCATGTTTTTCACTATGTCTAGTCCCTGTATAAAAGAGATATGCATGCACTCTAAGAATGTCAGATGTATTGATCTGTCCTAGAATTTACACAAATAATTTAAATAACGCTATTTTATTTCTTTTATTGCGCTACTCATTCCAATGCAGAGTGTCAGAGCGCCTTTCGTAACATACACATTATACATTGACAATTAATCATGTGTGTAAATCAATATGCAAGATGTGTTACACAGTACAGTGAGGATTACAAGAAGTTGGTGTCACACGTCCTTCATAGCTTACTGTACTATATTAGAGGGATTACAATTTATGAACTGTAAATAACAAAAGGATCTCTGGGTTAAAAACAGTAATCCACTTACATAAAATAAAATTCTGACAACTGGATGTTATATGATGTGTTATGGTATATTGATTTGTATAGTACCCTAATCACCCAAGTGGGTATTCAGGCACTTGGGGAGGTTGGGTCCCCAAGGTGCTTATACAAAGAATCAGGTCTTCAGTTTCTTACAGAATTCAAGGAGTGAGGAGGAGGCTCTGATGTGCTGAGGGAGATCGTTCCATGTCTTGATCGTGATGTAGGAGAATGAGTGACCTCAAGTAATTTGCTAAGCAGGAGACGCTGGAGACACATCAACCCTCTATGCTTCTTTGCTTCAAAACTGGGAATAGACAGAACACAGATCTCTCCAGCAAATGCGTTAACCTCCAGTGTTATCTTACCATTATTATTTTTCCCTGAGATTTACTGGGCACACAAAGATCTCTGCAGCAGGTGCCTTAACCTCATAACATATCTTAAAATACAGACAACCAATTAAGCAGAACAGATCTACTGCCCTGTTTCTCCTTGTTGCCAATTTCTTTGTGACAGAGTTTAAAAAAAACAAAATGTATTAGTTGAAACCCAGATTTTGCGTGGGGGTTGTGCCACTTTTTGGCACAACCTTCACACAAAATCTAATTTGTTAAATCTTGTAATGCGCTTAAATGTACTCATGATAGACCTGCTAAATGTATGTGTGAGGTCGTAATATCTGATGCCACTTCTTGTGATGTCACTTCCTGTGAGGTCACTTCCTGTGATGCCACGTGCGATGTCACGTGCTGTGACGTCATGCACTGTGATGTCACGCTCCATGATGTCACTTGATACTGCTTAACTTGGTTAATCCCCCCACTTCGTTTTTTTTTTACTTATGCCCTGGATGTATGCCATTATATATAATAGTAGCAACCACAGCTTTAGACATTCTTACTTAAAAGACACTTTAATTTCAGAAAAAGACAGATGTGGACATCATTCTTCAGCTTGCATATGGTACAAAAATGCTACAAGAAATATATGCTATTTCGGGGATATATTCCATGCTCTCATAACATATATCCTAAGCGCACGTTACCAGTAAAGGGTGGCCAATTTATAGCATACCAGTTTCTAATATTTACTACCTCCCGGTGTCAAATTATTCCTCAATATCATGTCTGTCCCATGATATCAGGCTGCATTGGGAGTGACGGGGTCACAACTTTAGCAGAGAATGCAGTGGCTGCCACTTGTTCAGCTGGCACAGACCGCAGCAGAGGTCAGACAACCGGAATATACTTATCAAAATATCTAGGGGACGCCTCGGGCCAGCTGACATTTTTTTTACAAAGTGCTTGTCCTTGTGCCTCTGAGTTACTCTGGTCATTACTACTGAGACTTGCATTTCTGAAATGTTCATTAGGCCTCCTTAAATATACTGCATATTTCCTGACCTAGGCCGGCACCTCACAGAACCACCTGCTGTGATCCGGCATCACTGACGTAGTAATGCAGGGGGTGTTTATAAGCGGTGTTATATTTGGCTTCTGGAATGGCAGTATCCTATAACTTGCTGTGGTTCCCATTACCACCAGTGGTAATATGACCTACCTTTTTATGGCTGACTTAGAGGTAGCCTTTCCTGTCTCACCAAACGCAAGTAATTAAAAAAATCCTAAATACAAAATATATATATATATATATTTTTTTATTAAACAAATGCCCGTGAGCTCTCGGGCAGCACTCGACAGTTCGCCTTTTTAAATATCAGCTTGTCGTGATCTTCCCGCTGTAATTTCCTGATGCCTGACGCGTTTCCACGGCTCACACCGTTTCTTCAGAGGCATTGAAGCAGTCAAGTGGCGCTGTGGATGCTCCATTACATATTCAAATATCAGGCGTATTTTTATTGGTTATTTGCCCCTCGTGGGACTCGCAATGTGCGTGCTGATATTCCAAAGCCTGTTGGGACATGTAGTCCTGGGAGCAATCAATTATTTTCCCTGAGTGGGTTCCCAGCGCTGACTTGTGAACATTAGTGCTATCTTTAAACCTTAGTAGGTAGTAGGAAGTCCGCGGCAAGACTCTCTTCATATTTGGCTCCCTGTGCTGAATGGCTTGGACACAGTTCCCGCCTCAGCCTCTTATCAATTTGGAGACGGTGCTTGCCCTCACGGCAGGGCCGCCGTGTCCATAATTTTATTAAACAAATGCCCGTGAGCTCTCGGGCAGCACTCGACAGTTCGCCTTTTTAAATATCAGCTTGTCGTGATCTTCCCGCTGTAATTTCCTGATGCCTGACGCGTTTCTACGGCTCACGCCGTTTCTTCAGAGGCATTGAAGCAGTCAAGTGGCGCTGCCAAATATGAAGAGAGTCTTGCCGCCGACTTCCTACTACCTACTAAGGTCTGAAGAAACGGCGTGAGCCGTGGAAACGCGTCAGGCATCAGGAAATTACAGCTGTAAGATCACGACAAGCTGATATTTAAAAAGGCGAACTATCGAACTACTACCTACTAAGGTTTAAAGATAGCACTAATGTTCACAAGTCAGCGCTGGGAACCCACTCAGGGAAAATAATTGATTGCTCCCAGGACTACATGTCCCAACAGGCTTTGGAATATCAGCACGCACATTGCGAGTCCCACGAGGGCAAATAACCAATAAAAATACGCCTGATATTTGAATATGTAATGGAGCATCCGCAGCGCCACTTGACTGCTTCAATGCCTCTGAAGAAACGGCATGAGCTGTGGAAACGCGTCAGGCATCAGGAAATTACAGCGGGAAGATCACGACAAGCTGATATTTAAAAAGGCGAACTATCGAACTACTACCTACTAAGGTTTAAAGATAGCACTAATGTTCACAAGTCAGCGCTGGGAACCCACTCAGGGAAAATAATTGATTGCTCCCAGGACTACATGTCCCAACAGGCTTTGGAATATCAGCACGCACATTGCGAGTCCCACGAGGGGCAAACAAACCAATAAAAATACGCCTGATATTTGAATATGTAATGGAGCATCCGCAGCGCCACTTGACTGCTTCAATGCCTCTGAAGAAACGGTGTGAGCCGTGGAAACGCGTCAGGCATCAGGAAATTACAGCGGGAAGATCACGACAAGCTGATATTTAAAAAGGCGAACTGTCGAGTGCTGCCCGAGAGCTCACGGGCATTTGTTTAATAAAAAAAAAAAGATATATATATATTAAAGGTCATGCGATTCTGATAAATAGATATATGTCAGATATTAAGAACTTTAAGGAGAACAGGTGCGGCGTTGAGAATATATTTATAAGCACGTTAAAAAATGTTTCCATTATGTTTACAATTTCACACTTAGTGATTGACAAATGGTTTTGTTTAAGTGTTTGAACATACAACACCCAGCACAGCACAGCACACGGAATGATTTTATGAACAATTGTTGTAAATAAGTGTAATGATCGATTTCAAAATAATGATAAATACTAGGTTTATTGATAGCCTGAGGGTTAAAAAATGATGTCCTATGCGCCCACTGTGGCAAAATTACACATTTGAGAAATCGATTTCAATATAATGTAATTTGTGGTGGATTAAGTTTAAATACTTGGTTAATGGAATTTATTGTTTTCACCGTTCTATTATGGATGTATTGTTTTGAATGAAATTGACGTTTTCGAGTGGTGTAACTCGAGAAACGGAAGTCTGTTTTCACTGTTGTTTTAAAAAAACAAATCACGTGGTTATTTAACTTTACGAAACACAGACACAGTACTCGTGAACAAGGGAGTGATCCCGAAACGCGTCGAGCTGGTCTGATTACGGAATAAAACACCGCTTTGAAAAGCAATTTGTTGTCCTCAGCAGCTGTTTATTGGTAAAGAACGCAGCATGGTCTTGGATATATATATATATGTATATATATATATATATATTCATCACCAATGATTTTGGACTACAAGTCCCAGCATGCGTCAAGACAATCGCACTACTCAACTTGGCCCACTGAGGGCGGGACAATATAATAGTATGCAGCTGTACAGGCGAACTGGGACTACCTGCGAGAGAGTCATTTGACCAGTAACCTTTGAAAAAGAGGCAGAAGCCTTGAAACGCGTAAGGATTAAATAAATTGTGACCAAGGAACAAGCACGCAAGTTTCTTCTTTTGGGAAAACCGGATGGTTGATTTGCTGTGAGTGCGCCCCCAGAAGCTTTTTGGGCAATTTGGTGGATAATCTGTTACACAGCAGCCCTGCCGTGGGGGGCTGCAACATCCTGAGAACGTGAAGGAGGCCGCAGGGTGGAACTGTGTCCAGACCCATGCGGCGGCACAACAAATCGAGGTAAAACAACCTTGCGGAATGTTCTGGGGCCCACTATGGGTGAAAAAGATTGTTTTAAAATAATGACATGCCCGCAGACCTACTATAGGTTGATTTTGGACTACAAGTCCCAGCATGCGTCAAGACAATCGCACGTACTCAACGTGGCCCACTGAGGGCGGAACAATATAATAGCATGCAGCTGTACAGGCGAACTGGGACTACCTGCGAGAGAGTCATTTGACCAGTAACCTTTGAAAAAGAGGCAGAAGCCTTGAAACGCGTAAGGATTAAATAAATTGTGACCAAGGAACAAGCACGCAAGTTTCTTCTTTTGGGAAAACCGGATGGTTGATTTGCTGTGAGTGCGCCCCCAGAAGCTTTTTGGGCATATATATATATATATATATATATGTATTTTGTATTTAGGCTTTTTTTAATTACTTGCGTCTGGTGAGACAGTTAAATTCTAGTTATATATATATATATATATATATATATATATATATATATATATATATATATATAGTTAGTTTGATTCCACCCATCAGAGGATACAGAATGAGAAGAATAAGTCAACGCCTTTCAGCCATTGCCTCTCTTGCACTGTGAGCGATAGCATTGTACCTGATCACGTATACGCGCCCAGTGGCGGCTGACAGGGAACAGTGGCGGGGGGGTTAGAAAAAAGGAAAAGAAGACTTAACTGATGGTCGCTGGTCACCAGCCGCCACCAGTTCTCCATCCTCGCTGTTTTCCTGGCTCCTGGCAGCACCCAGGCTCACAGACTCCCCTAGCCAATCACGACGTTGCTTTCACCAGCATGACAGCAGCGTCATGGTTCGGCACTCAAACAGGGAGTGGGAGCTGGTGCATGTTCTTCACCCAGGCTGTGCAATACAGCCCCGTGGAGAACATGCTAAGTGCGCATGACGGTTTGGCCAGCCCAAGACGGCCAGCTCAACCATCATGTGCACTTATGGCGCCCCAACCACTTCTCCTCCCGCACGTCACGTGAGCCCAGCCCCGCCCTAACTGGGCTGCAAGATCCATAGTAAAAATAAAATGATAATAACGTTCTGTTACTATCATTTTATTTTACCTTTGCACTGCTCAGAGAGCTGGAGGAGCCGCCGCTGTGCACATCTGTCTAAAAAGAATTGTACTTCAAGGACAGTACTAGTGTGTCAACACTTTACTTTGTCAAATGGTCATTCTGTTCTTTGTGTATCCTTTTTATGTTTTCAGTTTGCCTGGTATGTTTAAAATATGTATTCAGCTTTCAGCAGTTCAGTCCTATGAGTACTTTTTCTTTGTGCCAATATAAATCATATTTTTCTGTAAAGAGGATTTAAACTAAGCAGGGTTTCTATACCAGATTTAAACTAAGCAGGGTTTCTATACAAATTCTATGTACTCATCCTGCTAGGATGCACCCACACTGTTCTGTTAACATTATTTGCAATATTTTTTTCAATTAATCATTTTTTGTTGCAGGCATATTGCCATCAAATTTAGTCAGCAGTAGGGTTTTTTTCTTTTTCTTTTTGAAGCATATGCTTGGAATACAAAATAAATCACGACAATCTTTGCACTCGCCTGCCCAGGCCATATCTATTGGTTTTGCCAATGCTTGTTGTAATTAAGTCCCTGGCCATTGTTTGCTCTGCCAAACTAAACTGTGTTTTACTGTGCAAAACTTTGATGACTCTTGTGGCAGGGAATGTCCAAAAAGCAACAGCTGGTTTTGCAATTTGTTTATTTATATGCTGCCGGGTTGCCTTGATCCCTTCAAAATCACTTTGGGCTCCTGTTATGTTTGGCCCCGTTTTTATCAGACTTTGCGTGTAGGATAAACCACACCCCTCAAACATACTAACAGAGGGTCGGCTCGCTTCCTTGGTGCTATGAGGGTCTAGTATTACAATATCTTTCAAGGCTGCTTTTGGTTCCCATTACAGCCCAGCCCCCTTCTATTAAAACCCAACCAACGCAGACAGTTCTATTCTCCTGTCTGGGCCTATAACTCAAGTGGTAATAACGTCACCGGATGTCTGGGGTTTCTTTTGCCTGCAAGAAATTAGGGGCCTAAACTAACAGGCCTCGGAGCGCGGTCGCTGTTTAAACCATAAGCCCAAAGAGGGGATCATTACCCGCCACTAATGAAGGGGGCGCTAACTGCTTGCAGGCCAGCTCTGCGTCTAGGGGCTGTTGTTGCGGGAAACATAGCCTTTGGCCCACGCATTTTAATGTACCCACATATTTCATCCAAATTGGAATGTTCAAGGACATTGGACACACCCCTCTGACTTTTGGTTTAGCCTCATTATTCGTAATATTCGCCACTCACATAGTACAAACCACAAATTGAATTATGTGTCGGCACTTAAGTAATATGTGTTATTACTTACGAATTTAGCGTTGCTTACATAGAATATTGAGTTGAAAGGCTGCGCAGCCCTACTGGGACTCTAGCCTAGGTAGCAGCTTCTAATTGGCTAGCAGCTGTGTTGCCGATATTGAAACTCGAATTCAGCATCATCCCTATCCCTTAAAAATTCTGTGATTCAGGAAAAATCTCTTTTTGTCTCTGTTCCACAAATTGTGAATATGTTTAATGTAACTGTAATCAGCAATGCATGCACGAAAGAGATCACTTTGGAAAGGCACTTTCACGGTAATTTTAATTATTCCATATACTAGAAAGCTAATTTTTATTTGTATGAATATTTTCACTTTATTTATTTTATTTATGATATTTATAGAGCGCGGTCCTAGCTGCAGGGGCAGCAGTGCGTTTCACATGTAACGTTTCCATACATACATACATACATACATACATACATACATAGAACATTTATACCATCTGCTTCTAATAAGTATATCTTTGACTATTCATGGCAATCATAATTTTTTTTTCTCAAACATACACCTGGGGAGTCAGTCAGTCAACAAAACTTTTTTTGATTTTACAAAAAAAATCGTAAAAGTGAGAACACAATTCAATTTACAAACAATATGTGCAAGCGCCACAGTTAATAAGACCATGCAAAGTATAGCAAAATCACAGTTAACTCGACCTCAAAACACCAGCGAGATACCAAAACAGTGGTGGCCAGCACAGGTAAGAGTGGTGGGGCGGTGGGGCGGGGCGGCGGGGCGGGGCGGGGTGAGGGGGGAAGTCGGCATACAACGGGATAGGTAAAATTAAATAAAAAAATTAATAAAACCAAAAAATAAATAAAACCACTTATCTTGTGCTCGCGCATGGCCAACTCGTCTCGATGCAGCGAGAGCAAGGTAAGTGGTTTTATTTATTTTTTTATTTAATTTTACCTATCCCGTCGTCTGTCGACTTCCCCCCGCCTCTGCCTCCGCCTCACCACACCGCCCTAACGCTCTTACCTGTGCCAGCCGCCACTGTACCAAGATAAAAAGAAACACACATTGGGCGTCGCATTGATACAAATTGTGAAAACAGTAGCGTTGGTCTCACTTGCTTAAAATTCATGGGTAGCAAAAGGGGTCGTATTTATTTGTGACGTAATTTGCTGAACCTGAGGCAAATCATAAAAATACGCAAAGAGTCAGAAATAGAGACATTATCACAAGTGCACACAGGTAAGTCAGAATCGTTGAACCAACCACAATTATTGAACATGAGCTGAGAAATCAAATTAGGCCTGAAAAGAATAAACAGCCTTTGATGGTGACGAGACATAACCAAATTTAGGATGGGTTCCCTGCCGCTTACAGATTTAACCAATATAAAATGGCGCCTGGAATACTTGGTTAAAGCAAGGGCCTCCCACACCACTGCCACGTTAGCGGAAAAGACCTGTTTAACCCAGGTAATGTCCGCTTTAACAATATGTTCCGGATCAAAGAAAAGCTCCGGTCTCCCGTAATCTCTCAGTTTAGACAGAATGTAATGCAACCAGGGGGAATGTAGCGTGTTATCCAGGCCCGTGCAATCATGAACAATTAGCCAATTAAGCTCCAATTCATCCTTCAGCCAAACTGAAAACCAAAGGGGAAAGGCGCAGACTAGAGGCGAATGAAAACAAATATGCCCAGTTCTTTTATGGGCAATCTCTGCGGGTGTGCACTGTGGAATTTTTAAAAGCCCTCTAAAAAACGTGTTTTCTACTGTTTGAATGGGGACAATGGGTCCGTAGCCCCAGATATCATAACCAAAACTATGGGGATACATTTAGTTTAAAAAATACTAAAACAGACCGCCTCAACGAAATCAGCAAAATTTGATATTGCATGTGACACCGAAAACATTTTCTTCATCCTTGAGATTGAGGTGTGTAGCAAATTAATTTGTAATTACACTTGTATTGTTTTAGCACAGTCAGATGCAACACTTGCAGGCATGGAACATTTCTAACGGATTGAGAACTGCTTTATCCAAATTCACCTTTGCTCCCCATGGATGTAGCAAGCTCTGGTTTCACCTGCCAGAGTGTGACTAGCGCCACTCAGAGTGTTGCATTTGAGAAGCACATGCATGCTTTCTGGCAAAGAGAAGTGTTGGCAAAGTTAAAAGAGACCTTGATGCAGGAAAGTCAGTTTTATTCCATGCAATTTATTTCTCATTGTTAGAAATGGGGTCTTTAGTTGGCAGTTGTTTGCACCCTGTCCAAGTAGGGACTCTCACACTAGTCAGGGTGAGGGAGTCACACAGCTAAGATAACCCCTGCTCACTCCTTGGCACAGAGCAGTCTTATCTCAGAGGCAATGTGTAAAGTATCTGTGTACACACGCACACGCACACACACACACTCACAGAGTGAAAACACTACAAAAGGACTCCACACCAGTTTAGAAAAATAGCCAATATTTATCGGAATAAAACAAGACTAAAACAACAAAAATCCAACATACACAAGTCAAGATATCACTTTTAAAAGGTTAAATGCAATTGTAGTTCCTTAAAATCAATAGATTCGCCTGACTAGGCCAAAGTCCCTTAGATGCGTTAAAAGTCAAAGATGCTGCGATGCACAGGGGAGGTAAAGCATTAGAAAAAAAGGTGAACGGTAGGTTTCTTACTGGTGTAGGGGTGTGTGATGCTTTGGTTACTTACTGCTCAGGCAGGGGAGGTGAGGTGTTGGTTCCTTACTGCCACAGGGGAGGTGATGCGTCATTCTGGGCATGATGCATCGCTTCCTTACTGAGGTGCAGTGTCAATGACGAAAGTGACATTCAAGGATGATGCGTCGAAGTCAAGTCGCACTGCGTCGGTTTCACAGGGTCGAAGCAGGCGCTGCATCGGAGTCAGAGTGATGCGTCACAGATTTTAATGATGAGGTTCTCGAAACTCACACAGTGGCGTGCTTTGGAGAGGCTGCAACAGAAAGCTGGGGCCTGTATTGTAAGTCACGGTCACTGCATTGAGCAGGAACCACGCTTCGGTGGAGGCAGCGGCAATGCGACACGTTTTGCTAGGATGCGTCGGGTTTTGCAAGGATGCGCCGATTCCGAATAATGATGCGAGTTGATGGGTTGATTTTCTTCTTGATATCACCAGAACTCCCTTCCAAGGGCCCAGGTCCTGGATTTGGCACCACTTGAGATTTTTGTTTTTTACTTTTCGTCTCACTTGCCAGTCGTGAAGACGCACACCATTATTTATGAGTGCACATAATGAACAAATGAATTTGTACAACTGCATTGTGGATATAGGTTCCCATTCTAATACTGTCGCATGTGCTTTTCCACCTCTTGTCTTTCTCTCTCCCTTAGGTGGAATCATTGTGCTGCAACCATTCAGGTGCAGTATTGTACATCTTGATTGGCCATCCTTTACTAGAAAGGAGGTCTATGCCCCTCAGGGGGCGATAAATTACTATTTTTGGGTCCTGATGAAATGCCGACTGACCCTTTGGGCAAACAAGGCATTAAACATGTTGACCTCACTTTGTTGATAGCTGTCCAGGTACATTGTGACCGAATGATAGCACCACTGTTTTTATTTAGTCCTGCTACCCTTACCCCATAAATAATTGTTCTTGGTGCACCAGAGTCTATTTTAGAGACACTTCACTTTCCACTAGACACACTTCTGTATGGTCCCCTCTCACGCATTCACCTAAATGGCGTATTCGAATCAATAGATCTCCAACAAAGAGCCCCCAGGCCCATCAGGCATTGCAGCGCCGGCCGGACGAGGAGCGCCCAATGATGAAGCATGACACCCCAACAGGTGTGTGAGGGCATTAAGATCTGACCTTCTGGTCTCCCTCTGACAGTACTGACCAGCCTTGTGGTTTCACTCCCTAGTGATCACTTTGCTTACGAGGAACTACTCCTACTTTGATGGTTAGTTAGTTTACTTCTGGAAGGAGCATAGGCATAGGACCTCTTTAAATATTGAGCTCTTCGTCCTCCCTTTCATATAATAGATTTATGTACGGCAGCTAAGCCATGGGATCTCAGTGTACCTTACTTTTCTCGCAGCACTCTCTTATCTCGGCACCTCTCACTCAGGGTCTATACCATCTCATTAGACGTATTATAGTTATCAACACCATCACGTTTGCCTTCCGATCCCCCCTTTTAAAAAAAAATATGGATACAAGAGGCCTTAGATTGAATGATGACATTGTAGCTGAAATACTACGAGCCCCGTCACTACTGGGCAACGATGGAAATGATCTGTCAAGTAGTAGAACTGATGACTGGAACTCAGTATCAGCTCAAAAGAAACTACAGACAAAGATCGTACTTCATGGTGCACTGGTGACAGAATACTTACGAGCCAATATAGCCCCTAATGGGCTCCTGGTCAGCACAGCGTATTTTTCTGAAAGACATTGGTTTCAAACGAGAATGGTCACAGATCGCGTGGAAGTGCACACACGATTGGCTCATTCTTATCATCAACACAGCCAAATGCCTCTCTGACAACCTACTGGTACAGATCACAGTTGCTGAGAATAATCTGAAAGCAGGTATCAATATCTCCACCTTCAAGACCCGACTTGCTGAAATCAACTCCGAAATGGAGGAACACAAGGACCATCTGATGCGACAAAAGATCAGCAAACTACAAAAGGGCATCAAGTAATTTGATAAAGAGAAGGTCTACCCATGTATCAGAGAAGACTTCCAAGCTTCAGGGGGCAACAGCTCCTCTGTTGAAGGATCGATGAACAGCCGCCACCGACAGGGGTCGTTCAGCAGCTTGTCTAGTGGCGAAAGCTGGAACAGTTACAGAAACAACAGGGGAAATCCTCCACAACCCCTATATGGTTACCCAATGGGCCCCTTCTTAGGCCACCAACCACCTTGGAACCCAATGTTTAAGATGCCCTAGCAAAACCTACCTCCTTTTTACCAACATAACCCCAATCAACAACCTTTTTTAGAAAGAGGCCGGGGCAGTGGAAGAGGCAAAAGAAGAGGAGGACACAAACGTGTTCAGTGGCAAGATCCACCAGAGCCCCAGTCCCTACCATGGATGGAACTCAGGAGCAAGACCAATCCACGAAATTAGTGGTCAATTTATCTTCCAAGATCCTGACTTCTACCGAAAAGAAAGTCCAGGAAAAAGGCCTAGGGTTCGTACCTACCCCTCACGAAGACCCCTTCCGCCTCACCAGAGAACTACATGGCTTCTTTAGGAAACTGAGACTTTGAGTCTACTTTCAGAACAAGGAACCAAACACTGAAGAGGACACAGGACTAAGAGACCCCTCTAAATTTACCCCTCATGAGGGGATGACACTTCATGAAATCCTGGCTTTTGAACAAGCGGTCATGAAGGATACCCAATTTTTGGACAACAAAAGGCAGTTTCATAATATTACATCCCAGGAGAGAAAAGCCATCAGGGAATTAGCTGATGATGACTCCATCATTATTAAACCAGCCGATAAAGGGGGAGCTATAGTGATTCTCCAGACAACAGATTAAAATAATGAATGCCTATGTCAACTGTCTGAAGAGAGATACTACAGACGCCTTGCTGCTGACCCGACTGACACACTTTCAACCAGGATAAAGTCCCTTGTGAATTTGGATGAATCACAGGGCTGGATATCTTCAAACGAAGCGAAGTTCCTTACCAATATGGATCCGAGAGTTCCTTATTTCTACATCTTACCCAAGATTCATAAGGGGACCCTCCCGCCTCCCGGATGACCCATCGGCTCAGGCATAGGATCCCTTTTGGAACCGCTGAGCAAATTCTGCGATCACTTTCTTCAGCCTCTCATGAAGAAAATTCCATCTTATCTTCAGGACACGAGAGATGTTCTTGATCTGATCGCCGGCAGAGACAGGAACAATGAGATTTCCCACTTGATGACCTTAGACGTGGAGGCTTTAAACACCAATATGCCCCAGGAAACCACTTTAACTGTAGTGGAATCATGCCTGCTGGCGGAGAGTTGGACCTTGCATACCCCGGTGAGTTTCATCATGGAATGTGCCACAATAGCCATGTGAGAAAATGTCTTCTTATTTCTGAGTACCCTTTACCACCAGATCCAGGGGACTTCGAAGGGGGGTACCTTTGCCCCGAGCCTGGCACGTCTTTATATGGCTGAATTTGAACGCCTCTTCATTTACAATAACCCCTACTCGACCAACATCAAGACATGGAGGCGTTACATAGAGGACATCATCATCTTTTGGAATGGAGATGAGGAGACCGGCAACTCCTTATATGAATGAATCAATTCACTCAACCCATTCTTGAAATTTACACGCACTGTCTCGGACAAAAAGATCAACTTCCTAGACCAGACGATCTCACTGAGGAACAGCCAACTTTCAACCACCACATATAAAAAACCTACAGACTGTAACAACTTACTGTGCTACAACAGCCATCATCCTAAAGCCCTTATAACAACTTACCCTTCGGCCAGTTTTTACGCCTATCAGAAATTGCAGCTCTACATCCAAATTTGACAAAGAGGCTGAACTACTCAGCAGGAACTTAGAGGCCAGGAACTACCCAACACCTGTGATTAGTAGGTTGCGCAAGAGAGCTAGAAACAACAACAGAGAGGCTCTTCTCGAACCGAGAACCAAAGAGAAGGAAGATATGATCACCTGCATTACAACGTTCACTCCTAACTCCAATCGGATCCCGAAGATGATATGTAAACACTGGCGGATAGTACAGTCTGGAACTCTGAACATCCCTATGCCACGATTTGCCTTCAAGGGTAGTAGCAACCTCCATGACATGTTGGCCCTTACCGTCCAGCAGCCAAGCTCAGACCATCCCAGAGAACACTATGGAATATGACACCCGTCACAGGGCACTTTCCCTGTGGCCAGTGCGGCAGGGTGTCATTTGACGGAACCTTCTAAAGAAGTCACCCTGAACAATAACCAGATCTGGACTCAGCGAATACATACAAACTGCAATACAAGAAATTGCATACATCTCATTAAATGTCCGTGCTCTCTCAGGTATATTGGCATGACTACAACACCAGTCAAAATACGGATAATTGAACACCGGAGCAACATTCAACGCCAGAAAAACACAACCAAAATGAGCACCCATTTCATCAAACAACACCATACCCCAGATGATATGCGTTGGACCGTCCTGGAAACCAACACCTCATGGCACAAAAGGACACTCTTTGAGATGGAGCAACGCTGGATCTTTCGTCTCTCCACACAGACAAATGGTTTGAATGACAAAATTCCATGGCATGAACTGAACCAGGAAATCTATACCTCTGCCTTCATCCCTTACACACAAATGTCTTCCATATACTATCTGGAAGGTCAGCAATATGTCATACCCACTACATTGGATTTAGCTGGTGTGTGACCTGCAATGACACTGCTTAACCAGCTTGATAGCGGGTCCATGAGTGGGTGCTGGATTACATAAACACATCATATGAGTGTTCAACTCTCTATACCCTGACCCTGTCACCTCTTGGGGCTGTTACTCTAATCATCCAGTTTTGGATGTAGAACACTGGCGATATGCATGCCTATGGTGCCCAATTAGACACTGACCATTGATGCCTTTTCCGATTCTCATCCTATAATACTTCTGCGCTGCCTATGTGAACCTCAGCTTTCCTATGACACTTGCATTGATTCTTAAATAGCCTTACGAGTGATCTGTGAATCTGATCAGTTCCTTTGAATGGGGCACATCTACTTTACTCACCCAATATGGCTGCCTAGTTGGCTCATAGCTTGTCTACAGCTGCATGTAGTATTTTGTCCTTTACAAAGACCTGTACACAACACGCACTTGGTCTACGTGACCGGAACTATATCACGTGCCACTCCTCACTGCCCCGGCATTTCCAGGGAGTTCGGAGGAGGATAGGCCTAGTGGCAACCTCCCGGACCCCACCAAGTAAGTGCACGCCAGTGTGTCTTCCACACAGACTTGGAGTCCGAGTACTGGTGGTTAGTTTTAATATCCTTGAGGCTGTGTGTGCAATTGTCTGCTATACCGTTAAGTAGGTGCATCCCATTGCTAATGATATGAACTATTGAGGCTGCAAGTCTTTACAACGGCGGGTGTTTTAATCCTCTTGTACATGTTTGTGAGAGTCTGTTGGTGACAAAGTCCCATATCCTGACAAGCTGGTGCACGCCAGAGTTACTGGTATGCACATTTCGGGCGGCAAGTCTTTACAACGGGGCCTATACCACTTTGTCATGTACGCGTTTGCGTGTTTTTTATTTACCAGTGACATCGCCAGTAAGTGCGCGCCAGTTTGACAAATGCACACTCTTGGGCTACAAGTCTAAGTAATGGGGGTTGTTTCAAACCCTAAAGTACACGTTCATGTGTGTTGATTCATGATAATGTCTGGGAACCCTCTGAGGAAATGCGCACCAACCCCATTAGCATGATTTTTTGGACTGTGAGTCTAAGTAAAGGGGTTGTTCAAAACCATCACAAACTTGTCTGTGTGAATTTATCTGTGAGTCCTTTAATACACGGCCGTGGTTGCCTCTTTCGTTTACTTTCATCAAGATGTCCCGCAGTTCCTCCGGAACCCTCCCCCTTGCCTAAGGGGCAATTTTCTGCTCACCTTGGGGTAAGTTGACACAGCAGTTGTGCGTGTTTTTAATCACACCACTTGAATATGTCTGATGCCTAATCTGCACCTATCATCACACTGATTTGAGAGCCTTCGGCATTAACTGATTGTGCCTTCATGTGTCGCAGAGTTTTAGCACGAGTGCCTGCTTTGAAATTTAAAAAAAACAAAAAACTTTTTGTCTCACTTGCCAGTCGTGAAGACGCACACCATTATTCATGAGTGCACATAATGAATAAATGAATTTGTACAACTCCATTGTGGATATAGGTTCCCATACTAAGTCAGTTGCATGTGCTTTTCCACCTGTCTTTCTCTCTCCCTTAGGTGGAATCATTGTGCTGCAACCATTCAGGTGCAGTATTGTACATCTTGATTGGCCATCCTTTACTAGAAAGGAGGCCTATACCCCTCAGGGGGCGATAAATTACTATTTTTTGGTCCTGAATAAATACTGACTGTCCCTTTGGGCAAACAAGGCACAAAACATGTCAACCTCACTTTGTTGATAGCTGTCCAGGTACATTGTGACCGAATGATAGCACCACTGTTTTTATTTAGTCCTGGTACCCTTACCCCATAAATAATTGTTCGTAGGGCACCAGAGTCTATTTTAGAGACACTTCACTTTCCACTAGACACACTTCTGTATGGTCCCCTCTCATGCATTCACCTAAACGGCGTATTCGAATCAATAGATCTCCAACAAAGAGCCCCCAGGCCAGTTAGGCATTGCAGCGCCGGCCGGACGAGGAACGCCCAATGATGAAGCATGACACCCCAACAGGTGTGTGAGGGCATTAAGATCTGACCTTCTGGTCTCCCTGCAACAGTACTGACCAGCCTTGTGGTTTCACCACCTTGGGATCACTTTGTTTACGAGGGACTACTCCTACTTTGATGGTTAGTTAGTTTACTTCTGGAAGTAGCATAGGCGTAGGACCTCTTTAAATATTGAGCTCTTCGCCCCCCCTTTGATATAATAAAGTGGGTGCACTTGCCAGGTTGAAATGGCAGTTTAAAACTGCACTCACAGACACAGCAATGGCAGGTCTGAGCCATGTTTAAAGGGCCACTAAGTAAGTGGCACCATCAGTGCTGTAGGCCCACTAGTAGCATTTGATTTACAGGCCTTGGGCACCCACGGTGCACTCTACTAGGGACTTACTGGTAAATCAGATATGCCAATCATGAAGAAACCAATTACCATCATGTTTTTAACAGAAAGCACTTGCACTTTAGCACTGATCAGCAGTGGTAAAGTGTGCAGACTCCCAACACCAGCAAAAACGAAATTCATCACAGGATCAAAAACAGAAGGTCAGAAGCAAAAAGGGAGGGGAAACCACACCGAGAGCTGACAGGTCTAACACTCATGATACCATCTTGGTCAGAAGTCACACGGAACTTTTCTTTCATCCTGCTCATAGAGCAAGCACCTAATGTGAATTTCCTGTAATGTCATAACCAGGACACAGATTGTGTGATGACATTTCCAGCCATATACTTTTTATGCTAATTGATTTAACGCGTTGTATAACTTCAGAACTACTTTTCTGGTGGAATTGCAAATTTTCATCCTGAAATAGTTTCATAAATTTAGTTGAAAATGGTGCATTTTTGTACATTTGGGTCGGTTATGTTGATTGAAACGTCATAAGATTTAAATACTACTCGCTAGGGGCACAGCAAAATAATATAATTGCCTTGCACCATTTATAAAATATTCCTGCTAGCAACTCCCATGGACCCCTTGTCTCAACTCTGCCTGACCCTACAGAAACATTATGAGAATTGTATCAGCGATACTGTGCCTACTGGTAATTGCCTTATTTAATCAGTTGAGCATTGAGGTCTACAAATACCAGAATGCAGAGTGAAATGCCTAAACAGGATGACCTACTCTGAATGGAAAAGAGAGATAGAATCAGACAGAGAGAGCGAGAACTCAGACAGCTGAAGCATTGTTAAACTCTCTAAATTGCTAGGCTCATGCATGAGAAGTGCATCCACTCCAGTAGCGCATTCATCCTTTGCATTTTGGGACTTGTAGTCCTGCCTTTATAACTGAATAATCAGGACTACAAGTCCCAGAACTAAAAAAAAAAAAACTGTACTGGATTAGCTACTCATACCAGGACCTGGGAAACGTGGGAGTTCAGTTCATTGCATGTGCATTTTGAAAAGATATTACTGAAAATTACCTTCACCATTTCTAGTGGGGAGGCAGGCTGACTCCATACTTCTCCCCTTGCCGGAAAGGAAAACTGACAGTGGCGGCTGGCATGTAAGGAGGGTGGTGAGGCGGGGTGTACAAAAATAAAAAATAAGTAAAAATAAAATCTTTCCACTTACTTTCCTGGTGCGACGTCCTCCTCGCTCGGGTCTTCTCTCCAGGCAGGCAGGCTCCAGAAAACTGCTGTAACCAATCCTGGCACTGCTCTCATGCTGGATGAGAGCAGCACCAGGATTGGAGGAAGCGGCCTCTCTCAGCGCTCCCAAGGACACTGGAACCCTATGCTGTCTCTAACCCAGTTGTCTTAGACAGCTGGGTTAGAGAGGTTTAAATTGCGCATGTCTGGCTGGCCGTCGCAAGACGGCCAGCCAAAGTGACATGCGCACTTTAAAACCTACGTGCCATGCCTATTACTGCTTTCTGCTGCTGCCTGACTGGCAGCAGCAGCAGAAACGAGAAAGACACGACCCCCGTCCTGATGCTAGGGACGTGGTTTTGAAAAATAAAATGGTAATAAATTAACTTTATTACCATTTTATTTTTCCATCTCTTGGGGCAATTGTTTTGTGGGGCGACGCTCCTCCGCCTTAACGGAGGAGCCCCCCCTGAAAACTGATTAAATTGGAGGGCCATGGAAGGTCTGGGAAATCTTGGGTCACATCTGGCACTCATCATGCCTGACTGTGCGTTTCCATTTTTCACAGAGGTTCTAGTATCATTTTACACCTGGAGGCATACAGGAAGGGATTATGTGCACTTTACAACCCATGGAAATGAATTTCATTGGCTTGGTACCTATGTGCTTAAGTCGATATGGCATGGTCACTGCGGCCGAGCATCTGTCTTTTCCGGCTCAACTTTGATTTTTCTGGCTGCTAGCCTCCATGGATGTCATTTAGAGGTCACCAGGGTTAGCGTCTGTGACCCCTGGCTAGCCCCTTCCAAATCCTGACACTTCCCTTGTGACCCCTAGCCTCATAGGTGTCAAAAGCAGTGTCATCTCTCTAAAATATTGTATGTACAGCATGTTCTGTACAAGATGCTCCTGCTACAATAAAAATGTTCTCTGCGAAGCGCTCCGCTGCTCTTTGTACCTTGGTCCGTACTATATCAAATACTTGGGGAAAAGGTATAACAAAATACAGTGCTTTTTAAACATTATTAGGAAACTATTCAGATTTTGCAGGGCCGGCATTTCCATAAGGTTAAAGTAAAGCACAAGGCGCGCCACCAGCAGAGGGCAGGAGCAGATGTCAACTGGGAGCTGTAAACAGGACGCTTTTGTTTTGGGAAGGTGGAATACATTTTTGTGACCCTGTTTTATTATTGCCAATGCACGATGTGTTTGAACAAACCCTTTACCTCTATGTTTCGAGTGTACAATAGTTCCTTAAAAGAGATTATAAATCAAAACAATGAAGGAGTAAAACAAGCTAATAACGTGGTTCATATTCGATATATTGCCCGTATGAATTAGTATGGGTGGACCTGACCCCCTACTGTGTCTCTAAATCTCTTTTTTGTGCATTTTGTCTTGACATATCTGTACATTTATCTGTTAGGTTTATATCAGGCTTCGGATCTGTCTGTTATTGTGATATCATCAGAATCAAGGTCATATGGCGTCACTTCCTGAGTTTCAGGGTCGAAGGGCATATGATGTAATTTTCCTGTGCTGCCATTTAGGTCAAAGGGTGTTAGATATCAATTCCACTACCCCAGAATTTCTGAATTTGACGAATGAACATCCAAGCTAGCCGCCAACTCTCTTTATGGAACATAAATGAGGACGTTCTTAAATACGATTGGCAGGTTGGTTCGTTACCAACTTCAGTGTTCTATTACACTGCATTTATAGGATGACCGCCTCACTCCTGGCCTTTATGGACACTGACTCCAGTCCTGAACTTTTCAGCTATAAATCATTGACATTGGTTTACGCGAGGACAAGGTAAAATAGGGGAAGATTTTCTTGAACACCCTAACAGCGTAGCAACAGGTTGCCCCCCTCTTGTTTAATATGGGCTTTGCAGGATAGCTCGTTGAAAGATGATGCCTAAATTACGTGAAGAATAGACTGGTTGGGGAGTCGTTCCCAAATCCGAGGGCCACCATAAGCTTGACCAAATATTCAGAGAGTAACTAAATATCGAGACTTCTGTTTTCTCCCCATTAACTCTAAGACAGATCGCTTTCATCCAGATGTCCACTTCTCTCACACACTACTGAAAGTTTTCTACCAGAGTCGCTGAGTCCTTCGATATGTTAATCACTATCTGCATCTCATCAGCATAGGACAGTACTGTGAAACTGAAGGACAGCACCAACCTTTCTAACTGAACCATATAAAGGTTAAACAAAGATGGGCTTAGTGACAAACCCGGTGGCACACCACATGGTGGAGAGAATGGTTGTGATCTAGTTGGCTTGCACACCACCATTTGTATTCTCCCTGAGAGAAGTGTGGCAAGAAGTATCAGAACCTTGTCTTTAATGCCCATCTGAGAGTCGAGCTTCTAGCATGGAGTTGGCCATGGTGTCAAATGCCGCAGAAAGATCTAATAGTATGAGGGAGCAGCACCATCAAGAGATGTAAAGTACTTCTTAAATCATCCGTGACACAGCACCGACTCTGCGCCGTGTCCTTTCCTGAAGCCAGCTTGTGAACTATCTAAAAGGATCAGATTTTCCATGATCTGGGATAGTTCCGTATTCAAAGCTTTCTCCGAGATCTTGGCTTGCAATAGTAGGATGGAGATTGCTCCACAGCTTTCCATTATGTGACATCAGTATTTGATTATTTTTTGGGGGGAGGGGGGGTTCAGTCTGCAAAGTCTGCAAGAGATGGTGAATTATGTGGCAAATGCAGCAAATTCATGATTATGAAACATGTCATGGCCACAGAGTCACATAATTCCACCGGCCCTGACAATAGTGAAGGAGGGCCCACTTTGTCCTGTGCAGTTGCAGTCAAATTACTTTTGTCAACAGGGTGTAGTTGTTCAGTGGCTTCCCTTGAAAACTGGTGAAGATTTGAACTGGATTTCTTTTTAAATTTTTATTAGGGATACACTATTTATAAAAGGTGTGAATCACGTCCTGGAGGGCAAAGGATCATTTTACATAGCTTCAGGATTATGAACCTGGTGGTGTTTAGTTACAGAAGTCGATGAAGTCGTTTTCGAAGGTCAAACACTATATGAGGGAGGGAGAGTTATGTATAAGTCATATATTTATTAGTTTTTGCAGTTTTATGAAGCGTAATCTTAAAGTGCATTACATGAGCACCAGATTACATTACACAAGATCAGATATGTGTTTTTGGGCACAAGAGATAAAGTGATTTGCCTAGAATCACAGGATGTTCAGACAAAGCCAGGACTAACCTAGTTCGCCAGTTCCAAAGTCAGCAGATCTGGCCATTAGGTCACATCCCCTCCCCAACATGATAACATGGGGCCTCATTTATGAGGAATTAGTGTAGAGCAGCGCCGCAAGTCTTCTTGCTGCGCCACAACTCTTCTTGCTGCGTTACCCTACGCCAATGTGAAAGGGCTGGAATGCACCGTATTTATGAAATAGAGAGTGTTAGAAATGGGATTTTTGGTAGGCTTGCGCGTGGGCCAAAGCCAGGCAAAAACCACCACTCTAGTCAGGATAAGGGAGTTACACGTCTAAAATAACCCCTGCTCACCCCTTGGTAGCTTGGCACGAGCAGCCAGGCTTATCTTAGAGGCAGTGTGTAAAGCATTTGCACATAACCAACAGTAATACAGTGTAAGCACTACAAAAGGACACCACACCAGTTTAGAAAAATATCCAATATTTTTATATACTTAAGACAAGACCAAAAACAATAAAAATCCACAATACTATACTTAAAAGTTCACAGTTCAAAAATACGTTGATTAAAAAGAGTTCCTTGTGTGGATAGCTCTGTCCGGGCTACCAGGGCGTTGTGAACACACAAATCCAAAACAGTTTTGGCTGACCGTGGGGTCGCAGGCCAGCTACGGTGTCGGGAAGACCCGCAAACAGTACCTTTCAGAAATGTAGGGCGATGGGGCCCTTGAAGTCACTCGTGTTGCAGGTCGAGCCCCTTTCTGATGGGATCAAGAGCGCTGGCGCCAACAGGCGTCGGGTGCTGCGGTGCGAAGCGCAGCGGTGCGGCGTGCGGTGGCCCCAGGTCGCGGTGCGAGCAGCGGCTCGGTGGCGGCGTCAGATGGCGTCGTCAGTGAGACCAGGGTCGTGGTGCGAGATGAAGGCGGTGCTCGTCACGGTGCTAGCAGGTCGCAGTGCAAGCAGCGGCATCGTCGCGGCTGAAGCGCTGTTGTCGGCTGACGAGCGGGAGTCGATGGTGCCGGCGTCGGAGGGCCAAGGCTGCGGTGTGGGATGAGGGCGGTGCTTCGTGTGACTTACGAGCGGTGCCCTCGAACCACGGTGCAAGCAGCGGCGTCGATTTCGGCGGGAAGTGGCGGTGTCAGGAAGGCCAAGGTGTCCTCGTGAAGCAGGGGGGTGCGGAGTGCGGTGCCCACAGGTCACGGTGCGAGCAGCGGCTCGGTGGCGGCATCAACAGGCATCGTCGGTGAGACCAGGGTCGCGGTGCGGCGTTGCGGCGGTGCTCTCTGCGGTGCCAAAGCTTCGGCGTGAAGCGAGGCGGTGCGGAGTGCGGTGCCCACAGGTTGTGGTGCAAGCAGCGGCTCGGTGGCGGCGTCATCAGGTGGCATCGGTGAGACCAGGGTTGCGGTGCGGCATTGCGGCGGTGCCCTCTGTAGTGCCAAAGCTTCGGCGTGAAGCGAGGCGGTGCGGAGGGTGGTGCCCACAGATCACGGTGCAAGCAGCGGCTCGGTGGCGGCGTCAACAGGCGTCATCGGTGAGACCAGGGTTGCGGTGCGGCGTTGCTCTCTGCGGTGCCAAAGCTTCGGCGTGAAGCAAGGCGGTGCGGAGTGCGGTGCCCACAGGTCGCGGTGCAAGCAGCGGCTCGGTGGCGGCGTCAACAGGCGTCGTCGGTGAGACCAGGGTTGCGGTGCGGCGTTGTGGCGGTGCCCTCTGCGGTGCCTTCAGGACACGGAGTCGGCAGTGGCGTCGTAGACGTGGTCGAGTTGGTGTTCTTCGGGTTGCAGCACAAAACACACAGTCCCCAGTGCTGGGGGTCGAAGAACTTGAAGTCTTTGCTGTTCCTGAGACTTCGTGAACAGGGGGCAAGCTCTACCTCAAGCCCTTGGAGAGACTCACAAATTAGGTTGCAGAAAGTCCAGTCCAGGCCTTTCACTGCCCAAGACAGAAGCAGCCACTGCAGGTCAGCCCAGCAAAGCACCCAGCAAAGCAGTCGTTCCTTTTCGCAGCTTCTCCGGCTCTTCTTCTTGGCAGTCTTCTTGTTCCAGATGAGTTCTAAAGTTCAGGGGTCTGGGACCCAGCATTTATGTCCAAAATTCCTTTGATCTCTTAGGCAGAGAGGGCCTGTGCCCAGTCAGGACCAGTTCTGCCTTCTCTGGTGTGAATTCCTGGCAGGAGGTGGAGACAGCATTTGTCAGAGGCAGAGCAGGCCCTTTGAGGTGCAAGGAAATCTCCTCCCCCTTCCCCCATCGTAACCCAGGTCTCTTCAGCCCTTTCCTGACCTACCTAGACCAGCTGGCGCCCCTCCTGCTCCCCCAGCCTTCTGTCATCCAAAACCCAGACAGGCAATCCACATTCCAGCAGAGGCACACAGGATGACTGAGCAAGAAAACACCCACTTTCTAAAAGTGGTATTTTCAAACACAGAATGTAAAGATCACCTTCACTAAAAGATGCATCTTTAGATTCTGAGTTCAGGCATACTAAATTTTATTTTCTTACCGAATTCCCTGGGCCAGTTATGTTTATAAGATGTTATAAACAAACCTCCCATTCTGTCCTATGGGGAACTGGTAGCCTTGCAATAGTGAAAAACAAAATTGGCTGTAATTCACTATTAGGACATGCCACACACACCAGGGCATGTCCTACCTTTCACATACATTGCACCCTGCCCACAGGGGTACCTTGGGCCTACCTGAGGGATGTCTGACATGTAAGAAAAGGGAAGGTTAGGGACCGGCCAGTGTGTGCACTGGCCAAGTCGACATGGCAGTTACAAACTGCGCGCAAACTCTGCAATGGCAGGTCTGAGTTACCGTTTTCAGGGCTACTCACGGGGGTGGCACAACCAGTGCTGCAGGCCCCTGGGTAGCATTTGATTCACCGGCCCTGGCACACACAGTGCACTTTACTAGGGGCTAACAAGTAAATCAAGCATCCAATTACGGAAACACCAATTCATAACACAATTTACACAGAGAGCATATGCACTTTAGCACTGATTAGCAGTGGTAAAGTGCCCAGAGTCCTAGAACCAACACAAACAGGTCAGAGAAAAATAGGAGGAAAAAGCAAAAGGTTTGGGGATAACCCTGCAAAAAGGGCCATTTCAAACACAACCCCCTTCCAGCCTAAAGCCAGGGGAGACCAATCCATACCTCGATGGACTTCCCTGCTTGGGGCGATAGAACATGGGACCTGGCCCGCAACAGCAGGGTTTTCTTCCCATTCTACGCCTTCCTGAACCGAGTTGGATCCCTCTATCCATACTCTCAGGGCCCACTAAGCTGACCCATGGGGAACCCTTCTCCTCACCTGTGGACCCCATCTGTGCAGCACCTAAACTTACTTGGCTCACAGATGTGTCCCAACAGGCAGACAGGACCCCCATGGCCAACACAATCGTGTGGCCCAGTCCACCTCCGGGGTGTGACTCCTGTCCCCCTCCCAGGGGCAACTCTGTCCACCAGGAGAGCCACTCACAGTGGCCACTGACAAATGTCAGTGATGAGAGCCAGGCCTTAGGCCTTTCAGGCCACTCCAACCGCTGTGGCGTAAGAGAGTGGGGGGCGGTAGCCCCAGGTGCCTGGCACCCTTTCTCCACTCTCCCCTCTGCCAAGTCAGGAATGGCATCCTGACACTGGCCCACTAGCCCAGGGCCTCTACCCTGCGGCTGGACAGGAGACTGGGATGGGCTCTCCCACACCCTCTCCTTCTCCCTGGGGCTCTGTACCCTCCCACCTGGAGCGGTACCCCCCTCCAGAATTGTCAGGGCACCTGTGGCAGGTGTCCTGCTCAATTCGCCCACCAGTTCAGGTGTGCTATCCTGCAACTGGTACACCAGCCCAGGGTCTGTACCCTGAGGCTGAACAAGGGACTGGGGTGGGCTCCCCCACACCCGGTCCTCCTCCCTGGGGCTCTGTACCCTCCCAGCTGGAGCGGCACCCCCAGACAACAACCTGGTAGGGGCACTGTTAGCAGTCGCCCCTTCCCCAGGTCAGGGGGGACACCCTGAACCTGGTCCTCCAACCCAGGGTCTGTACCCTCAATCTGACCAGAGGTCTCGGGCGAGGCTCTCCTCCCCTCACCCCTCCTTCTGGGGTTCTGCACTCTCCTCCCAGGAGAAGCACCCCCAGAACCAAAAACTGTTAGGACGCTGGAACTGGACCTCCTACACAGTTCTTCCACCAGTTCAGGGCCTTGACCCTGCAACTGATCCACCACCCTTGGATCTAAACCCTCAGGTTGAACCGGGGTCAGAGGCGAGGACTCCCTCCCTCTGCACCCCCTTCCAGAGTTCTGTACCCTCCCACCCAGAGTGGTACCCCTAGAAGACAAACCGGTCAGCACACTGCTTACAGTCGTCCTTCCCTCCAGGTCAGCCAGGACCTGAACCAGGCCTCCCAACCCAGGGACTAAACCCTGCGACTGAGCACCTGCCTGGCGCACCAGGACTTCCTTGGGAGCACGCATGCCCCCCCTGAGGGTAACACATGACTCATGTGTTGTGTGACAGTCTGCCTGGCACAGATCTCCCGACCCCTGTCCATCTGACAGTGCGCGAAGATCCCCCAGGACAGAAGTGGTGTCACCATGGTCACTCCTAGGAGGCTCAGCCCTTCTGGCTGGCCCCTGACCCACTGGTCCTCCCACTGGGGAACGCATCCCCCTCTCACCCCTCCATCCGGACTTCTGCACCCTCCACTTAGGAGCGTCACCGCCAGACACCAGAACCGCTGGAGCTCTGTTTACAGACACTCCACGTTCTCCTGACAGTAGGAGATCCTCCTGAACGGACGGCCTACCAGTACAGCCTAGGCTCCCCACCTGGTGTTCCCTCCTGGAACCACCCAGGCTCTGGGACCGGGTTTTGGGCACCTTGGGCCGCAGCCCATTCCCACTCCTTCTCCGCGGAGACAGGACGTGAGTCCCTACACCCTTCCCACGACACCGGGACCTATCTGGGCTACCACGAACCTTTCCACCACCCTTGGTTTGGAAATACCTAAGCCACTTCCTTCCGGGTCACCCCCAGATGCTTCACCAGACCCTCTGGAATCCACCAAAAGGTCTGCCTCCAGTGCAAGCTCCCTGGGGTCAGAGAACTCACAATCCACTGGGTGTTGGCATAGCTCTGGAAAACAGGGACTTAAAATATGCTCTCCAACAATTGAATCACACAGCCCCACACAGGTGTTAACCAAACTACCCTTCACCCAACCATCCAGTGCCTCAGAAAAGTACCCCACATCATTCTCACAAGACTGGTGAGACAGTGTCTGACTGTTGCTGTCTCTTAACCCATACTCTTCTGGCTGTTCTCCATACTCACTTACTAGGGCTTCTATCATGGGGGAACCCCTCTCCCTGCACCTCTCATCTAGAGTCAGTAGAGTGTCCCTCCCACTGCTAGGAAAATTATCCCCTGTGCCAGTTCCCCAATCCACCTCAGGGACACTGCGCACCACTGGAGTAACCTCACAACCCTGAACCCCCTGGTGTACGTCAACCCCCTCCTTGAAGTAGGGCCCCAAATCTGTGTGTGTGTGTACCTCATCCTCAGTACTGGACCTAACACTTTTGCTGCCACCATCTGGGCTGGGCCTAGCCCTACTGGCTTCCCAGTCCAGCTCTCTCATTTTAATGTCATGGTCTAACATCATCCTTTTCTCCTCCAAGGCTAACTTAAGCTTCTCCAGTTCCACAGCAATTCTCCTTGCTTCCCGCCTGTCCTCCAGCTCCTCTGGGGACAAACTGCTGCTGCCTGGTTTAGAGGGTGCCCCCTTCGCAAAAGCACCCCCACCCTTGGAATAGGCTCCTCTGCCTCCATGCCGAGATCCCCAGACAGCTCACTCGCATGTCTGGCTGCTACCCAGGTCCTCAGCGCCTTTTGTAGCTCCTCTTTTCTGGTGAGGTCCCTTATTTGGATTTTGAGGTTTTTGCAGATCGCCTTCAATCCCTTAACATTGTAGGTTTCTAACCTCTCCTCCTCAAAGGCCACTTCCAAGGATGCAACAGATGATGCAATTGATTCAGGCTTGTTGTACTGGAAAGTTCAAGTTCAAAACCAATGGAAAGGCAAAAATAGACCAAAAAAAAAAAAAACAGTATGTGGTACGTAATGGTCTGCGATATGGTAGTAGCGCACACCAATCCCTGTAAGTCAAGTGCAAACGCAAGTCCTATCCTCACCGCTGACAACGAATGTTAGAAATGGGATTTTTGGTAGGCTTGGGCGTGAGCCAAAGCCAGGCAAAAACCACCACTCTAGTCAGGATAAGGGAGTTACACGTCTAAAATAACCCCTGCTCACCCCCTTAGTAGCTTGGCACGAGCAGCCAGGCTTAGGCAGTGTGTAAAGCATTTGTACATAACCAACAGTAATACAGTGTAAGCACTACAAAAGGACACCACACCAGTTTAGAAAAATATCCAATATTTTTATATACTTAAGACAAGACCAAAAACGATAAAAATCCACAATACTATACTTAAAAGTTCACAGTTCAAAAATACGTTGATTAAAAAGAGTTCCTTGTGTGGATAGCGCCGTCCGGGCTACCACGGCGTTGTGAACACACAAATCCAAAACAGTTCTGGCTGACCGCGGGTCGCAGGCCAGCTACGGTGTCGGGAAGACCTGCAAAAGTACCTTTCAGAAATGCAGGGCGATGGGGCCCTTGAACTCACTTGCGTTGCAGGTCGAGCCCCTTTCTGATGGCATCAAGAGCGCTGGCGCCAAAAGGCGTCGGGTGCTGCGGTGCGAAGCGCAGCTGTGCGGCGTGCGGTGCCCCCAGGTCGCGGTGCGAGCAGCGGCTTGGTGGCGGCGTCAGATGGCGTTGTCGGTGAGACAAGGGTCGCGGTGCGAGATGAAGGCGGTGCTCGTCACGGTGCTAGCAGGTAACGGTGCAAGCAGAGGGTGCCGGCGTCGGTGGGCCAAGGCTGCGGTGTGGGATGAGGGCAGTGCTTCGTGTGACTTACGAGCGGTGCCCTCGAACCACGGTGCAAGCAGCGGCGTCGATTTCAGCGGGAAGTGGCGGCGTCAGGAAGGCCAAGGCGTCCTCGTGAAGCAGGGCGGTGTGGAGTGCGGTGCCCATAGGTCGCGGTGCGAGCAGCGGCTCGGTGGTGGCGTCAACAGGCGGCGTCGGTGAGACCAGGGTCGCGGTGCGGCAGTGCGGCGGTGCTCTCTGCAGTGCCAAAGCGAGGCGCGAGGCGGTGCGGAGTGCGGTGCCCACAGGTCGCGGTGCAAGCAGCGGCTCGGTGGCGGCGTCAGCAGGTGTCGTCGGTGAGACCAGGGTTGCGGTGCGGCGTTGCGGCGGTGCCCTCTGCAGTGCCAAAGCTTCTGCGTGAAGCGAGGCGGTGCGGAGGCCGGTACCCACAGGTCGCGGTGCAAGCAGTGGCTCGGTGGCGGCATCAACAGGCGTCGTCGGTGAGACCAGGGTTGCGGTGCGGCGTTGCGGCGGTGCTCTCTGCGGTGCCAAAGCTTCGGTGTGAAGCAAGGCGGTGCGGAGTGCAGTGCCCACAGGTCGCGGTGCAAGCAGCGGCTCGGTGGCAGCGTCAACAGGCGTGGTCGGTGAGACCAGGGTTGCGGTGCGGCGTTGTGGCGGTGCCCTCTGCGGTGCCTTCAGGACACGGAGTCGGCAGTGGCGTCGTAGACATAGTCGAGTTGGTGTTCTTCGGGTTGCAGCACAAAACACACAGTCCCCAGTGCTGCGGGTCGAAGAACTTGAAGTCTTTGCTGTTCCTGAGAGTTCGTGAACAGGGGGCAAGCTCTACCTCAAGCCCTTGGAGAGACTCACAAATTAGGTTGCAGAAAGTCCAGTCCAGGCCTTTCACTGCCCAAGACAGAAACAGCCACTGCAGGTCAGCCCAGCAAAGCACTCAGCAAAGCAGTCGTTCCTTTTCGCAGCTTCTCCGGCTCTTCTTCTTGGCAGTCTTCTTGTTCCAGATGATTTCTAAAGTTCAGGGGTCTGGGACCCAGCATTTATGTCCAAAAATCCTTTGATCTCTTAGGCAGAGAGGTCCTGTGCCCGGTCAGGACCAGTTCTGCCTTCTCTGGTGTGAATTCCTGGCAGGAGGTGGAGACGGCATTTGTCAGAGGCAGAGCAGGCCCTTTGAGGTGCAAGGAATTCTCCTCCCCCTTCCCCCATCGTAACCCAGGTCTCTTCAGCCCTTTCCTGACCTACCTAGACCATCTGGCGCCCCTCCTGCTCCCCCAGCCTTCTGTCATCCAAAACCCAGACAGGCAATCCACATTCCAGCAGAAGCACACAGGATGACTGAGCAAGAAAATACCCACTTTCTAAAAGTGGTATTTTCAAACACAGAATGTAAAGATCACCTTCACTAAAAGATGCATCTTTAGATTCTGAGTTCAGGCATACTAAATTTTATTTTCTTACCGAATTCCCTGGGCCAGTTATGTTTATAAGATGTTATAAACAAACCTCCCATTCTGTCCTATGGCGAACTGGTAGCCTTGCAATAGTGAAAAACAAAATTGGCTGTAATTCACTATTAGGACATGCCACACACACCAGGGCATGTCCTACCTTTCACATACATTGCACCCTGCCCACAGGGGTACCTTGGGCCTACCTGAGGGATGTCTGACATGTAAGAAAAGGGAAGGTTAGGGTGCGGCCAGTGGGTGCACTGGCCAAGTCAACATGGCAGTTACAAACTGCGCGCAAACTCTGCAATGGCAGGTCTGAGTTACCGTTTTCAGGGCTACTCACGGGGGTGGCACAACCAGTGCTGCAGGCCCCCGGTTAGCATTTGATTCACTGACCCTGGCACACGCAGTGCACTTTACTAGGGGCTAACAAGTAAATCAAGCATCCAATTACGGAAACACCAATTCATAACACAATTTACACAGAGAGCATATGCACTTTAGCACTGATTAGCAGTGGTAAAGTGCCCAGAGTCCTAGAACCAACACAAACAGGTCAGAGAAAAATAGGAGGAAAAAGCAAAAGGTTTGGGGATAACCCTGCAAAAAGGGCCATTTCAAACACAACCCCTTCCAGCCTAAAGCCAGGGGAGACCAATCCATACCTCGATGGACTTCCCTGCTTGGGGCGATAGAACATGGGACCTGGCCCGCAACAGCAGGGTTTTCTTCCCATTCTACGCCTTCCTGAACCGAGTTGGATCCCTCTATCCATACTCTCAGGGCCCACTAAGCTGACCCATGGGGAACCCTTCTCCTCACCTGTGGACCCCATCTGTGCAGCACCTAAACTTACTTGGCTCACAGATGTGTCCCAACAGGCAGACAGGACCCCCATGGCCAACACAATCGTGTGGCCCAGTCCACCTCCGGGGTGTGACTCCTGTCCCCCTCCCAGGGGCAACTCTGTCCACCAGGAGAGCCAGCCACAGTGGCCACTGACAAATGTCAGTGATGAGAGCCAGGCCTTAGGCCTTTCAGGCCACTCCAACCGCTGCATATGCACTTTAGCACTGATTAGCAGTGGTAAAGTGCCCAGAGTCCTAGAACCAACACAAACAGGTCAGGGAAAAATAGGAGGAAAAAGCAAAAAGTTTGGGGATAACCCTGAAAATAGGGCCATTTCCAACAGAGAGCATTTCTTTCCTTTCCCCTTGCGCTGGCGCCCAACGTGCTGCCTAGCGTCAACACAGGCTCTCTTGCCCTATGGTGCATGGGTGTCTGTGTTGCGTGCAAGATTGTTTTTGTGTATGAAGTGACACATTCTTACACAAAAACAATCCCGAGAGGCATTTTACTCTTTCTTAGCACACACAGATAGAGTTAAAATGAGGAGAAATGAAAACATTTCTCCTCATTACGCCCGCTCTGAGGAGGCGTAAGGATTTGGCGCTTCCCCGTGTTTACATGATATTGTAAATCTGGGGAAGCGCCAAAATCCATTGGTGTTGCGTGGGAAAACCCACCGCAATGCACATGGATCGCCTCCTTAACACAGAGTAAGATAACGCAGAGACTTGCGCTGCATTGTCTTACTCCAATCCTATGAGGCCATTCATTATAAGCCACGCAAAGTGGCTTTGCGTGGCCTCATAGATATGGTTGAGAGGTTTGTACCACCCGAGGGTCAGAAAAAAGGATGCTCGGCTGGCGCAGGCCACTTGTAAATAAGCCCCATGGTTTATATGATTTACACATGCTTGGGGGGTTGCGAAGGTGGGATTTGGCTAAGAATTGACATAAGGAATCTGAAACTGATAAGCGTTAACGCTTTTTGAACTGCAGGAAGGTGCCTGTTTCACATTTGACTATGATGCATTCCAAAGTCTGAGGGTGTAGCTGGAGATGGCTTGTCTCCTTGACGATGAGAGCACGATTAGGTGAGCATCAGTGACATCAGTGCAATTACAGAATAATGGGCCAAATGTACCAACATATTTTGTGGTTGCAAGCACTGCGATTCACAAAATAGCAGCTTTTGTGACCACATAATAGGGTTTCTTTATGTACTAATCCCATTTTAGGCATTGGCAAACTTTTCCTGACTACTAAAATGAGATACGGATGGATACCGATTTGTGATTTCGAAGGGGTGTGTTGCAAATCAGAATGAGATTTATCAATATTTTATGACTATAATAAATCACAAAATATTACTTGCTTCCGAGTTGGGGTGGTAGCTCATTCGCAAAGGAGTTGGCAGCCCTTCCCCTTTGTAAACGTTAAAAAAAAAATATTGAGGAGTAGGCAGTGGTCCAGAGGTCTACTGTCAACTTTCAAAGAAACTTTTTCAAAAAATTAAACTTTGGTTTTTATTTTAAAGCAGCCTGTTTCCTTTAATGGAAAAGGCTGCAATTTTTTTTTAAAAGTTTACTTTATTGAAAGGTGATTTTAGACATGGTGGTCTGCTGACCTTACCAGGCAACTATCTCTGTGATGGTCATCAATCGGAGTGAGTGGCAATTTGCAAGTTCCTCATTAATATTTATTATTTATGAGATGGGTCAGATCGTAAATCGGAATTTTGCGGACCAACTCTTAGCACATAGGCCGATTCCCATTATTAGATTGGATTTGAAAAAGTCAGTGCACATTTTGCGACTGCTTTTTAGGAATGCAAGCTTAGTACATCTGGCCCATTGGCTCAGGACACCGTACTAGAGTGATGAAAGAGAAAAAATACTTCTTGGATCCTATTTATTAACAATTATAATACAAATGATATCAAAAACAATACACACCATCTAATCCTATAGACTGCCATTATTTACAGTGCTGAAAACAGTATACTAGACACCAGGCATCCTCTTGCGTACGTACTACTGTCGCCGCAGGCCCACATGCTCGTAATTGAAGTTTTGACATGTTGAGGTCTGCATAGAAGCACAAGGGCTTTTCAAAGTTGGTGAACTAGGGAGAGTTTCACTTTAGGACCAGGTTCATGAGCCGCCTATGGGTCTGGGTGTAAAGTGGGACATCGATGAGTATGAAGGCACCTTCGGTGGGGTTCAGTTTCATGTACACTGTGGACATCTGAGATTGCATGATGATTGGCATGCCCTATCCTCTGTTTAATTACCAAAATGTAATTGCCAAAACCTCAGAGTAATTACATCAGGAAACCAAAAACAATGGAGGAATGGTTGATGCAGGATTTACTTGCTAGAGTGTGAAATACGTTTATTCTTAACATGACTCTACAGTATTTTCTTTCAATGCTGCATAGATATACGCTGATCCCACGTCAAAGGGGTGATTTTTCTCCTATTTGAGTTTTTAAACCAGCAGCACTAAGCATCTGGGGACCTGTAGGGTCACACTTAGAATTGAAAAAGTGAAACTACATGTCCCAGCATACATTGAACTATTGACTGAAATAAGCAGGGCTGTCTGAATGTTACCCTCAAGTAGCTAGAATGTTATCGGGAAACCAGGGAAATCAAGGACTTAGGTCATGTGTCTATATTTCAGAGTCACATCTGATTCTGGAGAATTCAGGTGACGGGGACAGTGTCCTGGAGCACGCCCAGGCAGATGAAATTATATGTTTTGCCCTATGCTAAGTGACTATTTTCCATCCGATATGGCTTCTTGGAGTGGTAATCTGGACCTCCTACCTGGTGGTGGCCACCTAGTCCTGTTCTCGGACAGCCCTGCCTTGGAGGCTGAGAGGTCAGCACATAGGTCCTTACAGTCCTAGGTCTCCATTCCCATCTGTCAACACGACCGTCATTTGCAATGGTGGCTTTGGAGCACTGAGCACTGCCCCATTGGGAAAAGGGGTACTCCAGGCGGCGGCTTCAGTGTTGGCATCTGTCTATCTAGGTTTGGTTTTAAAAGCAGCGACCTGGAAGTGAGAGACTTACGAGGGCGAATTCAGGTCACGTAATAAGCGGGTATGGTAGCTCACTGGACCAAACACGTCACATGTTATTGATTTCTGTGTGAAATGTAGCAATCTGTCTCATTCTTCTGAGGTCAATAGAATGAAGCTTTTGCAGTCAATACTATATCAGAGGGTGTTAAAAAAAACTGCTGCTGCTCTAAACTGTGCATGAAAATCTGCCCCCCATCCTTACAACCTTCCCCATCCACTCGGGGAAAACAGAATAAAAATAGACCCTTCTGTTCTCGTCTTGTGGTCTGGGATTTCTCAGACAGAAATATCCATGCTCCTCCGCTTCCCAGACCCGGCGGTTCAATATTTTCCAAATTCGTGGCTTCAGGTGTCGTGGAAAAGGACAGACCTTTCTGGTAGTTGAGGTCGACCCATCGTGAAATACCCTGGCATCCTTTCAGGCACAGGCCACTATCTTTTTGGAATGGCAAGTGATGATAATTAGATTAGACAGACCACTCTGACCCTGTAAAACAAACTCCAGAGACCCCATTCGTGTACCCTCTTGGGAAGTGGTGGAGGCAAACATTTGGGGCTATTTCTGATCTTGTTTCATATTTAGCTTGTTCTTCTCACAACAACGTGCTTGCGAGAATCATGTGACAATACAACAGCACAACAAGGTCTTCAGGCAAGGTGCTTACTCTGGTTTTATATGGGTGAAATGTGAAAAGATAAAACAGAGATCCAAGCGTCATTACAACAGAGTTGCTGTATATGTTCCTCCCACATCAGCCCCCACTCAGGTTTAGGAGCAGTTTCAACCTGGCTTACTGGTGAAAACTCCCAACACATCAAGAACACTTCAAGTGGATTCTGAAGGTGTACTGCTACTTTTGGGTACATTTCCAGGCCTCCCATGCTCCACTATTTACCAAAAAGCCTTAAACTCTCATCAGTGTCAAATAAATGTTTATTGCACCAAAATATTCGTTTAGAAAATTCCAAGAGTTCCAGGGTATTTTGCCATTTTGTACCTTCCGCTTACTATGGCATGCATTTTCTTTTATTTCATACTAATGATCGTCGGCACTGCTCAGGAACCAAATTCTCCCCACGAGTACTGGAGATACACTTAGTATAGATCTCTAAGCTTTAGTTCAGGCTTCTCCAAGGAGTAGGTCGCGAGCTACTGGTAGCTCTCCAGCTTCCTGTAAGTACCGCTCCTGTGTGCAGCCCAGCCTACTAAATTAGGAACTTTTGCTTGGTTGAATTAACATATGTATTCCTAAATTGAAAAGTGTGCATTTGAGACGAAAATCTGTGTATTTTTCGAAACGCATAAGATAATGTTTAAAGAAAAAAGGATTTCCAAAACATATTTAAAGCTGATATTTGAGTGATAAATCATGAGGTGTTGGGGAACCTATCAGTAATATTATTATCTTTGTACCACAGGCATTGCAGCTTTTATTCACATTAGTGCTGGAAAACATGCCTTGTGCACTGAGGTGATTACTGCTGGTGATCTTGCATGGATGGGGCACTAATGTAATCTTGTCTGATGGGATTACTGTTAGCACACTAATAATATTAGTAGCTCTGCATGATTTTCATTGAACATAAGTAGCTTTTATTACAGAAAAGGTTGGGGACCCCTGCTCTAGTACAGTAATGAGTATCATGTGTTTATTTAATGTCACACATTCTTTGTTTGTGTTATTTAATCAGTGCATATTTATGGATTTTATTGCACATATTATTGTTTAAACTCACAGAAACTTTGTAACTGTAGCATATTTTTATTTATACATAACTAAACCACTAAAAAGAGAGCTTTGTTATTGAGTTTTGCCTCATAGAATATGTGTTGTAAGCGAGGGGGCAAATGGAGGCAAAAATACATAAAGTAAATTCATGCCGACACGCATTACTTTATCGTTTTAAAGTTAAAATGTTTAACTTTAAAATGGTAATGTAATTCATGTCGGTGATTTAGTGCTAATAAACATAAAATACATTAAAAATACATAAAACACACTTACCTTGCTACGTCCTTGCTATGTCCCGGTGTTCTTCTGTCCTTGGGCCCAGCAACTCTCCTAACCAATCCTGGTGCTGCTCTCATGCTGTTAACCAGCATGAGAGCAGTGCCAGGATTGGATGGAGCAGGCTTTCTCTGCGCTCCAAAGAGCACTGGAGGCCTTTGCTCGGTCTCCACCCGGGTGTCCAAGACACCTGGGTTGAGAGGTTTAAAGTGCGCATGTCTGGCTGGCCGTTGCAAGATGGCCGGCCTAAGAGACATGCGCACTTTAAATTTCTCAGCCCATTATTCCTCTCTGCTGCTGCCTGTCAGCAATGGTCGCACCCCCATCCTGTGACTCGCCTCGGGATGGGGGTTTGGAGAGTCAATGAAAAATAAAATGGTAATTATGTCTATTACCATTATATTTTTAATCTGGGGGCATTTTAACTAGTGTGGCAACGCTCCTCCACCCTAATGGAGGAGCCGCCCCTGGAAAGTGGAAGAAACTGGCTCGGTACGCCCTCTTATATAGGAGGCTTCAGGAGATAGGCTGTAGAGACAGCCAGAGACCCTAGGAGAGATATTTTGGTGGGCCCTCCACTTTGATTCTGACAGGTCAAGAAAGATGATTTTGTAGTGTATGCAAATAATGATACTATACTAACGTAGAGCAGAAAAAATTGAAAGCAATTATTGCAATCATTATTAGGGCACGAACACAGATGTAGAATAAAAATGAGATTGCTAAGAAAATTCCTAATATCTTATAAGCACAGTGTAACAGAATCATATATTGTTTTCTGTCGATGTGAGAAGGTGTAGAGAGCCAGTATAGATGTTCATACTGTCTTCATGAGCGGATTCATCACATGTTTTACAAGTCTAGGTCCATGGGCTGAGGGCTAATCTTTCAGTGTCTCCTAGTACAGCGATCCCCCTAACTCCTAGCTAAAACGGGCGCTTTTACACTGTGCTACACTGGAAAGAAATGTGTGAACTCACAGTCCTCCCTTCCCAAGTTGTTCTTGGGAATAAAATGTGAGCGTTCTTCACACATGACACACGGTTATAAAAATAGCATCAACAGCAGTATACAAAAAAACGATTCTATCATAATAAAACATCCCTAATGTATAATCTTTCATAAAATAAAACAAATGATACAATAAAATCTATATTATGTTACCCTACCAAAGAAAGTGCCCAAGACCCTAAATCCAAGCCACTGGTTTAATTGTAAACCTGCAACACAATGACCAAATCTCCATTTTGATTTTATTTGTGAACTTTTATTTTCAGAGAACTAAATGTGACCCCATTATAACTCCACCGAGTAGGAGCAATGTGTGGTTCTGTGAAATGTTATCCAGTCCCCGAAAATTTAGTGCTGGTAAGTTTTTTTATATTGGTTTAACCCACATCCGCTATATTCGCAGAAAAATTCCTTTTCATATCTCTTAAAGGAAACATTTTTGGTCCAATTTCTGCATCTGGCGACCAGTGCACTCTGCAAGTAGATCATACAGATTCTTTTTGTTTCCTGTTTACGTCGCCGCTGCCTTATGAGGCACTTCTAAGCCCTTCGCTGCTTGTATATAAATGTGATAACGATTTGCACTTTGGTTGCTCTGTTTGCCGCTAACATCTGGTGACCAGCCCACTATGTCCACTCTGGTTTGGTACTGGGAATCCCAGATATCAGTAGGGCTGTACTGGGAACCCAAAGCAGCCCTGGCAATGTTGTTGGACCAGCCCTGGGCCGCAGGGGAGGAGGAGGGTGCACTGCTGCTTTTGTTACTGTGCCGATATTGCAGCACCGCTGCAAAACCGGCCCCCAGTAACAAAACCGGCCCCCACCGCTGCAAAACCGGCTCCCACCCTTCCAGCCTCCCGGGGAAACGCCTGTCCGCTACAGCCAGTCCGGCCCTGGATATCAGAAAGGGGCAAATGACCGAAACTGACTGACCTCTGTGACCCGGGCATGTGACTGTAGTTCTAATTTTCAGAACTTAGCCATCTAATACCAACTTCAGGTACTAGCCACCCATGCAAAAGTAGGGAAAGTACGGACAGCCGCATGAGCCTTTGGTTGGTGCAGAGTACACAGTTTTCACAGTTTGTTGTTTTCATGCCATCCAATCCACCACGGTAATCATAGGTTTGGGTAGAGTCGATCGTTAAAACAGCCCATTTAGAATATGATGTTAAAAGGTAGATTAGTTCATGCACCTGGGCCGAATTATTTTTTTATACATTGAACTTTTTGTGTACTCTGCTTTGTTTTTACATCCAGGACTACCAGTACCCGAATTCTTTTTTAAAATAAACTGGTTTGGATTAGCTAGTTGCGCTTGGAATAGCGGAGCGTGAGGTGAGAGAGCCCTCACTGTGCATTTATTGCACTGTTTTTAACTCTGTTGTGTTGTTTCGCCTTACTCTGAAATCGGATCTTATTTTTAAATAGTGTGTATCTATCCTGCATTTTAAATTAGTATTTTAAATTGGTATTTATCCCGCATTTTGCACATTCTTTGATCTTTCGCCTCTCAGGGGTACTCACAGTATTTCCTTTGCACTGCTTGTCTCCGCTTCCCCGGTCCGACGCCGGCGTTTCGCCGTTCGATTGGAGGGAAGCGGACACACCCCCCCTACTAAGCCGACCTGGCTTCCGGCCTGGTAAACTTCCGGCGAGGAGGGTGGAGCTCAGGACATTCACGCGCCCGGCCAGCTATTTAATATCATGCTGGGCCGGACGCGCAGCGGCGCGTGAGATGAGAGAGCCCTCACTGTGCATTTATTGCACTGTTTTTAACTCTGTTGTGTTGTTTCGCCTTACTCTGAAATCGGATCTTATTTTTAAATAGTGTGTATCTATCCTGCATTTTAAATTAGTATTTTAAATTGGTATTTATCCCGCATTTTGCACATTCTTTGATCTTTCGCCTCTCAGGGGTACTCACAGTATTTCCTTTGCACTGCTTGTCTCCGCTTCCCCGGTCCGACACCGGCGTTTCGCCGTTCGATTGGAGGGAAGCGGACGCACCCCCCTACTAGGCCGACCTGGCTCCCGGCCTGGTAAACTTCCAGCGAGGAGGGCGGAGCTCAGGACATTCACGCGCCCGGCCAGCTATTTAATCTCATGCTGGGCCGGACGCGCGCAGCGGGCGCACCAAAGGCAAGCCCGTCTTCGCCCGTCCGCGCCAAGGCCGTGTCAAGGGCAGAAAATGCTGCTCAAATCCACCCTGGATTTGCGTATACATCTGAGGCACTGAAACACCTAAACAGTGGGGGATACTGCAAGGGTCTGATGTCTCCTGACAAAATAATGGGGGCCTGCTCCTGCTATCACTGCAGTACTGATCTTCCCACGGAGCATTCCATCTCAGTCAACAGCCTTAGCCCAACCACAGCAACTCACTATGCCCAGCTTAGAGGGGGACTAATCAATGCCAGATCATTAAGCAAGCACTGCCAAGATGTCAGAGACCTAATTATAGATCAACAGCTTGATTTCCTATTTATTACTGAGACATGGCTGAAAGATTGGTGTAACCCTGACGTTGCTGTCACTCTCCCACCCAATTATACGATTCACAGGAAAGATAGAAGGGATGGCAGAGGAGGGGGGCTGGCCATTATCCTACGTGACACGCTACACTGTACTAACTTTGACCTTGATACAATCAAGGGAGCGGAAAGCCTTGGCTTTTGCCTCTCCCTAAACGCATCCATGTCATTCGCAGGAGCTCTGATCTATCGTCCACCAGGTCAGAGCGCCACCTTCACAGACTCACTCGGGGATTCCTTAAGTCATCTCCTGCTCAGATACGCCAATTTTACTTTGTTAGGAGACTTTAACCTCCACCTAGAAGATAGAACGGAGCCAGGAGTAGACAATTTTCTTCAAATTACAGAACTTTTCGCATTGCACCAACTGGTGGAGGCCCCAACACACCGGGCGGGCCATACTTTGGATGGGGTCTGTTCCAACTTTGCCTCGTTATCGGTCGACACCCCTATCCCTCAGATATGGTCAGACCACCTTTATGTCCCCATTACACTTAGGGTCCCACAGAAGAGCCGCCCTGATAAGTCACCCCCCTACCCCCAACATAGGCGCAAATGGGCACAATTAGCTAATAACCCTAGGCTAGTAACCGCTGACCAAGCTCAAATCCCCGTTCTTACAGGGAACAGAAGGTTGGATTCACGCCTCTTCCACTCCTGGCTAACCACTGCATGCAATGAATTTAGCCCACCAGAGATTCTTGACATGCACAAGAAACCAAAAATTCAGAAAGTCCCTTGGTTTACGCCCGCCCTGGCACGAACACATCTTCAATGTAAGCAACACGAACGTAAGTGGAGAAGATCGTACAACGCCGGAGAAAAACTAGCTTACAAAAATAGCAGAAAGTTCTATCATCTTCAGATTAAACTCGCCAAAAATGAGTACTACTCAAAGAAAATACAGGAGGCAAACTGTTAGAACCGGGGTCACCGATTCCGACACGGTAGCTTGGCGCGAGGCAGGAAGGCACCCGAAGGCAATGTGTTAAGCAGTTGTGCAGCACACACTCACACTGACTCAGTAATGTGCACACAATGAAGAGACACCACACCAGGCTGAGATGTAAAACAAGACTCTTTATCTAAGTCAGGTTAGAGCAGTAGATAAGGCAGATAATCTCAGTGCAGCAACAAATTCATTTCACTGTAAAAACATGAGGAATTCATTCAAGTACATCAGGGCGCTAAACCTTCATATAGGCGAAAAGACATTAGCAACATGCGTCTTAAAACAGGTAACACTGTAGGTAATGCAGGGCATGTATCAACATGGGCATCCGCCTATCCAGGCGCATTCAATCACTAGGATAGTAGGTGCAGGTATGCACGTAACACTGTAGGTGATGAATTGTATGGGATACCATAAGCATGAGCACATTCAGGTACACTCAATTCATTAAAGACCTAAATGCAGGTATACAATGAACATTGGAAACATTTCCCTCAAAGCAGATAGTTCAACTCATGGGGGCACATAGCTAAAGCGTGTATCTCTAGGCAGGTGTAGAATTACAGGAATCTCAACTCCTGCAGGCTCAGCTGTCACCCTCTCATGTAACAAGGCTCAATTGGGCAAGTAAGCACCAGTGATAAGCAGGTCAGGCCGATACTGGCCTGCGGCAGTCAGACGGAGAGGGAGCAGGCATGCAGGGAGTACCGATAGCCTCTGCCCCTCTCCAGTCACCCAGGCGATGTTTGGGGGTAAAGCACCGCTAAAGGGAGGCCTCCGTAGTACTGGGAATTCTCCCCCAGGGCCTCCTGGCCTCACCCGGCTGTCCCGGTGCTCCAGCGTGAGTCGAGGGGGCCCGGCTTCCTGGGGGCGTGGCCGGTGACGTGGTCGCGCCCGGGTGCTTAGCCGCACTTGCCTCGACCTCCTCAGGCCTAGCGCGGCCCTGTTACCTACCGCGGTGGCCCTCTCCTCTCTGCGGGGGCCGCGGCGGTCACGCCAGAGCACACGGCTTCCTCCGGCGCAGGCCTCCAGCTCCCGGCTCGGCTCCGGCCCGGGAGCCAATCACTGGGCGGCTCCTTGGGGGCGCGGCCGGTGACGTGGTCGCTTAGCAACGCTCCCCTCGCGCTCTCAACTCGGCGCGGCCTTCCCTTCGCTCCAGGGCCGCAGCGGTGATTCTGGGAATGGCGCCCCCACCTCTCTGGGTCCACGGGCCGGCGGCGATGAACGGGACCAGCGGCACGTCGTCGCACCCCGCGGGGGCACAGGTACCTGGGCCGCAGTGGTGACTTTGGGGATTCCAGCAGTGCTTCTCCCGGCCCCAGCGCTCACAGCTAGCACCCGGCCGCGGCGGTGATCTTGGGCATGCGGCGCTCCTCTTCACGGGGACAGGACGCCTGGCGGCCACAGCACCTCCCTACTGCCGCAGCACTTCTCTACACACAGCGCGGGGGTCGCGGTGGTGATCGTGGGCCACAGCGCTTCTCTGCACACAGCGCTTCTTCAGGGCACAGCGCCAGTGCTCGGGAGTCACGGCGCTTCAGACAAGTGGCATGTTCAGGGGTTGTAGCGTTCAGATGGCACAGCGCTCGCAGCAGGGGCAGATAGTTGGCACTCAGCGCTTGGAAGGGAATAGCGCTTTACCTGGTGATCCCCAGCAGTAGCATACACAGGTTGCTCAACCCTCCCCCCGGTCCAGTACCGGGGAGAGCAAATCAGTTGGCAGAGTTCAGGTGGTAGTAGAGCAGTTGCAGGTTCTTAGTTGGTGTAGCTTCTTGGTCGCAATATTTTGGATGCAGTTACTTGGGGGAAGGTTAGGGGGTTGAATTGGCAGGCACGAGAGGCAGGATGGTGCGCTACAGGCACACTGAAGGTGGTTCCCTGGGTCCCCTCACATTGGGCAAGGTCAGCAGGTGGAAGGTGTTCCTCATCTATCTTGGTACAGCAGTGCCTAGGCCCAGTCAGTGCCAGTAGTGTAGGTCTCCCCTCTAGGCCCAACAGCCTTTACTCCGACAGAGGTTCCCCCAGGTCCAGTGGTGCCCCAACTAACTAGCTAGGTTTCCCTCCAAACCTCTTATACCCCTAGGTCAGGTGACCCTCCTGAAAGGCGGCAAAGCATAACTCCTCCCTGGGCTGGAAGGTTCTAGAAGCTTCCATCATGTCTGTCTATGAGGCCCAGAGGCGGGACGGCATGGATACAGTAACATTATGTCCCAGCCTGATCCTGACTACTGGTAGGTGTGTGTGCAAAGGCCACTCTGCAGTAGCAGGGGCCTGTGGCAGCCATCTTGTTAGGAGAGAGCACCTGCACCTCAGCACTGTTTGGCAGTGGTAAGGCGCCCAGAGACCTAGGTCCAACAAAAAGGTAGTGGCAAAAAGTGAGGCGCAAAGAGAAAAAAAACGGGGTAAGACCACCCTAGGGCTGACAGGTCTAACACACGTCCCCCCCCAGCCCAAAGCGGGGAGAGCTACCCAACCTCTAGGGAGTTCTCATCACTAAGGCGGAAGAACCGGGAGAGACCGTCAGCATTGGCGTGGTCTACTCCGGGTCGTTGTTCCACCCGAAAGTCCATCCCCTGGAGGGAAATGGACCACCTCAGCAATTTGGGGTTTTCGCCTCTCATCTGCATGAGCCAGCGAAGGGGTCGGTGGTCGGTTTGAATTAGGAAGTGAGAGCCAAAGAGGTATGGCCTCAGCTTCTTCAGGGCCCAAACCACGGCGAAGGCTTCACGCTCTATCGTACTCCACCGCTGTTCCCGGGGGAGTAGCCTTCGAGAAATAAAGGCCACTGGCTGGTCTTGGCCGTCATCATTCAGTTGAGAGAGCACAGCTCCAATGCCATGCTCAGAGGCGTCTGTCTGCACGATGAATTCTCTGCCAAAGTCCGGAGTCCTAAGCACCGGAGCGGTGCACATCGCGTGCTTGAGGGTGTCAAAAGCTTCTTGACAGGCAGCCGTCCAGATGACTTTACGTGGTTGCTTCTTGGATGTCAGTTCAGTCAGGGGGGCCACGATGGTTCCATAGCCCTTGACAAACCGGCGGTAGTAACCCGTGAGGCCGAGGAAAGCCCGGACCTCCGTTTGGGTTTTGGGGGGCTCCCAGGCCAAGATGGTCTCGATTTTGGCCTGGAGGGGTTGCACCTTACCCCCGCCCACCAGGTGTCCCAGGTAGACGACAGATCCCTGTCCAATCTGGCACTTGCTGGCCTTGATGGTTAGGCCAGCCCGCTGTAGGGCCTGCAGCACCTCCTGGAGATGCTCCAGATGGTCCTCCCAGCTGCTGCTGAAGACAGCTATGTCATCCAGGTAGGCAGCAGAGAAGGCCTCTAGGCCAGAAAGTACCTGGTTAACCAACCGCTGGAAAGTGGCCGGAGCATTTTTCAGCCCGAAGGGCATGCCCCGAAATTGAAAGTGGCCCTCGGGGGTGGAGAACGCAGTCTTCTCCTTCGCTCCGTCCGTCATGGCAATCTGCCAATATCCTGACGTCAGGTCAATTGTACTTAAGTACCGAGCTGCTCCCAGTCGGTCAATGAGCTCATCCGCCCGAGGGATCGGGTGAGCATCAGTCTTGGTCACGGAATTCAGACCACGGTAGTCCACACAGAACCGGAGTTCTGGTGTGGTGCCCGGGGGGGCCGCTTTCGGCACCAACACCACCGGACTAGCCCAAGGGCTGCTGGAAGGCTCAATCACCCCCTGCTCCAACATCTTGGCTACCTCACCCTGGATACTGGTCTTGAATTTGTCCGACAGCCGGTAAGACTTGGTTTTTACTGGTGGGCTGTCCCCTGTGTCCACATCATGGGTACACAGGTGCGTGATCCCAGGAGTGAGGGAGAACAACGAGGAGTACTGCCCCAATACCTGGCGGCAGTCCCTCTGTTGCTCAAGGGTCAAGGATGGGGAGAGGACCACTCCCTCCACCGATCCATCCTTCTCTTGGGCCGCCAGAAGGTCCGGAAGGGGCTCGCTCTCCTCCTCTTCGCTCCCATCCGTCACCATCAGGAGGGTAAGTTCTGATCGCTTCCGGTGTGGCTTAAGGCGGTTGACGTGGAGCACCCTGTGGGGTTGACGGGGGGTCTTGAGGTCTACTACATAAGTGGTCTGGCCTCTTCTCTCCAAAATTTTGTACGGTCCAGTCCACCGGTCCTGGAGGGCGCTAAGCTCTCCGGGCTCCATGACCCACACCTTCTGACCAGCGTCCAACTCCACCGTCCGAGCATTCCGGTCGTATCACTCCTTCATGACGGCTTGACTAGCCTCCAGATTGTCTGAGGCTTCCTTCCACAGCTTGGCCATCTGGCTGCGGAATGCCAGCATGTAGCTGACCACATCACGGGGAAGCTTCTGGGAAGACTTCTCCCACCCCTCCTTCACAAGACTGAGGGGCCCTCTAACGGGGTGTCCATAGAGCAGCTCAAAGGGGCTGAAACCGACCCCCTTCTGCGGCACCTCTCGGTAGGAGAAGAGCAGACAGGGTAAGAGGACGTCCCACTTCCTCCTCAAGTCCTCGGGTAGGCTCCGGATCATCCCCTTCAGGGTCTTATTGAAGCGCTCCACGAGCCCGTTAGTCTGGGGGTGGTAAGGAGTGGAGAACCTGTAGGTCACTCTGCACTCCTTCCACATGGCCTGCATGTAGGCCGACATGAAATTTGTGCCACTATCTGACACCACGACCTTGGGGAATCCCACACGGGTAAAAATCCCCATCAAGGCCCGCGCCACCGCAGGTGCAGTGATGGTCCTCAGAGGGATGGCCTCCGGGTACCGGGTGGCGTGGTCCACCAACACCAAGATGAACCTGTGTCCCGAAGAAGTCGGCGGGTCCATTGGGCGGGTCCATTGGCCCGACAATGTCAATTCCTACCCGCTCAAAAGGGGTACCGACAACCGGGAGCGGTTCCAAGGGGACCTTCAACTTAGTCCCAGTCTTGCCACTCACCTTGGCAAGTCGTACAGGTCTTGCAAAAGGTGTCAGAGGCAACTCGCATTCTGGGCCAGTAAAAGTGTGGGACCAAACGAGCAAATGTCTTGTCCTGGCCCAGGTGTCCTGCCAGTGGTATCTCATGTGCCAATTCCAGCAGGAAGGCTCGGTAGCATTGGGGGACCACTAAGGCCCTTGATGACCCATGCACCGGAGCCTTAGGCTCACTGTAGAGGAGACCATCCTCCCAGTAGACATGGTAGTTACCGGTCTCTGTACCAGTTGCTTGGGCTTCGGCCTGCTGCCGCATGCCTTCAAGCGTTGGGCACTCTCTTTGCGCCCGACAGAATTCCTCCCGGGTAGGCCCTCCTTCCACCTGCCACTCTGCAGGGGTCGGCAAGTCCCCCACGGGAACAACATCCACCTCAGCGGACTCCGGGGTCACCTCCGCGGGCGCCCCATCCATCTCGCAGGGTGCATCCTCAGAGATGTCCTCTTGTCCAGCAGTGGGCTGGGCCATTGTTTCAGGCTCCAACCCGGGTTGAGTTCCTTGCCGGGCAGCCATGGACCGCATGATCACGCAAGTCCACCCTGGTAATCCCAGCATCGCAGCGTGGGCGTTGAACTCCACCTCCTTCCAGGCAGTATGTTCCAAATCGTTTCCGAGTAGACAGTTGTTGGACTTGGCCCTTTTTGCAGGGTCATCCCTAAACTTTTTGCCTTCCTCCTATATTTTTTCTGACCTGTTGTTGGCTGTTTTATGACTCTGGGCACTTTACCACTGCTGATCAGTGCTAAAGTGCATATGCTCTCCCTATGATAAATTGTGATGTATTAGTGACTCCATGATTGGATGATTGGTTTACTTGTCAGTCCCTAGTACAGTGCACTGAGTGTGCCCAGGGCTTGTAAATCCAATGCCGCTGGTGGGCTTGCAGCACTGGTTGTGCCACCCACAGAAGCGGCTTGTAAAATGTGCCTCAGGCCTGCCATTGCAGAGCCTGTGTGCAGCCTAGGGCTGCCATGTCGACTTGGTGAGTACACCCACTTACCAGTCCCTAAACCTTCCCTTTACTGCATGTTGGTCACCCCTAAAGTAGGCCCTAGGGCAGGGTGCATTGTAAGTATAAGGTAGGACATGCCCTGGGGTGTGTGGCATGTCCTAATAGTGAATTACAGCCATTTTCGTTTTTCACTATTGCAAGGCTACCTGCTCCCCATAGGCCAGAATGGGCAGACTGACTATTACACCTTATAGTCAGAACTGACCCAGGGAACATGGTAGAAAAACGAATTTAGTATGCCTGAACTCAGAATGCTAAAATACATCTTTTAGTGAAGTTGGTTTTAACATTTCTGTGTTTGAAAATACCCTTTTAGAAAGTGGGTATTTTCTTGCCTAAACTTCCAAGCCTGCCTCTGCTAGGTTGTGTATTCCTTGTCTGGAGATTGAGTGACAGGGGCTGGGGGTGGCTACAGGAGACAGGGTGAGTCAGCACAGGGCTGAATAGAAAGATCTGCATCCAGAGTGGAGGGAGGAGTTGCACCTGGGTCTGAATAGGGCTGTGCCTGCCTTCCACAATGCTGGCTCCACCTCCTGCCGGGCGACTGAGCACCCTGCCCCACATTCTGAAAGGAAAGAAGGAGTCAGAAAAACAAAGTGCTCCAGGACTGACCAGAACTGGTTTTGGGCTGGGCAGAGGCCTCTCTGCCTTCAGAGAACAAAGGAAAACTGTGTATAAAAAGGGGACCCAGACCCCTAGGAAATTAGATCACTTTGGGAAAACAAGAAGAAGCCTTTGCTGAGGAGCGGAACCAAGAAGGAACTGAGGAGGAGACTATCCCTAAGCTAGAGGGATCTGCCTGCAGTGGTTGCCTGACTGCCAAAGGAAGGAGAAAGGACTTTGTGTGCACTTTTATTCAACTTGTAAAGTATCTCCAAGGGCTTGAGAAAAGAGCTTGCCTCCTGCTGAAGTCTCAGGGACAACAGACTTCAACCACCAGCTCCCCAAGAATCCTTTGGAAGTGCCTGCTGCTGTTTTGGGCCTTCTGAAGGGACTGCGTGTCGCAAGGAGCTGGAAGCGCGACTCAAGAGGAAGAAGCGTGTCGCCGTCGCTGCTGCTGCCGTCGCAACTCCGAAGGAGGGTGTCGCCGCTGTAGCTGTCATATTGCACCGCCCGAGAGAAGCGTCCCGCAACGAAGAGGAAGCGTGTCGCCGTCGCTGCTGCTGCCGTCGCAACTCCGAAGGAGGGTGTCGCCGCTGTAGCTGTCGCATTGCACCGCATCAAGAGAAGAGTCTCGCATCGAAGAGGAAGCGTGTCGCCGTCGCTGCTGCTGCCGTCGCAACTCCGAAGGAGGGTGTCGCCGCTGTAGCTGTCGCATTGCACCGCATCAAGAGAAGCGCCTCGCATCCACGGAGAAGCGTGCCGTCGTCGGAGCTGCTGCCGTCGCATCACGAAACAAGGGTGTCGCCGCTGCAGTTGTCGCATCGAGCGGAAGCGTCTCGCCACGTCGGAGAAGAGGGTCGCCGCCAAAGCCGCTGTCGTCGCATCGCTGAACAAGGGTGTCGCCGCTGTAGCTGACGCATCGAGTCGAGACTCTCGCAACCTCGGAGAAGCGTGCCGCATCAGGAAGAACTTGACGTCTTTATTTCTTTGCACCAGAACTTTGTCGCATTTCCATCGCTGCAACATTGCTTGTTGTGGAAGCGTCCCGCATCGTAAGGTACATTGACTTAAAGTGTCGCATCTTAAGAACTGAACTGAACTAAGCTAAAACTACCATTTTAAGTACAGTATTGTGGATTTTTGTCGTTATGGTCTTGTGTTAAAACTATATAAAGAATACTTATTTTTGATATAAACCTTGTGTGGTGTCCATCTGTAGTGTGTCACTAGATTACTGTATGTGTTCACAAATGCTTTACACACTGCCTCTGAGATAAGCCTGTCTGCTCGTGCCAAGCTACCAAGGGGGTGAGCAGGGGTTATTTTAGGAGTGTACCCTTTACCCTGACTAGAGGCGAGGGTCCCTATTTGTCACAAGTACCTACCTGTGCCAACTAGAGACCTCCAATTCTAACATTGGTGGTCAGCGGTGAGGATTCTGGACTTGCATTTGTGACTCATGTACAGTGATTGGTGAACACTACTAGTGAGTGCAGACCAAACGCGACCACATACTGTTTTTCTGTTTTATGGTGTCCTCCTGGAGGTATTTTTTATACCATGACTCTGGTTAGTTGTTGCAAAATGGAACTCAACTTCTGGCACATGTTTGTCTACACAATGAAGGAGCTACGTGTGTTTTGCAAGGAAAGGGGGCTGCCTGTGAAGAGAAGGTCCAGGGAGGATCTAGAGGCATCCCTATTTCAGTATGAGTTACCCAGCTGGAAGGCAACACTACCAGTTGAGTCTGAGAAGGAGGAATTCCCTAAAAGTGAGGGAGAAACAGAAAAGATAGCTGGCTTCTGGCTCATGAGCAGAAGCTGAAAGAGATTGATGAAGAGCTGAGAGAGATTGATGAGGCTCAGAGGGCCTTAGCCCAAGAAGAGGAAATTTGGGCAGCTCAGGAAGTGAGCTTTGCTGAGTTGGAGGTGGAGTCCAGCTCAGATGGTGGCAGCAAAATTAAGTTATTCAGTGCTGAGAGAGTAGTGCACACACCCAGAGATGTGGCGCCTGACTTGGAGGGGTTAACATACACCAGGAGGTTCAAGGACATGAGGTAGCTCCAGTAGTGCGCAGTGTCCCTGATAGGAATAGGGAAACTGACACAGGGATTCATGGTCCTAGTGGTGTGAGGGACACTCTACTGACTCTAGATGAGAGGTGCAGGGAGAGGGGTTCCCCCATGGTTGAAGTCCTGGTATGTGAGTGTGAAGACCGCCCAGAAGAGTGTGGGTTGAGTGACAGAGACAGTCAGATACTGTCTTGCCAGTCTCAGGAGAGTGGTGTGGAGTACGTGTGTGAGGCACTGGATGGTGAGGTGAAGGATAGTTTGGTTAACCCCTGTGGGGGACTGTGTGATCCAATTTTGGGAGAGCATATTGTAAGTCCCTGTTTTCCAGAGCTATGCCAACACCTGTTGGAGAGTGAGTTCTCTGACCTCAGGGAGCTCACATTGGAGGCAGACCTTTTGGTGGATTCCAGAGGGTCTGAAGAGGCATTGGGGAGTGACCCTAAGAGGAGTGGCTCAGGTGTCTTCCAACCCAGAGTGGTAGGAGAGGTTCAGTGTAGCCCAGCTAGGTCCCGTGGTAATGGGAGGGGTGTAGGGACTCACGTCCTGTCTCAGTGGAGAAGGAGTGAGTGTGGGGCTGCGTGTCCCCAGGTGCCCGAAACCCAGTCTCAGAGCCTGGATGGTTCTTTAAGGGAACACCAGGTAGGGAGCCTAGGCTGTCCTGATGGGCCGCCTGTTGAGGAGGATCTCCTAGTGTCTAGAGAACCTGGAGCGTCTGTAAATGGAGCTCCAGTGTTTCTGGTGTCTGGCAGTGCCGCTCCAGTTGGGAGGGTGCAGAAGTCCAGAGTGAGGGGTGAGAGGGGGAGAGAGTCCCCAGTGGAAGAACCAGTGGGTCAGGGACCAGCCAGAAGGGCTGAGTCACCAGTGAATGACCATGGTAACACCACTTCTGTCCTGGGGGATCTCCCCGCGCTGTCAGATGGACAGGCGTCGGGAGATCTGCGCCAGGCGGACTGTCACACAACACATGAGAGATGTGTTACCCTCTGGGGGGCATGCGTGCTCCCCAGGAAGTCCTGGTGCGCCAGGCAGATTATTACACAACTCTAAAGGAGTGTGTTTCCCTTGGGGGGTTGGTGTACCCTCCCGGAAGTCCTGGGTTGCCAGGCACAGGTCCAGCCTAAGGGTACAGACCCTGAGTTGGAGGGCCAGGTTCAGGGTGTCCCCCTGACCTGGAGGAAGGGGCAGCTGCTAACAGTGCCCCTACCAGGTTGTCCTCTGGGGGCACCGCTCCAGGTGGGAGAGTGCAGGACCCCAGTAAGGGAGGCGGGGAGAGGACAGCCTCACCCCTGGCCTCTGCCCAGTCTAAGGGTACAGACCCTATGCTGGGATCCCAGTTGCAGGATAGAACCCCTGAACTGGGGGCGGACTGTGCAGGACACCTGCCACAGGTGCCCTGACAATTCTGGAAGGGGGTACCGCTCCTCATAGGAGGGGGCAGTACTCTGGAAGGGGGTGCAGAGGGAGGGAGTCCTCGCCTCTGACCCCGGTTCAACTAGAGGGTTTAGACCCTAGATTGGAGGACCAGGTTCAGGGTGTCCCCCTGACCTGGACGCCCAGTTGCAGGATAGAACCCCTGAACTGGTGGGCGAATTGTGCAGGACACCTGTCGCAGGTGCCCTGACAATTCTGGAAGGGGGTACCGCTCCAGGTGGGAGGGTACAGAGCCCCAAGGAGGAGGACCGGGTGTGGGAAAGCCCACCCCAGTCTCCAGTCCAGCCGCCGGGTATAGGCCCGGGGCTGGTGGGTCAGCGCCAGGATGTCATACCTGACCTGACAGGAGGGAGAGTGGACAAAGGGTGCCAAGCACCTGGGGCTACTGCCCCCCGCTCTCTGACGCCACAGAGGTTTGAGAGCCCTGAGAGGCATAAGGCCTGGGTCTCATCCCTGACCACTGTCAGTGGCCACTGTGGCTTGCTGGCTGTCTGTTGGGACACACCTGTGAGCAAGTTAAGGTTAGGTGCTGCACAGGTGGTGTCCACAGGTGAGGAGAAGGGTTCCCCATGGATTAGCTTGGTGGGTCCTGAGAGTATGGACAGAGGGATCCAAATAGGTTCAGATTGGCGTAGAACTGGAGTATGCCCCTGCTGTTGTGGGCCAGGGTCCAGGTTCTATCGCCCAAAGCAGGGAAGCCCATCAAGGTAGTGATTGGTCTACCCTGCGTTTTGGCTGGAAGGGGGTTGTGTTGGACTTGGCCCTTTTTGCAGGGTCATCCCTAAACTTTTTGCCTTCCTCCTATATTTTTTCTGACCTGTTGTTGGCTGTTTTATGACTCTGGGCACTTTACCACTGCTGATCAGTGCTAAAGTGCATATGCTCTCCCTATGATAAATTGTGATGTATTAGTGACTCCATGATTGGATGATTGGTTTACTTGTCAGTCCCTAGTACAGTGCACTGAGTGTGCCCAGGGCTTGTAAATCCAATGCCGCTGGTGGGCTTGCAGCACTGGTTGTGCCACCCACAGAAGCGGCTTGTAAAATGTGCCTCAGGCCTGCCATTGCAGAGCCTGTGTGCAGCCTAGGGCTGCCATGTCGACTTGGTGAGTACACCCACTTACCAGTCCCTAAACCTTCCCTTTACTGCATGTTGGTCACCCCTAAAGTAGGCCCTAGGGCAGGGTGCATTGTAAGTATAAGGTAGGACATGCCCTGGGGTGTGTGGCATGTCCTAATAGTGAATTACAGCCATTTTCGTTTTTCACTATTGCAAGGCTACCTGCTCCCCATAGGCCAGAATGGGCAGACTGACTATTACACCTTATAGTCAGAACTGACCCAGGGAACATGGTAGAAAAACGAATTTAGTATGCCTGAACTCAGAATGCTAAAATACATCTTTTAGTGAAGTTGGTTTTAACATTCTGTGTTTGAAAATACCCCTTTTAGAAAGTGGGTATTTTCTTGCCTAAACTTCCAAGCCTGCCTCTGCTAGGTTGTGTATTCCTTGTCTGGAGATTGAGTGACAGGGGCTGGGGGTGGCTACAGGAGACAGGGTGAGTCAGCACAGGGCTGAATAGAAAGATCTGCATCCAGAGTGGAGGGAGGAGTTGCACCTGGGTCTGAATAGGGCTGTGCCTGCCTTCCACAATGCTGGCTCCACCTCCTGCCGGGCGACTGAGCACCCTGCCCCACATTCTGAAAGGAAAGAAGGAGTCAGAAAAACAAAGTGCTCCAGGACTGACCAGAACTGGTTTTGGGCTGGGCAGAGGCCTCTCTGCCTTCAGAGAACAAAGGAAAACTGTGTATAAAAGGGGACCCAGACCCCTAGGAAATTAGATCACTTTGGGAAAACAAGAAGAAGCCTTTGCTGAGGAGCGGAACCAAGAAGGAACTGAGGAGGAGACTATCCCTAAGCTAGAGGGATCTGCCTGCAGTGGTTGCCTGACTGCCAAAGGAAGGAGAAAGGACTTTGTGTGCACTTTTATTCAACTTGTAAAGTATCTCCAAGGGCTTGAGAAAAGAGCTTGCCTCCTGCTGAAGTCTCAGGGACAACAGACTTCAACCACCAGCTCCCCAAGAATCCTTTGGAAGTGCCTGCTGCTGTTTTGGGCCTTCTGAAGGGACTGCGTGTCGCAAGGAGCTGGAAGCGCGACTCAAGAGGAAGAAGCGTGTCGCCGTCGCTGCTGCTGCCGTCGCAACTCCGAAGGAGGGTGTCGCCGCTGTAGCTGTCATATTGCACCGCCCCGAGAGAAGCGTCCCGCAACGAAGAGGAAGCGTGTCGCCGTCGCTGCTGCTGCCGTCGCAACTCCGAAGGAGGGTGTCGCCGCTGTAGCTGTCGCATTGCACCGCATCAAGAGAAGAGTCTCGCATCGAAGAGGAAGCGTGTCGCCGTCGCTGCTGCTGCCGTCGCAACTCCGAAGGAGGGTGTCGCCGCTGTAGCTGTCGCATTGCACCGCATCAAGAGAAGCGCCTCGCATCCACGGAGAAGCGTGCCGTCGTCGGAGCTGCTGCCGTCGCATCACGAAACAAGGGTGTCGCCGCTGCAGTTGTCGCATCGAGCGGAAGCGTCTCGCCACGTCGGAGAAGAGGGTCGCCGCCAAAGCCGCTGTCGTCGCATCGCTGAACAAGGGTGTCGCCGCTGTAGCTGACGCATCGAGTCGAGACTTCTCGCAACCTCGGAGAAGCGTGCCGCATCAGGAAGAACTTGACGTCTTTATTTCTTTGCACCAGAACTTTGTCGCATTTCCATCGCTGCAACATTGCTTGTTGTGGAAGCGTCCCGCATCGTAAGGTACATTGACTTAAAGTGTCGCATCTTAAGAACTGAACTGAACTAAGCTAAAACTACCATTTTAAGTACAGTATTGTGGATTTTTGTCGTTATGGTCTTGTGTTAAAACTATATAAAGAATACTTATTTTTGATATAAACCTTGTGTGGTGTCCATCTGTAGTGTGTCACTAGATTACTGTATGTGTTCACAAATGCTTTACACACTGCCTCTGAGATAAGCCTGTCTGCTCGTGCCAAGCTACCAAGGGGGTGAGCAGGGGTTATTTTAGGAGTGTACCCCTTTACCCTGACTAGAGGCGAGGGTCCCTATTTGTCACAAGTACCTACCTGTGCCAACTAGAGACCTCCAATTCTAACAACAGTCAACTGGCATGGCAGGGCTCACTGCAACTCTCAACAGGCCTGAGACTCCTCCCCACTCAAAGGGAATTTGGGCCACGGGGTAATGACCCAGGCTATTATCAGCCATGACAACCGGGTGGAATACTTCAGGAATCACCTGCTCTGGGGACACCAGCTGACGCCTTACCATCGTCATGCTGGCACCCGTGTCCCTCAGAGCCTCCACCTCCTCCCCGTTCACCAGGACCCTCTGCCGGTACTTGGCAGTGTCCGAGGGTATCTGAACCCGTGGGATCATCTCTCTATCCCCCAGGGAAACTAAGGTCAAGCCTGTCCACTCACCCCCTACCTAGGGACAACTCCTCCCCCAGCGCTACACTAGCCACCCCGGGGCTCTTACCTCCTGTGGGGGCTGGGGTCCTTTGCGACACTGGGGATCCCCCTTGTAGTGTCCAACCTCCCCGCACTCGTAGCACCGGACAGTTCTGGGCTGCTGACTCTTGTCAGGGTAAGTGGGTTTCTGGAATCCAGAGTGGGGTGGGGAACCTAGCCCCCTCCCCTGCGGTCTATTTTGGGGGCCTTTAAAGAACTCCTTCTTTTTATCTCCCCCCCCTCTCTCTTCTGGGGAAAACCCTGTCCACCTTTCGGGGGGTCTCCCCCGGATCCCTTGTGGGACACCTGTGTGCTAACCCAGGTATCCGCCTCCTCCGCAAGTTCCCGAGGATCGGTCAGCTTGCGGTCCACCAGGTGTTGGCGCAGCTCTGGAAAACATTTATCAAAAAGGTGCTCCCTTAAAAACAGATTGTACAGCCCTTCATAGTCACTCACTTCGCTGCCACGTACCCAACCCTCCAATGCCTTACGGGCATAATCAAAAAAATCCACCCAGTTCTGTGTGGGAAGCTTGTGGCTGTTGTGGAATTTCTGGTGATACTTTTCTGGAGTGAGGCCAAACTTTTTAAGCAGGGCCTCCTTCATCACAGGGTAGTTCGTCTGATCCCCTTTGTCCAAGGTCAAGAGTGTGTCCCTCGCCACCGGAGGTATGTACCTATACAGGCCTCCCCCCCAGTAACTCTCAGGCACCCCATGGGCCACCAAAGACACCTCATACGCCGCCAACCACTTATCAACGTCATCCCCTACACTGAAACTGGCCATCACCTCCTTAGGTAGGTAAAACTTAGGCTCTCGTGGAGCCTCAGCGGGTACGCTGCCACCATTCAAGTTGCCCTGCGCCCCTATCTGCAATGCTCGGAGCTCTAATTCTTTCAGGCTAAGCTTCCTCTCTTCCATGGCTAGCCTTGCCTCTTCTCGCTCCTTGTCCATCTTAGCAAGCTCCAGCCTCAATTGCCTCTCCTCCCTCCTGTCCTCGTACTCCTCCACAGACACACTCCTCGCTGACACACTACTGCCTGCCCTGGAACGTCTCCCTGGCAACACATTCTCACTGGTGTCTATCCGCAGTAGGTCTAGCTCTCCTGGAGCGTCCGGCTCCCCCTGTTCCTCGACCACTCTCCCTCCCGGGTGGGCCATTACCCATGCCCTCAAGGCTTTCTAAAGCTCCTCTCTTTTGGCGCCTCGCTTGACGGACACCCCCATCCCCTGACAGAACTCCCTCAGCTGCGCCACCGTATACATTTCAAGGTTGGCCAGCTCGAACTCCATCCTGACAGGTGGGGCCCCAGACACTTAAGGGAAAAGACTCTAGGACGTAGGCAACAGGTTAACACAGGAGCCTGTACAGTCAGGCAATGAAGGGCGAATTGCTAGGCTTGCGTCTCACTAGGTGTCCAATTGCGGCGCACACTGAATCCCTGTAGGGTGCTGCACAAGCACAAGTCCTTATCCCACCGCTGAACACCAATGTTAGAACCGGGGTCACCGATTCTGACACGGTAGCTTGGCGCGAGGCAGGAAGGCACCCGAAGGCAATGTGTTAAGCAGTTGTGCAGCACACACTCACACTGACTCAGTAATGTGCACACAATGAAGAGACACCACACCAGGCTGAGATGTAAAACAAGACTCTTTATCTAAGTCAGGTTAGAGCAGTAGATAAGGCAGATAATCTCAGTGCAGCAACAAATTCATTTCACTGTAAAAACATGAGGAATTCATTCAAGTACATCAGGGCGCTAAACCTTCATATAGGCGAAAAGACATTAGCAACATGCGTCTTAAAACAGGTAACACTGTAGGTAATGCAGGGCATGTATCAACATGGGCATCCGCCTATCCAGGCGCATTCAATCACTAGGATAGTAGGTGCAGGTATGCACGTAACACTGTAGGTGATGAATTGTATGGGATACCATAAGCATGAGCACATTCAGGTACACTCAATTCATTAAAGACCTAAATGCAGGTATACAATGAACATTGGAAACATTTCCCTCAAAGCAGATAGTTCAACTCATGGGGGCACATAGCTAAAGCGTGTATCTCTAGGCAGGTGTAGAATTACAGGAATCTCAACTCCTGCAGGCTCAGCTGTCACCCTCTCATGTAACAAGGCTCAATTGGGCAAGTAAGCACCAGTGATAAGCAGGTCAGGCCGATACTGGCCTGCGGCAGTCAGACGGAGAGGGAGCAGGCATGCAGGGAGTACCGATAGCCTCTGCCCCTCTCCAGTCACCCAGGCGATGTTTGGGGGTAAAGCACCGCTAAAGGGAGGCCTCCGTAGTACTGGGAATTCCCCCCCAGGGCCTCCCGGCCTCACCCGGCTGTCCCGGTGCTCCTGCGTGAGTCGAGGGGGCCCGGCTTCCTGGGTGCGCGGCCGGTGACGTGGTCGCGCCCGGGTGCTCAGCCACACTTGCCTTGCCCTCCTCAGGCCTAGCGCGGCCCTGTTACCTACCGCGGCGGCCCTCTCCTCTCTGCGGGGGCCGCAGCGGTCACACCAGAGCACACGGCTTCCTCCGGCGCAGGCCTCCAGCTCCCGGCTCGGCTCCGGCCCGGGAGCCAATCACTGCGCGGCTCCTTGGGGGTGCGGCCGGTGACGTGGTCGCTTAGCAACGCTCCCCTCGCGCTCTCAACTCGGCGCAGCCTTCCCTTCGCTCCAGGACCGCAGCGGTGATTCTGGGAATGGCGCCCCCACCTCTCTGGGTCCACGGGCCGGCGGCGATGAACGGGACCAGCGGCACGTCGTCGCACCCCGCGGGGGCACAGGTACCTGGGCCGCAGTGGTGACTTTGGGGATTCCAGCAGCGCTTCTCCCGGCCCCAGCGCTCACAGCTAGCACCCGGCCGCAGCGGTGATCTTGGGCATGTGGCGCTCCTCTTCACGGGGACAGGACGCCTGGCGGCCACAGCGCCTCCCTACTGCTGCAGCGCTTCTCTGCACACAGCGCGGGGGTCGCGGCGGTGATCGTGGGCCACAGCGCTTCTCTGCACACAGCGCTTCTTCAGGGCACAGCGCCAGCGCCCGGGAGTCATGGCGCTTCAGACAAGTGGCATGTTCAGGGGTTGTAGCGTTCAGATGGCACAGCGCTCGCAGCAGGGGCAGATAGTTGGCAGTCAGCGCTTGGAAGGGAATAGCGCTTTACCTGGTGATCCCCAGCAGTAGCATACACAGGTTGCTCAACCCTCCCCGGTCCAGTACCGGGAGAGCAAATCAGTTGGCAGAGTTCAGGTGGTAGTAGAGTAGTTGCAGGTTCTTAGTTGGTGTAGCTTCTTGGTCGCAATATTTTGGATGCAGTTACTTGGGGAAGGTTAGGGGGTTGAGTTGGCAGGCACGAGAGGCAGGATGGTGCCCTGCAGGCACACTGAAGGTGGTTCCCTGGGTCCCCTCACATTGGGCAAGGTCAGCAGGTGGAAGGTGTTCCTCATCTATCTTAGTACAGCAGTGCCTAGGCCCAGTCAGTGCCAGTAGTGTAGGTCTCCCCTAGGCCCAACAGCCTTTACTCTGACAGAGGTTCCCCCAGGTCCAGTGGTGCCCCAACTAACTAGCTAGGTTTCCCTCCAAACCTCTTATACCCCTAGGTCAGGTGACCCTCCAGAAAGGCGGCAAAGCATAACTCCTCCCTGGGCTGGAAGGTTCTAGAAGCTTCCATCATGTCTGTCTATGAGGCCCAGAGGCGGGACTGCATTGATACAGTAACATTATGTCCCAGCCTGATCCTGACTACTGGTAGGAGTGTGTGCAAAGGCCACTCCGCAGTAGCAGGGGCCTGTGGCAGCCATCTTGTTAGGAGAGAGCACCTGCACCTCAGCACTGTTTGGCAGTGGTAAGGCGCCCAGAGACCTAGGTCCAACAAAAAGGTAGTGGCAAAAAGTGAGGCGCAAAGAGAAAAAACGGGGTAAGACCACCCTAGGGCTGACAGGTCTAACACAAACCAAGACCAAAAGTCATCTTTTCGGTCATAAAGTCCTTTACTAACCCCAAAGCGGTACAGAAAGAATTACCCCGTCGCAGAAACTGTGTGATGATATCTCAGTGTTCTTCGAAAAAAAAATTCAAAATATCCAAAAGGACTTCTTACCGGTTCCTCTCCATGACCAGATTGCCACTCTCGAAGAAGTCCCCGTTGCCTCCAATTACTGTATCCGAACTTTTGAACCAGTTTCACTGGAACAGACTCGTGTGGCTGTAGGTGCATGCAAATCAGGCTCACCCTTGGATGCCTGCCCCCCCATGATCCTCCACCAAATCATAGATACGGTTAATCCGTGTGCCCCCTTGCTGCCCCTGATTGTGCTCGTTTTTCCTTTCTGTGCCCCCTTGCTGCCCCCGATTGTGCTCGTTTTTCCTTTCTGTGCCCCCTTGCTGCCCCTGATTGTGCTCATTTTTCCCCTTTCTGTGCCCCCTTGATGCCCTGATTGTGCTCGTTTTCCCTTCTGTGCCTGTTTCCCGCCGCTGCACCCTGCGGCCCCGCCCCCTCACTGCCCATTCGCTGCCCCATTCCCTGCTTCTCCCTCCCACCTCCCCATTTATGGCGGCCGCTGCGTGGTGAAGAGAGCGACCCCTGACCTTGACTGGTAGGTCGCTCCCCCACCACACAGCTCCGTCTGTGTGCCCTGCTGCTGCCCCTGATTGTGCTCGTTTTTTCCTTTCTGTGCCCCCTTGCTGCCCCTGATTGTGCTCGTTTTTCCTTTCTGTGCCCCCTTGCTGCCCCTGATTGTGCTCGTTTTTCCTTTCTGTGCCCCCTTGCTGCCCCTGATTGTGCTCGCTTTTCCTTTCTGTGCCCCCTTGCTGCCCCTGATTGTGCTCGTTTTTCCTTTCTGTGCCCCCTTGCTGCCCCTGATTGTGCTCGTTTTTCCTTTCTGTGCCCCCTTGCTGCCCCTGATTGTGCTCGTTTTTCCTTTCTGTGCCCCCTTGCTGCCCCTGATTGTGCTCGTTTTTCCTTTCTGTGCCCCCTTGCTGCCCCTGATTGTGCTCGTTTTTCCTTTCTGTGCCCCCTTGATGCCCTGATTGTGCTCGTTTTCCCTTCTGTGCCTGTTTCCCGCCGCTGCGCCCTGCGGCCCCGCCCCTCACTGCCCATTCGCTGCCCCATTCCCTGCTCCTCCCTCCCACCTCCCCATTTATGGCGGCCGCTGCATGGTGAAGAGAGCGACCCCTGACCTTGACTGGTAGGTCGCTCCCCCACCACACAGCTCCGTCTGTGTGCCCTGCTGCTGCCCCTGATTGTGCTCGTTTTTCCTTTCTGTGCCCCCTTGCTGCCCCTGATTGTGCTCGTTTTTCCTTTCAGTGCCCCCTTGCTGCCCCTGATTGTGCTCGTTTTTCCTTTCTGTGCCCCCTTGCTGCCCCTGATTGTGCTCGTTTTTCCTTTCTGTGCCCCCTTGCTGCCCCTGATTGTGCTCGTTTTTCCTTTCTGTGCCCCCTTGCTGCCCCTGATTGTGCTCGTTTTTCCTTTCTGTGCCCCCTTGCTGCCCTGATTGTGCTCGTTTTTTTCCTTTCTGTGCCCCCTTGCTGCCCCTGATTGTGCTCGTTTTTCCTTTCTGTGCCCCCTTGCTGCCCCTGATTGTGCTCATTTTTTTCCTTTCTGTGCCCCCTTGATGCCCTGATTGTGCTCGTTTTCCCTTCTGTGCCTGTTTCCCGCCACTGCGCCCCTGCGGCCCCGCCCCTCACTGCCCATTCGCTGCCCCATTCCCTGCTCCTCCCTCCCACCTCCCCATTTATGGCGGCCGCTGCGCGGCCGCGCAGCTGGCGCGCCGAAGGCGCGCCTAAGGCAAGCCCGTCTGCGCCCGTCCGCGCCGTGACCGCGCCCAGCGCCAGACCCCCTGGTCCGGGCATCCCCCGCGCCCGCCACATCAACAGACGCCGATACGACGCCAGCACCCTCCACGCACTCAACCCCGGAAAAGATCACGCCTGCTACCAGGCCACCCCGAAGCGCACCCAAGGGCCCTTCACCTGCCGGAACTGCAGCTTCGCCAGCACCCGCCGCGCCAAACCACCGCCCAGGAAAGAACCCAACTACCTCAGATGCATCCTCCTCAACACCCGCTCCGCCCGCAAACACGCCATCGAACTCTGGGACCTTCTCGACTCAACCTCCCCAGACGTCGCATTCCTGACGGAGACCTGGCTGAATCCCGCTTCAGCCCCCGACATCGCCATTGCCATCCCGGACGGATACAAGATCACCCGCAGGGACCGCACCAACGGAGTCGGAGGAGGCATCGCCATCGTCCACAGGAACACCCTCAGAGTCTCAACCAACACCGACGACACCCTCAGCACCGCCGAACACATGCACTTCTAGATCCACACAGATCCCAACACCACCCTCAGAGGAACCCTCATCTACAGACCCCCCCGGACCCCGACCACAGTTCAGCGATTCCATCGCTGACTTCGTCAGCACACACGCCATCGCCTCCACGGACTACATCCTCCTCGGGGACCTGAACTTCCACCTCGAGAACAACAAGGACACCAACTCCACCACCCTGATCGACAACCTCGCCACCCTCGGACTCAGACAGCTCGTGACTACACCCACCCACGCCGCCGGCCACACGCTAGACTCCATCTTTTCCGCAAGCCCACACGTCTCCTTCAACCACACCTCCGAACCCCACTGGACTGACCACCACTGCATCCACTTCACCTACAGGAAGCCCACCACGCACCACCGCACCGAACAAATGCCTCGCCGCTGCTGGAGCAGAGTCACGGAAGACCAGCTAACCACAACCCTCGCCCTGAGCCCACCCGCCGACACCGCCGCCCGCAACCTCAGACAGTGGATCGACGACTGCGCCAACACCCTCGCCCCGCTCAAGAATCCGCCCAACAGCCACACCAGCAAGAAAGCCACCTGGTTCACCGAAGACCTCCAGGCCTCCAAACGAACATGCCGAAAACTGGAGAAGATCTGGCTCCACGAACGGACAGCGGACAGCTACGCCGCCCACAAGAGCGCCACCCGCAGTCACCATCACCTCATCAGATCCGCCAAAAGGGCCTCACTCAAAGACCGCCTAGACAACAACGCACACAACAGCAAAGAGCTCTTCAACATCGTGAAGGAACTCTCCAACCCCAGCTCCAACACCAACGACATCCAGCCATCGTGAGACCTGTGCGACTCACTGGCCACCTTCTTCCACCGCAAAATCGCCGACATCCACGACAGCTTCAACACCACGAACGCCCCGGAAACCACCGAGACCACTGCCCCCACAACCACCAACCGCCTGCTCTCCTGGACCAACATCAACGACGAGGACACCAGCGAGATCATGAACACCATCCACTCCGGTTCACCGCTAGACCCGTGCCCTCACCACATCTTCAACAAAGCCAGTACAGCCATTGCGCCCCATCTCCGGAAAATAATCAACATCTCCTTCGAGACAGCAACCTTCCCGGAAAGCTGGAAGCACGCCGAGATCACCGCCTTACTCAAGAAACCCAAGGCAGACCCCAAGGACCTCAAGAACTTCCGACCCATCTCTCTGCTCCCGTTCCCCGCGAAGGTCACCGAGAAAATCGTCAACAAACAACTGACCCGCTACCTCGAGGAGAACAACATCCTGGACCCTTCCCAGTCCGGCTTCCGCAGCAACCACAGCACCGAAACCGCCCTCATCGCCGCCACCGATGACATCAGGACCCTGCTAGACAACGGAGAAACAGCAGCCCTCATCCTCCTGGACCTATCAGCCGCCTTCGACACGGTCTGCCACCACACACTACGAACACGCCTTCACGACGCCGGGATCCAAGAGAAGGCCCTGGACTGGACCACATCCTTCCTTTCCGGCAGAACACAAAGCGTCCGCCTCTCCCCTTCCGATCCAAGGCCACCAAGATCATCTGCGGCGTACCCCAAGGCTCCTCCCTCAGCCCAATGCTGTTCAACATCTACATGGCACCCCTCGCCCACGTCGCCCGACAGCACAACCTCAACATCATCTCCTACGCCGACGACACCCAGCTGATCCTCTCCCTCACCAAAGACCCTCACACCGCCAAAGCCCACCTCCACGAAGGAATGAAGGCCGTCGCCGAATGGATGAGGACCAGCCGCCTGAAGCTGAACTCGGACAAGACGGAGGTCCTCATCCTTGGTTCCAACCCTTCAGCCTGGGACGACTCCTGGTGGCCAACATCACTGGGAACAGCCCCGCCACCCACCAACCACGTACGCAACCTAGGGGTCATCCTCGACCCCACCCTCTCCATGACTAAGCAGGTCAACCCTTTTCCTCATCCTGCTTCAACATCCTCCGAATGCTCCGCAGGATCTTCAAGTGGATCCCCACCGAAACAAGAAAAACAGTCACCCAGGCCCTCGTCACCAGCAGGCTGGACTACGGAAACGCCCTCTACGCAGGAACGACGGCTAAGCTCCTGAGACGGCTGCAACGCATCCAGAACGCCTCTGCACGTCTTATCCTCGACATCCCCCGACGCAGCCACATCACACCCCACCTGAGAGACCTGCACTGGCTCCCTGTCAACAAGAGGATAACCTTCAAGCTCCTCACCCACGCACACAAAGCACTCCACAACTCCGGACCAGCCTACCTCAACAGACGACTCAGCTTCTACACCCCCTCCCGCCAGCTCCGCTCGACCAGCCTCGCCCTCGCCACAGTCCCCCGCATCCGGAAAACGACCGCCGGCGGCAGATCCTTCTCCCACCTCGCCGCCAAGACCTGGAACACCCTCCCCACCAACCTCCGACAGACCCAAGACCTACTGGCCTTCAGAAGACTCCTCAAGACCTGGCTCTTCGATCAGTAGCAGCACTACCCCCCTCTTCCCCCAGCGCCTTGAGACCCTCGCGGGTATGTAGTGCGCTTTATAAGTGACATGATTGATTGATTGATTGATTGAATCCAATTATAAATCAGATAGTCAATTCTTCTCTAAGCTCAGGTATAGTTCCAGATGAATGGAAGCTCGCTCTGGTAAACCCACTGAAAAAGAAACAAAACATCGACCCCTCTGTGCTCTCAAACCTCCGCCCTATTTCCCTACTTCCCCTGCTAGGCAAAATCACAGAAAAATTTGTGCACAAAAAACTAACCAAATTCATTGAAGCCACTAATAATCTCCACCCTCAACAATCTGGCTTTCGCCCCAAGCATTCCACAGAATCGGCTCTCCTGGAAATAACTGACGCCCTAAAAACTATAGCCGACAAAGGCAGGAAAGCGGTTCTGATCCTACTCGACTTGTCTGCCGCGTTTGATACCATCTCGCACAGTATCCTGCTGAAGCGACTCAAACGCGGCGGCATCTTAGGTACCGCTCTGGATTGGATAAAATCATTCCTCACCAACCGCAGACAAGCGGTTACCCTTGGCACTTTCCTCTCGGTGGAACGCAACATAACAACAGGAGTCCCACAGGGCTCATCATTGAGCCCACTATTGTTCAACATCTATATGACCCCGCTCATCTCTTTGATAGGATCCTTTGGGATTGAAGTCACGTCTTATGCAGACGATACCCAAATGATCCTTTCTCTGGATAATAATTCGACAGACGCCGAACTTAATTTTAAACGCTGTCTATCTGAAGTCATACAGTGGATGAGGGACAACCACCTCAGATGTAACACCGATAAAACTGAAATCCTCCCCATAGGGAAAGATGTCTTTTTCCAGCCCTGTAAATGGTGGCCTGAAGGAACAACACCCCGGCCTGACATGGTCAAGGTAGCTAAAGATTTAGGAGTACAATTCGATACTGCGCTTTCCTTCCTCCCACACGCCACGGCTGTAGCAGGGACCTGCTTTAGCCTCATCAAATCGCAAAAAAAATTCTTTGAATTAATTCCACTTGCCGCAAGGAAATCAGTGGCAGTAGCCTTGATTCTCTCGCGCCTTGACTACTGCAACAGCCTCTTGGCAGGCGCCAACAAATCAACACTAAAGAAACTACAAGTGGTCCAACACGCTGCGCCACGTCTAGTCCTAAAACTCCCATGAAGATCCTCGGCATCTGCGACACTAAAAGCCCTTCATTGGCTTCCGCTGCATAAGAGAATTCTCTTTAAAATCCTCTTAATCACCTATAGAGCCATGCATAAATCGGGACCTAAGTACCTCTCGGCACGGTTCACTCCCTACATCACAACCAGGACGCTCAGGTCCTCTTCAGCCAACCTCCTTAAACCACCTAGTTTCAGATGCAAAACAAAAGGAGGAAAAACAGTGGTCGCCTTGGTAACCAAGGCCTGGAACCTTCTACCTACTCATCTAAGATTGCTAAAAACAGAAACACAATTCAGGAAGGCCTTGAAAACTTGGGTATTTAGCACCCCTGACGAATTTTGCCTTTCCCTCATTTAGCATCCCGGGGGCCCCCTCTCACCTCCAACCAACCAGCGCCAGGATGCTCCTTTCGGAGTAGCAGTCAGCGCTTTACAAATACTAACTTACATTACATTACACACATTCTGCATTCTGGAATCTGCAATCAATTTCAGCGGTGATCTGGGTTTCAGAACACAACCACAATTGACCACTTCTCTACAGGACCCACAGCACTTGCTATATGGTCTCAATATGAGCTATGGGGTGTAGTGGCCTTGATATTGTGGACCAAAATATCAAAAAGTAAGTATGTATAGATTTTCTTCCAATTCTAATATCTGTACCTTGATGATATATATTTTTCATGGTACCGAATAGTAAATCTATACTTTCTTTATATGCACTTCCCTTTCGATATTTTGGCCCCCATATTAACTTATCAAAACAGTCCTCTTCTCGATTTTCAGTAGTACAACCGGCTATGGTGGATTGTGGTCAGGCTTAGTGATTGGCTATGCATTATGGAACCATGGCCTTGCTTTCCCCATCATGGAACCATGGCTTTGCTTTCTCCATCGTGGAACCATGGCCTTGCTTTCCCCATCATGGAACCATGGCCTTGCTTTTCCCATCATGGAACCATGGCCTTGCTTTCCCCATCATGGAACCATGGCCTTGCTTTCCCCATCATGGAACCATGGCCTTGCTTTCCCCATCATTGAACCATGGCCTTGCTTTCCCCATCATTGAACCATGGCCTTGCTTTCTCCCACATGGAACCATGGCCTTGCTTTCCCCATCATGGAACCATGGCCTTGCTTTCCCCATCATGGAACCATGGCCTTGCTTTCCCCATCATGGAACCATGGCCTTGCTTTCCCCATCATGGAACCATGGCCTTGCTTTCCCCATCATGGAATCATGGCCTTGCTTTCTCCCACATGGAATCATGGCCTTGCTTTCCCCATCATGGAACCATGGCCTTGCTTTCTCCCACATGGAACCATGGCCTTGCTTTCTCCCACATGGAATCATGGCCTTGCTTTCCCCATCATGGAATCATAGCCTTGCTTTCTCCCACATGGAACCATGGCCTTGCTTTCTTGTGGCTCTCTCACTGTTTGAAGGACCCAGAGACCAGAAACACCATTTGTTGTACAATGAATAACTTGCCTAGGGAGTAGTGTCACCATGGTCTGCCCATCCAACATGATGTAACAGCCACTCGATATCCACTGAACACACTTGCGTTTGCACTTTTCGCACAAAGCGCCAACTTGGCCCAAGGGCATTAGTGCACGTAGCAGGAGCACCAGAGTAAATTAAACAGGGTGAGATATTTTGTTTCAGGCATGGGGAGGTAAAGTAATTTGCTCAGAATCACAGGATATTGTGCCGAGACCGGGACTCGAATTTGCTCTCTAGTCCCAAGGCCGGCAGCTTTGGCACTTAAGACAGCATTTCCTCCTGTTTAGTGGTTGGTGAGGTCAGGTGTGTGAGCATGGATCGCGGCCGGTTTGAGCCATGGTCCTGCTGGGTGGGTTTTACGTGCCCCGCCTGCAGCTACTTAAAGATACAGACAGTCCTCAAGTAGCCACACTCTTTCTTTAAGGAACCATTAACGTCCCATGCCTAGTGGAGGGCTGTACTACTAACACAAAACCTTAGCAATTTCACCCGGATTTGCTAGGATTTTAAAGGTATGGCATTAAAAATTTTAAAAAAATTGCCAGAGGGCTATGCAACCTCAAACATTGTTCCCACCATGCACCAATGTTATCATTGGCTTGAGATGTCATACGTGATGTCATTAATGATGTCATCCAACATGAAGTCCGACCACTTGTTACCATTAAACAAGGAGCCCGCCTACTAGGGGGTAAACATAGAGTGCAGGGGCTTGCAGCTGCAGTCCATATTTGCATAAGCTGAACATTGGCCGATGGACCGGTGTAACACATCATGCACTCATCCTGATCCGAGGGTGCTTGTGGTTCATGCTAGGTGAATGGGTCCTACAGCCATTGCCGCATAAGGCCTTCATATGGGGTATTCGTTTAGCCAGTTGTGCAATCACGTCACTTAAAGTAGAAATGTAACCGTTAACTCCTCTCCCTAAAGCATAGCATCACCGATGACATCACTGATAGGTGATATCACATATGATGTCAATGATGATGTCATCTGTGATGTTAAAGCAGTGCTTTTGGGCGCATATTTTGCACACCTGCATGAAGTGTTTTTTTATGTTTTAAGGTTTTACTCATCACCATGTACACACCACATGTATAACAAGCGTGTCTGCAGAGCGCCCATCCACACTGTGGGGTATCTTGAAGTTATATCTTGGAGATACTGGCAGATAACAGTTGTTATAAATATCCGACTCAATTTTATTTGATTTATCTATCTATGATAGATTTGAAACTTTAGTTAGTGCTGCTGGGGTGTGCACGAGCCTCCTGCACGTTACAAACAGATCCCTGCAGTAAACCCTCAACCCACAGAGCTAGTTTATAAACTATGCTACACGTCTTTCCTCAATCCTCGTTCTCTCTCTTGTTCTTCCAATAAACTCGCTAAACAACACACTGCTCTGTACCTGAAGTACAACGGGAGGATAGGGCTACCAGGCGAAGTCTTTGGATTTAGCGCCATCTAGCGTATTACATGGAATAGCAGTTCTGTGGTCTTACGTAAACTGTTGGAAGTATGTTATACAATTTTAGGAACTCTGATCTTAATGGGAATGAGAGGGCATTAGAAGTGTGGTCAGTGGGTGTGATTTGGGAGTAAAAGGCGCGGCTAAAGAACACAATATTCTAAAGCTATTTAGGTGACCTTTCGCCTATAGCTGACCGCATATAAAATGTTTGGTCCTACTATGCACTTTTTTGATTCCCAAAACATTAAAGTTTTAAAAGCATTCGCCAAAAATGCGAATCTTGCAATTTTTATTCACTAGCCGCAAAATGTTTTGCACTGAAAAGGACATTGTTTTAAATCTGCTACGTTACAAGATTTTAAACATTAAACATGCAAGCTACACCGCGGGGATATTCTCAAGAACGTGTGTTAACTATCGCCAAATTCGCTTAACGCAACTTCTCACATTGCAGTCCATCACGGGAAAATAACACCGTGTTAACGCAGTATTCCCAACCCGGCGGCACCATGCGATAGTCGCACGATAACGCGACAAATGCCCGCGTTAAAATGAACGCGACGCCGAAAAAATGTGAAACACGAACACGAAAAAAGTGGCGATGTCCCCAATGGCGATACAAAAATCTGCCAAAACCAGCGACAGGCCTGACATTCCCACGCATCATGCGTGAGAATGCACTATAAAAGCAGATTAAAAAAAAAGACAAAAAAATGCAACTGCGTAGCACCAAGGACGCACCCGGACCGAGTGCAGAGGACAACGCGAACTCCACAAGCCTCACAGACGACCAGCCAGGAACCCCGGGGCCGGGGAAGGGCAAGGAGAAGAGGAAGAGGAAGACGGGGTTCAGTCCGCAGGATAACCGGATCATCGTCACGGAGGTGACAGAACACTACCAACAACTGTTCGTCACCTCCACTGTGTCATCGGCAACACAAACGGAAATATGGCAGTCCATCGTGAACAACGTGAATGCAGTCGGAGTGTCGAGGAGGTCAATGGAGGAGGTCAAGAGGCGCTGGCATGATGTGAAAAGCCAAACCAAGCAGAAACTCGCTGCCAACCTGAAGGCAGCAACGGCGACAGGAGGTGGGAGTCCTGCGCCACAGAAGGAGCTGGATGAGCTGGAGGAAATGGTGGCCACAGTCATCAGTGCGGAGATGGTGCAAGGAGTTGGGGGTCCGGACACTGCTCGATATGACCTGACCATACAGAAACAGGGTGAGTAACGACCAGGGACTGGGGGCACGGGGGGAGACGGGCACAATGGCACACATGCACAATTATGTGTAGCACACTGCACACCCACAATGTCTGTGGAACATGTCCCTGATGGCCTTGGCACACTGCAGCACACATAGAAACACCAAGTAGGCCCCCGTCCACCATGTGCACAAATGCCCCCCTGTTAGAAATGGGATTTTTGGTAGGATAGGGCGTGGGCCAAAGCCAGGCAAAAACCACCACTCTAGTCAGGATAAGGGAGTTACACGTCTAAAATAACCCCTGCTCACCCCCTTGGTAGCTTGGCACGAGCAGCCAGGCTTATCTTAGAGGCAGTGTGTAAAGCATTTGCACATAACCAACAGTAATACAGTGTACGCACTACAAAAGGACACCACACCAGTTTAGAAAAATATCCAATATTTTGATATAATTAAAACAAGACCAAAAACGATAAGAATCCACAATACTATACTTAAAAGTTCACAGTTCCAAAAATACGCTGATTAAAAATAGTTCGTTGTGTGGATAGCTCCGTCCGGGCTACCACGGCGTCGTGAACAACAAATCCAACAGTTCTGGTTGGTCGCGGGGTCGCGGGCCAGCTACGGTGTCGGGAAGACCCGCAAACAGTACCTGTGAGAGATGCAGGGCGTTGAGGTCCTTGAAGTCACTCGCGTTGCAGGTCGAGCTCCTCTCTGGTGGAATCAGGAGCGCTGGTGCCAGCAGGCGTTGGGTGCTGCGGTGCGAAATTCAGTGGGGCGGCGTGCGGTGCCCCCAGGTCGAGGTGCGAGCATCGGCTCGGTGGCGGTGTCAGATGGCGTCGTTGGTGAGACCAGGGTCGCGGTGCGAGATGAAGGCGGTGCTAGCAGGTCACGGTGCAAGCAGCGGCGTCGCCGTTGCTGAAACGCTGTCGTCGGCTGACGAACTGGAGTCGATGGCGCCGGCAGGCCGAGGTTGCGGTGCAGGAAGAGGGCGGTGCGTCGTGTGACTTACGAGCGGTGCCCTCGAACCACGGTGCAAGCAGCGGCGTCGATTTCGGTGGGAAGTGGCGGCGTCAGGAAGGCCAAGGGGTCCTCGTGAAGCAAGGCGGTGCGGAGTGCAGTGCCCACAGGTCGCGGTGCGAGCAGCGGCTCAGTGGCGGCGTTAACAGGTGTCGTCGGTGAGACCAGGGTCGCGGTGCGGCGTTGCGGCGGTGCTCTCTGCGGTGCCAAAGCTTCGGCGTGAAGTGAGGCGGTGCGGAGTGTGGTGCCCACAGGTCGCGGTGCAAGCAGCAGCTCGGTGGCGGCGTCAACAGGTGTCGTCGGTGAGACCAGGGTTGCGGTGCGGCGTTGCGGCGGTGCCCTCTGCGGTGCCAAAGCTTCGGCGCGAGGCGGAGTGCAGTGCAGTGCCCACAGGTCACGGTGCAAGCAGCGGCTCGGTGGCGGCGTCAACAGGCGTCATCGGGGAGACCAGGGTTGCGGTGCGGCATTGCGGCGGTGCCCTCTGCGGTGCCTTCAGGGCACGGAGTCGGCAGTGGCATCGTAGACGTCGTTGGGTTGGTGTTCTTCGGGTTGCAGCACAAAACACACAGTCCCCAGTGCTGCGGGTCGAAGAACTTGAAGTCTTTGCTGTTCCTGAGACTTCGTGAACAGGGGGCAAGCTCTACCTCAAGCCCTTGGAGAGACTCACAAATTAGGTTGCAGAAAGTCCAGTCCAGGCCTTTCACTGACCAAGACAGAAGCAGCCACTGCAGGTCAGCCCAGCAAAGCAGTCGTTCCTTTTCGCAGCTTCGCCGGCTCTTCTTCTTGGCAGTCTTCTTGTTCCAGATGAGTTCTAAAGTTCAGGGGTCTGGGCCCCAGTATTTGTATCCAAAAATCCTTTGATCCTCTAGGCCATGGGTACTCACAAACTTTCTCTCGGGGGCCAAATTTACAGTGTGGTTTGTGGCCGAGGGCCGCACCGGTGGGGGCGGGGTCATTGGGGCAGGGGGCGGGGCTAGAGCAAAACAAAACTGTGACCATGAGGTGGAACACAGGCCCCTGGAGCGGACGCCTTCGTCCACTGAGCCACCGGACCCGGGATACACATCTCTCTCTCTCTCTCTCTCGCTCTGTCTCCCTCCCTCCCGCTCTCTGTCCCTCTCCCTCTCTCTGTCTCCCTCCCTCTCTCTCTCTCTCTGTCTCCCTCCCTCTCTCTCTCTCTCTCCCTCTCTCTCTCTCTCTCTCTCTCTCTCTCTCTGTCTCCCTCCCTCTCTCTTTCTCCCTCCCTCTCTCTGTCTCTCTCTGTCTCCCTCCCTCTCTGTCTCCCTCCCTCTCTCTCTCTGTCTCCCTCTCTCTGTCTCCCTCCCTCTGTCTCCGTCTGTCTCCCTCCCTCCGTCTGTCTCCCTCTGTCTGTCTCCCTCTCTCTGTCTCCCTCCCTCTCTCTCTCTCTCTGTCTCCCTCCCTCCCTCTCTCTCTCTCTCTCTCCCTCTCTCTCTCTCTCTCTCTCTCTCTCTCTCTCTGTCTCCCTCCCTCTCTCTTTCTCCCTCCCTCTCTCTGTCTCTCTCTGTCTCCCTCCCTCTCTGTCTCCCTCCCTCTCTCTCTCTGTCTCCCTCTCTCTGTCTCCCTCCCTCTGTCTCCGTCTGTCTCCCTACCTCCGTCTGTCTCCCTCTATCTGTCTCCCTCTATCTGTCTCCCTCCCTCTGTCTCCCTCCCTCTGTCTCCCTCCCTGTCTCCCTCCCTCTGTCTCCCTCTGTCTGTCGCCCTCCTCCCTCTGCCTGTCGCCCTCCTCCCTCTGTCTGTCTCCCTCTGTCTCTGTCTGTCTCCCTCCCTCTGTCTCCCTCTATCTCCCTCTCTGTCTCCCTCTGTCTCCCTCCCTCTGTCTCCCTCCCTCTATCTCTCCCTCTGTCTGTCTCCCTCTGTCTGTCTCCCTCTGTCTGTCTCTCTCTGTCTCCCTCTGCCTCCCTCTGTCTCCCTCCCTCTGTCTCCCTCTCTCTCTGTCTCCCTCTCTCTCTGTCTCCCTCTCTGTCTGTCTCCCTCTGTCTGTCTCTCTCTGTCTCCCTCCCTCTCTCTCTGTCTCCCTCTCTCTCTCTCTCTCTCTCTCTCTGTCTCCCTCCCTCTCTCTCTCTCTGTCTCCCTCCCTCTCTCTCTCTCTGTCTCCCTCCCTCTGTCTCCCTCCCTCTGTCTCCCTCCCTCTGTCTCCCTCCCTCTGTCTCCGTCTGTCTCCCTCTGTCTGTCTCCCTCTGTCTCCCTCTGTCTGTCTCCCTCCCTGTCTCCCTCCCTCTGTCTCCCTCCATCTGTCTCCCTCCCTCTGTCTCCCTCCCTCTGTCTCCCTCCCTCTGTCTCCCTCCATCTGTCTCCCTCCATCTGTCTCCCTCCCTCTGTCTCCCTCTATCTGTCTCCCTCTATCTGTCTCCCTCTATCTGTCTCCCTCTATCTGTCTCCCTCTATCTGTCTCCCTCCCTCTGTCTCCCTCTGTCTGTCGCCCTCCTCCCTCTGTCTGTCTCCCTCTCTCTGTCTCCCTCCCTCTGTCTCCGTCTGTCTCCCTCCCTCCGTCTGTCTCCCTCTGTCTGTCTCCCTCTCTCTGTCTCCCTCCCTCTCTCTCTCTCTCTGTCTCCCTCCCTCCCTCTCTCTCTCTCTCTCCCTCTCTCTCTCTCTCTCTCTCTCTCTCTCTCTCTGTCTCCCTCCCTCTCTCTTTCTCCCTCCCTCTCTCTGTCTCTCTCTGTCTCCCTCCCTCTCTGTCTCCCTCCCTCTCTCTCTCTGTCTCCCTCTCTCTGTCTCCCTCCCTCTGTCTCCGTCTGTCTCCCTCCCTCCGTCTGTCTCCCTCTATCTGTCTCCCTCTATCTGTCTCCCTCCCTCTGTCTCCCTCCCTCTGTCTCCCTCCCTGTCTCCCTCCCTCTGTCTCCCTCTGTCTGTCGCCCTCCTCCCTCTGCCTGTCGCCCTCCTCCCTCTGTCTGTCTCCCTCTGTCTCTGTCTGTCTCCCTCCCTCTGTCTCCCTCTATCTCCCTCTCTGTCTCCCTCTGTCTCCCTCCCTCTGTCTCCCTCCCTCTATCTCTCCCTCTGTCTGTCTCCCTCTGTCTGTCTCCCTCTGTCTGTCTCTCTCTGTCTCCCTCTGCCTCCCTCTGTCTCCCTCCCTCTGTCTCCCTCTCTCTCTGTCTCCCTCTCTCTCTGTCTCCCTCTCTGTCTGTCTCCCTCTGTCTGTCTCTCTCTGTCTCCCTCCCTCTCTCACTGTCTCCCTCTCTCTCTCTCTCTCTCTCTCTCTGTCTCCCTCCCTCTCTCTCTCTCTCTCTGTCTCCCTCCCTCTCTCTCTCTCTGTCTCCCTCCCTCTGTCTCCCTCCCTCTGTCTCCCTCCCTCTGTCTCCGTCTGTCTCCCTCTGTCTGTCTCCCTCTGTCTCCCTCTGTCTGTCTCCCTCCCTGTCTCCCTCCCTCTGTCTCCCTCCATCTGTCTCCCTCCCTCTGTCTCCCTCCCTCTGTCTCCCTCCCTCTGTCTCCCTCCATCTGTCTCCCTCCATCTGTCTCCCTCCCTCTGTCTCCCTCTATCTGTCTCCCTCTATCTGTCTCCCTCTATCTGTCTCCCTCTATCTGTCTCCCTCTATCTGTCTCCCTCCCTCTGTCTCCCTCTGTCTGTCGCCCTCCTCCCTCTGTCTGTCTCCCTCTGTCTTTCTCTGTCTGTCTCCCTCCCTCTGTCTCCCTCTCTCTCTCTCTGTCTCCCTCCCTCTGTCTCTCCCTCTGTCTCCCTCTGTCTGTCTCCCTCCCTCCCTCTGTCTGTCTCCCTCTGTTTATCTCCCTCTGTCTGTCTCTCTCTGTCTCCCTCTGTCTCCCTCCCTCTCTGTCTCCCTCTCTCTCTGTCTCTCTCTGTCTCCCTCCCTCTGTCTCTCCCTCTGTCTCTCCCTCTCTCTGTCTCCCTCTCTCTGTCTGTCTCCCTCTCTGTCTCCCTCCCAGGCCTGAGCTCCCTGGCCTTGGCTCAACTCTCTGACTACAGGCTGGCGAGAAGCATCACATCACAGGCTCTTAACGCACACCTCACCCGGCTCTCACTCCCTGCTGCCCTCTGTCACCCTCTGCCATCTCACCCGGCTCTCACTCCCTACTGCCCTCAGTCACCTCACCCGGCTCTCACTCCCTGCCCTCTGTCACCCTCTGTCACCTTACCCGGCTCTCACTCCCTGCTGCCCTCCGTCACCTCACCCGGCTCTCACTCCCTACTGCCCTCTGTCACCTCACCCGGCTCTCACTCCCTACTGCCCTCTGTCACCCTCTGTCACCTCCCGGCTCTCACTCCCTGCAACCCTCTGTCACCTTACCCGGCTCTCACTCCCTGCAACCCTCTGTCACCTCATCCGGCTCTCACTCCCTGCTGCCCTCCGTCACCCTATGCCATCTCACCCGGCTCTCACTCCCTGCTGCCCTCCGTCACCTCACCCGGCTCTCACTCCCTGCTGCCCTCTGTCACCCTCTGCCATCTCACCCGGCTCTCACTCCCTGCTGCCCTCCGTCACCTCACCCGGCTCTCACTCCCTGCCCTCTGTCACCCTCTGTCACCTTACCCGGCTCTCACTCCCTGCTGCCCTCCGTCACCTCACCTGGCTCTCACTCCCTGCTGCTCTCTGTCACCTCACCCGGCTCTCACTCCCTACTGCCCTCTGTCACCTTACCCGGCTCTCACTCCCTGCAACCCTCTGTCACCTCATCTGGCTCTCACTCCCTGCTGCCCTCCGTCACCCTCTGCCATCTCACCCGGCTCTCACTCCCTGCTGCCCTCCGTCACCTCACCCGGCTCTCACTCCCTGCTGCCCTCCGTCACCTCACCCGGCTCTCACTCCCTGCTGCCCTCTGTCACCTCACCCGGCTCTCACTCCCTGCCCTCTGTCACCTCACCCGGCTCTCACTCCCTGCCCTCTGTCACCTCACCCGGCTCTCACTCCCTGCTGCCCTCTGTCACCTCACCCGGCTCTCACTCCCTGCTGCCCTCTGTCACCCACTGCCATCTCACCCGGCTCTCACTCCCTGCTGCCCTCCGTCACCTCATCCAGCTCTCACTCCCTGCTGCCCTCCGTCACCTCACCCGGCTCTCACTCCCTGCTGCCCTCTGTAACCCTCTGCCATCTCACCCGGCTCTCACTCCCTGCTGCCCTCCGTCACCTCACCCGGCTCTCACTCCCTGCTGCCCTCCGTCACCTCACCCGGCTCTCACACCCTGCTTTCCTCTATCATTCTCTGTCACCTCACCCCGCGTGTGTGGCAGCCCGGGCTGAGACAGCTTCCCGGGCACACACACAGCCCCACCCGAGTACTTCACAGGTCTTTAAAAGACCATTTGCATGATAACGAGGCTTTGTTGTATTTCACCTCTTCTTAGCGCCCCTGCAGCTCCACTCGGACTATCGCTGGAATCGCCCGGCCCCCACAGAGCAGAGTCTGTGTTTGCTGGCACTCTGTAAAAAAAAAAAAAAACACAGGTACGATGTCTGCAAGGTCCGCGGGCCGCCAAGGAAGGCTTGCCGGGCCGCTGGCGGCCCGCGGGCCGTACTATGAGTACCCGTGCTCTAGGCAGAGGGTGTCTGTGCCCAGCCAGAACCAGTTCTGCCTTCTCTGGTGTGAATTCCTGGCAGGAGGTGGAGACGGCATTGTCAGAGGCAGACCAGGCCCTTTGAGGTGCAAGGAAATCTCCTCCCCTTCCCCCATTGCAGCCCAGGTCTATTCAGCCCTTTCCTGACCCTACCTAGACTATCTGGAGCCCTCCTGCTCCCCAGCCTTCTGTCATCCGAAACCCAGACAGGCAATCCACATTCCAGCAGAGGCACACGGGATGACTGAGCAAGAAAATACTTACTTTCTAAAAGTGGTATTTTCAAACACAGAATGTAAAAATCACCTTCACTAAAAGATGTATTTTAACATTCTGAGTTCAGGCATACTAAACTCGAATTTCTACCTTGTTCCCTGGGTCAGTTTAGGATTATAAGATGTTATAATCAAACTGCCCATTCTGGCCTATGAGAACAGATAGCCTTGCAACAGTGAAAAATGAAATGTGCTGTTATTCACTATCAGGACATGCCACACACACCCGGGCATGTCCTGCCTTTCCCATACACTGCACCCTGCCCACAGGGGTACCTTGGGCCTACCTTAGGGGTGCCTGACATGTAAGAAAAGGGAAGGTTAGGGACTGGCAAGTGAGTGCACTGGCCAAGTCGACATGGCAGTTACAAACTGCGCGCAGACTCTGCAATGGCAGGTCTGAGGTACTTTTTCAGGGCTACTCACGTGGGTGGCACAATCAGTGCTGCAGGCCCACGAGTAGCATTTGATTCACAGGCCCTGGCACACTCAGTACACTTTACTAGGGACTAACAAGTAAATCAAGTATCCAATCGAGGAAACACCAATCCATAACACAATTGACACAGAGAGCGCCTGCACTTTACCACTGATCAGCAGTGCGAAAAGTGCGCAGAAACGTTACGCCAGCAAAAACAGAGTCAAAACCGGGAGGTCAGAAAGCAAAAACTCAGGGGAAACACGCCAAAAGATGCCAAGCCTAACACATGTCCCCTCCAGCTGAAAGTAGGGAGAACTACCCACTCGCCTGGGAGTTCTCTTCACTAAGGCGGAAGAACCTGGACAGGTCATCTGCGTTGGCGTGCTCTGTGCCAGGGCGGTGTTCCACCGTAAAGTCCATTCCCTGTAGGGAGATGGACCACCTCAGCAGTTTTGGATTCTCCCCCCTCATCTGCATTAACCATCTGAGGGGCCTGTGGTCGGTCTGAACCCGGAAGTGAGTCCCAAACAGGTAGGGCCTCAGCTTCTTCAGTGCCTAGACCACAGCGAAAGCTTCCCTTTCTATGGCACTCCACCTCTGTTCCCTGGGGAGTAGTCTCCGGCTAAGGAAGACTACAGGCTGGTCTAGGCCCTCTTCGTTCAGCTGTGAGAGCACTGCTCCTACTCCATGCTCTGACGCGTCGGTCTGCACGACAAATTCCTTTGAGAAGTCGGGGGCCCTGAGCACGGGGGCCGTGCACATGGCGGCCTTCAGGGCATCAAATGCCTTCTGGCAGGACTCAGTCCAGATCACCTTTTTTGGCTGCTTCTTTGGAAGTTAGCTCCATTAAGGGGGCAACAATGGTGCCATATCCCTTAACAAACCTCCTGTAGTACCCGGTGAGTCCTAAGAAGGCCCTCACCTCTGTCTGGGTCTTGGGGGGCTTCCAAGCCAGGATGGTGTCAATCTTGGGCTGCAGGGGGCGCCACCTGGCCGCTCCCTACCTGGTGTCCCAAGTACACCACCGAACCCTGCCCGATCTGGCACTTACTGGCCTTAATTGTGAGGCCTGCTTTCTACAGCGCCTTCAACACTTCCCCGAGGTGCTGCAGGTGTTCGTCCCAACTGGAACTGAACACCGCAATGTCGTCCAGGTATGCAGCGCTGAATTCCTCTAGCCCGGCCAACACCTGGTTGACCAACCTCTGAAAGGTGGCAGGGGCATTTTTCAACGCGAAGGGCATCACACGGAACTGGTAATGTCCTTCCGGGGTTGAGAATGCGGATCTTTCCTTGGCCCCCTCGGTTAGAGCAATCTGCCAGTACCCCGACGTTAAATCAAGCGTACTAAGGAATTTGGCAGCTCCCAACCGATCGATGAGCTCATCAGCTCGGGGGATGGGGTGTGCGTCCGTCCGAGTGACGGCATTGAGCCCCCGGTATTCCACACAGAACCGCAGTTCTGGTGTGGCACCGGGTGCTGTAGCCTTCGGGACCAAGACCACGGGGCTGGCCCATGGACTGCTGGACGGCTCAACCACCCCTAACGCCAACATCTTCGAGACCTCCTCTTTGATGCTGGCTTTGACCCGGTCAGCCAACCTGTAAATCTTATGTTTCACAGGGGGGCTGTCACCGGTGTCCACATCGTGGGTACACCAGTGAGTAACACCTGGGGTCAAGGAGAACAGCCCTGTTGCTCAGCAGTCAGGGTCGGGGAGAGGATCACACCATCCACCGACCCATCCCCCTCTTGGGCAGACAGGAGGTCCGGGAGAGGCTCACTCTCCGCTTCCTCCCCGTCATCTGTTGCCAAGAGCATGCTCACTTCAGACCTCTTGAAGTGGGGCTTGAGGCGGTTCACGTGGAGGACCCGTAAAGGGTTCCGGGGAGCCTGCAAATCCACCAGGTAGGTGACTTCACTTTTGCGCTCCACCACCTCAAAGGGCCCAGTCCACTTGTCCTGCAAGGCACAAGGTTCCACTGGGGCCATAACCCACACTTTTTGTCCAGGTTGAAACTCGACCAGAGTGGCATTCTGGTCATACCACTTCTTCATTTCTTCCTGGCTGGCCTCAAGGTTCGCCTGCGCGAGTTTCCTGAAGCGGGCAGTTTGGTTTCGGAAGGCCAGCATGTAGTTAAAAACACATCCTGGGGGGTTTTCCTGTGAGCGGCTTCCCAGCCTTCCTTCACCAAGCTTAGAGGTCCTCGCACGGGGTGCCCGTACAGAAGCTCAAAGGGACTGAACCCGAGAGACTTCTGGGGTACCTCCCGGTACACAAAGAGAAGGCACGGTAAGAGGACGTCCCACTTACGCCTCATGGGTTCGGTGAGACCCTTGATCATGCCCTTCAAGGTCTGGTTGAACCTTTCTACCAGACCGTTACCTTGGGGGTGGTAAGGGGTGGTGAACTTGTAAGTAACACCACACTCCTTCCACAGGGATGTCATATACTTCGAGATGAAGTTGGTCCCCCTGTCAGAAACCACCTCTCTGGGGAACCCCACGCAGGAAAAGATCCCCATTAACGCCCGGCCCACCACTGGCGCCGTCGTTGTCCTGAGAGGGATTGCCTCCGGGTACCGGGTGGCATGGTCCACCAAGACCAGGCTGTACCTGTTGCCCATGGCTGTCTTGGGATCCAGTGGCCCCACAATGTCCATCCCTACCCTTTCAAAGGGTGTCCCAACAACGGGGAACGGTTGGAGAGGAGCTTTGATCTTCCGCCCACATTTGCCACTTGCCTGGCAAGTTTGGCAAGACTGACAATGCACATCTCAACTCGGCGCAGCCTTCCCTTCGCTCCAGGGCCGCAGCGGTGATTCTGGGAATGGCGCCCCCACCTCTCTGGGTCCACGGGCCGGCGGCGATGAACGGGTCCAGCGGCACGTCGTCGCACCCCGCGGGGGCACAGGTACCTGGGCCGCAGTGGTGACTTTGGGGATTCCAGCAGCGCTTCTCCCGTCCCCAGCGCTCACAGCTAGCACCCGGCCGCGGCGGTGATCTTGGGCATGCGGCGCTCCTCTTCACGGGGACAGGACGCCTGGCGGCCACAGCGCCTCCCTACTGCTGCAGCGCTTCTCTGCACACAGCGCGGGGGTCGCGGCGGTGATCGTGGGCCACAGCGCTTCTCTGCACACAGCGCTTCTTCAGGGCACAGCGCCAGCGCTCGGGAGTCACGGCGCTTCAGACAAGTGGCATGTTCAGGGGTTGTAGCATTCAGATGGCACAGCGCTCGCAGCAGGAGCAGATAGTTGGCAGTCAGCGCTTGGAAGGGAATAGCGCTTTACCTGGTGATCCCCAGCAGTAGCATACACAGGTTGCTCAACCCTCCCCCGGTCCAGTACCGGGGAGAGCAAATCAGTTGGCAGAGTTCAGGTGGTAGTAGAGTAGTTGCAGGTTCTTAGTTGGTGTAGCTTCTTGGTCGCAATATTTTGGATGCAGTTACTTGGGGGAAGGTTAGGGGGTTGAGTTGGCAGGCACGAGAGGCAGGATGGTGCCCTGCAGGCACACTGAAGGTGGTTCCCTGGGTCCCCTCACATTGGGCAAGGTCAGCAGGTGGAAGGTGTTCCTCATCTATCTTAGTACAGCAGTGCCTAGGCCCAGTCAGTGCCAGTAGTGTAGGTCTCCCCCCTAGGCCCAACAGCCTTTACTCTGACAGAGGTTCCCCCAGGTCCAGTGGTGCCCCAACTAACTAGCTAGGTTTCCCTCCAAACCTCTTATACCCCTAGGTCAGGTGACCCTCCAGAAAGGCGGCAAAGCATAACTCCTCCCTGGGCTGGAAGGTTCTAGAAGCTTCCATCATGTCTGTCTATGAGGCCCAGAGGCGGGACGGCATTGATACAGTAACATTATGTCCCAGCCTGATCCTGACTACTGGTAGGAGTGTGTGCAAAGGCCACTCCGCAGTAGCAGGGGCCTGTGGCAGCCATCTTGTTAGGAGAGAGCACCTGCACCTCAGCACTGTTTGGCAGTGGTAAGGCGCCCAGAGACCTAGGTCCAACAAAAAGGTAGTGGCAAAAAGTGAGGCGCAAAGAGAAAAAAAACGGGGTAAGACCACCCTAGGGCTGACAGGTCTAACACAAACCAAGACCAAAAAGTCATCTTTTCGGTCATAAAGTCCTTTACTAACCCCAAAGCGGTACAGAAAGAATTACCCCCGTCGCAGAAACTGTGTGATGATATCTCAGTGTTCTTCGAAAAAAAAAATCAAAATATCCAAAAGGACTTCTTACCGGTTCCTCTCCATGACCAGATTGCCACTCTCGAAGAAGTCCCCGTTGCCTCCAATTACTGTATCCGAACTTTTGAACCAGTTTCACTGGAACAGACTCGTGTGGCTGTAGGTGCATGCAAATCAGGCTCACCCTTGGATGCCTGCCCCCCCATGATCCTCCACCAAATCATAGATACGGTTAATCCAATTATAAATCAGATAGTCAATTCTTCTCTAAGCTCAGGTATAGTTCCAGATGAATGGAAGCTCGCTCTGGTAAACCCACTGAAAAAGAAACAAAACATCGACCCCTCTGTGCTCTCAAACCTCCGCCCTATTTCCCTACTTCCCCTGCTAGGCAAAATCACAGAAAAATGTGTGCACAAAAAACTAACCAAATTCATTGAAGCCACTAATATCCTCCACCCTCAACAATCTGGCTTTCGCCCCAAGAATTCCACAGAATCGGCTCTCCTGGAAATAACTGACGCCCTAAAAACTATAGCCGACAAAGGCAGGAAAGCGGTTCTGATCCTACTCGACTTGTCTGCCGCGTTTGATACCATCTCGCACAGTATCCTGCTGAAGCGACTCAAACGCAGCGGCATCTTAGGTACCGCTCTGGATTGGATAAAATCATTCCTCACCAACCGCAGACAAGCGGTTACCCTTGGCACTTTCCTCTCGGTGGAACGCAACATAACAACAGGAGTCCCACAGGGCTCATCATTGAGCCCACTGTTGTTCAACATCTATATGACCCCGCTCATCTCTTTGATAGGATCCTTTGGGATTGAAGTCACGTCTTATGCAGACGATACCCAAATGATCCTTTCTCTGGATAATAATTCGACAGACGCCGAACTTAATTTTAAACTCTGTCTATCTGAAGTCATACAGTGGATGAGGGACAACCACCTCAGATGTAACACCGATAAAACTGAAATCCTCCCCATAGGGAAAGATGTCTTTTTCCAGCCCTGTAAATGGTGGCCTGAAGGAACAACACCCCGGCCTGACATGGTCAAGGTAGCTAAAGATTTAGGAGTACAATTCGATACTGTGCTTTCCTTCCTCCCACACGCCACAGCTGTAGCAGGGACCTGCTTTAGCCTCATCAAATCGCAAAAAATTTCTTTTAATTAATTCCACTTGCCGCAAGGAAATCAGTGGCAGTAGCCTTGATTCTCTCACGCCTTGACTACTGCAACAGCCTCTTGGCAGGCGCCAACAAATCAACACTAAAGAAACTACAAGTGGTCCAACACGCTGCGCCACGTCTAGTCCTAAAACTCCCATGAAGATCCTCGGCATCTGCGGCACTAAAAGCCCTTCATTGGCTTCCGCTGCATAAGAGAATTCTCTTTAAAATCCTCTTAATCACCTATAGAGCCATGCATAAATCGGGACCTAAGTACCTCTCGGCACGGTTCACTCCCTACATCACAACCAGGACGCTCAGGTCCTCTTCAGCCAACCTCCTTAAACCACCTAGTTTCAGATGCAAAACAAAAGGAGGAAAAACAGTGGTCGCCTTGGTAACCAAGGCCTGGAACCTTCTACCTACTCATCTAAGATTGCTAAAAACAGAAACACAATTCAGGAAGGCCTTGAAAACTTGGGTATTTAGCACCCCTGACGAATTTAGCCTTTCCCTCATTTAGCATCCCGGGGGCCCCCTCTCACCTCCAACCAACCAGCGCCAGGATGCTCCTTTCGGAGTAGCAGTCAGCGCTTTGCAAATACTAACTTACATTACATTACACACATTCTGCATTCTGGAATCTGCAATCAATTTCAGCGGTGATCTGGGTTTCAGAACACAACCACAATTGACCACTTCTCTACAGGACCCACAGCACTTGCTATATGGTCTCAATATGAGCTATGGGGTGTAGTGGCCTTGATATTGTGGACCAAAATATCAAAAAGTAAGTATGTATAGATTTTCTTCCAATTCTAATATCTGTACCTTGATGATATATATTTTTCATGGTACCGAATAGTAAATCTATACTTTCTTTATATGCACTTCCCTTTCGATATTTTGGCCCCCATATTAACTTATCAAAACAGTCCTCTTCTCGATTTTCAGTAGTACAACCGGCTATGGTGGATTGTGGTCAGGCTTAGTGATTGGCTATGCATTATGGAACCATGGCCTTGCTTTCCCCATCATGGAACCATGGCTTTGCTTTCTCCATCGTGGAACCATGGCCTTGCTTTCCCCATCATGGAACCATGGCCTTGCTTTTCCCATCATGGAACCATGGCCTTGCTTTCCCCATCATGGAACCATGGCCTTGCTTTCCCCATCATTGAACCATGGCCTTGCTTTCCCCATCATTGAACCATGGCCTTGCTTTCCCCATCATGGAACCATGGCCTTGCTTTCCCCATCATGGAACCATGGCCTTGCTTTCCCCATCATTGAACCATGGCCTTGCTTTCCCCATCATGGAACCATGGCCTTGCTTTCCCCATCATGGAACCATGGCCTTGCTTTCCCCATCATTGAACCATGGCCTTGCTTTCCCCATCATGGAACCATGGCCTTGCTTTCTCCCACATGGAACCATGGCCTTGCTTTCCCCATCATGGAACCATGGCCTTGCTTTCCCCATCATGGAACCATGGCCTTGCTTTCCCCATCATGGAACCATGGCCTTGCTTTCCCCATCATGGAACCATGGCCTTGCTTTCCCCATCATGGAATCATGGCCTTGCTTTCTCCCACATGGAATCATGGCCTTGCTTTCCCCATCATGGAACCATGGCCTTGCTTTCTCCCACATGGAACCATGGCCTTGCTTTCTCCCACATGGAATCATGGCCTTGCTTTCCCCATCATGGAATCATGGCCTTGCTTTCTCCCACATGGAACCATGGCCTTGCTTTCTTGTGGCTCTCTCACTGTTTGAAGGACCCAGAGACCAGAAACACCATTTGTTGTACAATGAATAACTTGCCTAGGGAGTAGTGTCACCATGGTCTGCCCATCCAACATGATGTAACAGCCACTCGATATCCACTGAACACACTTGCGTTTGCACTTTTCGCACAAAGCGCCAACTTGGCCCAAGGGCATTAGTGCACGTAGCAGGAGCACCAGAGTAAATTAAACAGGGTGAGATGTTTTGTTTCAGGCATGGGGAGGTAAAGTAATTTGCTCAGAATCACAGGATATTGTGCCGAGACTGGGACTCGAACTTTGCTCTCTAGTCCCAAGGCCGGCAGCTTTGGCACTTAAGACAGCATTTCCTCCTGTTTAGTGGTTGGTGAGGTCAGGTGTGTGAGCATGGATCGCGGCCGGTTTGAGCCATGGTCCTGCTGGGTGGGTTTTACGTGCCCCGCCTGCAGCTACTTGAAGATACAGACAGTCCTCAAGTAGCCACACTCTTTCTTTAAGGAACCATTAACGTCCCATGCCTAGTGGAGGGCTGTACTACTAACACAAAACCTTAGCAATTTCACCCGGATTTGCTAGGATTTTAAAGGTATGGCATTAAAATTTTTAAAAAAATTGCCAGAGGGCTATGCAACCTCAAACATTGTTCCCACCATGCACCAATGTTATCATTGGCTTGAGATGTCATACGTGATGTCATTAATGATGTCATCCAACATGAAGTCCGACCACTTGTTACCATTAAACAAGGAGCCCGCCTACTAGGGGGGTAAACATAGAGTGCAGGGGCTTGCAGCTGCAGTCCATATTTGCATAAGCTGAACATTGGCCGATGGACCGGTGTAACACATCATGCACTCATCCTGATCCGAGGGTGCTTGTGGTTCATGCTAGGTGAATGGGTCCTACAGCCATTGCCGCATAAGGCCTTCATATGGGGTATTCGTTTAGCCAGTTGTGCAATCACGTCACTTAAAGTAGAAATGTAACCGTTAACTCCTCTCCCTAAAGCATAGCATCACCGATGACATCACTGATAGGTGATATCACATATGATGTCAATGATGATGTCATCTGTGATGTTAAAGCAGTGCTTTTGGGCGCATATTTTGCACACCTGCATGAAGTGTTTTTTTTATGTTTTAAGGTTTTACTCATCACCATGTACACACCACATGTATAACAAGCGTGTCTGCAGAGCGCCCATCCACACTGTGGGGTATCTTGAAGTTATATCTTGGAGATACTGGCAGATAACAGTTGTTATAAATATCCGACTCAATTTTATTTGATTTATCTATCTTTGATAGATTTGAAACTTTAGTTAGTGCTGCTGGGGTGTGCACGAGCCTCTTGCACGTTACAAACAGATCCCTGCAGTAAACCCTCAACCCACAGAGCTAGTTTATAAACTATGCTACACGTCCTTCCTCAATCCTCGTTCTCTCTCTTGTTCTTCCAATAAACTCGCTAAACAACACACTGCTCTGTACCTGAAGTACAACGGGAGGATAGGGCTACCAGGCGAAGTCTTTGGATTTAGCGCCATCTAGCGTATTACATGGAATAGCAGTTCTGTGGTCTTACATAAACTGTTGAAGTATGTTATACAATTTTAGGAACTCTGATCTTAATGGGAATGAGAGGGCATTAGAAGTGTGGTCAGTGGGTGTGATTTAGGAGTAAAATGCGCGGCTAAAGAACACAATATTCTAAAGCTATTTAGGTGACCTTTCGCCTATAGCTAACCGCATATAAAATGTTTGGGTCCTACTATGCACTTTTTTATTCCCAAAACATAAAACATTAAAGTTTTAAAAGCATTCGCCAAAAATGCGAATCTTGCAAATTTTATTCACTAGCCGCAAAATGTTTTGCACTGAAAAGGACATTGTTTTAAATCTGCTACGTTACAAGATTTTAAACATTAAACATACAAGCTACACCGCGGGGATATTCTCAAGAACGTGTGTTAACTATCGCCAAATTCGCTTAACGCAACTTCTCACATCGCAGGAAAATAACACCGTGTTAACACAGTATTCCCAACCCGGCGGCACCATGCGATAGTCACACGATAACGCGACAAACGCCCGTGTTAAAATTAACAGGACGCCGAAAAAATGCGAAACGCGAAAAAAGTGGCGATGTCCCCAATGGCGATACAAAAATCTGCGAAAACCAGCGACAGGCCTGCGATTCCCACGCGTCATGCGTGAGAATGCACTATAAAAGCAGATTAAAAAAAAGACAAAAAAATGCAACTGCGTAGCACCATGGACGCACCCGGACCGAGTGCAGAGGACAACGCGAACCCCACAAGCCCCACAGACGACCAGCCAGGAACCCCGGGGACGGGGAAGGGCAAGGAGAAGAGGAAGAGGAAGACGGGGTTCAGTCCGCAGGAAAACCGGATCATCGTCACAGAGGTGACAGAACACTACCAACAACTGTTCGTCACCTCCACTGTGTCATCGGCAACACAAACGGAAATATGGCAGTCCAAAGTGAACAACGTGAATGCAGTCGGAGTGTCGAGGAGGTCAATGGAGGAGGTCAAGAGGCGCTGGCATGATGTGAAAAGCCAAACCAAGCAGAAACTCGCTGCCAACCTGAAGGCAGTAACGGCGACTGGAGGTGGGAGTCCTGCGCCACAGGAGGAGCTGGATGAGCTGGAGGAAATGGTGGCCACAGTCATCAGTGCGGATATGGTGCAAGGAGTTTGGGGTCTGGACACTGCTCGATATGACCTGACCATACAGCAACAGGGTGAGTAAAGACCAGGGACTGGGGGGACGGGGGGAGACGGGCACAATGGCACACATGCACAATTATGTGTAGCACACTGCACACCCACAATGACTGTGGAACATGTCCTTGATGGCCTTGGCACACTGCAGCACACATAGAAACACCAAGTAGGCCCCCGTCCACCATGTGCACAAATGCCCCCCCCTCACCAATCTCATAACCCACCAATGCACATGTGCTGAACCCAGCAAAGCAGCGGCTCTGTGAGCCACACTGACAATGCAAGTGTCACAGCATGACCAATAGCATGGCTGCAGTCAAAATACATGACATGGTGCACGCCACGACACTGAGGTGGCCCAGTGTGGATAACATCCTCAAAGGAGCAGGTCACACACTGACACATCCACATGCACATACAACCCTTGACGTCAACAACACATCTGCAGACAAACAATGCACAAGAGTCCAAAATCCGTCCAAGAGCACAAATGACCCAAGTCACCAACATCCCAGCACCGTAAAAGCACACAAGTCAAAGGCACACCGCCTCAAAGGGATAAGGGGCCGCTAAATCAGAGCTCCAGGGGCGACTCTCCCACAATGCAGCACACACACATATCAATCACAGCACATCAACATTGACGACAATGTGGTACAAAGTGCCACACCTACACCACAGAACAGAGGACACAACTGGTGCCGCATGTGCGTAGAAACTGGCCAACCACATCAGGCATAGCAGGAAACTGTCAGATGATAATGTACGAGTACAACCTCACATCCGTCATGTTGTCGAAATGTCCACTGTCCCCCATCAAATACCCAGCTCCTCCAAAACAGTGACAATGTACATTGTCATGCAGTCTGAATGTAAACATGTACAATGCGTGCACATACATGGAACACACTGTTAACCTGCATCTCCCCTTCACATTGCAGAGGGACAATCAACACCTCGTGCAGAGCAGACCAGACATCTCTTCAGTGATGATGAGGAGGACGCCTGGCCATCTGCTCCGACACCCTCCAACGGCTCATGGACAGCCTCCGCACCCCACCTCCAGGAGCAGGGCAGCCCAGCTGCATCGAGGTGATCCCACCCCCTGCACAGACCACACAGCAGGAAGCACCCACCACCACGGCTGGCTCCCAGCACCTCACGAAGAACACATGGCATTCCAACGCCGTGTGTCAGACTGCCAGAGGGGGCTGGCTGAACAGGTGCGGGTGGGTTACGACCTCATGGCAGCCAAACTAGATGCCATACGTGGGTGTCTCAGTCCCATCAGGGACCACTTACAGTCCCTAACGGACACCCACAGTCCGCTCCATGCCCTACAACAATCCTTGGCTGACCTCGCCGGAGCCATTACTCGAATACAAGAACCGTCTAGTCAGACAAGCTCCAGCGACGACAGCACAGAGTTGGCACAGATGCGGAGGACAATGGAGAACATGGAGCGGATGCATGCAGGAAGGATGGCTGCCACGGCTGAACACCAGCGAGATGTAGCTGGGATCTACCATGCCCTGCAGATCCTCATCTTACCATTGCTTCCACAGAGCCTGTCCCAGATGACTGCTGCAGGACCTTCGACACACACATCTCCGCCGCCTGATGTGTCAGTGGCACACAGTGATGCAGCCTTACCACCTCCGCCCCCTGATGTGTCAGTGGCACACAGTGATGCAGCCATAACACCACCACACACACCTGCCACACCTGACACAGAAGACATATCAGAGGACGAAGATGTGGATGTTAATGACTTTGTGTCAAAAAGGAGGTTGTAGCATTCATCCCCCGCCATTTGGCCTGTTTCTGCTTGGTACAGCCCTCTGCATCATGCCCTGGTACAACACCTTCCACTGTCCCCCGGAACACTCTGCGACATTCACCTGAACCCCGATATGGACTGCCATATCTGCTCTGGTCACCAATGACACAGCAAACAGGCTGCAGACTCAACCCTTCCTCTACTGATGAACTTGTCATCCCCTAAAGGACTCTGTTTGGACCTCCACTGGGCAACCATGTAATGTGGAGTGTGCATGGCCATGTACTGCTCCAGCTCCGACACTCCACAGGATGTGAATAAAACATTCCTAATCACACAGATGTGTCATGTCTATGTTCAATCAAGTATAACAGTATGGATGACTGTAGGGACATTGATTGCACAAAAAGGTACACCCTGGGAAATGACATCAATGCGCATGTTTGACCGTGACACATATGGCCAATTAGATGACTGTGAAGGTGTGAACTAGCTGTGGCCTCATTGATCATGAACAACAATCTCGCAACCCCCCAACGTAGCCCAACGTCCATGTATTAAATAGGGCTGTGTTTTCCAAAATCTCAAAGTCGGTAGGAGGCCTAAAGTAGTGTCCCACATCACATGTGTCAACAGAACATCTCTTCGCATACCTACACACACTCAACTGTGTGGACACAGCCTGGTTTGATGGTACACATTGATCCACATGGCAAGAAGTTGGACACCATACTCACATTGCTGAAGACACGTGAGCGCACAGGTCTACTAGCAACTCTCCAAACCACAATGTCTGGCTCACAGAGGTGGAGCTGGCAATAGGGACCCACCCCTAAGTCAAATGCGCCAGTCAGTCCCTCCCTGTGTACGGACAATGCTCATTGAGGCACATGATGTGGCATGCAAATCAACACTCATCACAGTTGAACACTAGTGAAGTTGCGTACACTTTATTAGCATGTGCGTGTCAGTATGGGCAAGACAAGGGCCACAACATGCAGACTAATGTATCATACACTAACAGGCAGCAAAGGAACATGTAGAGGTGCAAGACATGGGGAGGCACAAATGAACACCAATCATTAGGGATGCCAATGGTCTCAGCCCACCTTGCCTTGCTGGACGAGTCATGTGGTGTTTGGCGAATGCTCATTGCACCGTGTCAGGGGACACCACTCACAGCCCATGGGATCTGCATAGTCATGTACCACCGGACTGCGCTGACTGTCTGCTCTGCTGACAGTGAGCAGGTGAAGGAGTCCAACAAGGTCACATGTAGTACTACATTGCCATGTGTGTACTCTCCCTCCAGCGGTGTGTCAGGTTGAGGAACGTTGCCAGGCGCCGCTGTCCACTCACCTTGCACAGGTGTGTGTCAACCCGCAGTGTTGCACGCACATGCATTCTGAGTCCAGGTGAATGCAGCCATGTCCACTGTTATGGTGGGATATGTGTCCATTTCTCCAAGATGCAAAAGGGTGTTGGGACCTGTGCTATGGGTTACAATCTTTTGTGGCTGCAGGAACATAGTTACTGGTCCATGAAAGCGAGCGCAGCTTCATGGGCAATCAGTTCCAAGAGTACGTCGTTGTCGACTTCAACGAACACGGGGGCGAGCCAATCCATTAGCTGGTCCGGACAGATGTGCTCCGTCCACGCCGTTACACCAATCCGCAACACAGCCCAATAGGGGAGCGCTTCGATGTGGTCACTGCACACGAGGAATTGTGCAATCTCACATGCCCAACTGCCAGCACATACGCCAGATACCAAGGCATCCCATGAACGGGTATCACGGTTACACTCCTGGTCGTGGTTCAACAGGGGGCACACACACATGTCATAATCCAGTTCAGCTACCGTTGTGTTGGATAGGCAGACATCCATGGGCACTCGAATATGCATGATCGACAGAGGAACCAGGGCTGGACGCAGGTGACGTACGCAAGACGGAAGCTCAGACGGTAACTGATGCGCAACACTGCCAGTGGCAGTGCTCCCAACAAATGCAGCATACAGTCACGGTACAGTTCCACGTGACAGGCGCTGTGCATGCGCCGGGGATGTTCTGACATTGCGTTGTTCGCACCCGTAGAACCGGCACTCTTCTGACCTGCGGCTGTTATGTGGATGATATGCCACAGCTCAGAGCAATGAGTCGTATGTGTGTGCAGAGTTTGGACATATGGGTTGTCCTGTACGTAAGTGTCAAGGCCATTCCATGCAGGAGTACCTCGAGCAAGGACTTCTGTGTGTGGGGTGTGGATAAGTTGATCTTTCATTAGCGCTGTGTGTAGTGTGGGAGTCATCATCATCTGCCATGGTATTTCTCTCAGGGGGTGCCTGCCGCATGCAATTCCAAGGTCGGAGGTGCAGATGTCTTTCCGCCTTCTGTGTTGAGACAAAGGGGCTTTCATCCCTAATGTTAGTCTGACTACTGCTTGTATCCTGGGAATGTGATGTGGCTTTCGCGCTGCAATTGAGGCTAGCCTTGGGCTTATGGTGCACCAAAAGCGATGAACACACACAACAGTTGGCATGTATGTGCCAAGACCCCGAGCGGCCTTGCGCTCCTTGTACAATCCCTTAGTGCGCGGACGCCCTCCGGGTGCATGCAACATTGCAACATTGTCGATTGCGGGCCATGTGGCGCAGACACAGCAACAGAGACACACGCATCAGTTGGTTTCCTGTGCGGCCCAGATATGAACCACGCCCAGACGCAAGGGATATTTGTTCACACCCCTACGCTGGCCTGGCGTACACCGAGCCAGCCCACTCGACTTACGTATAAAGGGGGGACGACGACACAACATGTCCCAGTTCTTCCCCACTGCCTGAGGTGACATGGCTGCGTCCGCCTGCCATATGATGAGGCTCTATCAGATAGGGTCCATGACTTGCATGCACGGAGTCGGTGTCACCGGTTACACTGCGGCCGGCACGGGCCTACCGCCACGGGACGGTGACTTTCTGTGCACTGAGGTAGGGGCACCTAAAGTGCTGAGCGGGTGTGCAGCCTGCGATGATGCCGTGTGCACTGATATGGTCTCTGCCATTGCAATATCAAGACCCAGAATCAAGTGTGCAACCTGGTGGACCGCAGTGTAGGCCTGAGCCAGCGGGCAGCGCGGGCCTACCGCCACGTGGCGTTGCCTCGCGGTTCACAGAGTTAGTGGCACCTATGGAGCTGAGCGGGTGTGCAGCCTGCGATGATGACGTGTGCACTGATATGATCTCTGCCACTGCAAAATCAAGACCCAGAATCAAGTGTGCGACCTGGTGGACCGCGGTGCTTGGCTGTATGATGTGGAGGCTGCCAAGGTCGCGGGCCCCGGGCTTGGAGTTTGCACCGGCACGTGGTGGGCCCTCTTGGAGACACGCCGGTGGCGGAAGGTGAGCAGTGAGGCCTGTGTGCGCAGGGGCGGGCAATCCCTGCTGGGTGGCGGGAGGGACTGGGGTGCAGCAGCCTGTGTGCGCAGGGGCGGCCAAGCGATGTTGCCATGTGCAATGATATGTACTCTGCCATCATTAGCTGTGGACTCTGTTTCAGATGAGGGACCTGGTGGATTGCAGTGTATACCGGCACATGGTTGGAGACACACCGGTGGCTGCAGGTGAGCTGTGAGGCCTGGGTGCGCAATGTCGGCACTGTCTCTCCCTGTCCCTCTCTTCCTTTCACTGTCTCTCTCTCCCTCTCTTTCTCTATCTTTTTCTCTCTCACTCTCCCTCTCTTTCTTTCACTGTCTCTCTCTCCCTCTGTTGCTCTCTCTCTCCTTCTCCCTCTCTCCCCCTTTCTCTCTCCTTCCTTCTCTCTCTCCCTCTCTTTCACTCTCTCTCTCTCTCTCTCTCTCTACATTTCTTTCACTCTCTCTCTGTCCCTTGTTGGGTGCATGACGCACCTTCTTATCTTCAATTTTGTCTTGCAGGTTTTGACTTGCAGATTGTCCAGAGGAGACCCTCCATGACTCTTCCACTTATTGGTGTTGAGTTAAATTTGAATAAAATAATTATTTTTGGAATTCTAAGATGTATGAATGTTTTTCCTTTTTCTGGCCACACATGAATGTTAATTGTTGTACTTGTGCGACATCAGGCGAATTGTTGTGTTCATGAATTTGTAAGGTAGATGTCAGATATCTTTGTCGGGGGGGTGCCCGGGGTAGGGCCCCAGGGGAGGGCGTCCGGGGGGGGCCTGGGTGTGGTGGCGGTGGGTGTTGTGGCCCTCTTGGGGCTCCGAGCTGCATGATCAGTGGCTCCATGGCATCTGTTGTTCTTCTGGTGTGGCTCTGGACTGGGCTCCCTTTCATGGTGCAGGTTGTCGTCCGACTTAACACCAGGTAGGAGCAGGTGTTAAATCCCTGCTGCTAACTCGCCTTATTGCATGTTTTTGATTCTTATCGCCAATCTGGCTGGTCGTTGAGAATGTTGCGCAGTGGTGTTTCCGCGGGTTTTTGCACGGGAACGCCTACTCTACATCTCATTAGCGTTAGTTGCCGGTGTCATCCGTGACGATGTTTTTTGCGGCTGCTATCGCAGGTAAACTGGTGATATCGGCTGTTAGCACCTGCTTGTGAATGGTGCGATGCGTTTATCGCCACTTTGGCTGCGATAAAGTGCCGCTAACTCGGCGATACGTCCTTGAGAATGTGCCCACCAAATCTTTTCAGTAGGTGCATTAACCAACTGATCTAGCTTACTATGACAGGAACTATGACCAAAACGTTACGCACCAGTCCGTTCAACAGGTGCATTAGTCTCCTGAACGTTCCCCCTGAGAAACAAATCTCTGGCCTTCAGGATGCACACAGACTTGTGCAGGAGACCCATATACACGCTTTCGTTTTCTGATCAGGTTTAGTATCTGACCTGGAGGCTACACATAGTTTTTTTGCAGTCAGTCTATCCACCAAGGAGCTATCTCACAGCGATTGTGACTTTTGGCAGCTTTGGTAAAGGTGGACTTTAAAATGGAGTTCCTATGCTGTCTAGGGTGGGGAGTAGGGCTGGTGATTATTTGCAATCACTAGAAAATGCAGCTGACCTGGCGTTGGCTCTAAATGGGCCTGCCAACAATCAGACAGCTTTAGTAGGGGGCTCTAATTTAGGATCCCTGCAAGGGGACAAAGGGAAACCAAGATGCACATGTGCTGTTGACAGAACAGTTTTGTTGCCTTGCTGTTACCATCGTGAAACTGGTGCTTCACCTTGTGATAGGGGATTTATTACCTATTTTGGGTGTGCACCCTGAATATTGACCCAGAATATCGATCAGACACAATATTGAGGCCAAAAAATGGAAAGCATATCAACAGGTAAGTAAGTCTAGATTTTCTATACCTAACTCCAAATAAATATGTATGTATGTATGTATGTATGTGTATATATATATATATATTCACTGAAAAAACCATAGGTTTCAGGGACGTTATAGTTAGCTGGACATTTCACTCGTACAAAACCATAGAAATTCCACCGTTATAGTTAGTTCAGCTAACTATAACTCGCACCCCCGCAATGCATTGCTCATGACGTCACATATTACATCATTCATGGCATGGTCAGTGACATCACTGATGACATCACTGATGACATCTCAAATGACATCACTGATGACATCATCCAGTGACTGTGTGTTTCTGTAAAGTTTAAATATGTTTTATATATATGGCAAGGTGTATTGAAGAATGAGTGGGTGTATAAGTGTCTCGATGGAGGATTTAGGAGGTGTGTGACTGATTGTAAAAGTGACAGATTAAACGTGTCTTACTGAATGCATGGCTTAGTGACTAAACTGTGTGAATGTCTGTATCAGTCTGTCTTTTGTTGTGTAAGCTGCTACATGGGTTGGTCAGTAGCTACATGAGTGTCTATAAGGGTTATTGATTGTTTGCTTAAGTATTTGTATGGGGACTGAGTGTGTGTGTGGGTGGGTTGGAGGTGTGTGACTCTGTGCATAGATGTGTGAGTGGTTGATTCACTGGGTGTATGGGTTCAAGAGTGCATGTGGAAACAGCTGTATGGGTGGGTGAGTGTGTGTATGGGTGTGTTGGTGAGTGAATGGATGGCCTGGCCCTCAGAAACCCACGAAACTCAGCTTCAGAGACGCCCAAGATCGGACGCGGAACCCTGGCCACAAAAATCCTCAAGAATCTCAGCCCTTCCCACTAGGGCTCAGAGACGCTCAAATACCATTATCAAACCCCTGACCTCAAGACCCACAAGGACAGTAGCAGCTATGTCTGACAAGGAAGCAGCCGATCTAGCATCCTCATATGACACACCTCCCTCTGACTCCGCTAAATCCAAAATCCAAGTGATCACGGGCCTCCGAAAAGACCTTCCCTGCACAAAACCCCCGTGACCGCCCTTCCTCACCACCCTACCTAGGGCGCCCAAAGAAAAGACCCCCAGCAACAAAGAGCTTTTCACCAACTGCTTGCTCATCAACTGCAGGTCGGCCTCTCTGCATGCAAATGAACTAGCAGAGACCATCCTCTCGCATAACATCGACATTGCGTTCATCACGGAGACCTGGCTCAACGAGCTCTCCTCACCATGCTTAGACATGCTTGTACCCCCAGGTTTCTCCATCATTAACAAAGACAGAAAAGACCAGCGAGGGGGGGGGGTAGCTGTCATCCATAAAGACAACATGGACATCACGGAAATTGATTCATGCAATTACAACACATTCGAATGTCTCTCAACCAACATCAAGACCAAAGATAATGGAATTTTGCTCTGTCACCTTCTCTATCATCCACCAGGCAACACCTCCGCATTCGGGGAACACTTATCTGACCTGATAGCCCATGGTGCACTAGGAGACGCCAACAATCTAATTCTTGGCGACCTTAACCTGCGGTGGAATGAAACTAACAACCCGCTAATCCAATCGCTATCCAGTCTCCTCGGTGACAACAATTTAACCCAATACTGCACGGAGGAGACACACTACAAAGGAGCCACCTTGGATGCCATCATCGCTCAAAGAAACACAATCACAATCAATCACATACTCCCCGTGGACTGGTCAGACCACCACATGATCTTATTTCATATCAACCAACTAACTCTCTTTCAAACGCCTATGCAAGACCCCCCCAAATGGTTGAGAAACTTCTCTCAGATTCCCATGGGAGTCCTTGAAGAACGGTTAAGCTCGCTTCTTCCCGACACCAACGACCACCTCTCCACAAATGAACTCATTGAGTGCTACAACGTAAAGCTAGTGTCCATGCTTGATCAACTAGCTCCCCTAAAGCTAAAAAAGCCGAGCCATTCCATCCAGATCATGGTTCAACTCCGACCTCAACTCTGAAAGGAGAAAACTAAGAGCCAAAGAAAGAAAGTGGAGAAATAACCCTACCTCCATCCTCCGCGATCAACTCAAATCAGCTCGTAGGAAGTACAACAATCACATCAAAAACAAGAAATCCAGCTTTTTCCGTTCGGCGCTGGACAGTGCAAAAACAGACCCAAGGAGCTCTATAGCATCATCAGACAACAAACCTCCAAGCCCGTGTCCTCCTCTATACAGGCATCCAAAGAACTCTGCGACAACTTCGCCAACTTCTTCAATGATAAGATCACTAAAATCGAATTCTCACTGGACATCAACAACACGTACCCCATGAAGAGCATCGCGGCGGGGACGCTTGATCTTTCTCCTGGTACCTCCCCAAATTCCTGGCTAAGTTTCCGCCCCATTCAAGAAACTGAGATAGCCACGTTAATCTCCACCTCCAAACCCTCTGCTCATGTCCTAGACCCCATTCCTCCCCTACTGACCAAAAAGCTGAAGCGCGCCTTAGCTCCGCTCTGGTGCACGATCATAAACAGCTCCCTGAAAAATGGAGTCGTTCCTGACTGCCTTAAAACGGGACAAGTCACACCCCTGTTGAAAAAACATGGCCTTGACGTTACGGAGCTGAACAATTTTAGACCTGTGTCGAGCCTCCCCTTCTATCAAAAATCCTAGAGAGATGCGTATTACAACAACTAACCCAACACCTGGACAACATCAACCTCCTAGACCCCCACCAATCTGGCTTCAGAAAAGGCTGTAGCACAGAAACCGCGATCCTCAACATCATCGACGACATCCATGGATCACTAGACTCTGACCAATGCTGCCTCCTCATTCTCCTTGACCTCTCGGCAGCATTTGATACGGTAGACCACAATCTACTCATAAGGGCTCTCCAAGAAAGAGCTGGTCTTGGCGAGGTAGTCCTCCAATGGTTCTCCTCCTTTCTACACAATCGCACACAAAAAATCAAAATCAAAAACTTCACTTCAGACCTCCAACAAGTCAACAAGGGCGTCCCTCAAGGCTCGGTGCTATCACCGCAACTCTTTAACATCTACATGAAACCTCTCTCCAAACTACTCAGAAAAGCCAACATCCGCTTCCATCTCTACGCTGATGATACTCAGATTTATTTGGAAACTACCTCTCTCAAGGACATTCAAAGACTCAATGATGTACTGAGCGATGTCCAACACTGGTTGACATGCAACCACCTTAAACTAAATCCTGACAAGACTGAGACACTCCTCATCTCGAATAAGGAAGATAACCCCCAAATTGCCGAATGGCTAATGGCCGTCGACGCGCTCAACGGGAATCTCACTCTAGCAGACTCAGTCAAATCACTAGGCATCACTCTAGACCCAAAACTGAACATGACGAGACACATCAAGAACTCGGCCAAAAGTGCTTTCCTTAACCTCAGACTACTGAACAAAATAAAACCCTTCATTCCGCCCTGTGATCTCAAACAGGCCACACAATCTCTGGTACTGTCAAGACTCGACTATGGGAACGCAGTTCTCTCAGGAATTCCAAAATCGCATCTGGCTCCCATCAAAACAACGCTACATGCGGCTGCCAGAATGATCACCGGTATCAAGAAATTCGATCATATCTCCCCTGCACTCAGGGAACTTAAGTGGCTTCCAGTCGAAATGCGGATTAGCTTCAGAATAGCCTGCCTCACGCACAAAGCCCTTCACACCGGCAAACCCGAATATCTGGCGAAAAAACTCAAAAAAGCCGGCCAGACCAGGAACCTGAGAAGCTCAAACTCCCTCCTACTCATCCCACCAAAAACTAGAAGAAAAAAAACTGCGGACCGATCCTTCGCCGGAAGCGCTCCTAAAATCTGGAACTCTATTCCCCCTCACATCAGAACCATCCCCTCCTTTGTACAATTCAAAAGCCAACTCAAAACCCTGTTCCTCAACCACTCCCTAGGGAGTAGATAGGATCACTCGGGGCAGCTAGTGGACATCGCGCTCTGCTCCAGCTCTAAGACTCCAAAGAATCCTGAAGACTAACACTGTCCTGCACTATAATGTGTTGCTTTTTCATTTTGCGTTCTTCTGTTAATATGTCTCTCCTCTACTTTGTATCTGATGATTATCTGCTATGTACCAGCTGTAAAGCGCTCCGATACCCTAGGGTCAGGCCAGCGCTATAGAAAACTTCGTAAATAAATAAATAAATAAAAAATTTAAAAAAATGTCTCAGTGGTACATGTGTGAGTAACTACATATGTAAAAGGCAATATATGTGAGTGATGGTGTATATAAATAACTATATGTGAGAGTGAGTGATTGTGAGAGAGGCATCTATGGATGAGTCTGTACTTGTTTCAGTGATTACATAACAGAGTAAGTATGCGTTACTGTCTGTATGAATTAGTGAGGTGGTGTGTGTATAACTGTATAGGTGAGTAAATGGGAGTGTGATTGATTCTTTGCATGACTGACTAGGTGTGTGAGTAACTCCATGGATGAGTGGCGGTGTGTGAGTGTCTGAATAGGTGTATGAGTGCATATGATAGTGTTGTATTGATGAGTGACTGCATGTATAAGTGATTGTATGGGTGAATGAGTGGATGTGTGTGCAGACCTAGGAATCAGTGAGTGAGTATGTAGTAACTGGTATTGGTGTGTCGATGGTTTCGAAAATGGTAGTCTATATTTTACAGTGGGTGTATCAAAGGTTATATTAGGGTGTGAGGAGGTGCATCAGATTATCACATGGATGATGTCATCAGTGATGTCATTTGAGATGTCATCAGTGATGTCATTAGTGATGTCACTGACCATGCCATGAATGATGTAATATGTGATGTCATGAGCAGTGCATTGCGGGGGCGCAAGTTATAGTTAGCTGAACTAACTATAACGGTGGAATTTCTATGGTTTTGTACGAGTGAAATGTCCAGCTAACTATAACGTCTGTAAAACCTATGGTTTTTTCAGTGAATTTCAAAGGTTTTTTAAATGCTAATTTCTAACTATAACGTCTGTAAAACCTATGGTTTTTTCAGTGAATTTCAAAGGTTTTTCAAATGCTAATTTCTAACTATAACGTCTGTAAAACCTATGGTTTTTTCAGTGAATTTCAACGTTTTTTAAAAATATTAAACTACTATTCTGCTATTTGTCATTAGTACTGTTTTTTCTAACTTTTCCACTACAGAAAAGAAAATAAACTGTCAAACTGTTGTGTAATGTAATATATTTCACAAATTACAGTGTTACTTATCAAATAATACAACATAATTTAACATTTTGAAAACATATTTTTCTCCCTTTTTCTGCTGTTATCAGATTCTACTTAACTTCACTATTCACAGTGATGTCAGTGTAGTATCATCATAAACAGCTGGGGGAAAAAACAATCAACTAGATTGTTAAAAAAAAACAAACGGCTAATTCTTGCAACCATAATACGAAATCAACACAAATAACACATCCAATACTATTTCCAATTTTTAAATCTTACCTTTACTCTGTAGTTTCTGTTCACATTTTTCCTCAAGGCCAAATAATGTGTCGAATTTTTTTTGAAATCATCCAGTATGAATTCCTTAAAGCATCTTCCCATTTTCCCTCTAGGCCGAATAATGTATCTAAAATTTTTGTTTCAGAAATATCAAGTATGAGTTGGGTAATTCATAAGGCAATCTCGGTTTTATTTCCAAGTGTGTATTGTTGCAGTGACTCCAATCATTATTGCATTTTAAATATACAGTATAATGTCCACATGTGGTAGTAGCTCCAGCATGGAAAACAATAGCCAGTGTTGTGAAAGTTCTTCCGGAAATCGATACTTGACTAGCAACAAAAAAAATTATTTTCGTTCCAATTTTCTTCCATTTGGTCTACAGCGTTGTAGCATTAAAATTAGATATTTTCCATATCTTTGTAGGCATAATGTAGATAACATTTCTGATTGACAACGAGAACATTACATATCATGATTTGCTTCTTTTACTAATTTCGGAAAAGGTACAGATTTGCAGTCAGGTATTGTTAAATATAGAAATCGTTCTCTGTCAACTATAGTGCTTGAAGTTAATGAACACTGTTCACATTTGTGATCCCATTTGTAACTGAGTCCAAATAAACTCTCAATCTGGATTCCTTCATCTTCTAATACTCCAAGCAAAACCATCAGAAACTCTTGTGCATCTTGTTGTATATTAGGGCTGAACGTTAAAGATCCAGTACATGTATCCAAGAGTTGTCGAATACCAGAAGCAGTATGGATCTTACTTCTGTCAGTTCTCAATTGTTCAAATAAAGTATAAAGTGCAGAACATAATCTTTTTTCCTGACTTTCCATAATTTCACCATAAAGATCTTCTAGATAAAATATAACGTTTAGAATAACATTACCATAGCATTTGACACCAGAAGCATTTTCTAATTGGTATCCCACAACAACATCACTTGTTTGTATTTTCTGTTTCTTTGCATCTTTTCTTTTCTCTTGAATTTTTTTCTGGTTTTCAACCACACTTGATTCATCAACATGTTTGCGTTTTGAACACACAACACGCTTTTCATAAATAGGATATTCACCTAAAGTTGGTGCATAAATTCTTCTTAAACGATTATATTCTCTTACACAATTTACATCAGCACTAACCTTGTTTTCATCGAAATCAATTAAATACAAACCAGACAATGTTCTAACTCAAGATAATGCAACATATGCCATTCCCTCTTTAAACACAGTTCTTCCAACATTTACTAAAGCATTATCTACACTTAAACCTTGAGATTTATGAATGGTTATTGCATATGCTAAACAGAAAGGAAACTGTTTTCTACGAACATACAAGTCTTTTACCAGCAAAAAACGTACAGCACAACGCCCAATCTGTTTTACCTCTGTAATCTGATCAAATTTAATTTTCAAGAATTCAATTGCATTTCTGTTTTGATATTTTACAAATTCAACAACTTTCCCTATTGCTCCATTCACTAAACCTTCTTCTATATTCAAATTACGCCTCAAAATTACCCTACAGTTTATACATACATCTAAAAAAAATTCTAAGCCAGCAGTTTTTGATACAGACTTTTCCAAAGAATCCAATTTAGTCTGTAGTTTATTTGAAAGAAGAATTGTTATTCCTTGATGCTCGATTTTATCAATAGCTTCAATGTGAACTATTTCTTGATTTTCCAATTTCAGAAGCTCTTGATTAAATGTATAACACTCTTCCACTGTAGGCATTAAGCAAAGTATAGACTTTTTTCTGCAATGTTCTTGTACAGTACTGCTGCTGGTGTGTTTTCAGTTGTAAACAAGTTCTTTACTAGACGACTTTGTAAAGCTTGTTTACCATGTTTGCTTAGAACACCAATTCTTACATCTTTCAGAATATTTCCATAATCTTCATCACTTGCTTGTCGCATATTCTGAGTGAGTTCTTTATATTCAAAATTTAACCAGAGATTCACATTTCCAATACTTCCCAAAGATTTCCTAGTGTCTTCATGTAGAAGAGTTTTAAAGACTGGTTCTCCTTTTACAGGAGTTAGTTGTAGCAGATCTCCAAATACAATTAAATGTTTTCCTCCAAAGAGAACGTCGTAATCTGTTTTTAATACCTGTTGCATTCTTAAATGCACGAAAGCAAGCATTAAGTTTGAGACCATGCTCACCTCATCAATAATTAAAAGTTTCATCTTCTTCAGCACTCTTGAAACTTCATAAGAAGCTTCTCCAGACAACTTCTGATATTCTAATTTATTATCATGCTCAACTGGTAACATCAGTAATCTATGCAAAGTAATTCCTTTAACATTGTGCGCAGCTAATCCAGTTGGAGCTGTTACCACACAAGATAAATGTGAACCAGTAGTTTTTTTAAGATAACTGGTCAAAACTTTAATTAAAAAACTTTTACCCGTTCCAGCTTGACCACTGATGTACATCAGAATAGGTTTAAATGATGAACATACACATTCTTTTTTTCATGCAACAAACCATGTTCTATCTGTTCTCTCACTGGTACATATATTTCTTTCTGTTCAATATTTACTTGTTCTTCTAACTTTTCCAATGTAATATTCTCCTCTTGTGCTTGTTGCATTGCAATTTCGACTTCATGCATAGCAATCGCTGCTTCATTTTCCACTATTGGTTGTCCAAGTGGATCTTGACTACATGGACCAGAACTTTGACTATCTTGAGAATTTTCATTTGCAACTTCAGCTGTAATAGTCTTTTCCTGTTCAACTTCATCATTCAACATTTTTAAATATGTAGGGAAAATTGAACATGCAATGCTATCTTTACATGCATTAAAAGAATCTTCGTAGCAGTCGAAATCTCCAAGTAATTCACTTTCGCTACGCCATGGTTTGAACAGTTGGAGAAGTGCTAAATAGTAAAATTCTCGCTTGTCTGGAGTTTCACAACTGAGTTTCTTGTGGTTGATAAGGTTACCTTTTGTGTGTTTTACTAAACACCCATGACATCCAACTACTGCATAGTTTCCTTCTTTTAAATTCTGTTTAACATTTCTTTTGAAGCTGTAATGTTGAAGTACTTCATACAGACATAGCTGTTCCAGATGTCGACTCCTTTTCGGATAGTAAGTATCCAACATATTAGTTTTAAGAATTTCTGTACTGTCTGGTTCATTTGCTGCTAAGTATTCAATTTCTTCTAATGATTTCAACACTCTATTTCGTGAGCAGGCAAGACCTAAACTTACCCAAATGATCCCTCGTGATTTTGAATATAAACTTGAAGAGGACAAGCGGTCTGAACATTCATAGGATCCAATTTCTCTGTGGGAAAGCATTTTCAAAGTAAAGCTGTACAATTTTTTGCTAAGGCTCTTCTCTTGTGCAATTTCTTCCTACATTTGTTTCATCTCGGTTTTTTCTGATTTCGTTATATATGATGTAACGTAGCGTGCAACAGCAATTGAGTTGTCTGCAACATACTGGATGTCCATATTTGCATTCCACATTTTTAAAATAACCGGATTGCAGTCATTAATATACTTTGACAGTTCTGTTCTTTTCAAGTTGTAGGTATTCTTTGGAGATTTGCGAGTTATTGTGTGCCTTACAGAAGAAAAAAAGAATTTACTCTTCCTTTAGAAATTACTGGACGTGGAAATCCAAACCGACACTTGGTATAAAATTTTCCTTCAGACTTGTATTTTCGTCGGCAGTACTTTCCACAACGGTGACTTTGGAAACGTAAAACTTGCTGTCTCAAGCTTCTATCTCCTCCTTCTCTTGGAATCTCACATGTCACATACTGTTCAATGAAAGACAATACTATTTCATCTGAATCAGTTCCAAATTTAGGTGCACCCTTGATCCACAATAGCATATGTATATGAGGAGCACCTCTCGCTTGGTACTCCTCTCTCCAAAAGAAATCGGTATCTTCTCCAAGAGGTGGATTCTTTTTATTGTAGATGAAAGACATCATAGCTTGAAACCTATGAATAAAATATCTGCACACATTTACAGGATCCAAAGAACACAGTTCTCCAGGTGTCTTCACTTCAACATTCTTTATATTGGAATTTGCTTCTCGTAGAAATTCAAGCAAATCTTCCCATGCATACTCTGCACAGCTAAGTGTCACAAACCATGTTGGTGTACCTAAGTTCCGTAACATACACTTCAGTTCTCCATGACGACGATACCAATACTCATTTGTTCCTCGTTGACATGCCATCAAATTAATTAACTGTGCTTCTAAATTTTCATCTGTTTGTTGAACTTTCTCCACAAATTCTTTCGCTGAAAGAAGTGATTGATGAACTCCAGTTTTCAGTATGTGGTTCACTGCATAGGACAGAGAAGACAGATCACTTTCAAACAAAAGGTGAAATATATATGGTATACACTGCCGGAATCTAGGATCTTCAGAGTATAATCTTGTTGAGCGATATTCTGAAGCTGGAATCCGTACAGGTCGGTCATCATCATATCGTCCACCTTCTCCAGTAGGAAACAGCTGTGGAAAACAACGAGCTTCTAAGCTTTTCTCCCATACACTCATTGGAGTTCCCTTTGCTTTTTTCATTTGAAATAACTCAATGCTGTTTCCTATTACTTCTTTTGAATGTAGAGGACATATTGTGTAATGTTCATAAATCTCTTCACTCCTTGACTTGTCCACTTTCTCTATTTGACCACTTGAAATTTCAGATTCATCTTCCAAACTTATTACCTGTTCTTCCACATTTACACTTTTATAATAAATATTATTCTCCACAAGATATAACGTAGCCTTTTGAAGTTTTTTAACATCCACAAATTCTTGCCATATTTTCCGACTCTTTGTTGGTACTCCATTTACTAGAATGACTACTGCTTCATTTTCATCTTTGTCTCCACCAACAATTTCAATATTTTTCTTAAAATCCAAAGGTAAGTACACTACTCTTCCTTTCAGCCCTCTTTGTAAGTCTGTTGGTGGCAGTTTACCTGTTTTAGGCTCCATGCGAATTATAGTTTGAAATGGATGAACAGATTGAATTAGAACTGACTCATATGTATTCAAATCTGCCAGTTCCTCCGGAATAGCTACTAATTCTAACTTATTATGTACTGCTCTAGCGGGCATTTTGTTCTCTTCTAATTTGTTATAACAATATTTACAAATACGTTGATCACTGCCTAACTCAAATTGACCTTCCACTAACAAGTAAGTTGCAAATTCTTTCCATTTATCATTATTCTTCTTTTCAGATTTCAAATACAAATCAACATTCCTAGTTTGAGTTTTATAATTAGTATGTCGACAACAAACACAAACATAGTTTGGAATTTCAGAGCACACTATGTTAAACTTTCCAATTTCTTCTTCAAACTGATCAATCATAATCACTTTCCCATCTTCTTCAACATCTGTAATTGTCAAACTTTCACTTTCTATACACTGCTCTTCTGAACCAAAATATCGGAACTGAATATCATCACACTTTTTTTGTACATCTGATAAAGAACCGTGTAAAAGAGCTGTATTCAGTTCACCTAAACATAATGCAGGACTTTTTACATAGTACAGTTTCCTTACAAACTTCCGCATTTCTGAATGGTGTACTGCTAACATCCTTAAGTGATGAAAAACACTTTTACACACTTTTCTTGAAAGACAAGCCAGAGAATGCCCATGTTTCTCAGTATATTTTCTTACATTACATGGATCTAGTGTTTGTAACAACCTAATCTTCTGTTTTACACTTTTCTGTGTATATTCTCCTAACAAATTTCGCATTATATCAATAGATTCCTGTCGAATACTACAAATACTGCTACAACCCCACTTATACACAGGAGCTTGTGTGCGTTTCCCTTGCACTTCTTCAGCTATTAACTCTTCTGCACTAATAGTAACCATTTCCTCTTTTGGAACAGGACAACCATTCTGAACTTTGTAGCAACGACCTCCAGTATCAACTGCAAATGGTAAACTATTTTCTTGGAAGTAACTCTCTTCATTAAAAAAAGGTTCACTATTAGATGTATGTTTCCATTTTCCACTGAAGATTTTACAAAAGTTGCTTCTGTTCACACGTCTTTTTTTTTTACTTTTGTCTTTCAGAATCTTCATTGTTTTATCCAACACTTTCATCCTCTTCAAAATCAAAATGAATATTTTTTGTTTTAACTTAAAAGCAGTATCCACTATGCTTTCAACACACTGTTTCTGTTTCAATTGCAGCACTTTCTTTTTATATTTGCGGCATCCTTTTATTAAATTCTGAATTACTCTATTTCGAAAAAGTCTTTGACGAATTTCTTGAAATTGTTTTTGTCTACGGGTAACAAATACTCTTTCCTTATCATGTTTTTTTTTCTTGCAATTTGAAGTCGAAGTCTGCTTCTCCTTACTTGAAAAATTCTTCTTTTTCCTTTGTGTGATGTTATTTTCATTAAATGTTCGTAATACTTTTTTTAAAAATTGTCTAGTGTTTTTACCAGAAGAAACTCTTTTTGTAGTACTCTCATTTACTTGTAATCCACATTTTTGACTTTTCTTTAAGTAGATTGCCTTTTTGTCTTTCCTTTTTTTTCAGTTCTTCTAGGCATTTTCAATTTTTAATCCAAACAAAATAATTTTCTGAGAAAGATAAAAAAGTTTCAATTATTTGTTATATCTGTTCAATATGTCAAAATAATCACATACAATTATATAAGTTCCACTGGCGGCTTGCAGAGGAAATGCCGCATGGTACTGGAGCAGAATAAGGGAACAGTAGGGTGGCAGGTAGTGTCATCGGACATACAGCACGTATTTATTGAATTATTTAGATTCACCTTCCCATTTTATATGTGACTCCACTACCTCCTACTTTTCCCCTCGCCCCCCGCCCCACCCCACCGTCCCATGCACCCCACCGTCCCACAGCACTTCCTCTGCAACCCACTACAGATAACTTTGTAGATACTATTTTGTAAAATTGTTATCTGTATACTTAGAGTGATATTCTCAACTAAATGGCACATGTAAACGTTACCCTTATTAGTTTAACACTTCTATCGGCAACTTAGCAAGCATAACACTGCACCATATTAGCAAAGATATGGTACAGGCTTACATTTCATTGTGGATGTACATAAACAAATACAGATCAACTGTTAGAGAGCAACAAAACCCACCGACATGGAGATGGAGAGGGAGGAAAGATTAAGTAAGGTGTTATTCCCATTTTGGTAATCTGCCAGCCCAGTCGTGTACGGAGCTTTAACACCAGCAGAAAACCTCGTAATTACGTTAATTTACATTTACGTGTGCTTTAGCACTGTAACCAACACTTTGTACCCCTGAGACTACTGTTTATAAAAATAAACAAACAGAGCTTTATCTAGTATAAAAATAGCACACAGTGGGTGTGACTCGTCCCCCCCCACACGGGCTGGCTCGTAGAGGGAGAACTGCGGGCCGCCGGCTGCTAGAGGGACAGATGTGTTCCGGCTCACAGACGGAGAGCTGAGGGCCGGCTCACAGAGGAACAGCTACGGACCCAGTCGCATAGGGAGAGCTGCGAGCCGTCGCCTTGCAAAAGGATATCTGCGACCGCTGATGTGGGGCGAGGGAGGGTGAAGGGAGTATCTGGCAGAGGGAAACCTGCGGTATATTTCCAGTGTTGGCTTGCAGAGGTAGAACTGTGGGCCCGACGGCTTCTAGAGGGAGAACTGCGAGCCCTTCGGCTTGCAGAGGAACAGTTGCGTGCCAATTCGCAGAGGGAGACCTGCGGGCCGGCTCGCACAGCAACAGCTGCGGGCCGCTGCAGGCCGGTGATGTGGGGGAACGAGGGTGAAGGGAGTATCTAGCAGAGGTACAGCTGCGGTATATTTTCAGTGTTGGCTTGGAGAGTTACAGCTGCGGGCCCAACGGCTCGCAGAGGGAGAGGTGCGAGCAGACGCACTGCCTCGCAGAGGCAGAGCTGCAAGCCGAGAGCCTGGCTCGCAGAGGGAGAGCTGTGGGGCGTCGGTCGACGGGCTGGCTCGCAAAGGGAGAGCTGTGAGCTGACCGGCTGGCTCGTAGAGGGAGAACTGCAGTATATTTCCAGTGTTGGCTTGCAGAGGCAGCCCTCCCTCTATGAGCCAGCCAGTCGGCTCACAGCTCTTCCTCTACGAGCCAGCCCGCCGGCTCGCAACTCTCCCTCTGCGAACCACCGGTCGGCTCACAGCTCTTCGTTTGCGAGCCATCGGGCCCGCAGGTTTATCTGTACAAGCCATCGGGTCCGTAACTCTACCTCTACTAGCCAACACTGCGAATAAAACGCAGCTCTCCCTCTACGAGATACCCCCTTCACCCTCCCTCGGCCCGCATCAACAGCCCGCAGCTATCCCTATGCAAGACAACGTCTCGCAGCTCTCCCTCTGCAAACCGTGGAGCCCGCAGCTCTACCTCTGCAACACAACACATCACCAGCCCGCAGCTATCCCTCTGCAAACTAATACTGAGAATATACCACAGGTGTCTCGCTCCGAAATACCTCCTTCACTCTCTCTTGGTCCGCATCACCGGGCATTCCATATTATATCTAACAGTATGATCAAATTATTCAAACCATGCGTACATACACAAACCAAGGTACATATTTACTTTCTGTATTTGCTCTCCATGTAATGTCTGCAACTTGTAAACGTGCTAGCAGTACAACACCTCCCTTAGCTTATATTTAAATATACCTCTCTGTGTAAAAAATCAGCCCACAAGCTGTACACATAATATATCTGGTTTTTGTTTTATCTGCCTTAAATTAATAACAGATAAATATCCCCCCCCCTCCACCACTATTTCCAGACCAAACATAATTTCCAAACGTGCGACATTTTCTTTATCTCGGCCAAATTTATTTCCCAACACAAATCAACGCCGAATCTGATTTACAAAACTACATACTCGTTTAAACATAACAAACTATACTGCTTATTTGTTACCTCTATACCTTACTCCTAAAACCATGTAATCTTTCAAACATATGTCACGTCACTTTTGTACCATTGAAACTGATTACGACCTTCTCTTTACACTACAGATCCCACGAACATGCCAATAAAGGTATAAGTGCTATTTTCATACTAGATAAAGCTCTAGTACTTAATTTTTATAAACACTACTGTTTGGTGCACAAAATGGGGTGACACTTGAGGAAAGTAAACGGAGGTGTAATTCCTAAACTTTTATTGCACCGTTCCTTTAATATACGTATATTGAGGGTTTTAAGTGGGATGAAAAAAAATGCGGGTATCTAAAAGGGGTAGCAGTGTTCAGCACTGGTAAGACCCAGCCCACTTAAAGTCCTGCGTATATTCAGCACAGAGACACACCCTAACAATTTTCATCACTTATAATCACAGTTAGTTTACTAGTGTGAAAAAATCGTACAGAAAATTTACTAAGAACATTTTTATTTCTTTTTTATCTCTCACACATTTATAAAATATCTCTTGTAAAGAAACGCCCCTCTCCACCTTTATTTCGTACGAACGAGCAATAAATAATCCCTTTACCAGCATCTAGTCACTAACTACTAACACTGTGCACTGTACCCAATTGTAAACCAGAAATAGTGTTTAGATTATATCTTAAAGTATCATCAAATGATTCAAACCATGCATACATACACAAAGCAACGTGCACGTTTACTTTGTCCATTTACTCTCTATGTAATCTGTGCACATTCTGAACGGGTTCGCAGTATATCACCTGTCTTCACTTATACTCAAATGTACCTCACAGTGAAAAAAATGACATCACAACCTATGCATATGTAATATTTCCAACATAATACAGTGCAGTTTCATACCATTGAAACTGATTGCAACATTCTCTATATAGTACAAATTCTACCAATATGCCAATAAACCTATAAGTGCTATTTTTATAATACAAAAAGCTGTATTAGATTATTTTTATAAACAGTACTGCTGGGGGCACAAAATGGTGGTGCAAGGTAGACAGAGTAAAGGAAGGTGTAATTCCAAACTTTTTATGTATCGTCCCTTTACTATACGTATATTAACAGCTTTAAGTGGGATGAAAAAATTGGCGGCTCTCTTAAAGGGGTAGCGGAGCTCAGTACCGATAAGACCCGGACCACTTAAACGCCTGCGTATATTCAGCAGAGGAACACACCCTGACAATTACTATCACTAATAATCACATTTACTTTAGAGCTGTGAACAAAATCGTACAGAAAATATACAAAGAACATTTTCATTTATCTTTTATCTCTCACATATTTAAAAAAAATGACTTCTGAAGAAACGCTCCCCAACAACTTAGATTTCCTAAGAACACCCAAATGCAAAGCCTCGCAGTACCACACCAGCCTTGACTCACATTGAAATCTACCTCTCAGTGTAAAAAATGAGACCACAAACTTTGCACATAACATTTCTGCTTTTTGTTCCATCTCTGTTAAGTTAATAACACATCAATTTTCTACTCTCACCCCTTCCCCACTATTTCCAGACTGAGCATAATTGCAAACGTGCGACATTCTGTTTATGTCGCCGGAATAGATATACAAATCCAAATTTACGCCACATCGAATTTTCAAAACCATACAGTTTTTTACAGATGACAACTTACACCTTTTCTTTGTGAAAAACTCCTAAACATATATAAAGTACTTGTTTAACAACTAGTTACACATTATGCATATTTTAGAACCAATAAAACACCAGACTTTACTAACACTATGTTATTTAGAAATAAAAAATACTTTCAAAGTTAAAAATATCGTCTCAAATACTTAACCACTACTACAGAACACATAACACACCTTCTTAATTTCTAACTTACCTTCGTAGTCGGTATGCAGATTTCAAATGTCACAAACGCATGCAATTTTTATCTTGTCACACAGTACATGTAATGCACTGCTTTCATCAAGAATGGAACCAGTAATGGCACAATTTCCCTGTTGCTCCACACATAAATACATGTAAAGAACAAATCAGAATAGTTCCTTAATTTTTTTAGATTGCAAAACTTCTCTTTATTGGTTATTTTTGAACTTTCCATATAAACAGTTTTTTCAAGGACACATACAGGTGAAAAGTTCAACGTATTGTATCAACACTTTCTAGAACATTCTACGACACGTGCAGGTTAAAAGTTCATCATTTTTTTAAACCTAACGATATTTTTTTTGCAACATTTTCTCCAACATTTAACGGCACGTGCAGGTCAAAAGTTTACCATTGTTTCAAGTTCGAACTGCACCTTCCAAATACAATTAGCAGGTGTGGTTGAGCTGAGCAAATTTTATCCTATAATATGTACTCCACGTATAAACGGCTTTTTTATTAACCAATGACAAAGATGCTTTTCCTCAAAACTAATATGCACCCTACTTTTTAGGAAACAATACATTTCATCTCCCAATCGGTTAACGTTTTGTATGTAAAAAAAAAAAGTTGTTCCCCATCTTTAAACATATCTCTCATTCTACGAACGGACTGCATGAGCTACAGACATTTAGCCATATCTTCTAGCCATACCTTCAAAATGCTAGTGTGGATTGTAGGACATAGCTATGTTTTCTGGTGCAAGAGGTATGCAGAACAGAGACATATTGACTTAGACCTAGGTTTACAAAATGTGCACATTAAATGGTTTGCACAGAGAGGATTGAAGTAGCACCAATTGCTCCCTTTGGTTAAAACCTGTTTGCATCTCCAACACCCTGATCTCATGATTGTGCACTGTGGTGGAAACTACCTAGGCACATTGACTGGGGTAGGTTTGGAAATGCTTATGAAGGACACCTTCGGACAATTGATGTTACTTTTGCCTCAAACTGTCTTTGTATATTCCAATATATGCCAAAGACAGAAGTGGAAATGGTCAAACCAATTTTGTCATAAGATTGAAAAATCTAGGAAGAATGTCAACAAAGCTGTGTCTGCATACCTGAGAGACCATAGAATGGGGTCGATCTACAACAACAACATACGTTTTGATATGGCTGATATCTACAGAAGTGATGGAGTACACTTCACAGATGAGGGAAACAGAGTTTTTCTGAATAACCTGAAGCTGTGCATCCGCACTCACATGTAGCTCCAACTAATAAACACAAGGGCTCTTTTTAGAGCCGCCATATATTCCCAATTTCGGCTCGCAGAGTGTCAGCTGCGGTCCGGCTAGCAGAGGGAGACCTGTGGGCCGTCGGGCAGGGTCGCAGAGGAAGAGCTGCGGCCCGTGGACTCAGCTCGCAGAGGGAGAGCTACGGGCCGTTGGCTCGCAAAAGCACAGCAGCGTACTGGCTCGCAGAGGGAGAGCTGTGGTCTGACTCGCAGAGGGAGACCAATGGGCCAACAGGCCTTCTAGCAGAGCTACGAGCTAACGGGCTGGCTCGTAGAGATACAGCTGCGGACCCGAGCTGCAACCCGACGGGCTGACTCGCAGAGGGACAGTAACGGGCTGACGGGCCTGCTAGTACAGACACAGCTACGAGCTAACGAGGTGGCTCGCAGAGGTAGAGCTGCGGGCCCGACGGCTCGCAGACACAGAGCTGCGAGCCGACGGACTGGCTTCTAAAGGCATAGCCGCGAGCTGGATATGTGGGGAGAGGGAGCGTAAAAGAGGTATCTCGCACAGACAGACCTGCGGGATATTTTCAGTATTGCCTCGCAGAGGTACAACTATGGACCCAATGGCTTTTAGAGGGAGAGATGCGAGCTGACGGACTGAGTCACAAAATGGCTGACAGCTCGCAGTCGCAGAGCTGCGAGCCGACGGACTGAGCTGTAGTCTGACTCGCAGAGGGAGACCAACGGGCCAACAGGCCTGCTAGCAGAGACACAGTAACAGGCTGGCTCGCAGAGATACAGCTGCGGGCCCGCCGAGCTGCGACCCGACGGGCTGACTCGCAGAGGGAGAGTAACGGGCCGACGGGCCTGCTACCAGACACACAGCTACGAGCTAACGGGCTGGCTCGCAGAGATACAGCTGCGGGCCCGAGCTGCGACCTGACGAGCTGACTCGCAGAGGGACAGTAACGGGCCGACGGGCCTGCTAGCACAGACACAGCTACGAGCTAACGAGGTGGCTCACAAAGGTAGAGCTGCGGGCCCGATGGCTCGCAGACACAGAGCTGCGAGCCAACGGACTGGCTTCTAAAGGCATAGCCGCGAGCTGGATATGTGGGGAGAGGGAGCGTAAAAGAGGTATCTCGCACAGACAGACCTGCGGGATATTTTCAGTCTTGCCTCGCAGAGATAAAACTACGGACCCGATGGCTTTTAGAGGGAGAGATGCGAGCTGACGGACTGAGTCACACAATGGCTGACAGCTCGCAGTCGCAGAGCTGCGAGCCGACGGACTGGCTTCTAAAGGCATAGCCTCGAGCTGGTGATGTGGGGAGAGGGACCGTGAAAGGGGTATCTATTTTTAGTGTTCCCTCGCAGAGGTAGAACTACGGACCTGATGCCTTGTAGAGGGAGAGATGCGAGCTGATGGACTGAATCACAAAATGGCTGCCAACACTTCCTAGTTTCAACAGTTCGCAGCCAATGGGCAGCAAGCTCGTGCTCGTAACGCCTCAACCAATCAGATGTCAGAATTCTCAAATATCGATATCTGGAAAATTTGATATTTCTCAAAAACTACTGAACGGATTTACCCCATTTAAACAAAAGCGTGCTTTCTGGACCAAGACCTTTCTCCCTGCCAAATTTGGCGTAATTCCGTTCAGCAGTTTGACCTGTAGCCTTGTCTAAAGTTTCCTATGGAAATTGCATGGAGAAAACACGTTTTGGGACCCCCTTTTTCTTAGCCCCCTTGACGAATCCCCCCAAACTTTCAGGATAGGAGCTGACCTGAAAAGAGGAACTTTTTGAAAATTTCGTAAAGATTCGTCAAACGACGCCAAAGTTATAAGTACATCAAAAAATGCTTTTCCTATGGAAACGTGGTCCTAACTATAACTATCTACTGGCGACCGCCAGTAGATAATATATAACATATATATATATATGTAAAATATATATATAACTATATATCTGCCACAAAATCCTTTCATACTGAAGAAGGGTCTGCACTCTAGTCGGAGAAAATCCTAAATCGGTTTATTTGAAACATGCCACTCTGGACAGAGTACGTGTTTCGGCTGTACAACAGCCTTAGTCATCTGAGGAGCGCCATTTGGAAACACAAATGGCGCTCCTCAGATGACTAAGGCTGTTGTACAGCCGAAACGCGTACTCTGTCCAGAGTGGCATGTTTTAAATAAACCGATTTAGGATTTTCTCCGACTAGAGTGCAGACCCTTCTTCAGTATGAAAGGATTTTGTGGCATTTAAACAAGCGCTAGTGGTAGCGCTTTAACGTGCACCACCAGTGGTCAGACAGCACGACGATTCAAGTGCAACTTGTCAATATTAGCAATGTGCATAATCGGCGAGCCCCCGGAACCTTGGATTGGCTGAGAAGTGGAGACTGAACTGTTGGAGTGAGAGCTCGACGTGGAGAGCCCACGTGTGCTCCCGGTGGGGCCCTCCTTTCTTGCATTTCGGCTCCCTTATTGACTTATGCAGTATTCCGGAGCTGGGCACCGCAAAATTGTTTTTGCGGGGGAGGATGGAGACTTTAATTGAGTTTAGGAGAGCAAACATACTGGAGTGGAGCAACATAAACTTGCAGACTTATCGGCACGTTAACCAGCAGGTTAAAAGGGCTGCCTAAGGTAAATAAGTTTTCAGCAACGCAAGGAGGGCATTTGTAAAAGCAAACAAGTGATTTTGTCCCTAAACAATAAGCGTGCTGAAGAAGATGAGATTTATGTTACACAATAGTAAGCTGCATTTTCGATCCGTATGTTAACAGCCGTTTTGTGCATACCCTGTTTGGGACATGAACACCTGCAGTAAAGATGTGTTTCTATTGACTTATTTTCAGGGCTACATTTGATCAACACGCACTACCTGACTAAAATGAAAGGACTTAATTTTGGACATATAGTAGTGCACTTTTTGAAAAACGTGTTGTGCTATTGTGGCATACATATCGGATCAATTGACTTTGCCATTTAAGCATGTATTAGAACAGGTGCACTTTACGTGATTTTTATTTAGAAGTAAGATTTTATTAAGTGAGCAGCTTTTACACTTAGTGTGTTTTAAACAACAAGACATTTCGAGTGACATGCATTGTGAAATCTGTGTTAATAATAACTTACAATATATCAAGTTTCAGGTACTTACCTATGTAATGAATTCTGTTTGAAATGTTATTAGTAATTTTTGCAAATGCCAATGGTTATATTTAACATCCCCGAATGTCCAATTATCAAGGTTATTTATTTGATTCACCTGCAGGAGCGAGTATTTTCTCTATGTTCATGCTAAACTCAGTATATATATATGTGTTTCAAAATGGCGCTCCTCAGATGACTAAGGCTGTTGTACAGCCGAAACGCGTACTCTGTCCAGAGTGGTATGTTTTAAATAAACCGATTTAAGATTTTCTCCGACTAGAGTGCAGTCCCTTCTTCAGTATGGAAGGATTTTGTGGCATTTAAACAAGCGCTAGCGGTAGCACTTTAACGTGCACCACCAGCGGTCAGGCAGCACGCCGATTCAACCGCAACTTGTCTACATATATATATATATATGGTGACAATTTCGCAATAAACGAAGGATGAAATGGCAACGCTACCCCTGTGTCGGTGTCTCATCTATATGGAGTTCAGAATTGGTTTCTAATATATATTATCTACTGGCGGTCGCCAGTAGATAGTTATAGTTAGGACCTATTTTCCATAGGAAATCCGCGACATTCTATTTGAAATAACTCTCTTGCCGGTTGACGAATCTTCGCGAAATTTTCAAACTTTATGGCCCGCTACGGTCCTACCCTGAAAGTTTCGGGGTGATTCGTCAAGCGGGGGCCGAGAAAAAAACTTTAGCAACGGCTACAGCCCGAACTGCTGAACGGAATTACACCAAATTTGGCAAAGAGGTAGTTCTTGGTTCAGAAAGAACCCTTTTTGTTAAATGGTGTAAATCCGTTCAGTAGTTCCAGAGAAAATCAAAAGGAAAGTCACATATATATCTATGGCCGCGTCGGATTCGCGCACCCTGAGTGCACCCTGCGCGCATCCTCCCGATCACGAGCTGCATGTTAATTGGCTTTCAAGTGGCTGTCAACACTCCAAATCAGGAAGTGTTGGGAGCCATTTTGTCCCTCGGTAGAACCGAGGGACAGAAACAAGTGCGCAAAGCGCAAAAAGGGGCAGGGTAGAAACACCCTGACCCCTAGGTCTGCTCAGGGGTCCCACAAAACCCCCTGGGCAGAAAAAGCATTTTTTTTTTAAATCGGCAGGATGCGCTCAGGGTGCGCGGATCCTGCCGATTAGAAAAAAACCCAGAAGAAACAAGTGCGCAAAACGCACAAAGGGGGCAGGGTAGAAACACCCTGACCCCTAGGTCTGCTCAGGGGTCCCACAAGGACCCCTGGGCAGAAAAAAGCATTTAAAAAAAAAATCGGCGGGATGCGCTCAGGGTGCGCGGATCCCGCCGAGAAAACGAAGCGCGGTCTCCCGCGCTCGTTGTTAATGGCCCCGGGTGGGCCAAGTCCCGGGGGCATGCAGGGGTTTCTTTTTAATATGTGGGGGCCTCTAAGGCCCCCAAGCCCGGGGACCGTCACCCCCGGGGCTTAAAAAAAATAATGGTGCGGGAGGGCTCTTTGCCCTCCCACTGCCCCGGGGACCGCCACCTCCCGGGGCTTCTTTTTTAAATGTTTTAACCTGTGTGGGGGCTCCAGCCCCCACATGCCCCGAGGACCGCCACCTCCCGGGGCACTAAGAAATTAAAATGGGGGTCCGTTTTGGACCCCGAAGCCCAGGGACCACCACCTCCCCAAGGCTTTCTAGATGTGGGGAGGGGGCCACGCGGCCCCTCCTGGAGCCTGTGGTGGCCCTGGGGACCACCACCCCCCAGGGCTGGCTCCTGCAGTGTCCCGGGGTGCCTACCCCCGGGACACTGCTGTTTGCAATGACAGGACGGGAGCCTCGCGGCTCCTGTCCTGTCATTGCAAACTTGCTTTGGACATTAGGCGAGAGCAGGAAACCTGCTCTCGCTTCCATATCCAAAGCAAATTGCTTTCCACATGGGGAGCAGCATCTTAGCTGCTCCCCATGTGGAAAAGCAATGCCGGCTCCCGTAGGACACGGGGAGCCGGCGGGACTGTGGGGGTTTGGGGACCCCCACAGTCCCCAACGAGAGCCAGGCCCCGGGGGATGGGGTCCCGGGGCCATAAGAGGCCAGGGAGGGGGGCCACGCAGCCCCCCCTCCCCTAAAAAAAATAAAAAAATAAAAAATGTAAAGGCCGGCCCCGGGGATGGGGTCCCCGGGGCCTTAAATGGCCTGAGGAGGGGGCCACGCAGCCCCCTCCAAATTTTTAATTAAAAAAGAGGGCTTGCCCGGGGATGGGGTCCCTGGGGCCAATACAGGCCCAGGGAAGGGGGCCACGCGGCCCCCTTCCCGTTTTTAAAATTTTATTTAAAAAAAAAAAAAAACTCCTCAGGCCCCGGGGGATGGGGTCCCCGGGGCAAAAAGTGGCTGAGGAAAGGGGGGCCACGCAGCCCCCCTCCCAATCAAAAAAAAAAAAAAAGACCGGCATCGTGCCTGAGGCCCCGCCCCCCTCCCTGCAGCAGTCTGCAAACGCGCCCCCTGGCGCGTTTTGAGAAGGGGAAGTAATTCCCGTTGAATACTGGGGGTCCCTGGGGGAAAACTAGCCCACCAAGAACCTCCAGTATGCGCCAGGGGCTGCGTTGCAGAGAGGTGTACAGAGGCCACGCCCCTTTTACACATCTCTGCAACGCAGCTCTGTGGCGCTTTTGGAAGTACATGGTGGGCTAGTTGGACTCCAGGGACCCTCAGGATTCAAGGGGACTTAATCCCCCAACTTAAAACGCGCCACGGGCGCGTTTGCACAGTGGTGAAGGGAGGGGGCAGGGCTTCAGGTGACATGTGTGCAAACAGGCCCCGTGGCGTGTTTTAAGATGGGGAATTAAATCCCCTTCAATCCTGAGGGTCCCTGGGGCCAACTGGCCCAACAGGTACGTCCAGAAAGCGCCACAGAGCTGCGTTGCAGAGAGGTGTAAAGGGGTGTGGCCTCTGTACACGTCTCTGCAACGCAGCCCCCTGGCATACTGGAGGTTCCTGGTGGGCTAGTTGGCCCCCAGGGACCCTCATGATTCAAGGGGACTTAATCCCCCAACTTAAAACGCGCCACGGGGCGCGTTTGCACAGATGTCACCTCAGGCCCCGCCCTCCCTTCACCATTGTGCAAATATTCCTCTAAAATCAGCCGAAATACGAATTCCGATTTACTCACCTGTTATTAGGAGAGACCTCAGTGCTGCATCTTTCAGCCCAGTACTGGTCCTGAAAAGTAATTCTAACCGTACTTACCAGTAACTTGAATTTCCTTCCATAGGCTAACATTGACTGGTTTCACTTGGAAATTCTTCTAAGTGTGCAGTTTTGGAACTTTATAATATTCCTCTAAAATCAGCCGAAATACGGATTCCGATTTACTCACCTGTTATCAGGAGAGACCTCAGTGCTGCATCTTTCAGCCCAGTACTGATCCTGAAAAGTAATTCTAACCGTACTTACCAGTAACTTGAATTTCCTTCCATAGGCTAACATTGACTGGTTTCACTTGGAAATTCTTCTAAGTGTGGTGTTTTGGAACTTTATAATATTCCTCTAAAATCAGCCGAACTACGAATTCCGATTTACTCACCTGTTATCAGGAGAGAACCCAGTGCTGCATCTTTTAGCCCAGCACTGACCCTGAAAAGTAATTCTAACCGTACTTACCAGTAACTTGTATTTCCTTCCATAGGAATCCATTGTCTGGTTTTCAGCAGAAAAGTTTCAAAGTGTCGATTTTCACAAACTACAAATATTCCTTAAAAATCGCCTGTATGACTTAAACACATTCTTTCAACTGTTTACAGGAGATGCACCAGTGCTGGATCCAGGATCCAGCACTGAGTAAGAAAAAGTAACGAAAACACTACTTACCTGCTAAGTGAATTTCCTCCCATAGGATAACATTGGTGATTCTATGTGAAAAAGTTTCAAAGTGTCAACTTTTAAAATACAATAATATTCCTTAAAAATTACTACTGTGACCAAAACGCTTTTACTCAACTGTTTACAGGAGATGTCCCAGGACTGAATCTAGGATCCAGTCCTGTGGTTAGAAAAGTAATCCATCAAGTAACTAATTGCATTTAACTAGAAATTCACATTGAGCTCAATGTTGCATTGTGTTTGAAATTGTGTTGCCCATTGCAACAACTGTAACTACTGTACTTAAAACTCTATTGCCTATTTGCAAACTATTTAAACTAAAGTAATTTATTCTGAGAAAGTATATTTTGTAATGTAATGTATAATGTAATTACAATGTAATTTAATAAATCAAATATCTAAAAATAAATAGTTTTAAAAAATGTAGTAAATCAGTATCAAAAAAATAAATATAACAATTAATACATTTAAAAATTGTCATTTACAAAACCTTTGAAATTGACTGAAAAAACCATAGGTTTTAGGGGCGTTATAGTTAGAAATTAGCATTTAAAAAACCTTTGAAATTCACTGAAAAAACCATAGGTTTCAGGCACGTTATAGTTAGAAATTAGCATTTAAAAAACCTTTGAAATTCACAGAAAAAACCATAGGTTTCAGACACGTTATAGTTAGAAATTAGCATTTAAAAAACCTTTGAAATTCACTGAAAAACCATAGGTTTTAGGGACAGTTATAGTTAGTTGGACATTTCACTCGTACAAAACCCGTGAAATTCCCCGTTATAGTTAGTTCAGCTAACTATAACTCGCGCCCCCGCAATGCACTGCTGATGACGTCACATATTACATCACTCATGACATGGTCAGTGACATCACTGATGACATCTCAAATGACATCACTGATGACATCACTGATGACATCATCCACGTGATAATCTGATGCACCTCCTCACACCCTAATATAACCTTTGATACACCCACTCTAAATTACAGACTGCCATTCGCAAAACCATAGACACTCCAACACCAATAACTACATACACACTCACTGATTCTTAGGTCTACACACACACATCCACTCACTCACCCGTACAGTCACTCATACTTATGGTCACTCAGTACAGGACTATCATATGCACTCTTACTCCTATATAGACACTCAAACACCGCCACTCATCCATAGAGGTACTCACACACCTAGTCAGTCATGCAAATAATTAAACACACTGCCATTTACTCACCTATACAGTTATACACACACCAGCTCACTTAATCATACAAATACTAGCACATTGTTACGCTCTTATACAATCACTGATACAAGCACACACTCATCCATACAGCCACTATCACAATCACTCACTCTCGCTTATAGCTATTTATATATTCCAACACACATATATACTGCCTTTCACATATGTAGTTACTCACACATGTACCACTGGGACATACATTCACTCACTAACACACTCTTACACACACTTACCCACCCATACAGTCTATCACAGATGCACTCTTGAAACCATCCACCCAGTGAATCACCCACTCACACATCTATGCACAGAGTCGCACACACCCCTCCCACACAAACACTCAGGCACCCATACAGATACTCAGACAACCATTCAATAACTCATATAGACACTCATGTAGCTATTCACAAACACATGCAGCCACTTACACAGCAACAGACAGACGGATACAGACATTCACCCAGTTTAGTCACTAACCCATGCATTCAGTAAGATACGTTAAATCACTCACTTATAGAGTCAGTCACGCACCTACTAAATCATCCATACAGACACTTATACACCCACTCATTCTTCAATACGCCTTTCCCTATATATATTAAAAATATTTAAACTTTACAGAAACACACAGTCACTGCATGATGTCATCAGTGATGTTATTTGAGATGTCATCAGTGATGTCATCAGTGATGTCACTGACCATGTCATGAGTGATGTAATATGTGACGTCATCAGCAGTGCATTGCGGGCGCGAGTTATAGTTAGCTGAACTAACTATAACGGGGGAATTTCACGGGTTTTGTACGAGTGAAATGTCCAACTAACTATAACTGTCCCTAAAACCTATGGTTTTTTCAGTGAATATATATATATATTATTTTTTATTTTTTTTATTTTTTTCCATCAAAGAAAGATATGCCGCACTCCAGGAGTATTATTCACGGTGACCGTGACCAAGACTGTTAAGTCGAAACGCGTTGGTGTTAGTGGTGAAATAAAAATCACATGAATAATACTCCTGGAGTGCGGCATATCTTTCTTTGATGGAAAAAATGACAGCAGTGTGATTCGTCCAACATGCCGGCACCAACTGTGAGCGCATTGTGATAAGGAATCAATTTGATGGACTATATTATCTACTGGCGGTCGCCAGTAGATAGTTGTAGTCAGGACCTATTTTCCATAGGAAATCCGCAACATTCTATTTGAAATAACTCTTGCGTCGGTTGACGAATCTTCGCAAAATTTTCAAACTTTGTGGCCCGCTCCGGTCCGCTCCTATCCTGAAAGTCTTGGGGTGATTCGTCAAGCGGGGGCTGAGAAAAAAGGGGGGTCCCAAAACGTGTTTTCCCCATTCATTTTCCCATAGGAAACTTTAGCCACGACTACAGCCCGAACTGCTGAACGGAATTACACCAAATTTGGCAAAGAGGTAGTTCTTGGTTCAGAAAGAACCCTTTTTGTTAAATGGTGTAAATCCGTTCAGTAGTTCCTGACAAAATCAAAAGGAAAATCACATATATATCTATTGCCGCGTCGGATTCGCGCACCCTGAGCGCACCCTGCGCGCACCGTCCCGATCACGAGCTGCATGCTAATTGGCTGTCAAGTGGCTGTCAACACTCCAAATCAGGAAGTGTTGGCAGCCATTTTATGCCTCGGTAGAACCGAGGCACAGAAACAAGTGCGCAAAACGCACAAAGGGGACAGGGTAGAAACACCCTGACCCCCTAGGTCTGCTCATGGGGTCCCACAAGGACCCCCTAAGCAGAAAAAAGCATTTTTTTTTTTTTAATCGGCGGGATGCGCTTAGGGTGCGCGGATCCCGCCGCAAAAAAAAAAAACGAAGCGCGGTCTCCCGCGCTTCGTTGTTAATTGGCCCCCGGGTGGGCCAAGTCGTGGGGGCATGCGGGGGGTTATGAAATTAATGAATGAGCCACCCCCGGGGCTTTAAAAACAAATGGTGCGGGAGGGCTCTCGGCCCACCCGCAGCCCCGGGACCGCCACCCCCGGGGCTTCTTTTTTATTTTCTAAGTACCTGTGTGGGGGCTCCAGCCCCCACACGCCCGGGGACCGCCACCTCCCCGGGGCACTAAAGATTTAAAGATGGGGGTCCGTTACGGACCCCCAGAGCCCTGGGGACCACCACCTCCCCGGGGCTTTCAAGATGGTGGGAGGGGGGCCGCACGGCCCCCCTCCTGGAGCCCTTGATGGCCCTGGAGACCACCACCCCCCAGGGCCGGCTCCCGCAGTGTCCCGGGGTGCCTACCCCCGGGACACTACCTACCTACCTCGCGGCTCCCGTCCTGTCATAGCAAACTGCTTTGGTTTTTGGAAGAGAGAGCAGGAAACCTGCTCTCTCTTCCAAAAACCAAAGACAAATGCTTTTCCACACAGGGAGCTGCATCTTAGCAGCTCCCCATGTGGAAAAGCAATGCCGGCTCCCGCAGGACGCGGGGAGCCGGCGGAACCGTGGGGGGATTGGGGACCCCCCCACGGTCCCCAACGGAGAGGGCCAGCCCCAGGGGATGGGGTCCCTGGGGCTACAAGTGGCCCGAGAGGGGGGCCACACGGCCCCCCTCCCCAAAATTTAATTTTTTAAAACATAGGCCGGCCCCGGGGGATGGGGTCCCCGGGGCCATAAGTGGCCTGAGGAGGGGGGCAACGCAGCCCCCCTCCATAAGTTATTTTTTTTTAAAAAGAAGGCCATGCCCCGGGGGATGGGGTCCCCGGGGCCGATTAAGGCCTTGGGAGGGGGGCCACGCGGCCCCCTTCCAAATTTTTTTTTTTTTTTTTTTTTTAAAAAGAGGGGGCAGGCCCTGGGGGATGGGGTCCCCAGGGCCAATAAATTAGAAAAAGAAGGGGGGCCACACAGTCCCCCTTCTTAAAACAAACACAAAAAAAAGACCGGCATCGCACCGGAGGCCACGCCCCCTCCTTGCAGCACTCTGCAAACGCGCCCCCTGGTGCGTTTGCAGATGGGGAACAAATTCCCCTTGAATACTGGGGGTCCCTGGGGGCCAACTAGCCCACCAGGAACCTCCAGTATGCGCCAGGGGGCTGCGTTGCAGAGAGGTGTACAGAGACCACGCCCCTTTTTACACCTCTCTGCAACGCAGCTCTGTGGCGCTTTTTGGAGGTACATGGTGGGCTAGTTGGACTCCAGGGACCCTCAGGATTCAAGGGGACTTAATCCCCCAACTTAAAACGCAACACGGGCGCGTTTGCACAGTGGTGAAGGGAGGGCGGGGCTTCAGGTGACATGTGTGCAAACAGGCCCCATGGCGCGTTTTAAAATGGGGATTTAAATCCCCTTCAATCCTGAGGGTCCCTGGGGCCAACTAGCCCACCAGGTACCTCCAGTAAGCGCCACGGAGCTGCGTTGCAGAGTGTTGTAAAAGGGGCGTGGCCTCTGAACACCTCTCTGCAACGCAGCTCTCTGGCGCATACTGGAGGTACCTGGTGGGCTAGTTGGCCCCTAGGGACCCTCGGGATTGAGGAGGAATTAATTCTCCAACTTAAAACGCGCCACAGGGCGTGTTTGCAGACATGTCACCTCAGGCCCCACCCCTTCCTTCACCATTGTGCAAATATTCCTCTAAAATCAGCCGAACTACGAATTCCGATTTACTCACCTGTTATCAGGAGAGACCTCAGTGCTGCATCTTTGAGCCCAGTACTGATCCTGAAAAGTAATTCTAACCGTACTTACCAGTAACTTGAATTTCCTTCCATAGGCTAACATTGACTGGTTTCACTTGGAAATTCTTCTAAGTGTGGAGTTTTGGAACTTTATAATATTCCTCTAAAATCAGCCGAACTACGAATTCCGATTTACTCACCTGTTATCAGGAGAGAACCCAGTGCTGCATCTTTTAGCCCAGCACTGACCCTGAAAAGTAATTCTAACCGTACTTACCAGTAACTTGTATTTCCTTCCATAGGAATCCATTGTCTGGTTTTCAGCAGAAAAGTTTCAAAGTGTCGATTTTCACAAACTACAAATATTCCTTAAAAATCGCCTGTATGACTTAAACACATTCTTTCAACTGTTTACAGGAGATGCACCAGTGCTGGATCCAGGATCCAGCACTGAGTAAGAAAAAGTAACGAAAACACTACTTACCTGCTAAGTGAATTTCCTCCCATAGGATAACATTGGTGATTCTATGTGAAGAAGTTTCGAAGTGTCAACTTTTAAAATACAATAATATTCCTTAAAAATCACTACTGTAACCAAAACGCTTTTACTCAACTGTTTACAGGAGATGTCCCAGGACTGAATCTAGGATCCAGTCCTGTGGTTAGAAAAGTAATCCATCAAGTAACTAATTGCATTTAACTAGAAATTCACATTGAGCTCAATGTTGCATTGTGTTTGAAATTGTGTTGCCCATTGCAACAACTGTAACTACTGTACTTAAAAGTCTATTGCCTATTTGCAAAGTATTTAAACTAAAGTAATTCATTCTGAGAAAGTATATTTTGTAATGTAATGTATAATGTAATTACAAAGTAATTTAAAAAATAAAATATCTAAAAATAAATAGTTTAAAAAAATGTAGTAAATCAGTATCAAAAAAATAAATATAACAATTAATACATTTAAAAATTGTCATTTACAAAACCTTTGAAACTCACTGAAAAAAACCATAGGTTTCAGACATGTTATAGTTAGGAATTAGCATTTAAAAAACCTTTGAAATTCACTGAAAAAACCATAGGTTTCAGGCACGTTATAGTTAGAAATTAGCATTTAAAAAACCTTACAAATTCACTGAAAAAACCATAGGTTTTAGGGACAGTTATAGGTAGTTGGACATTGCACTCGTACAAAACCCGTGAAATTCCCTCGTTATAGTTAGTTCAGCTAACTATAACTCGCGCCCCCGCAATGCACTGCTGATGACGTCACATATTACATCACTCATGACATGGTCAGTGACATCACTGATGACATCACTGATGACATCTCAAATGACATCACTGATGACATCACTGATGACATCATCCACGTGATAATCTGATGCACCTCCTCACACCCTAATATAACCTTTGATACACCCACTCTAAATTACAGACTGCCATTCGCAAAACCATAGACACTCCAACACCAATAACTACATACCCACTCACTGATTCTTAGGTCTACACACACACATCCTCTCACTCACCCGTACAGTCACTCATACTTACGGTCACTCAGTACAGGACTATCATATGCACTCATACTCCTATATAGACACTCAAACACCGCCACTCATCCATAGAGGTACTCACACACCTAGTCAGTCATGCAAATAATTAAACACACTGCCATTTACTCACCTATACAGTTATACACACACCAGCTCACTTACTCATACAAATACTAGCACATTCTTACGCTCTTATACAATCACTGATACAAGCACACACTCATCCATACAGTCACTAACACAATCACACACTCTCGCTTATAGTTATTTATATACTCCAACACACATATATACTGCCTTTCACATATGTAGTTACTCACACATGTACCACTGGGACATTCATTCACTCACTAACACACTCTTACACACACTTACCCACCCATACAGTCTATCACAGATGCACTCTTGAAACCATCCACCCAGTGAATCACCCACTCACACATCTATGCACAGAGGCGCACACACCCTACCCACACAAACACTCAGGCACCCATACAGATACTCAGACAACCAATCAATAACTCATATAGACACTCATGTAGCTATTCACAAACCCATGCAGCCACTTATACAGCAACAGACAGACGGATACAGACATTCACCCAGTTTAGTCACTAACCCATGCATTCAGTAAGATACGTTTAATCACTCACTTATAGAGTTAATCACGCACCTACTAAATCATCCATACAGACACTTATACACCCCCTCATTCTTCAATACGCCTTTCCCTATATATATTAAAAATATTTTAACTTTACAGAAACACAGTCACTGGATGATGTCATCAGTGATGTCATTTGAGATGTCATCAGTGATGTCATCGGTGATATCACTGACCATGTCATGAGTGATGTAATATGTGACGTCATCAGCAGTGCATTACGGGGGCGCGAGTTATAGTTAGCTGAACTAACTATAACGGGGGAATTTCACGGGTTTTGTACGAGTGCAATGTCCAACTACCTATAACTGTCCCTAAAACCTATGGTTTTTTCAGTGAATTTGTAAGGTTTTTTAAATGCTAATTTCTAATTATAACGTGCCTGAAACCTATGGTTTTTTCAGTGAATATATATATATATATATGATGGATTTGCACTAAACTGAAATAAAACTTTATCACTGGGCACCAGCTACTGAAGTTGTCCGTATCCCCGTTTGTGTGTGAATGCACATGGAGTGGTAATTGGATATATATATATATTCACTGAAAAAAACACAGGTTTCAGGGACGCTATAGTTAGTTGGACATTTCACTCATACAAAACCAGAGAAATTGGGCCATTATAGTTAGTTGAGCTAAGTATAACTCGCGCCCCCGCAATGCACTGCTGATGACGTCACATATTACATCACTCATGACATGGTCAGTGACATCACTGGTGACATCACTGATGACAACTCAAATGACATCACTGATGACATCACTGATGACATCATCCAGAGATTTTTAAAAGTTTAAGAATGTTATATATAGATACACAAAGGTGTATTGAAGAATGAGTGGGTGTGTGTGTGTGTCTGAATCAATCAATCAGTGAATTGTAAGTGCGCTACTCACCCCTGAGGGTCTCAAGGCGCTGGGGGGGGTCCGCAGATCTGTTTAGCCGAAGAGCCAGGTCTTGAGGGTCTTCCTGGAGGTGTTCAGGGAGGGGGCGCATCTGATGTCTGCCGGTAGCTCGTTCCAGGTCTTGGCTGCAATGTGAGAGAAGGATCTTTCGCCTGCTCTGGCTCTGTGGATGTGCGGGGTTTTGGCCAGTGCGAGGTTGGAAGATCAGAGGTTTCTTTAGGGTACGTGGAAGTTGATTCTGTCGTTGAGGTATTTGGGTCCGTTGTTGTGTAGGCATTTGTAGGCGTGAGTGAGGATTTTGAAAGTGACTCTTTTCTCCATGGGGAACCAGTGGAGACTTCGTAGGTGTTGGCTGATGTGTTTGTGTCGGGGGATGCCGAGGACGAGTCTGGCGGCGGTGTTCTGTATTGTCTGGAGTTTGCGGAGTAGGGACTTGTTGATGCCGGCGTAGAGTGCGTTTCCATAGTCCAGTCTGCTGGTGATGAGTGCGTGGGTGACTGTCTTCCTTGACTCAGGGGGGCTCCACTTGAAGGTCTTGCGGAGGATGCAGAGGGTGTTGAAGCAGCTGGAGGTGACGGCGTTGACCTGTCGGTTCATGGTGACTGATGAGTCGAGTATGATGCCAAGGTTCTTGGCGTGGTCTGAGGGGGTAGGTGGGCTTCCGAGGGCGGTCGGCCACCAGGTGCTGTCCCATGCAGAAGGGGTGGTACCGAGGACAAGGACTTCTGTCTTCTCGGCGTTGAGCTTCAGGCAGCTGTTGGTCATCCGGACTGCGACGTCTTGCATTCCTTTCTGGAAGTTGAGTTTGGCAGTGGTGGGGTCTTTGGTGAGGGAGAGGATGAGCTGGGTGTCGTCGGCGTAGGATACGATGTTGAGGCCGTGTTGTCGGATCATGGCTGCAAGGGGGGCCATGTAGATGTTGAAGAGGGTGGGGCTCAGTGATGAACCCTGTGAATGGATGATTTAGTGGGTGCGTGACTGACTGTATAAGTGAGTGATTAAACATGTCTTAGTGAATGCATGGGTGAATGACTAATCTATGTGAATGTCTGTATCAGTCTGTCATTTGGTATGTAAGTGGCTGCATGGGTTGGTGAGTAGCTACATGAGTGTCTATATGGGTTAATGATTGGTTGTCTGAGTACCTGTATGGGTGCCGGAGTATCTGTGTGGGTGGGTGGGGGGGTATAACTCCCTGGATGTGTGACTGGGTGATTCAGTGGGTGTATGGGTTCATGAGTGCATCTGCGAGGGGCTGTATGGGTGAGTGAGTGTGCGTATGGCTGTGTTGGCGAGTGAATGGATGTCTCAGTGGTATATGTGTGAGTAACTACATATGTGAAAGGCAGTATATGTGAGTGTTGGAGTATATAACTGACTATATGTGAGAGTGAGTGATTGTGAGAGTGGCTGTATGGATGAGTGTGTGCTTGAGTCAGTGATTGTATAAGAGAGTAAGTATGTGTTAGTATCTGTATGAATAAGTGAGGTGGTGTGTGTATAACTGTATAGGTGAGTAAATGGCAATGTTATTGATTCTTTGGGTGACTGACTAGGTGTGTGAGTAACTCTATGGGTGAGCGGCAGTATGTGAGTGTATGAGTGCATATATCAGAGGCTGTATTGATGAGAGACTGCGTGTATGAGTGACTGTATCGGTGAGTGAGTGGATGTGTGTAGACCTATTAATCAGTGAGTGGGTATGCACTAACTGGTATTGGTGTGTCTATGGTTTCGAGAATGGTAGTCTGTATTTTAGAGAGGGTGTATGAAAGGTTATATTAGGGTGTGAGGAGGTGCATCAGATATTAAGCGGATGATGTCATCAGTGATGTAATTTGAGATGTCATCAGTGATGTCATCAGTGATGTCACTAACAATGTCATGAGTGATGTAATATGTGACATCATCATCAGCAGTGCATTGCGGGGCCGCGAGTTATAGTTAGCTCAACTAACTATAACGACCCAATTTCTCTGGTTTTGTATGAGTGAAATGTGCAACTAACTATAACGTCCCTGAAACCTGTGTTTTTTTCAGTGAATTTCTAAGGTTTTTTAAATGCTAATTTCTAACTATAACGTCTCTGAAACCTATGGTTTTTTCAGTGAATCTCTAAGGTTTTTTAAATGCTAATTTATAACTATAACGTCCCTGAAACCTATGGTTTTTTCAGTGAATTTCTAAGGTTTTTTAAATGCTGATTTATAACTATAACGTAGTAGTCGCGTTTGCAGAGTGGTGCAGAAAAGAGGCTGGGCACCAACCAGCGCTTAGGAATTCCGCTGCGCAAGACTTACAGGAGGTACCAGGAGGGCTTCTTGGCCCCCAAAGTCCCTCAGGAGTAAAGTGGACTTCATCCCCCAACCCGTAGTGTGCCAGGTGGCGCATTTGTAGAGTGGTGGAGAAAGGGGGGCATGGCCTCCAAAGACCTCTTAGCAATACCACTGTGTAGGACTTACTCAAGGTAACAGGTGGGGTAGTTTGCCCCCAGTCCAATTTCATCCCTGGGGACCCCACCCCCTGAGGCATGGCCACATATTTTTTTTTTTTAAATAATAATTTTAAAGGAGGGGGCCCGCGCGGCGCCCCTCCTGAGGCCATTATTGGCCCCGGAGACCCCATCCCCGGGGCATTGGCTCATTTATTTAAAAAAAAAAATGACATACATGGGAGGGGGGCCGTGTGGCCCCCCTTCCCTGGGTCACTTTTGGCCCTGGGGACCCCATCCCCCGGGGCCTGGCCACAACGTTAGGGACCACAGGGAGAGCCCCAATGCCCCCGCGGTCCCTGCCGGCTCCCCACCTCCTGCGGGAGCCGTCATTGCTTTTGGGCAAAGGGAGCTGCTAACATGCAGCTCCCTTTGCCCAAAACCAATTCTGCTTCGCTTCATGGAAGCAAGAGCTATTTTCCTGCTCTCGCTTCCATGAAGCGAAGCAGAGTTTGCTATGCTCCCGCCGTGTCATAGCAAACTGCAATGTCCTAGGGGTGGGCACCCCGGGAAATTGCTGGAGCCGGCCCTGGGGGGTGACGGTCCCTAGGGCCATGGAGGGCTCCAGGAGGGGGGCCGCGTGACCCCCTCCCAACGTAAACATAGCCCCGGGGAGGTGGTCCCACCCTTAATTTAAAATTGCCCCGGGGAGGTGGTGGTCCCCGGGGCAGTGTGGGGAGGGGCAGGAGCCCCCCCACACATTCTAATTGAAGTAAAGCCGCGGGGAGGTGGCAGTCCCCGGGGCTTGGGGGGCCCACGAGGCCCCCGCCCCATAATAAGGAATGCCCTGGGGAGGTGGCAGTCCCCGGGGCAGCGTGGGGGGCAGGAGCCCCCATGCAGTTTTTTAAAAGAAGCCCCGGGAAGGTGGTGGTCCCCGGGGCTGCGGGGGGGCTGCATGCCCCGCATATTATTTGAAAAGCCCTGGGGAGGTGGCGGTACCCAGGGCTGGAAAAATATAAAAAATGCTTGTTTTGGCCCTGGGGGTCCTGACCCCCTGAGCAGGCCAAGGGGGTCAGGGGGTTTCTACCCTGCCCCCTTTTCTTGATTTTTATTGTTTTTTTACTACTTTCTTGTGACTCGGTTCAACTAAGTCACAAGATGGCTGCCAACACTTCCTGGTTTGGAATGTTGGCAGCCAATCTGAATAAAGCTAGTGCTCAAGAGGGTTCGCGGATCCACCGCGATCACCAGATATCGATATTTTTAATTTTTTGAATTTCTCAGGAACTACTGAACGAATTTACACCATTTAAAAAAAGAACGCTTTCTGAACCAAGAGCTACATTTTTGCCAAATTTGGTGTAATTCAGTTCAGCAGTTCGGGCTGTAGCTTTGTCTAAAGTTTCCTATGTAAATTAACATGGAGAAAACGCGTTTTGGGACCCCCCATTTTTCTCGGCCCCCGCTTGACGAATTACCCTGAAACTTTCAAGACAGGAGCTGACCGGAGTGGGCAATTAGTTTTGAAACTTTCACAAAGATTTGTCAAACGGCGTCAAAGATATTGGCAAAAGAAAAAGGCTTTTCCTGTTGAAACTAGGTCCTAACTATAACTATCTACTGGCGACCGCCAGTAGGTAATATATATATATATACACACACACACACACACATATATATTTATTTGGAGTTAGGTATAAAAAATCTAGACTTACCTGTTGATATGTTTTCCATGTTTTGTCCTCAATATTGTGTCCAATCAATATATTACGTACTGGCGGTCGCCAGTAGGTAGTTATAGTTAGGACCTAGTTTCCATAGTAAAAGCATTTTTTGACATGCCCATAACTTTGGCTTTGTTTGACCAATCTTCATGAAAATTTTCCCAAAAAATGTCAAAGTAGGTTCTGTGTGTCATGGAAAGTTTGGGGGTGATCTGTGCAGTGGGGACCGAGAAATAGGGGCGCAAAAAAAGGGTGCATTTGTAATGTTTATTCCCATAGGAACATGTAGTCGAACCTACAGCTCGAACCGCTGGACGGAATTACACCAAATTTGGCAGAAAGGTAGATGTTGTTATGCAGATTGTGCCTTTTGTTATTTGATGCCAATCCGTCCAGTAGCTTTTGAGAAATTTAAGCCGAAAATTATAGATAGATCTCTGGCCATGGATATTTTGCGGTGGTTTTGCGATTAATCGTTGATGCGCGCACTATCAGGAATGCTGTGATTGGCTGGACACAAACTGAACAGAAAGTTGCAGCTGCATTTTATCGTTTGGGAACGGCTACCAGGGCTGAAAATTTGTGTGAAAGCTAACATAAGGGGTCAGGGTGGAGACACTCTGACCCCATGTTTAAGAAATGGGTGTGTTAGTGACACAAGTTATGTGTCGACAATTGTTTTTTTTGATCATGCACGATATTCGCACGACGCCGCGGCCACCAGCGCAGCCCTCCGTGTATCATCGCGGGGACATTGCGAATATCGCGACGTCATTGCGAATTTTGGTGAAATTATAAAAAATATCTATATTTGTACACACTCGCCGGTCACTGTCACACACTCATGTATGCACTCACAAATTCACTCAGACACTTATACACCCATTCACATACCCACTCACACACTTATGCATTCAGTCACATACCCACTCAGATACTCATGCACTCACTCACATACCCATTTAGGTACTCATGAACCCACTTACAGACTCACTCAGAGAGTGATGCACCCATGTACAGACCCACTCAGAGACTCATGCACCTACTTAGAGAACCACTCATAGACTCATGCGTACAGTCTCATACCGACTTAGAGACTCTTATACCTACTCACAGACCCACCTGGGCACTCATGCACCCACTGACTGACCCACTCAGATACTCATGCACCCACTTACAGACTCACTCTGAGAGTCACACCCCCATGTACAGACCCACTTTGGGACTCACGCACAGACTTACAGACCCACTCACACACTCATGTATGCACTCACAGACCCAATCAGATACTCATACACCCACTTACAGATCAACTCAGACACTCATTCACCCACTCACACACCCATACAGTCACTCCCACACTCAGGCACAGACCCTCTCAGAGCCTTTGGACTTAGTCAGTCACTCAGAAACTCACACACCCACTCACAAACTTAGTCAGATATACACGCACCCACTCACCCAGTCAAGGCTCATGCATCCACTCACAGACCCACCCAGACACTTGCCCTCCCAGTCACAGACCCACTCAGACAATTATGCATGCACCCATTCACTCACCCACTCAAAGACTTATGCTCTCACTGACAGACCGATTGAGACTCTCATACAACCACTCACAGATCCACTCAGACACTCATACATCCACTCAGGGACCCACTCAGATACTCACACACCTATACACTCACTCACACAGCCACTCATAGACCCACTCAGAGACTTATGCACTCAGTCAGTTATGCACTCAGAAACTCATGCACCCAATCAAAGTCACACTCAGAGACCCACGCACCCGCTAACAGACCCACTCAGACACTCATGCTGCCAGTCATAGACCCACTGAGAGACTCATGCACTCACAAATCCACTCAGACACTCATGCACCCACTCAGACACCCACTTAGACACTCATGTCCACTCACAGATCCAGTCAGACAGTCATATACTTACTTATAAATACATAAAGCACTCATGCACCTACTCACAGATTGAGTGAGAGACTTACGCAACCACTCACAGACTGTTCTGATGTACTGAGGCAGTCACGCATTTCATTACAGAAGTATTGATAGACTGATGCACCGTCTTACAGATCTTCTCAAACACTTATACAGTGAATGAGAGACTTAGTGATACAGTGATGCATGCAGTCATAGATTTACACTGAAAAAGTTATGCACTGTGTTATAGAGATATTAAGGGAGTTGTACATGCTATTATACAGTCATTTAGATAGGAATGTGTTTAGTGTGTTGGTTATAATCGATTTTGCAGTTATAAGTTTTGTATGTGGTTGCGGCTATTGAATCTCTGCATTTGTTTTGTCATTTCGCGACGTATTCGTGGTGAACGTGGGTACCGATATCATTAGGAAGGCCTGGCATCACCGCAAAAATGGAAAATCGGTTTAAATTGTTGTTTTTATACAAACTCCCTACAAAAATATGACTTTAAACAGTGCAGTAATAAACTCTAGTGTTTAAAATACTGTAAAATGTGTACATATATGTGTTTTGCACCCCCTAAAAAGACCCCGCGCAGAAGGTGCGGTCAGCACGGTTAACAGAGTCCCTGCGACTCTCAGCGTAATCGCTAAAATGGGAAGTAGGGTTTAAACAGTTTCTTAAAAAACTTACTAGAAAAATATGTGTACAAATATGTTTTTAAAGCAGTGAAAATACGAAACTCTTAGAGGCTCACTTAAAAAAAATGGACATTACAATTAAGAAATAGAATTTAAAAAACCTTAGAAATTCACTGAAAAAAACAAAGGTTACAGGGACGTTATAGTTAGGAATTAGCATTTTAAAAAACCTTAGAAATTCACTGAAAAAAACAAACGTTACGGGGCTGTTATAGTTCAGAAATAGAATTAAAAACTCTTAGAAATTCACTGAAAAAAACTAAAGGATACAGGGACGTTATAGTTAGGCTGACATTTCACTCGTACAGAACCAGAGAAATTCAGCACTTACAGTTAGCTGAGCTAACTATAATTCGCGCCCCCGCAATGCACTGCTTATGGCCTCACATATTACATCACTCATGACATGGTCAGTGGTGTCACTAATGACATCACTGATGACATCTCAAATGACATCCCTGATGACATCATCCACAGAATCTCTGACACACCGACTCACACCCTAATATAACTTTTCGCACTGCTTATGACCTCACATATTACGTCACTCATGACATGGTCAGTGGTGTCACTGATGACATCTCAAATTACATCACTGATGACATCATCCACAGAATCTCTGACACACCGACTCACACCCTAATATAACCTTTCACACTGTCACGGGGTCTCTCACCTCTCCCAGAACAGCGCCCCTGAGGATGTGGAGGACGACCCATTCCCCACTCATGCCGTACCTTCTCTTCTCTTGCAGCCGTCTCATCCCTTTACAGCTTCTACCATCCAAGAGACAGGGGGTAGCGGTCCCTTTAACCCAGACAACTTCCTGGAATTACCTCTTGCCCAGAGAGATTACACCATTCCGGTGTTTCCACCAATCACGGCTAAGGACGAGGAAACAGGGAGTTTAAATCCCGAAACCAGCAGAAGACTGCACGCGATTGCTATGGTGGAGTCAACACTCAAGGAGACGCCGACAGATAAAGTGGAGAACGACGACCCCTTGGTAGCCTCCTGGTGCCGATCTTCGAGGACCACCTACGTTTCCAGCGACGCCGAGACTCACAGAGCTGACCCGACTCCAGAGGAAATGAGAACACCATCCGAGGTAGCCGGGAGGACAGGAAAGACCAAGCAAAGACCCCGCGCAGAAGCCAGCCACGTTCCAGGAGGAGCGTGGCTCACACAGGTATGAAATTGCCTAAGGAGCCTTGGAGGGAGGTGGGCGTCTGGCGCCATTAAAAGCAACTCCTTATAGAGGGGAGGGAAGGGTGACTAGGGTGGCCCTGACAAAACCCCCCCTTACACTGGTGAAGGCTTTAGTAAGGTGCAAGTATCCCATCACTCCCCGTCCCGTCGCCTCATAAGCCACCGAAGTGGTTACTCATTCCATTCTTTCTTTTTCCGAGGCACTCCTGAGGAGAGACGGAGAGAAGCTGGAGAATCCGCAATGCCGGTCAAAAGGAAAGAACACGAGAATCAATATCTTGTGCATAAACATCCCTTAACACCTACTATAAAATAAAATAGTGTAAGAAAAGAAAGCAACCGCCATCTCTCATTATTTTGCTAATTCCCTAAACACACCCATACCAGTACTTACAAACCCACTCACTGATTCATAGGTCTACACGCACATCCACTCAGTTATCCATACAGCCACTCATACACCAACTCACTCACTAATACAGCCACTGATATATCCACTCACGCACTGTAAGTCACTCATAGAGCTACTCACAAACCTACTCACTTACCTATTGAGTCAATCAGACATCCATTTACTCACCTATACAGTTATACACACACCCACTTATTCAGACACATACTAACACACATGCACTCACTAACCCATACAGCCACTATCCTATCACAATCCCTCACTCACACACACAGTCACTCATATACTCCAACACTCACCTATACTGCCTTTCACATATCCACTTACTCACCCATATATCAGTGACACATCCATTCACTCACCTACACATCCATATGCACACTCAATCACGTATACAGCCTATCTCTTACACACTCACTACCCCATACACCCACTGACTCACCCACTGACTCATCCATGCAGGCAGTCACACACCCTCTCATCCACCCACACAGACACACATACACCCATACAGGTACTCAGACAACCAATCAATCACCCATACACCCAATCATGTACCCACTCATAAACCCATACAGCCACTTAGACACAATCTGACAGACTGATTCAGACATTCAGACAACCTAGTCAGTGACCCTTACATTCACTGAGACACCTAATCACTCACTTAAACAGTCAATCACGCACCTACTGAATCATCGATACAGGCACCTATACACCCACTGATTCATCAATACACCTTGGTATATATATTTAACACTCATAAACATTTCAAAACACTCACAGTCACTGGATGAGGTCATCAGTGATGTCACTGACATTGTCATGAGTGTTATAATATGTGAGGTCATAAGCAGTGCATTGCGGGGGCGCTAGTTATAGTTAGCTCAGCTAACTATATTAACTGCTGAATTTCTCTGGTTTTGTACAAGTGAAATGTCAGCCTAACTATAACATCCTGTAACCTTTGGCTTTTTCAGTAATTTTTTTTTTTTAAATTCTATTTCCGAACTATAACAACCCTGTAACCTTTGGGTTTTTTCAGTGGGAGACCGTGTGATGGGAGCCGATATCGTGTGTTACACAGTGGCACTGTGTGAGTTGGCAGGTATGACAACACATGGTGGCTTAAAAGGCCCTTTTGCTCTTTAGACTACTTGTGACTTGTCTAGGAAGCTTTGTTAATCATAATATTTCACAAATGTATACCATGTTCAGAAGGCAGGCACCCTGGTGAGGAGTGGCTGGTGCTTTAGCTGTCCTGCTCGCTTCTAGGAGGATGCCATTTATCCCTCCGCCGCCACGTGCAGGTCAGCAGCAGGTTTAATCATCGATGAACGGTTGTTTCTTTACAAAAAGTATGGGAACTCCTTTTATAAATGAAGAAATGCTTTGGAATGTCATTCCCAACAGCTCCCACCTTCTTTGACATCCGAACTCACAAAACAAGTATCCACACATTGTAGCCATATTACTGTTGTATCATCACTGGGCCCTTTTTGTTCTTAACTTTTGCTCTGCCCATGAAGTAAAGAGTAAGTCCGTACTTTTCATCACATCAATATATAATATAATCCTCAAGTTCCGGGGTGACACCTCCTGGGTCACCTCATCTGGTCGGACCACTCAGTCCATTGGTCAGTTCGCATAGGGTGATTGTCATGTAGTATAAAGAAGAAACATATTATAGCGAAAAAGTGGTGATCATCATGTGAGCTGTCGAATCATCCAGTGTGTATAACTTTCAAACAATAGTCCTTATGCAAAAGCACATGAGTGAGTTCAAGAGGACAGTTTCTCATGGCAGATGTTCCCAAAGTAGCAAAATTGTTGCAAGCAGTCCTAGTATGTGCAGCAGAACTCTCCCAGTGAAACATAGTTTCCCTTCACATTGTAAATTTACGAAGCCTTTCCATGAGAACCAAATTTGGCAAAGTAAGGAAAATGCAGGTCTAAATTGAATTTGGCTTATAAAATACAGAATATAAAATAATGAAAATATACATTTCATTTATAACTTTTGGGACTCTATATATTTCTTTCAACTTATTTGCACTCATAAAGCATTTTAGTTTAATTGTAAATAGCACGTGTAACTATAACATATTACTGCATTTTCAAAGTACCAACGTATAAATTTATTTCAAAACATACATTATTAATATTGTTTCTAGTGATTTATATATTAGTACATGCATGAAGACTATTCCCTAAAAGTTTCAGACCATTTGGTTCTAGTATAAATGTGCAGCACCCTTTTCTCCTTTTTCACTTGGTGCACAATTTCACATATGCAAAAAATGTGATTACCAGCTGGACTGAATCATATGGATGAAAAAGCGTATTCAACGTCACGATTAGATGGCTCTCTGTTCAAATCAAGCATCTAATCCAAAGAAATAAGGACTCTGAAACGTCCAGTGAGGGTTCAGCCATAATCCAATGTGGGATCACTGTTCAGAGACGTATGTCACCAAAATTCATTGTGTCCACGTCATGCCGCATGGGAGAGATGACCACGCCTGTGTGCTGGTAATCAAATTTTCCCTGGATTAACCTAACACCAGGTGTTAATTTTCATTACTGTACCATTGAGTTATGGCTCAGGCAAATTATTAGTTGTCCTGATGATGATCCCACATTGCAAAGGGATCGAAACGCCGTCGACCCACACTATGATCTGCTAGACTTTGTATAAACATCCTTTTTGGGTGCAAAAATGCTTTGTTCTTCAAATATGTGACCCTCATTTTGCATATGATTACTGGTCATACCTTACTCTTTGCCTGTTTGTTTTTGTTTTGTCTGTTTTTAATACTTGTTTTGGATTTACCCCAGTGGAGGTATATTCTTTCATTCGTCTTCTACTCTAAAAATAAAATAATATTCCTTATTATTGGAGCAATTTCTGGTAATTATTATTTTTCCATAATTGTTGTGTTCACATTTACTGCTTAGGGACCACCATTCCTTTAACTACGTATTACCCTTGGTCCCTAATGATTCTTGGGTTTCCCTTGTGTTTTTGAAATGACATTCTAGAGCACTTCAGCTGAGAATAATAGATCAAATTTCAAAGTCTGTTCCTTTTTAACCTGATAATAACACTATGAATCAGGAGTGTTCAAGAACATGGACTGACGGTAGCTAGCATTAAAGCTGGAGCTTGCAAACTACCCTGGTAATGTGATTCAGCTAGGTACATGTTGAACATTTTAGTCCTCTTCTGGACATTAGAGACCGCATATACCCTATCAGGCATTTCTCCGGTGTGATAGAGCCATTGGAGGTTGATTTTGAAGGCCCACTGCTGTATTTGACACTCTTTCCAGTTCTGTGGCCTTGGGCTGCTTTCATATGACTGGTTCCTGGTTTAGGTGGTATGCTGGGCATAAAACAAGGGACTGTAATGTGGTCTCAAATAAATAAATGTCTGAGATTAATTACAGCTTTGCACCCATCACTTTTTTATTTTCCTAAGATAGGCATTGAAAACTACCATACTTCATCATAAAATCTACTTCTGGGGGAAGTGCCCAGTCTATAAACTCATCTAAATCCTATTAGAACATTGGAATGTTGAGATTTCCATAGAAGACAATAGAGAGGCTTAGGCGCAATAATGGCTGGTATAGGCCTTTTCATCGAACACTCTAATGTTTGTCTTTTTGTTTCTCCCTTTTTAATTTAGAACATTCTGCTCTCAGAATGTGGCATCATCTAATACCATTATGGCTCTTCTTCCTCTGGCTATATCTCTTGGAAAATGCCCTCACTCTCACTATAGTACAACTCTGGGTCAGCACCTTTAACACATTGTGTAGCCCTTGTCAGTGGGCTATAATGCTATATTTATGATCCACTGTTGTTTTTCAGAGCACCGGGGATGTGATGTGAGTGAATGGTTTGCAATGTGACGCCGGCTTTGGCCCAACTTATAAGAGCTGGAATTATCTACGTCTGCCAGCATGCCACTCAAATCATACTCGCTTAGTTGGTACTTTGCAATAATATTTATCCTACAAACAAACTACCTTCTTATAGACTTAGGTTGTCACCGACTCTGCAAAAAATGGTTCTGCTCTAAACAGTCACTCTTTGCAAACAAAGGTTTCAAACATTCTTTCAATAGGGTCCTAATTAGTCCCACAACCTGTGACATTAATTACAACACGGGACAGGACATCAGTGAAGTCCAGAAAGAAACCTGAATATCTGAATAATAAATGCAACAGCCCAAAACCTCACTCAAGTAGACCTTTGACAGAATAGATAATATATATGCAGGTGGTTCATATAAAATGGTGGATATATGTTGTAATTAAGTAGCGGAGCATCACACTTATGTGTCCAAAGTGGCTCCTTTCATCAACTGAAAGTGTTTATTGGAGAGCTTCCCATACTGGCCAACATTTTTGATGTTCGATTACAGCTTTTTTCTAATTTAAAATTACCTTCTCTCCAAATCAAGTTAATGGAATTTAAAAACCCCAATATTTTCCTCTAAATGCTCCACTTAGTTGTTGCCACATTGTGGTATGTATGGTTCCTGTATGATGGGATGGCTTACTGATGGCTCTTCTTCTCCCTGGAACTGCTCTGCATACATCAAAGTTCTCAACAGATCTGCCAATAGAGTTCAGCCTCTAAAACTTCTTATCAAACGTGACATTAACCGTGCTGTAAGGGCTCACTCCAGTCTCAAAATGTGCGAGTACTGACACCTGGTGTCAAGCCTCTCAACCTCTTAATTTCAAAAGGCAGGTGGTGTCAGGCATTTAAAAGGGTGATAGGAAAATTAACATTTTTGGATGGTGATATTAGTTTTAAAAGCAAATGACCCCATCAAAGTCTACAGAGGTATTTTGTTTGTCAATAAAAGTAAAAAGAGGGAGACACCGAACACATGCAGATAAATTGGCACGTATAGAGGTCTTTGTACAAGTACCTACTACCATTTTCCTCCATTGAAACTCAATAATAGAGAACGTGTAGTCCTTATTAAAGGTTTTGTGAATCTCAAAAGACTGCGTCTAAAATGTGAACAATTCTATAATGTGTACTAGCCTTTTGGGGATCGAAACATATAAGCCAACATTTGGAAATAGATAAAAGGGAGATTTAGAAAAGCAAATTGGGTGCATTTAATTTTCTCAATAACTAGCATTGAAGTGGTGGAAGCTGTATGCATTAGAAAGCTAAAAAAATAATTTTGGCTGAAAAATATCAGGAGTCTCTCATCTTACTCAGGAGCTCTGGCATGTATGTCAGGGTGAGACCGAATGGCTATTTTGGGTGATTGCATTGAAATTAATACAGATGAAAATATTTTGAATAATAAGGAAGATTTTCAGGACCAGTGAGCTCATTAAAGTCCAGGGCAGGAAAACTTCAAAGGAGAACTATATGAGGTAAATGCCAATTTATCCTGCTCTGGAGGATGCCACTATCTTTTCAATTATATTCACCCACCTAAAGCTACATGCCTCCACAGACTTCAATGCGTTCACCTCTTTTCAATCTGCATCACCTTCCTAAACATTAACCTGTTAACTATCAAACTTAAGCTTAATTCAATAGCCGACTAGGGATGCCACCTTTCCCAGAGAAAAATAAGGCCCATTTGTTATTATGCAAATGCCAGGACATAATGCTTAAATTGAACTTTGGCGAGGTGTGGTGCAGTGGCCAGGGCAGCTGACTTCGGAGCACAGGGCTCATGGTTCGATCCCCGGCTCCGGCGGTAGCTCAGCTCAGCACCATGTGACTCTGGGCAATAGCTCACTTAATTTCCATGACGGCCCCCAGCGCCTTGAGACCCAGTAAGGGTGAGTAGTTCGCACTTTACAAATACGGATTTAGATTTATTTAAAACAATATCACCTATATTTATTTTTAACATGGCCTATCTGTCTTTGTTTACTTTCATTATCAGTCAGGGATAGGGTTGACACCTGGCCGTTGTTTTACCAGCATGATAAGTAAAGCAAAATAAAGGAAAATCACCTAAAGCAGGTACTTCTTTCCGCATATCAGTACATACTTAAAACAGTAATTATAAGGAAGAAAGCACTTTAATGTGTTCTAGAGGTGCCTTAATGATCTCTGAGTGATCATTAAAGTAAACAAAGACAGAAAACCAAGTAAATAATGAAAACAGCCAATGTTATTTAAAGTTCTATTGAAGCATCATGTTCGGGACTTCGCAGAAATGTAAAACGTGAACAAATGTCTGGTATTGTTCTCTGGGACAGTTGGGAACCCTAGTCAGGGATGATTACGGTAGCGCTAGAACACATTTTTTAGTGCTCTCCTTTTATTTGATGTTTAAAGCAGGGGTCTCCTTTTCTATACTGGGAGTTATTTCTGATCAATGAATATCAACGTCAGCTACTAAATTTCACGTTATTACGTGTATTTCGCGCACCCCTAAAGATGACCACGTCCAATAAGATTCCAATTCTAGCCACCCCATCTAAGATTACAGATAACGATCACTACTTGCAGCCCAGAACTAAAGCAACTCTACTCTTGCTCCTTCTGACATTCTTTCATGGCCGAGTGTTAATTCATACAGCATGGTTGATAGAGCAAGGCATGCAACATGACCAATCTCTATTCAACTTTGATTGCCTGTGAGGGAAGACCTGAAGTCATGTTGCAGGACGTTCCACTGCCACGAGCTGTCACAGTGTGAGTTCATGTGTTAGTGTGGAGACCTGCGACTAGTTTAGCGTGTTGCAACTCCAAAGGTCTGAAAATGAGCATCAGTATCATCTTCAATTTGCCCAGACCCACTACCTCGCCTATTAGGCTTCCACTAGCTACTTTCAGGTAGCTGTCACGCTACCAGTAGCTCCCGAGCTACCGTTTAGAGACCTCTGGTTTAAAGTATGTGTTGTTAAGGAAAAAAATATGGCCTTTAAGTGATTTTTGTGATTTTTTACTGGTCAAGATAATAAAATACATAACATGCCAGCAAAAAACCAACCTTATCCCAACACAGGTTTGCGGCAGGTATGGAAATATGAAAGATAAGCACTATGGGCCCGATTCACAAAAGTAATCTGAGACAAAATCCTAACTTTACGACTTTTGGTATTCACAAAACGCATTTAGGAGTAGTAAAGTTAGGATTCCTAACTTTACTACTCCTAAACTGAGACAAAAAAATCCTAACTTTACGACTTTCGGTATTCACAAAAGGCATTTAGAAGTAACAAAGTTAGGATTCCTAACTTTACTACTACTAAATGCCTTTTGTGGATGCCGAAAGTCGTAAAGTTAGGATTTTGTCTCAGATTACTTTTGTGAATCGGACCCGTTGTTTAGGGTGATCAGGTAGCACCATGCTTTTACATATCCATGCATGCCTATAGACATGATTCATGTGGGTGACTCCAGAGTTTTGAAGCCATAGATGGCCTTTGTAGGAAGCTGGCTCTATATATACTATACCAAAGTGAGGTATAGTGTGCACAGAGTCCAGTGGATCCCCAAAGGTAGGCAGAGGTAAAGTTAGATAGAACCTTACTCTCTATTTGTGGTAGTGTGGTCGAGCAGTAAGGCAGTATCAGAGGACAGTGTTACGCATTTGTTGTACACACTCAGCAAATGAATTCACACACTCAAAGACTGAACTTCAGACCAATTGTTTATGTATAAAAATATTCTTTTAGTTATTTTATTTCTAGAACCAAGCAAGCCTGGCAGAGGTAAGCAATAAATACTTTACAGTAATAAATGCTGATTGTAAAACAGTTCAATTGCAATTGTAAATGTACTATGGTTTGACTTACAGTATTGTTTCAGAGAAATGCAATCACTTGTAAATACAGTACATTGACTTCAATGGGATTTTCAGTAAAATAGCAGGTAAGTTACTTTTGGATTACTTTTCTTGTGCTGTATGCCTAGATGCAGCACTGGGACATTTCCTGTAAACAGGTGAGTAAAAGCGTTTTTGTTAAATCGTACAATTTTAAAGAATTTCTTTAGGTTTCAAAACTCCACACTAAGAAACTTTTTCAGGAAAAAGTGTCAATGTTATCCTATGGAGGAAAATATGGTTATCGGTTTTTAGGTAAGTAATCGGTCTTTGGAGTTGAGGTTCTGGGGTTAGACTCAGGGGTCCCCCAGGGTCAGTGATGCACTCTTGTTACACCCTCAGCGCCACTAGGGCGGACGGGTGCAGAGTGTTGAGGCCCAATGTTATCCAATGGGGGATATGGGGCCTCCGGTTGGTGGCTGCTGGCAAGCAGGCCACTGGGTTGTGGGAGCAAATCTCCTGGACTTTAGCTCAGGTCAAATGGGGAAACAGATTAGCAACAAAGGTGCACCCTCAGCTGCACTAGGGCGGCCGGGTGCAGGGTGCTGTTTCGAGGTCGGATGCCCTGTTGTTTCCAATGGAGAACCTCCAGTTAGCAAAAGCACTGCAGGCAGGGAGACGAAGGACTTCTGGGTGCGACCACCGCTTTGAGAGGTAAGTTGGGAAGTTAGGGGTTGGTTAGGCACTGTTGGTTTGGGAACACAAGGCCGTGGGGCGTCGGTTGCAGGGGTGCCTTTAGGGGTCGGATCTTCTTACCAGCTCCTGGTCGCAGTTAGGGGGGCCTTCTGGATTTAGGCTGCAGGCGTCAGCTGGAGGCTTGAGGCAGGTCAGGGGTCACCGGATCTCGGTTCAGGATCGCCGGGGTGACCTCCTCGTGGTGTTTGCCCACTCGAGCTCGGGCCGTGGACGGCGGGTGCAGAGTGGGGCGGATTCGCGGTCTCCGGCTGCTCCCAGAGGTTGCAGTTGAACAAATCCGGTGTTCACGGGAGAAGCAGTCTTTGGAAGTGAAGGCAGGCAGGTCCTCCGGGGTTTTTGAGGTTGCTGGCTGCAGGACACACCGGGATTTCGCAGGAGCAGGTTCGAGGGGGAGACAGGCCGGTAGGGCTGGGGCCAAGTCAGTGGGCGTCTTCCTCTTGTTAGCTGCTGCACAGCTGTTCGGTCCTTCTTCTTCTTTTCTTCTTGTTTCTTGTCTGGATCTGAGGAAGCAAGGTTCAGGGGGGCCCCTAAATACTAGATTTAGGGGCATCACAGGTAGGTAGAGGTCAGGGACCAATGGGTCCCTTCCCTGGGGTGGGTACACCCACTATGGTGCCACCCTCCAGTGGGAGGGGGGCAGGAGCCTGTCCCTGGTTGGCTGGGTCCCCCCATCTTCAAGATGGCGGGGACTGAGAGTTGTGCTTAGCCTCGCCTCCCCCACCTGAGGGGTGGATTGGCAGAGGTGGGCACACCTCCCTTCCTCATTTGTTTTTCCCGCCGGTTCTCCCGCCCAAAGTGGGGGTCAGAACCAGTGGGGACCAGTTGCTGAGTACAGCAAGTGGCCTGGGAAGCTTCACAAGGCAGCAAGCCTTTGAAGCTTCCCCTTCATGAACCCGGCCCATCCTGGGGAGGAGGCTTGGCACCTCGTCCCAGGATGTGCATTGTTTCAGGCCCCAGAGAGAAGCAGGCTCTCAACCCAGGGGTCCAGAAACATGTCTGGTGGTGGCAGCCGAAAGCAGCCACTCAGCCTGGACACTAGAGGTGGGTTAGGTTTCAGGGGGCATCTTTTAAGATGCCCTCTGTGTGCATTTTTCATTAAATCCCACACTGGCATCAGTGTGGGTTTAATGTGCTGAGAAGTTTGATACCGAACTTCTCAGTTTTCAGTGTAGCCATTATGGTGCTGTGGAGTTCGTAATGACAAACTCCCAGCACCATACACTCTTAATGGCAGCACTGCACTTACAATGTCTAAGAATTGACTTAGACACTGTAGGGGTACAGGGCTCATGCACCTGTACCCTCACCACTGGTATAGTGCACCCAGCTAGAGGGGTGACTGATCTATGCCAGGGCAGTGGGTTGTAGGCATGGCACACAGGGATGTGTGCCATGTCGACTCTTCATTTTGTTCTGCACCAAAACACGCAGCCTGCAAAGGCAGTGTGTGAGTGTAGTGGCACAGGGCCTCTAACGGTGGAACAATAAGTGCTGCAGCCCTTAGGGGCCTTCTCTGGTCACAGTGCCCTGGGTACCTGTGGTACCATTTACCAGGGTCTGACCTGTGGCCAGAGATGCCAATTGGGTTTAGGCTTCAATGCAGTTTTAGGGAAAGAACATAGGCCCTGGGTACCTGATTAGCAGGAGCCCAGGCCACACTAAGTCAAAGTACATCAGCAATTCAGAAAAAATTGGGGCAACCATGCAGAAAGAGGGCACTTTCTCACACAACCCCCCTCCAAACGAAAGAGGATGAGACTAACCTTTCCCTGGAGAGTCTTCATTTTCTAAGTGGAAGAACCTGGAAAGTCCATCTGCATTGGCATGGGCAGTCCCAGGTCTGTGTTACACTACAAAGTCCATTCCCTGTAGGGAGATGGACCACCTCAACAGTTTAGGATTTTTTCCCTTTTGTTAGAACTGGGGGTCTCTAGTTGGCTGAGGTAGGTACCTTAGTCCAAATATAGACCCTTACTTCTAGTCAGGGAAAGGAGGGACACACTCTTAGATAACCCCTGCTCACCCTCTGGTAGCTTGGTACGAGCAGCCAGGCTTATCTCCAAGGCAATGTGTAAAGTATTTGCAACCACACTCCCAGTAACACAGTGATAACACCACAAATGGACACCACACTGATTTTGTAAAAATAGCGGTATCTTTATCAAAAGAAATACGGTGAGACCAAACGATAGAAATCCAACATATGCGTATTCGTAATATTTCACTTTGCCGGTTATTAGGCCAACAATCACTTGTAGGTTCTTGCGGTATTAATGAGCAGTTCACGATGATCTAATGCAGTCCTAATACAATGCTATGCAGTTCGTAATGCAGTTCGTAATGTAGAAATAAGAAAGTCCTTAATGCAAGTACTAATGCAGTTCGTAACGCAGGAATAATGCAGTTCGTAATGCAAGAATAATGCGGTTCGTAATGCAAGAATAATGCAGTTCGTAATGCAAGAATAATGCAGTTCGTAATGCAAGGATAATGCAGTTCGTAATGCAAGAATAATGCAATTAGCCAATCTGCGCGATCAGCTCGGGCACCACTATGCCCCAACAACAGAGACAACGGTCGTAAGCTTAAAGGAGCGGCCCCGGTGCTGCTGGGCAGGTACGGGCCGCTCGGGAACTCAGCGCGTCTAATGCGGTGCAGCGGGAGAGAGATCGGAGCACTCCTGTACTCCTCCTGCACACCTCCCCAGGCCACACACGCTTGCGGCTCCCGACCGGAGTCCAAGCCTTACCTGGGGGGTGCGCTGCTTCGCTCTCTCTCTCTCCCCGCTCGTCAGACGTCCTGCTGGGCGGCCCCGATGACGTTGCAGCTCCGTGGCTAGGCGACGCTGTAGCCGGACGGGTTACGGCGCTGCCTTCTCCTTCTTTGACGATCTTGGGCAGATTCCTCCTGGCGAAGAACAATCGCGATTCCTTTCACCTTGCAGCTTCCTTAGCTTCAAGAAATCCTTTAGCACGTTGCAGCTCGGGCCGGCGGCGGTGATCCTTACTCACAACCTCAGTTACGATGACGGCTCGGGCCACAAACGGCAATGCAGCAGCGTGGACGATGTTTCACGCTGCGGGGGCAATGCGGTCACGGGGCACCTCGTAAACAGCACCACAGACCACACGGCAGTCTCAGGTGTGCAAAAGCACACACACCAAGCGTCGCTGAGACACGGTTGGAAACTTTGATGTTCCTGAGTTTCCACAACAGGGGACCAGCTCTCCTCGGGCCCTTGGAGACTAGTTACTTCAGGACACAGCACACAGCAAAGTCCTTTCCAGCAGGGGGAAACAGCACACAGCAAAGTCCCTTATCCTCTTCTTAGTCAAAGCAGCAAACTGCAGGCCAGCCCCAGAACACACAGCAAGGGCAGTCCTTCTCTTCAGTCTCTTCAGCTGTTCTTCTTTGGCAGAGGTTCCTCTTGATCACGAAGTAGTTTCAATCCTTTTCAGTCTTGAGTTCAGGGGTTTCAGCTCTCACGTTTATACCCCTAAATGCCTTTGAAGTCTTTGTGTTCAGGGGGCTCTGAGCCCGGTCCAAACCAGTTCTGGGTGTCTTCCTGCCAGTGCACACCCTCTTCCTTTGATAGTGAGGGTCTGGGCCCTCAGACGCTCCGCAGGAGGTGGTGCCATCCCTTTGTGGCAGCAGCACAGCCCTCCTCACATCCAGGGGGCTACTCCTCCCATCACATCAAATGCAGGACAGCCTATTGCTGTCCCACCTACTCCTCCCTGGTGTCAGGACACCTCCCCAGACCCTGTCACATCCAAGCCCAGACAGTCAATACACAACCAGGCAGAGGCACGCAGGATGGTTAGGACAAGAAACCAGCCACTTCTAAAAGCGTGGTTTCTAAACACACAATTTAAAAACCATCTTCATAAAAAGATGTGTTATTAAATTATGAGTTCAGGCACACTAAACTCCATCTCTCCATCTTATGCCGATGGGAAGATATGCTGGAAACATGTGACACAGCATTCCCCATTTTGTCCTATGGGCAAGATGGCCTTGCAACAGTGAAAAACGAAATTGGCAGTATTTCACTGTCAGGACATGGTACACACCTCAGTACATGTCCTACCTTTCACATACACTGCACCCTGCCCAGAGGGTACCTTGGGCCTGCTATAGGGGTGTCTGATGTGCATTAAAAAAAAGGAAGGGTAAGGCCTGGCAAGTGGGTGCACTTGTCAGGACAACCAGGCATTTAACAAACTGCGCGCAGGCACTGCAGTGGCAGGCCTGAGATCTCTCTTTAGGGCTACTTATGTGGGTGGCACAATTAGTGCTGCAGGCCCACTAGTAGCATTTGCATTACCAGCCCTGGCACACATATAATGCACTTTACTAGGGACTTTACCGGCAAGACAAACATACCAATTAGGGACAACCAATTACCATAACACTTTATACAGGGAGCACTTGCACTTTGACACTGGTCAGCAGTGGCAAAGTGCCCAAAGCATCTAAGTCGGCAACACCATGTCAGAAAAAGGTCTAGGAGGAAGACAAAAAGTTTAAGGAACTTTAGCCAAAAAGGGCCAAGTCCAACACAACCCCCTCCCAGCCTAAAGCCAGGGTAGGCCAATCAACTACCTTGATGGACTCCCCTGCTTGGGGCGTTAGAACCCGGACTCGGGCCCGCCACTGCAGGGACACCCTCCCGGTCTATGCCTTCCTGACCCCAGGGGGTTCCCTCGGTTACGACTCCCTGGACCAACTATGCTACTCCATTGGTACTTACTGGCAGTCTGGGGCCCTCTAGGGGTGCTTGTCCCTTGCCAACTCCCACCTGGAGCGGTACCCCTGCAAGACCCCGCGGCCAGGGCACTGGTTACAGTTATCATGCCCTTCAGGTTAGATGCGGGGTCACCCTGGTGACGTCTAGGGGACCCAGCCCTACTGGTTGGGCCCTGACCCAAGGGTTTTCCTACTGGGGAACACAGCCCACTCTCAACCTTCCGTCTAGACTTCTGTGCCTCTTCAGACCCTCCGTACCTTAACCAGGGGTCTGTCTCTGGTGCAAGCTCCTGGGTATCAAAGAGCTCGCACTCTAACAGGTGGTGGCGCAACTCTGGAAAATAATTACTGAGCCGGGGCTCCCTGGGGCCCAAATTGAGCAATCCCTTAAAATCATTCGCCAGGCTAACCATCACCCAATCATCCAGTGCAAGCGTGTACACACTCACACACTCACCCCAAGGACTGGATTCCAGTTTCTTGAAGTTCCTGAACTTCTGCCTGTACTGTTCAGGAGTGAGCCCATACCTGAGGCATAAAGCCTCCTTCATGTTGGCGTAGGTCAGGGTTCCCGCCCTCTCTAAAGGTGGTGAAACATCCCTCCCAGAAGCCTAAAAGTGTTTCCACAGGCCCGCCCCCCAATGCTTCTTAGGCACCTCATTCATCCTCAGTGCGATCTCATATGCCGTGAACCACGCATAAATATCATCACCCCTTTGGTAATCTCGCACTAAGGGGCCGAGTCCGATTCGGGCCGGAAATCTCACCGACCGACTCGGTACGGGAATATAGTCCGACCGACACGTACCAGCGTTGCCCAACCTGGGTAGTACGATGAAATGCATGTGAATCACGACCGACTCGTACGGAACACAAGCCGAACAACCGAACCGGACGGAAACAAGCTATCCGGCCGGGAAACCATGCGAATAGAACCGACCGACATGCACCAGGAATCAACCCGAACGAAACGTACCCGCGAACTCCGACCCGCGCAGTACGATGCAATGCGTGGAAAACCAGACCGAGTCGCACGGAGCTCAAGCCAAACGACCGACACGCATACAAAAGCCAGCCGAAGGAAGCCGAAGGAAGCCAATACTCGGCGACCGACGCGTACGCCGCACAAGAAACCTAGCAGAAACACAGCGTGAACGACTCGGAGAAGCTTGCACGAGACAACTGCAGCATCCTACTCAGTCAGAAGAACGTCTCCTACATGCACAAAAAATACTAAGGAAAAAATACAAAAAAAAGGGCCAAACAAGCAATGACAAAGTCAATAAATACAGGGAAAAAAAACATGGAACAAGGACACACCCCCAACTCCACCTATATAAAGGCCACAAATCCCTACCATGATCCTTTGCAAATTCAACTGACCTGCCAGCACAGAACACCATCACACAGCAACCACAGACACACTCACAGCTCATCCATCACACAAGCCACACACCATTAGCACCTCAACAAATAGCACCCTCACATACACCCAGCAAAACCTACACTCACACACCCTCACCTGCACACACACACACATCAATCCCCACCACCACCCATCACCATGCCCCTAAAGAAGAATCCAAAGTTCCTAGACAGTGAATTGGAAGTCCTGGTAGATGAGATCCTCAGGGTAGAGCCACAGTTGTTTGGTACATTGGTACAACAGACCCCCATGTCGCAGAAAACCAAGATGTGGCAGAGGATCGTCGACAGGGTCAACGCACAATCACCATGTTTGCGCACAAAGGAAGACATCCAGAACAGGTGGTATGATGTGCTCAGGAGGGTCAGGGACCTACTAAAGAAGGATTACATCGTGAGTCAGCGCACCGGCAGTGGCCCTCCTGCCAAACCACTATACCTCAGGCCCTGGGAGGAGAAGGTGCGGGCCATCCTACCACCAGTGAGCGTATATGGACTATCAAACATCCCAGAGCCTGGTGAGTACACAACAAATATACACAATATTGTGTGACAATACACACACATCACTGTCAAGGGGATAGTCAAACCATGCACCCTTAGCAAATCCACAGCAATCAAAAGATAATCACCCCAAGATTTGTCTGTCAGTCAGATAAACACAATACATGCCATCTCATAGTGATATGTAACTGTGTCATGATATGTACAAACATAACTACAAATACAGCAAGGCAGTGGCACAAATGTAACCAACAAACACAGTTAGACATTTTGCCACCACTAGAACACCACCTCACAGGGAAGCTCACTCAAAGGAAGGAATTTTGTATATGCTGGTGAAGTCAGTGTAGCCGATAGCATGATGGGAGTTGTAGTCACAGATATTGGTCACCCTCACAATTGGCCCATCAACACCACTCTGAACCATGCTCACATCACAGGGAGTGGAAAAGAACTGACAAGATGGCTGACACTGGGTACTGCTGTGGGGAGCACAAGGCCCTGCTGGGAACTGTGCAACAACCAACAGCAGGACACCACTGACTGACATCCTGAAAGACAACTTGCACTCCCTGCAATGGAAGCAAGTTCCATGGTGGGATATCTGGCTGGGTGGGAAGGAGGACTGACAGCTCTGACCATTGTTACAAGCAGCTTTCCTCACACACCCCCTTAACACAAACTCCACACAACTCACCTGGGAGAATGCAATGCCTCACACTCCAATTAAATATCCCACAAAGAACCACCACCCTGGGTTATGCTGTGTGAAGCACAGGGACACTCTTGGGACTTGTAGCCAAACAACCGCCAGGACAACACTGTCAGCCATCCTGTCAGCACAGGCACACTACCCCACAGGGAAGCAGAGTCAAAAGGAAGGAAGAATGGGCATGCTGTGAAGGGGGTGTAGGCAATAGCATGATGGGAGTGGTAGTCACAGCTCAACATCCCCCACCCACATGGCCCAGCAAGCTCACACTGAAGCATGCACACCTCACAGCCAGTGAAAAGCCACTTCAAAGATGTCTGACACTGGCCTCAGCTGTGGGGAGCACAAGGCCCTGCTGGGACCTGGGCACCAACCAACAGCAGGACACCCCTGTCAGCCATCTTGCCATTGCTGTCACACTCACACACAGTGAAGTCCACTCAAAAGGAAGGAAGTATGGGCATGCTGGGAAGGGGGTGTAGGCAATAGCATGATGGGAGTTGTAGTCCCAGATATTGGTCACCCTCACAATTGGCCCATCAACACCACTCTGAACCATGCTCACATCACAGGGAGTGGAAAACAACTGACAAGATGGCTGACACTGGGTACTGCTGTGGGGAGCACAAGCCCCTGCTGGGAACTGGGCACCAACCAACAGCAGGACACCACTGACTGACATCCTGAAAGCCAACTTGCACTCCCTGCAATGGAAGCACGTTCCATGGTGGGATATCTGGCTGGGTGGGAAGGAGGACTGACAGCTCTGACCATTGTTACAAGCAGCTTTCCTCACACACCCCCTTAACACAAACTCCACACAACTCACCTGGGAGAATGCAATGCCTCACACTCCAATTAAATATCCCACAAAGAACCACCACCCTGGGTTATGCTGTGTAAAGCACAGGGACACTCTTGGGACTTGTAGCCAAACAACCGCCAGGACAACACTGTCAGCCATCCTGTCAGCACAGGCACACTACCCCACAGGGAAGCAGAGTCAAAAGGAAGGAAGAATGGGCATGCTGTGAAGGGGGGGTGTAGGCAATAGCATGATGGGAGTGGTAGTCACAGCTCAACATCCCCCACCCACATGGCCCAGCAAGCTCACACTGAAGCATGCACACCTCACAGCCAGTGAAAAGCCACTTCAAAGATGTCTGACACTGGCCTCAGCTGTGGGGAGCACAAGGCCCTGCTGGGAACTGTGCAACAACCAACAGCAGGACACCACTGACTGACATCCTGAGAGTCAACCTGCACACACTGCAAGGGTGGCATGCTTCATGGTGGGATAACTGGGCTGGGGGGAGAAGGAGGGCCGGATGTCCACCAAATACCACCAATGCTCGCCATGCACACACCTCAACATTCACATTGAAAAGCTTCAGGTTGGCAGGACAATGTGCTACACCAATATCAACCTCTGACTGTGACAACTTAGGACAATGCAATGTACAGGCCCGCATCCAGAGGTACAGTCACAACTGTCAGGTGTGTGAACCATTGATGCCCGTAGAAACATAACATACATTGTGTGTCTCTTCCAAAAACAGGTGATGATGGGGACACAGCAGCAGACGATGAGGAGTCCCTGTCCCAGGCTCCGGGGGACACTGAGCTCACTGGTGTGGAACAGCCTCTGTACTCCTCGGATGGCGAAGACCTACCTGGCCCCTCCGGTGCGAGTCATCATGCAGCACCAGCAGGACCAACATCTGCACCCCTGCACCCACCCCTCCAACAACTGCCAACACACAGACCACCCCTGCCAACACGGACAGACCAAGGACCACCGATGACAACAGCACAGGGACCCCGGCCCAACGTGGAGCAACAGACAACGACCCCAGTAACAACCCCCAAGTGGGCCTACGGTCACCTGTGCGTGCCACCACAGGTCCTGCACGTGTCGCCAGGGGTGGTGGGAGGGGTGGTAGACATAGGTCGCTGTTTGCAGAGGGGCCTGGACTGCATGATGACCCACAACTGGCACGCATTGCTGAGGCGTACCAGAATAGCACCGGAGAGGTCAGCCAGGTAGTGGGGATCCTCAAGGACATTCAACAGTAGCAGGCTGCCCATCATTCCCGCTTGGACTCACACATGTCCCGTGTGGAGACACACATGTCTGGCATGGAGTCCAAGTGGGACACATTGGAAGAACTGACAGCGGTGCATAGGGACATATTGACATGCCTCCGCCAGATTAGCACCAACATGGCCACACCTCCCTGTGTGCCCACAACATCTGGTGCTGCAACAACTGCAACTGCCACAGGGAGGGAGGATGACTCTGGCGGAGAGTCCTCTGCACCGCAGCAGCCTGCACGTGAGGGTCCCTCCCGGAAGAAGAGGGGTCGTCAGAGGAAGGAAAACTGAGAGGCCGATGGCCATGTACATCCCCCAGGAACCCAACACCTGTTCTGGAAATTCTCCTTTGTGTGCAAACTGTTCACCCTGTCGAATGCAACACAACTCTCCCACATGACATGGGGAGCTTAAGTTGGCCCAATGTATCAGATGACTGTGGACTTTACTCAGGACATTTCTGCTACCAAGACTTCCAAATCATCTGGGAACTTTGGATTCCAATCCCAATGTACAGTACCCACCATCCTGTGCACTATCCTCACACATGTATGTAAATAAACTCACTAATACACCATACTTGCCTCTGTTGTGATTCCAACGTGGTTTCAGTCATGTAGATGGTGATCTGCTAAATGACACTGTGCATGCTAACTGCTACAGCAAGTTCAACACCGTCATGTGAGTCATGGCGACGTGACACATATGAGGGAGACACACCACTAGGGCTACATAACACATACACACCAGGGCCATCAGACTCATCGCCTACACTGATGTTGCCAGGAAATACAGTGGAATGCACAGACACCACACCTATTCACAGTCTGTGTTAACTAGCCCACAGGTGCAGTAAGCACATGTCAGTCAGATGTGTGACCACAGACAACGCACATCCCAAAGTGAGGCACAGGTTTATTACACATTTGCAACATGTTGTTTCCACTACAGATGCAAGGTAATCCTACGTGGCAGTGGCCACACAGTCAACAAGTGTAGAAGAAATAAAGTCCAGGGGTGTGTGGCACATCACCTGTAGGGAAACGACTGCTTCCACCCTGGAAGTTGAATCATGGTGTCGGGGGATCACAGTTCACCAAACAACTCTGAAAGTACCCTGTGAAGGACAGACATGACACACAGTCAAAAGCACTGAAGAACAGGACAGAACTGCAATACTCATGGCCAATACATGTCACATGATACTCACAGAAAACCAAGTTAGCATGTCAACACTGTTGGGGAGTACAGACTACCTGTAAGGACACATCGCTGCATGCTTCCAGTCAAGTAGCACATGGCCACACTCAAACAGCACCAGAGCACCACCAACACATATCATGCAAACTCACATCATTGACATGACATCTCTGGATACTCACATTCAGCTGAAGAAGTTGGTGATGAGCTGTGTGCGGACATCATTCTCATCATCATCATCATCACTGGCATCGTGGCCCAGGCCAGGATCCTCCACAGGTGGTGGATGTTGGTCATCGTCATCCAGGATGAGAGGCAACTCCTTCCACACTGCCAGGTTGTGTAGCATGCAGCAGACGATGACAATCTTGCACACCTTTGCTGGGGCATATGGGAGGGCCCCTCCTGTCTTGTCCAGGCAGCGGAAGCGGCTCTTCAGGAGACCAAATGTCCGCTCGATCACTCTCCTGGTCCGACCATGTGCCTCATTGTAGCGCATCTGGGCTGGTGTCACAGGGTTTCTGAGGGGTGTCAGCAACCATGGCATGTTGGGGTATCCGGAGTCACCTACAGACAGACAATTGCACATTAGCTGAGTTGGAAAAGAGGGCGGAATACAACATAGCAGAACACACACAATGGTACAAAGTCAGTACACACCGACAAGCCAGGCACGCTGGTTCTGCATCTGTGACATCCTCCTCGGGATGCGACTACTCCTCATCACGTAGGCATCGTGTGCCGAACCGGGGAAACGGGCACACACATGTGTGATGCTCATATCTGCAAGACATACCACCAGAGCACTGATCGAATGATAATGTTTCCTGTTCCTGTATGCCTGCTCATGTGCCTGTGGTGGTACCAAAGCCACATGTGTCCCATCAATGGAGCCAATGACATGTGGCATCCTCCCCAGGGCATAGAAGTCACTCTTGACGTCAGTGAGTTGTCGACGTTTAGGGAAATAGATGTACTGGTTCAGGTTTCTCAACATTGCCTCCAAAACATCGCTTAGCACACGGCTGAACATAGTCTGTGACATCCCACCAGCAGACGCCACAGTGTGTTGGAAGGTACCGGTGGCAAAGAAGTGTAGGGCTGCCATCACCTTCACCTTGGGGGTCAGCGCTGTAGGGTACGGCTGGCCAGGTTGCAAATGTGGGGCCAAGCGCACTGCCAAATCCTCAATCAGCTGCCTGGTGAAGCGGTACCGTCGGATGCTGTCACGTTCCACCATCGTTGCTAGGTCAGGGAATGGTCTATGGACAGCTGGTGCCCTGCAGTGCATAGGTGAAGAAAGAAAGATTGTCAGTCACCCCAAATATGTGCCATTCACCATACTCAATATCACATGATACATCATTACGAGACACAAGTACTTGATGTGTGTGCCGTTCTGTATGGACATATATGGCACCTACATGGACATCATCTAACATCTCAGTTCAACATGTGTTGACAACAGGTTCCAGGTTGTGCTATGGGAAACCATTAGGCTGTGTCACAGTACCCATTTACTGCTGTCACGTTCCACACACACACCCCAGTGACATGTCTGGACAGATGCGCCACAGGCATCACAGCTCATTGACAGGTAGATTCCCAGGGACCCTGTCTTGCCACATGGACACTGGCATGACATGGCGTATCATGTACACGTCAAAAAAACAAACATGACTCCCACAGGTAGTGGCCCCTGTTGCCTCCGCAGGACAGACATGGACGTCTGTGACACACACACGCACAACATCAAAGTCCATGCACAAACAACGTGGATGTGGAGACTGTCTCCCATTGTGCACATGGAATCAGAGACATCGGAAACACAACATGCACACAGACTGTGGAGGGCCATCACTATTGTGGCAATGGGTCACCCTGTGACGTACATGCCTTCCCACATGGGACTCTGGGGGTATGTGACATGTCATACACATACACAACCTGGAAATGTGACCATGCCACATGCTCCGAAATGAACAGTTGCACATCACAGTGGTCATGTGCACAACACACAAAGGATCCTGTCCCCATGAACACGTGCACAGCCTGGGAGTGGCTGCCCCCAAGTGCCACCCCAAAAACCACATGTTTACCCCCATACACAGAAAAGGTAATGCAGCCTTACATGCCTTAGGATACAGTGTGGACTGGGTGTGGTGTTGTAGGTGTGCCCCTGAGTCCCTGGCAAGTATATGTGGCTGGCATACGTTCACCAGTGACAAGCATGGTGACATATGCGAGTGACCTGTACAGGGACGCGTTGTACAGCAATGGACCAATCGGTGTGCACGCACTGGCCATTGCATCTGTTGTGAGCGGGTACGCGTTGTTTCTCGGAATACGCGTTGTACAGCAATGGACCGATCGGTGTGCACGCACTGGCCATTGCATCTGTTGTGAGCGGGTACGCGTTGTACAGCAATGGACCGATCGGTGTGCACGCACTGGCCATTGCATCTGTTGTGAGCGGGTACGCGTTGTACAGCAATGGACCGATCGGTGCGCACGCACTGGCCATTGAATCTGTTGTGAGCGGGTACGCGTTGTACAGCAATGGACCGATCGGTGTGCATGCACTGAATATGTGATGTTACAACGCGATCAAAATGATCGCGGTATGTAACATCGCAGTTTTTACAACGCAAGTCGTTACAACGACTTGCGCTGGAGGGCGCTGGACTTAGGAGTAGTAAGATTTACTATTCCAACACCAGTCTACGTACAGAAGGGAAGGTGTTGGAATAGTAAATCTTACTATTCCTTAGGTTATAGCGCCCTCCAGTGCAAGTCGATGTAACGCTTGCGTTGTAATGGCAGCGTTCTAAATGCATCGCGGTGTAATCACCGCGATGTAAAGGATGTTTCCCGCACGCACTGGCCATTGCATCTGTTGTGAGCGGGTACGCGTTGTTTCCCGGAATACGCGTTGTACAGCAATGGACCGATCGGTGTGCACGCACTGGCCATTGCATCTGTTGTGAGCGGGTACGCGTTGTACAGCAATGGACCGATCGGTGCGCACGCACTGGCCATTGCATCTGTTGTGAGCGGGTACGCGTTGTACAGGAATGGACCGATCGGTGTGCACGCACTGGCCATTGCATCTGTTGTGAGCGGGTACGCGTTGTTTCCCGGAATACGTGTTGTACAGCAATGGACCGATCGGTGTGCACGCACTGGCCATTGCATCTGTTGTGAGCGGGTACGCGTTGTACAGCAATGGACAGATCGGTGTGCACGCACTGGCCATTGCATCTGTTGTGAGCGGGTACGCGTTGTACAGCAATGGACCGATCGGTGTGCACGCACTGGCCATTGCATCTGTTGTGAGCGGGTACGCATTGTTTTTTTAAATACGCGTTGTACAGCAATGGTCCGGACGGTGTGCATGCATTGGCTAGGGCCTGGCATGGCAACGGACGCGTTTTCGAAGCTGTAACGAGTCTGATGCAGTGAATTCAGTTGGCCAGCCACAACAATGTTGCAAATACATGGGTGTCATGAAGTTTAACTTTTGAAGGATGCTGTGGGCGTGTATAAGTGGTGCTATTCCATGGATTGGCCAGATTCAGACGATGCAAACGACTTGGACCTATCACTTTGGACACATGGGACAGTATCTGCCTCTGCAGCACACATATAATGCTGGCTGTTCCCCTGAGAGCTCACTTGCCTGCACTACATGCTCCAGGACGACATCTGCCACCAACACTGCTGCTGTCTCTGCATCCTCTGGCTACTGCAATGGCACGTACTGTGGAGAGAGCCCCAGCCTTCAGCCTTGAGGAGAACCAGGCCCTGCTGGACAGCCTCCTTCCACAGTACAGCAAGCTGTAAGGGAAACCAGGGGAGCAGGTGAGTGTGCTGTCCACTGCCTTACTAATTGTGCATGTTGTCTGACTAGCAAGACTCACTGAGTAGTTCTCACCCCCCAAAGTGTGTAGTTACATGCACTGAACAGGTACAGTGCAGTAACAGTGCATTCCAACAAGGTTTACTTCCCATGCAATGATACCATGTAGTAACTGCTGGCAAACTGTTCATAGCCATCGTTGCACTGCCTGTGTACATCATATGCCCCTGTGATTGAGACATGTATATCCAACTGTGTGATGCACGTATATGTTGCATGTGTAGTAATGGCATTTTCACTTTGTCATCCTCACAGGTTGATGCCCACCAGAAGCAGGAAATCTGGCTGACCATCGCCCGGGCAGTAATATCCGTGGGGGTCTACAAGCGCCGGATCCACAACTGCCAGAAGAGGTGGCAGGACCTTCGGGGCTGGACCCGGAGGATCGCAAGGGTCCAGCTGAGCTGTCGCCTCCTCGCAGGAGGGGCGGACACCGGACCCTGACCCCCCCACATGCTCAGGATCCTGGCGGTGGTCTTCCCTGACCTGGATGGGCAGCTGAAGGCCAGACATCAGCAAGGAGGGGGTGAGTCCATGACTGCACTGTGCACTTTGTCTGACATGCTATGTGCCCTCCTCTGGCCTGGTTAAACTTCCACAGTACATCAGTCTTGTGGTCCAGGACCCATGTCCCTCAATTGTGACATGCCCACTCCCCATCAGATACGCATATGTGTGGCCCTTACAGTCAGGAAATTGTGTCACTTGGGTACTGTGTCCTTGCATTTTGGGACAGCATTTGTTCCCGTAACTTTGTGGTGGTATTCATGGGTGGGTCAATTGCTTACACAATGCCTAAGTTCTGACATGTAATCTGGGTGTAACTTTGATATGTGGTCCACTTGCTGATCTGAATCACCACATGTCCCTGGGGTATTTGGCACACACCCATGCTGCGGGTGGTAACAATGTTTGGGCCTCAGGAGTATGTATATCAAGTGTGTCACACATGCTTAGCCACCTGCCTACTGTCCAGGGCTCATCCCTCTTTCAGGTGGAGCAGGACAGTCATGCCTACTCCAGGGCATACAATACACTCTGTACTCCATCTCCCGTGTATCAGCTGACATGTTGTGATCAGTGAAATGTTCCCTCAGGTGTCTGCCTCTGTGTCATTGTGCTGTGGCTTCGTTGTCAGGACTACTGGGATGTTTATCGTTTAGGGCTCAGCATGCCATCTGAGATGTGACCATGAGAGACGATACTTCTGTGACTTATAGGTGTTTGATCACTTGACTGTGCACACAGGTGTATGCGACTGTGAACTTCAGGCAGCTGTTTTACATTCACAGCAGACTGTGAGGTGCTCAGGTTCATAGAGTTTTGTTTCATGTCTCCCATATGTCCAATTGGCATGACGTGGCCAAATAAGAGTTCAGATGATGTGGTTTGTGGGGGATGGACATGTGCACTTGTCAGCTACATAACTTGCATTCCCCATTTCCTAGGATTGTGACACAGTGCAGACTGTTGTTGGCTGGCTGCCATGCCATGTGACTGGAGACAGTGATGTATGACTTTGCAGGCATGCCTGTGCCATGGCATTTAACTTCCTAAGAGTGATCCTGCAGGGGAGTGACATGTGCAACATGCACCCCATTGAGGCATTGACTATCCGGACATGGGTGCATCATGGTGTCTGGTGCTGGTATGCATCACATGCATTTCTAATTAGACTCTGGCCATCCCTTTACCCGGACACCTGTACTAACTCAGTGGCAAGAGATGTGATGTGTGCATGTTCACATACTTCACCGTGTTCTCTGCAATGTCCAACAACTGTGTACGTGGTGCATGTGTCCACACTGGGGTATTAACATCCAACAGGCACCAGACAGATGGGTGCAAGGGCAGGAGGGGTGTGAGTGCCATGGTTGACCATCAGACTGACAATTGGCTTCTCCTAATCTGTGTGAGCACTTTTGGCAATGTTCAACTGAGGATGCCAGGGCTTGCTCTGTAATGTGCTGTACTTACTGTGGTGTGTGCGGTCAGTGCAGGTGACTGATGTTTGTCTGTTTCCCTAATTGTTTGCAGATACATCCACGGCCACAGGAGGGGACAGCTCCACGGACCAGGAGGAGCTGCAGAGCCAGACTGGGTCAGCAGGCGATGAGTGGTCGGAGGGACCCAGTGGCACGGAGGGCGAGGGAGCCACACCGAGGAGTCCTCAGCACCATCCACCTCAGCTGAGGACCACAGCAGCTCGGAGGATGACTCCCTTGTGGAGGCGGGTGTCAGCAGCCACCACACCCCAGCTAGTATGTCTGGCCCCGCCACCACCACCGCCCTCCCATTGGCTCCCATTCCAGAGGTCCGTGGAGGCTCCCGTGTTCGGGAGCGTGTCTCCTTCGTGCCAGGCACCGCACCCCCTGCCCCTGTGTCCCCTGCTGCCCTGAGTGAGGAGTCTGTGTACCTACTTCGGCAGCTCCATGTAGGGCAGACAGCAATGCTGAGTGTCCTCCATGCACACACCACTCTGTTGACACAGCTGGTGTCGTTCATGGAGGGCATCTCGACGGGCATGTCTGCCCTACAGAGGAGCAATAGGTCCATGGACTCCTCCCTGACGGCAGCAGTGTCCCTCCTCCAACAGTCCATCACCCCTCCTACCTCTGCCCCATCCACACTTCCTGGCACCCTACCTGTCCCAAGCACATGCACACCTGCACAATCACCCAAACACACAGACATGAGCAGCACAGAAACACACAAAACAAGGGCAAAACGTGCACACAAGCATCCTCAGGGGACTGATACCACACCCACAGGGGATGGGAAACAGACACACACAGGCATCCACAGTCACTCCGCAGTCCTCAAAATCCTCTCCCTCCAAGACCCCTTCCCTTGCCTCACCTGCAACCCCACCTACAAAGCAGCTCTTCCTCTGTGACCTCGGCCTCTTCCCCTCCGATCCCGCTGATCCAGCATACAGGGGGAAGAGGAAGTCCACCCACACAGAGGGGAGTGCCCCTCGCCCCCGGACACCCTCCCCCAGGTGCAGACAGCCTGAGGCCCCCACCCGCAAGTCCCCCCGGTCCCGGAAGAGCAAGACCCCGCCACCGCCCTGCAGGTCAACCACAAAGTCTCCTTCCTCCATCCCTCAGTCACCCACAACACAGGTTCCCCCACCACACCCTGTACCAGGTTCCCCCACCCACAGATACACCATCCCCAAATTGATGCGGCCTTCTCCACCTACCACTTGCTCTTCCAGCCCCACACCCCCGCTGCACATGTTTGTGCCACTGGTGTGGAGACCGTGTCCTCCCCTCTGTCCTGCCCACCTTACCTGAACCCCATTCTACTCCCCCGGAGATGGGCACTGCAGTGGAGTCCACTACCACCACGTCTGACTTGGGCACTGCAGTGGGGAACCTGTCCACTCCATCTGACCAGCCCACTGGAGTTGTGCCGGCACCCACACCATCTGACTCATGCCCCCCAGTTGTGCCGGCACACACCATGTCAGACACCTCCACTGCAGTTGTCAGTGACTCTCCACCACCAGCCACCCCTTCCCTGCCTCCTTCTGGTGAGCCATGATCCTGTCCCTGCAGTGCCTGGCCTGACCCCCCGTATGCCCCTCCGAGGGGAGTGTCCCTGGTTATTAGCAGTGCAGGAAAGCAAAGGGTGACATCTGCCACTGTCACCCTGTTTGGACTTCAGTCATGGACTGGCCATTGGCCTTTGGGTTTTGTCTGGACTTTCTTTTTAATATGACATATGCTGAATAAAGCTCCTTTCAGTTCTCCAGTGGTTTTGCTTCAGATGTACATGATGTTGAGGATGCTAAACATGCCCTTGCTGCAGTGATGGTGATTTTTGCTATCAGGTAAATGAAGTGTTACTGTACAGGACCCCATGTGGTCCAGGGTGAATGTGTCCTATCCTGGGGTGTAGCCATGTCATCCTTTGCAGCAATATGAGGGTGTCATGTTTTTCATATTTACCAATGGGATTCCCTACATGTTTTTGCAATATCACATCTGTGGCTTACACCCCTGCACATCAGATGTGCTTGCCATTGTTCAATTTGTCTATTTCCCTGACCGTGTGACCATCTCCACTGAACATGCAAGTTTGGGCATCAATGGGGAAGGACTCATCTGTGGTATCAGTGCAACTTGCTATACATGTGTATTTGATCGGTGCAGATGATTTTGGTGACACTGCCATGACCACGCTGATGTGACGAGAGCCTTAATTTTGTGCTAATTGTTGACAGAGTGACCAAGTGTTCTGCTGACATGATTGAGCCCTGCAGAGACAACGTATGGCACAGCTTTCCTTACACAGGAGTGAAGTCCCCTCATGGCAGTGTGTAATTCCGTGACATTGCCTGAGCCCAAGGTGTGTGTTGTGTCAGCATGTCTGTGTGTGTTCACTTCCATTTTGCTACGCAGGCTGGGGTCCCTAGTGATGTTCCTGTTTGTGATGCTTGCTGAGCTGAGCAATGTTCCCCCCAAATCTTCGCCCTGGGTTCTCTGTGATGTGGGTGCATGGCACATTACTGGTGATCAGGGTGTCATCCATAGGTGTGTTTGCTGTCAGGGCTGAGTTTGTGGGCAAACGCAGATGAGACACAGTCAGGATTCCCCTTGGCACTTGTTGGTTACACAAGTCATGTAATTTACATTTTGTGTTAGCTTTCAGTGATTGTGACACGTTGTGTGTGTGACTGCTGCCACTCCTCAGGGTCAGAGCTGCAATGTTGGAAGTTGTCTATGTGTGTTCTTTGTGGGTGACCTTGGCTTCTTCATTGGTGTGTGACTGTGGCCGGGATCCCATTGGTTGGTGTGGATTTGACGTCATGCCCATGTACAGCGTACTGTGCAGTGTGTCAGACATTCACAAGTCTTGTTGACTGGCCATGTGTGATGGGTATCTCCACCTTAGTTCCCCCACCACCCCTGGGATTGTCATGGGTGCATGTGCAATGTCACCAGTCCATGTGAGCTTCACTGCTGCACATTGGTGGAGGTCAAGGTGTGTGGTGTTGAGTGTGTGCAAATGAGAGTTGTTGCACGGCTAGACCCCTACCTCCATGTTGGCCTTGGCTGACAGGCCGTGCTGATTGATTTGTGCTTGTGTAGGTGTGATGGTAGTTAGTTGCTCAGGACACATGACTGTGGTTCACAGTGTGTACGACATCTACCTTTGTCATCACAGTGGGATTATCATGCAGGCCAGTGTCACCACAATGTGGGGTCCCTGGGGGTAGTGCTGTGGTGGGTCTGTCTCTTGCTATGTTAGTTGCTGTTCCTACAAGCTTGTGTGACATGTGTAATTTGGGCTCCCTCTCATCTAACAATGCCTGATTGCCCACATAGGGGAATCCGATCCATGAGTTACTTTTGTGTGGCACTGTATTGACATCTGTGTAATAGGGATTCAGGCCTCCTCATGTGTTGTGTGGTTGCCTGGGGACACTGGCACACACCCCCATCACCTGTTGTGTTTGATATGCAGTGTGAGTCGGCCTGTTTGTGCATTTGCACCACTGCATTGGCATTTCTTTAGTGTGCCATTGGCTGTATGTTGTTTGGTGGTTTTCCCTTGCTGTCCCTGGGACTCCTAGGTCATCAGTCAGCACAATAATCATGGTTTGTATGTTCTATTGCTGCCATGGAATGGTATTTGTTCACCTCACATCTACAGTCTCCACAGGATATCTACATTTGTGTGTCCATTGGTGCTGATGTGTGGGTCTGCATTATGATGGTCACTTCTGTCATTGTGTTATTCGTGAATGTTGACAATGTGAGCCCCCATGGGTGATGTTTGTCTGCACATGGCCAAAGCGATGTTTCATTGGCACTGCACTGTTTGCCTCACCCAATCTATGTTGCTATGGGACACAAGCACTACTATGCCACTGATGTGTTTGTTGTTGTGTGACCAGGAATCATCCATGCAGTTTGGCATTTGCAGCTTTTCACATGACAACACTTACATTTTGGTCACTGTGGTGATGGGGCTTTAGTCCCCATTGCCACAATGTTCAAAATGTGCTTCAGCTATGGACCCCACACTTACCTTTTGGTCACTGTGATGATGGGGTGTTAGACCCCATTGCCACAATGTTCAAAATGTGCTTCAGCTATGGACCCCACACTTACCTTTTGTTCACTGTGATGATGGGGTGTTAGACCCCATTGCCACACTGTTCAAAATGTGCTTCAGCTATGGACCCCACACTTACCTTTTGGTCACTGTGATGATGGGGTGTTAGACCCCATTGCCACAATGTTCAAAATGTGCTTCAGCTATGGACCCCACACTTACATTTTGGTCACTGTGGTGATGGGGTGTTAGACCCCATTACCACAATGTTCAAAATGTGCTTCAGCTATGGACCCCACACTTACCTTTTGGTCACTTTTGGTGATGGGGGTGTGGACCCCATTGCCACAGTGGTCATGGTCTGCTTGCATTGTGGAGGCCACACACATTTATGTGTGACACATGTGATAGGGGGTCACATTGTATGTTCAATGTCATGTTCAGTGTTGTAGGCATTTGACACAGACTACACACGCTTGTCATGGTGTTGGGGGGATGTATTTTTCAGACATTCCTTATGTTGGAGTATGCTGGTTGTGTCATGCATTACCCGTCCTATGAGTACTGGTTGTGTGGGTGGTAGGCATCCAGACCCCCATGAGTAGGGGTGGTGGTAGTGGTAGGCATCCATCCCCCTATGAGTGGGGATGGTAGTAGTGACAGGCATCCAGGCCCCCATGAGTAGGGGTGGTGGTAGTGGTAGGCATCCATCCCCCTATGAGTGGGGATGGTAGTAGTGACAGGCATCCAGGCCCCCATGAGTAGGGGTAGTGGTAGTGGTAGGCATCCATCCCCATATGAGTGGGGATGGTAGTAGTGGCAGGCATCCATCCCCGTATGAGTGGGGAGGGTAGTAGTGACAGGCATCCAGGCCCCCCTGAGTAGGGGTGGTGGTGGTGGTAGTGGTAGGAGGCATCCAGGCCCCCCTGAGTAGGGGTGGTGGTAGTGGTAGGCATCCATCCCCCTATGAGTGGGGATGGTAGTAGTGACAGGCATCCAGGCCCCCATGAGTAGGGGTGGTGGTAGTGGTAGGCATCCATCCCCCTATGAGTGGGGATGGTAGTAGTGGCAGGCATCCATCCCACTATGAGTGGGGAGGGTAGTAGTGACAGGCATCCAGGCCCCCTGAGTAGGGGTGGTGGTAGTGGTAGGCATCCATCCCCCTATGAGTGGGGATGGTAGTAGTGACAGGCATCCAGGCCCCCATGAGTAGGGGTGGTGGTAGTGGTAGGCATCCATCCCTCTATGAGTGGGGATGGTAGTAGTCGCAGGCATCCATCCCCCTATGAGTGGGGAGGGTAGTAGTGACAGGCATCCAGGCCCCCCTGAGTAGGGGTGGTGGTAGTGGTAGGCATCCATCCCCCTATGAGTGGGGATGGTAGTAGTGACAGGCATCCAGGCCCCCATGAGTGGGGGTGGTGGTAGTGGTAGGCATCCATCCCCCTATGAGTGGGGATGATAGTAGTGGCAGTCATCCATCCCCCTATGAGTGGGGAGGGTAGTAGTGACAGGCATCCAGGCCCCCCTGAGTAGGGGTGGTGGTAGTGGTAGGCATCCATCCCCATATGAGTGGGGATGGTAGTAGTGGCAGGCATCCATCCCCCTATGAGTGGGGAGGGTAGTAGTGACAGGCATCCAGGCCCCCTGAGTAGGGGTGGTGGTAGTGGTAGGAGGCATCCAGGCCCCCTGAGTAGGGGTGGTGGTAGTGGTAGGCATCCATCCCCCTATGAGTGGGGATGGTAGTAGTGACAGGCATCCAGGCCCCCATGAGTAGGGGTGGTGGTAGTGGTAGGCATCCATCCCCTATGAGTGGGGATGGTAGTAGTGGCAGGCATCCATCCCCCTATGAGTGGGGAGGGTAGTAGTGACAGGCATCCAGGCCCCCATGAGTAGGGGTGGTGGTAGTGGTAGGCATCCATCCCCCTATGAGTGGGGATGGTAGTAGTGACAGGCATCCAGGCCCCCATGAGTAGGGGTGGTGGTAGTGGTAGGCATCCATCCCCATATGAGTGGGGATGGTAGTAGTGGCAGGCATCCATCCCCTATGAGTGGGGAGGGTAGTAGTGACAGGCATCCAGGCCCCCTGAGTAGGGGTGGTGGTAGTGGTAGGCATCCATCCCCTATGAGTGGGGATGGTAGTAGTGGCAGGCATCCATCCCCCTATGAGTGGGGATGGTAGTAGTGACAGGCATCCATCCCCCTATGAGTGGGGATGGTAGTAGTGACAGGCATCCAGGCCCCCATGAGTAGGGGTGGTGGTAGTGGTAGGAGGCATCCAGGCCCCCCTGAGTAGGGGTGGTGGTAGTGGTAGGCATCCATCCCCCTATGAGTGGGGATGGTAGTAGTGGCAGGCATCCATCCCCCTATGAGTGGGGAGGGTAGTAGTGACAGGCATCCAGGCCCCCCTGAGTAGGGGTGGTGGTAGTGGTAGGCATCCATCCCCCTATGAGTGGGGATGGTATTAGTGGTAGGCATCCATCCCCCTATGAGTGGGGAGGGTAGTAGTGACAGGCATCCAGGCCCCCTGAGTAGGGGTGGTGGTAGTGGTAGGCATCCATCCCCCTATGAGTGGGGATGGTAGTAGTGACAGGCATCCAGGCCCCCATGAGTAGGGGTGGTGGTAGTGGTAGGCATCCATCCCCATATGAGTGGGGATGGTAGTAGTGGCAGGCATCCATCCCCCTATGAGTGGGGAGGGTAGTAGTGACAGGCATCCAGGCCCCGCTGAGTAGGGGTGGTGGTAATGGTAGGAGGAATCCAGGCCCCCCTGAGTAGGGGTGGTGGTAGTGGTAGGCATCCATCCCCCTATGAGTGGGGATGGTAGTAGTGGCAGGCATCCATCCCCCTATGAGTGGGGAGGGTAGTAGTGACAGGCATCCAGGCCCCCCTGAGTAGGGGTGGTGGTAGTGGTAGGCATCCATCCCCCTATGAGTGGGGATGGTATTAGTGGTAGGCATCCATCCCCCTATGAGTGGGGAGGGTAGTAGTGACAGGCATCCAGGCCCCCTGAGTAGGGGTGGTGGTAGTGGTAGGCATCCATCCCCCTATGAGTGGGGATGGTAGTAGTGACAGGCATCCAGGCCCCCATGAGTAGGGGTGGTGGTAGTGGTAGGCATCCATCCCCCTATGAGTGGGGATGGTAGTAGTGACAGGCATCCAGGCCCCCATGAGTAGGGGTGGTGGTAGTGGTAGGCATCCATCCCCTATGAGTGGGGATGGTATTAGTGGTAGGCATCCATCCCCCTATGGGTGGGGAGGGTAGTAGTGACAGGCATCCAGGCCCCATGAGTAGGGGTGGTGGTAGTGGTAGGCATCCATCCCCCTATGAGTGGGGATGGTAGTAGTGACAGGCATCCAGGCCCCCATGAGTAGGGGTGGTGGTAGTGGTAGGCATCCATCCCCCTATGAGTGGGGATGGTAGTAGAGACAGGCATCCAGGCCCCCATGAGTAGGGGTGGTTGTAGTGGTAGGCATCCATCCCCCTTTGAGTGGGGAGGGTAGTAGTGGCAGGCATCCATCCCCATATGGGTGGGGAGGGTAGTAGTGACAGGCATCCAGACCCCCCTGAGTAGGGGTGGTGATAGTGGTAGGCATCCATCCCCCTATGGTTGTGTATGGCATTGGTGATAGCCATCCCGCCCCTATGGTTCTGCTGTTGCTAGTGTACGTCATTTGTGCATCCCTATGTGTGTGTGACATATTTCGGGTACGTGTTGTTTGTTTGTGTTGTGGGTGTTTGACTTACCGTCTGCGCCGTACGCGTCCGTACCGGTCCCGGTAATAGATGTAGAGTATTGGTAGGACCTGCGCGATGGGATTCATGATTGGTTCGTCTCGTTCGGGTTTCTCGTGGCTTCGACTCGTACTCGTCACTGGCTTGTCCGTCTCGTCGCCGTGGATCATCTTGTGGCGCGAATCGGTGCTTATGTACAGATCTCCCGGATGCTCAAACGTGCCGGATGTAGCGACGGGTTCGGCACGTACGGAAGGCGCATCGTACTAGTCCGGCCGGAAGGTGCTGTGTATTTGCTTCCGTGCGACTCGAATCAGCATTTACGGATCCGGCTCGGGCGGGGAACAGGAGCTGAAATGGGTAAGTACAGCTCGCTCGGAATCTGGGCTGTTGTGCACATCGTACTTGTTCGTTCGGACGAGTGTTCGAATCGGTCGGGAAACACGCGTTCGGCTTGTATTTTTTCCGGACGAATACTGTTAGGTGCGCATCCGGCCGAGATCGGAATCGACCCCTAAGTCTTTGGGAATGTACACCTTTGCCGCTGGCACTGGCTGTGCCCTGCCACCATTTGAACTGGACTCCACCTGTTTAGCCTTAATGTCCAGTTCCCTCATGCTTATCTCATGAGCTAAGAGAATCTTCTTCTCTTCCAAGGCGAGAGCGTTCTTGCTCTCCTCTGCTCGCTTTTCACTTTCAATGAGCAGCTTTTTCTTATCTGCTTGAGCCTTAAGTTTTAAAACCTCCAACTCATGCTCTCTGACCCTTTGGTTTTCCTCCAGCTCCTCTGGGGAAAAGCTCCTGCCGGAATGGTTACTACCAGCCCCTGAGGCTGGTCCTCCCACCGGCAAATCCTGTGGACCAAATCCATTCCCTGGGTCATCCTCTTCCACCTCAGCATCACCTGTCTCCTGAGCCTCTTTGGCTTCCCACCAGGCCCTCAAGGCCGTTTGCAGCTCCTCCTTCTTGGCGCTACTTTTCATGGGACATCCCAAAGCTCTGCAGAATTGCCTCAATTGATCAACTTTGTAGGTAAGCAATGCCTCAATGTCGAATTCCAATTCTGCAACCTCACTGGCTACCTGACTCCTTTGAGACATGATGTGTGGCTTAAAGGTCACTCAAAAATAGAACCAAAAAATCAAAAACACAATATGTGGTTGCGTCGTGGTCTGCGCTAAAACTAGTGATGTACACCAATCACTGTGAGTCAATTGCAAATACAAGTTCAAATCCCAACCGCTGATCACCAAATGTTAGAACTGGGGGTCTCTAGTTGGTTGAGGTAGGTACCTTAGTCCAAATAGGGACCCTTGCTTCTAGTCAGGGAAAGGAGGGACACACTCTTAGATAACCCCTGCTCACCCTCTGGTAGCTTGGCACGAGCAGCCAGGCTTATCTCCAAGGCAATGAGTAAAGTATTTGCAACCACACTCCCAGTAACACAGTGATAACACCACAAATGGACACCACACTGATTTTGTAAAAATAGCGGTATCTTTATCAAAAGAAATACGATGAGACCAAACGATAGAAATCCAACATATGCGTATTCGTAATATTTCACTTTGCTGGTTATTAGGCCAACAATCACTTGTAGGTTCTTGCGGTATTAATGAGCAGTTCACGATGATCTAATGCAGTCCTAATGCAATGCTATGCAGTTTGTAATGCAGTTCGTAATGTAGAAATAAGACAGTCCTTAATGCAAGTACTAATGCAGTTCGTAACGCAGGAATAATGCAGTTCGTAATGCAAGAATAATGCAGTTCGTAATGCAAGAATAATGCGGTTCGTAATGCAAGAATAATGCAGTTCGTAATGCAAGAATAATGCAGTTCGTAATGCAAGGATAATGCAGTTTGTAATGCAAGGAATAATGCAGTTCATAATGCAAGAATAATGCAGTTCGTAATGCAAGAATAATGCAATAAGCCAATCTGCGCGATCAGCTCGGGCACCACTAGGCCCCAACAACAGAGACAACGGTCGTAAGCTTAAAGGGGCGGCCCCGGTGCTGCTGGGCAGGTACGGGCCGCTCGGGGACTCAGCGCGTCTAACGCGGTGCAGCGGGAGAGAGATCGGAGCACTCCTGTACTCCTCCTGCATGCCTCCCCAGGCCACACACGCTTGCGGCTCCCGACCGGAGTCCGAGCCTTACCTGGGGGTGCGCTGCTTCGCTCTGTCTCTCTCTCCCCGCTCGTCGGACGTCGTGCTGGGCGGCCCCAATGACGTTGCAGCTCCGTGGCTAGGCGACGCTGTAGCCGGACGGGTTACGGCGTTGCCTTCTCCTTCGTTGACGATCTTGGGCAGATTCCTCTTGGCAAACAACGATCACGATCCCTTTCACCTTGCAGCGTCCTTAGCTTCAAGAAATCCTTTAGCACGTTGCGGCTTGGGCCGGCGGCGGTGATCCTTACTCACAGCCTCAGTTACGATGACGGCTCGGGCCACAAACGGCAATGCAGCAGCTTGGACGATGTTTCACGCTGCGGGGGCAATGCGGTCACGGGGCACCTCGTAAACGGCACCACAGACGACACGGCAGTCTCAGGCGTGCAAAAGCACACGCACCAAGCGTCGCTGAGACACAGTTGGAAACTTTGATGTTCCTGAGTTTCCACAACAGGGGACCAGCTCTCCTCGGGCCCTTGGAGACAAGTTACTTCAGGACAGAGCACACAGCAAAGTCCTTTTAAGCAGGGGGACACAGCACACAGCAAAGTCCCTTGTCCTCTCCTTAGTCAAAGCAGCAAACTGCAGGCCAGCCCCAGAACACACAGCAAGGGCAGTCCTTCTCTTCAGTCTCTTCAGCTGTTCTTCTTTGGCAGAGGTTCCTCTTGATCATGAAGTAGTTTCAATACTTTTCAGTCTTGAGTTCAGTCTTGAGTTCAGGGGTTTCAGCTCTCACATTTATACCCCTAAATGCCTTTGAAGTCTTTGTGTTTAGGGGGCTCTGAGCCCGGTCCAAACCAGCTCTGGGTGTCTTCCTGCCAGTGCACACCCTTTTCCTTTGATAGTGAGGGTCTGGGCCTCAGACGCTCCGCAGGATCCCTTAGTGGCAGCAGCACAGCCCTCCTCACATCCAGGGGGCTACTCCTCCCATCACACCAAATGCAGGCCAGCATGTTGCTGTCCCACCTACTCCTCCCTGATGTCAGGACACCTCCCCAGACCCTGTCACATCCAAACCCAGACAGTCAATACACAACCAGGCCGAGGCACGCAGGATGGTTAGGACAAGAAACCAGCCACTTCTAAAAGCGTGGTTTCTAAACACACAATTTAAAAACCATCTTCATAAAAAGATGTGTTATTAAATTCTGAGTTCAGGCACACTAAACTCCATCTCTCCATCTTATGCCGATGGGAAGATATGCTGGAAACATGTGACACAGCATTCCCCATTTTGTCCTATGGGCAAGATGGCCTTGCAACAGTGAAAAACGAAATTGGCAGTATTTCACTGTCAGGACATGGTACACACCTCAGTACATGTCCTACCTTTCACATACACTGCACCCTGCCCAGGGGGGTACCTTGGGCCTGCTATAGGGGTGTCTGATGTGCATTAAAAAAAAAGGAAGGGTAAGGCCTGGCAAGTGGGTGCACTTGTCAGGACAACCAGGCAGTTAATAAACTGCGCGCAGGCACTGCAGTGGCAGGCCTGAGATCTCTCTTTAGGGCTACTTATGTGGGTGGCACAATTAGTGCTGCAGGCCCACTAGTAGCATTTGCATTACCAGCCCTGGCACACATAGTGCACTTTACTAGGGACTTTACTGGCAAGACAAACATACCAATTAGGGACAACCAATTACCATAACACTTTATACAGGGAGCACTTGCACTTTGACACTGGTCAGCAGTGGCAAAGTGCCCAAAGCATCTAAGTCGGTAACACCATGTCAGAAAAAGGTCTAGGAGGAAGGCAAAACGTTTAAGGAACTTTAGCCAAAAAGGGCCAAGTTCAACACCTTTCATCTGCATTAGCCATCTGAGAGGTCTGTGATCAGTTTGAACTAGGAAGTGAGTACCAAACAAGTATGGTCTCAGCTTCTTCAGGGACCAAACCACAGCAAAGGCCTCCCTCTCAATGGCACTCCAACGCTGGTCCCTGGGGAGAAGCCTTCTGCTTATAAAAGCAACAGGTTGGTCTTGGCCTTCATCATTGATCTGGGATAGGACCGCTCCTATCCCTAGCTCAGAGGCATCAGTCTGCACAATGAACTGCTTGGCATAGTCTGGAGCTTTGAGAATTGGTGCTGAGCACATAGCCTCTTTCAGGGTGTCAAAAGCCTTTTGACAACTAACTGTCCAGTTTACCTTCTTGGGCATCTTCTTGGAGGTGAGTTCTGTGAGGGGAGCCACAATGGACCCATATCCCTTCACAAACCTCCTGTAGTACCCAGTCAAGCCAAGGAATGCCCTGACTTGGGTTTGGGTTGTTGGAGCTGCCCAGTCCAGGATGGCCTGGATCTTGGGCTGTAAGGGTTGTACCTGGCCTCCACCAACAAGGTGGCCCAAGTACAGCACAGTTCCCTGCCCTATCTGGCATTTGGATGCCTTGATAGTTAGGCTTGCAGTTTGCAGGGCATTTAAAACCTTCCCTAGGTGGATCAGGTGATCCTGCCAGGTGGAGCTAAAGACAGCAATATCATCCAGATAAGCTGCACTAAAGGACTCCAATCCATCAAGGACTTGGTTCACCAACCTCTGGAAGGTGGCAGGGGCATTCTTTAAACCAAAGGGCATAACAGTAAACTGATAATGCCCATCAGGGTGTGGAGAATGCTGTCTTTTCTTTTGCTCCTGGGGCCATGCCAATTTGCCAGTACCCTGCAGTTAAGTCAAAGGTACTTAGAAATGTGGCTGCACCCAATTTGTCTATCAACTCATCTGCTCTTGGGATGGGGTGAGCATCTGTCTTGGTGACAGAGTTGAGCCCTCTATAGTCCACACAGAACCTCATTTCTCTCTTTCCACCCTGTGGATGAAGTTTGGGCACTAGAACCACTGGGCTGGCCCAGGGGCTCTCAGAGGGTTCAATAACCCCTAACTCCAGCATCTTGCTGACTTCAGCTCTGATGCTTTCTTTGACATGATCAGACTGTCGATAGATTTTGATTTTGACAGGTGAACTGTCACCAGTGTCCACATCATGGGTACACCAGTTTGTCTGACCACGGGTCAAGGAAAAGAGCTTAGCATACTGTTGCAAGAATTGCTTGCAATCAGTCTGCTGTTGGGCAGAGAGGGTGTCTGAAAAGACAACTCCATCCACTGACCCATCTTTTGGGCTGTATGAGAGGAGGTCAGGGAGAGGTTCACTCTCTGTCTCCTGATCCTCAACAGTCACCATCAGCATGGTGATGTCAGCCCTGTCATGGTAGAGCTTCAGGGGGTTCACATGGATAACCCTTTTGGGTGTCCTGCTTGTGCCCAGGTCAACCAAGTAGATGACCTCACTCTTTTTTGCTAGGATAGGGTAAGGGCCACTCCATCTGTCCTGGAGTGCCCTTGGTGACACTGGCTCCAAAACCCACACCTTTTGCCCAGGTTGAAATTCAACCAGTGCAGCTTTTTGGTCATACCAGTGCTTCTGAAGCTCCTGGCTGGCCTCAATATTTTTGGATGCCTTTTCCATGTACTCAGCCATTCTGGACCTTAGGCCAAGCACATAGTCCACAATATCTTGTTTAGGTTCTTGGAGAGGCTTCTCCCAACCCTCTTTTACAAGACAGAGTGGTCCCCTCACAGGATGGCCAAACAGAAGTTCAAAGGGGGGGAAACCCTACTCCCTTCTGTGGTACCTCTCTGTAAGCGAAAAGCAGACATGGTAAGAGGACATCCCATCTCCTTTTGAGTTTTTCAGGGAGCCCCATAATCATGCCTTTCAATGTCTTGTTGAATCTCTCAACAAGGCCATTGGTTTGTGGGTGATAGGGTGTAGTAAACCTGTACTGCACTCCACACTCTTTCCACATGTGTTTTAGGTAAGCAGACATGAAGTTGGAACCTCTGTCTGAAACCACCTCCTTAGGAAACCCTACTCTGGTGAAGACACCAATGAGGGCCTTGGCTACTGCAGGAGCTGTAGTAGTCCTAAGGGGAATTTCTTCAGGGTACCTAGTGGCATGGTCCACTACCACTAGAATGAATTTGTTCCCTGATGCGGTGGGGGGTTCAAGTGGACCCACGATGTCCACCCCTACCCTTTCAAAGGGAACCCCCACCACAGGCAGTGGTATCAGGGGGGCCTTTGAGGGGCCACCTGTCTTGCCACTGGCCTGACAGGCGACACAGGAGCTGACAAACTCCTTTACTTTTTGGTGCATCTGGGGCCAGTAAAAGTGGCTAACTAGCCTTTCCCAAGTCTTGGTTTGGCCCAGATGTCCAGCTAAGGGAATGTCATGAGCTAAAGTTAGGAGAAAGTCCCTGTACTTCTGAGGCACTACCACTCTCCTAGTGGCTCCAGGGTTGGGGTCTTTGGCCTCAGTGTACAGTAGTCCCTCTTCCCAATAAACTCTGTGGGTCCCACTGACATCTCCTTTTTCCTGGGTAGCAGCTTGCTGCCTCAGGCTTTCAAGAGTTGGACAGTCCTGCTGTCCAAGGCACAGCTCTTCCCTAGAGGGTCCCACTGGGCCTAAGAGTTCAACCTGGTAAGGGTCAAGTTCCATGGGCTCAGTTCCCTCTGGGGTGTCCAAGTCCTCTCCCTGAGGAGAGGGTTCCTGATCCGGTTGCTGTACAGAAGCTGGTTCCCCAGTCTTCTTACCTTTTCTCTTGTAAGGTTAGGCCATACTTTCAGGCTCCAATACTCCTTTTTCACCCTGTCTCTTGCTCTGTGCTCCTGTTTTTACACACACCAATTCAGGGATATCCAGCATTGCTGCATGGGCTTTTAGTTCAACCTCAGCCCATGCTAAAGTTTCCAGGTCATTGCTAAGCAGACATGCAGCTGGTAACTTTGGAGAGACCACTGCCTGTTTTAGGCCAGAACCCCCCCCCCCCCCAGTCTAATGTCACCAGTGGTAACACTGTCAGCATTGGTGAGTGGGATGGGCAGTCAAAATATCGAATTTTAAATATCGACCTACACTAATATCGAGTTTTTAATATCGTAGGGACAGAATATCGAAGTCAAGAATATCGTTGACCAGAATATCGACTTTAAGGTAAGTAATATCGATTTTTTTAATACCGAAGTAAGTAATATCGAAGTCATTAATATCGTTAGGAAAAATATAGTTGTAAATAATATCGATTTTTTTTTTTTCTGTTATGTATTTTATATGTATGTTTAACATTTTTTTAAAGTTTTTACATTATTTTTAAATATATGTATTAAATGTTTAGAAAATAGTAATTTTTTTAAAGGAAATTTTGCGTTTTAGAATCAGAGCGGGTTGTGGGTTTATAGTGGAATAGGGTGGGAAGTAATTTAATTATAATTAATTAATTAATATGTTTTTATTTATTGTTATTCATTGTTAATTTATTGTTAATTAATTATTAAATGGTAATTAATTTATATTAATTGGTTAATTTATAGTTATATTAATTATAATTAATTGTTATTAATTTTTATTGATTGTTATTGTTAATTAATTTATTGTAAATTAATTATTAATTGGTAATTAATTTTAATTCATTGATTAATTGGTAATTAAATTTATTATGTTATTTTTAATGTGTAGCGGGTTGTGGGTTTATATAATTAATTAATATGGTTTTATTTATTGTTATTCATTGTTAAGTAATTATTAATTGGTAATTAATTTATAATAATTGGTTAATTTATAATTATATTAATTATAATTAATTTATTATTAATTTTTATTTATTGTTATTGTTAATTACTTTATTGTAAATTAATTATTAATTGGTAATTAATTTTAATTAATTGGTTAATTGGTAATTAAATTAATTATGTTTTTTTAATGTGTAGCGGGTTGTGGGTTTATAGGGGAATAGGGTGGGAAGTAATTTAAATATAATTAATTAGTTAATATGTGTATATTTATTGTTATTGATTATTAATTTATTGTTAATTAATTATTAATTGGTAATTAATTTTTATTAATTGGTTAATTAAAAATTATATTAATGATAATTTTATTTTTTTATTTTTTATTTATTGTTATTGTTAATTAATTTATTGTTACTTAATTATTAATTGGTAATTAATTTTTATTAATTGATTAATTGATAATTACATTAATTGTGTTATTTTTTTATGTGTAGCGCATTGTGTGTTTATAGGGGAATAGGGTGGGGAGTAATTTAATGTTATTTAAGTAAATATTAATTTAATTTAATAGGTATTTATTAATAATTATTTTGTTAAATAATTATTAATATGTTATTTATTTAAAAAAAAGTTAATTTATAAGTATGTTAATTTAACCCCTACGCGATCCTACATTTTCCTTTCTGTTGCACTCACTGGAGTGGGAATAGTAATTTTTACCCCTACGCTATCCAACACTTTCCCTACTGTTGCACTCACTGGAGTGGGAATAGTAATTTTTACCCCTACGCTATCCAACACTTTCCCTATTGTTGCACTCACTGGAGTGGGAATAGTAATTTTTACCCTCCGCTATCCAACACTTTCCCTACTGTTGCACTCACTTTAGTGGGAATAGTAATTTTTACCCCTCCGCTATCCAACACTTTCCCTACTGTTGCACTCACTGGAGTGGGAATAGTATTTTTAACCCCTATGCTATCCAACACTTTCCCTACTGTTGCACTCACTGGAGTGGGAATAGTAATTTTTACCCCTACGCTATCCAACACTTTCCCTACTGTTGCACTCACTGGAGTGGGAATAGTAATTTTAACCCCTACGCTATCCAACACTTTCCCTACTGTTGCACTCACTGGAGTGGGAATAGTCATTTTTACCCCTACGCTATCCAACACTTTCCCTACTGTTGCACTCACTGGAGTGGGAATAGTAATTTTTACCCATCCACTATCCAACACTTTCCCTAATGTTGCACTCACTGGAGTGGGAATAGTAATTTTTAACCCCCCGCTATCCAACACTTTCCCTACTGTTGCACTCACTGGAGTGGGAGTAGTAATTTTACCCCTACGCTATCCAACACTTTCCCTACTGTTGCACTCACTGGAGTGGCAATAGTAATTTTACCCCTACGCTATCCAACACTTTCCCTACTGTTGCACTCACTGGAGTGGGAATAGTAATTTTAACCCCTACGCTATCCAACACTTTCCCTACTGTTGCACTCACTGGAGTGGGAATAGTAATTTTAACCCCTACGCTATCCAACACTTTCCCTACTGTTGCACTCACTGGAGTGGGAATAGTAATTTTTACCCCTACGCTATCCAACACTTTCCCTACTGTTGCACTCACTGGAGTGGGAATAGTAATTTTAACCCCTACGCTATCCAACACTTTCCCTACTGTTGCACTCACTGGAGTGGGAATAGTAATTTGTACCCCTACGCTATGCAACACTTTCCCTACTGTTGCACTCACTGGAGTGGGAATAGTAATTTGATTTTCTCCGCTACCTAATATTTTGGGGCCAATTCCGATTCAGGCAGGAAATCTCTCCGACCGAGCCGGACCCGGAGAGATTTCCGACCGAATCGGACCCCAGCAGCCCGACCGAATGAGTACGATGCGTCCGTATGCTATCGGACTCGATTCGGTCGGACTCCCATTGAAGTCAATGGGAGCTGGACGTACAACGCATACGCGGGCTCCCATTGACTCAATGGGTGCGTCGTGAACAAGGGCGCCCCCTACAGCGGGTACGCGTCGCAGCGACTCGCGCCGTACATGCACAGGTAGGGGGGACCCATGGGTCCCCCCTGTGTGCGACTCGCACGGCTACGCGTACAGCGGGGTCCGACACGGACCCCCAAAGTCCAGCTCCGACTGCTCTTTGGAGCCGGACTGCGCAACTCGGTCGGACTGCTCGAGGCCCGCATCGTACTTACCCGGCCGGGAAACGTCTCCATTGCGCGGTGCGAGTCGTGTCCGTGCGAGTCGGTCGGAGCGGTCGGCTTTCGCGAACGAGTCGGTCGGTGCGGTTGGGTCTCGCGAACGAGTCGGTCGGAGATTTCGCATCGTACTCGCTCGCCCGGACGCACGTACGAATCAGTCTGGAAACAGGGCTCCGAATCGGATCCGGTAAAGCCGAATCCGATTCGGAGCCCTACCGGCCGAGATCGAAATCGGCCCCTTTGTATTTTTTAGCTAATGTACTGTATAATTATTTTTTAAAAGATTTAAAATAATTTTAATTTTTTTTAATTTGCTACATATATTTATTTAATTTTTATTTATATTATTGTTTTATGTGTATAGATGTATTTATAATTAGGGCTCCCGGTTTTATGGTATTTGTTTTTTGTCATTTCCGTCTGTATTTATCCATATTTATTTTTGTTAACTTTATCTGTATTTATCCATATTTACTATAGGTTTTGTGAAAAAAGTAAAGCTGAAACTGGTATTTTTCCACATTTAATTAACCAATAAATATGCAGTCATGCTTGAAAGCCTGTCAGGTTTCAGTGATATGAACACCCGCAGAAGATAAATCAATGCACCTATATGAAAATATGCACATTTGAGTATCAGCCTTGTGAATAGCTACTGCTGTTTAAGCCTCTTTACTAAAATTCCTTTCTTTTTAACCCCTTACCTATCAATCAATACAGTTATTGGCCTGGCAGTCATGGCAAAGTGTAACTAGAATCACTCAAAAAGCACCCAATTTCCGTTTTTATCCACATTTAAAAATAAATACAGACAAGAAAATAAATGGTTTTCTGTCTGTATTTATCTGTAAAAATCAGTAAAAACGGAAAACAGGAGCCTTATTTATAATTTATAAAAATAAATTAAAAATGTATAAGTTATTAAAATAAATATTAAAACATATTAATAAGTAAGTATATATATATTATATATTATATGTATATGTTTAATGTATTTTTAAATTATATATATTACTTATACATTTTTAAGCATTTTAAAATATTTTTAACTGTTTCTTTTAATTATATGTATTATTTACTTTATTTTACAATATTTTTTTAACTTAAATTAAAAACGATATTTTTAACAACGATATTTTTGACATCAATATTTTTTTTTCTATATTTTTGTACTTACCTTAATGTAGATAGGATGTCGATATTCTTGTCTTCGATATTTTTGCTGCGATATTTTTGTAGGTCGATATTGTGACCTTCGATATTTAGTCAGTGATTCGGTGACTGGGTAAGTTTTCCCAATCAAGTATTGCTCAGGGGAAACCAGTGTGTCTCTCACCATAGTGACACTGGCACCTATATCCCTCAGAGCTTCTATCCTAGTTCCATTAATCCAGGGATATTGTAGGTACTTTTTGAAGTTGGGTGGCCACACAGCTACAGTGGCAAACTCAACTTCCCCTTCTGAAATTAGAACTGCTTCAGTGTGCAACCCGATTTGCTCTTGGCACACTGCTGATCCCAACTGGAGACTAGCTACCCCAGGAGTAGCTGTAGTAGGACAAGGGGCCTTCTTGGTTGGGCAAGCTGCATCTCCAGTCAAGTGTCCCAACTTCTTACAGTTGTTACACCAGGCCTTTGAGGGATCAAAGTTCTTTCCCCTGTATGGATTATTGGGCTGGGAAGGTATTTGGGGCCCAGCCCCCTGAGCAGGTTTCTGGGGCCCTTTAGAAGACTCAGGCTTTTTATCTTGGGGATTCTCACCACCTTTCCCCTGGGGAGGTTTTGTGACCCCTTTCTTTCTTTTGGTCACCCCCAGTGGTTGTTTAGTCACCCTTGTCTTGACCCAGTGGTCTGCCTTCTTTCCCAATTCTTGGGGAGAAATTAGACCTAGGTCTACCAAATGCTGATGTAACTTTTCATTAGTGTAATTACTTAAAATATGTTCCTTCATAAACAGATTGTAAAGTCCATTGAAATCATACAGTTAGGGCCCGATTCTGATGCGGGTTGGAAAAGCTTCCCGACCGAATCGGTTGGGAAATGGTTTCCGACCCACTCAGATCGGGAGAGTCCGACCGGCGGAGTACGATGGATCTGTATGCTTCCAGATACGATTTGGTTGGACTCCCATTGACTTCAATGGGAGGATATGCTCCTAACCGCATCATAATTGGGCCCTCGGTCAGGAAGACAAGTTCCCGATCCGATTTGGAAGGAGCAAATGCCGTTAGGAGGCCTTCCTAACCGCATCAGAATCAGGCCCTAGGTGGGAATGCTTTCCTAACCGCATCAGAATCAGGCCCATTGTGTCCAGTAAACCAACCATCTAGTGTTTTAACTGAGTAGTCTACAAAGTCAATCCAGGATTGGTTTTGGGTCTTGTGAGCCCCCCTGAATCTAATTCTGTATTCCTCAGTTGTGAGTCCAAATCCCTCAATCAGAGTTTTCTTCATGAGTTCATAAGACCCAGCATCTGCCCCTGTAAGGGTCAGGAGTCTGTCTCTGCAGTTACCAGAGAACAGTTCCCAAAAGAGTGCCCCCCAGTGTGACTTCTTCACCTTTCTCATTTCACAAGCCCTCTCAAAGGCTGTGAACCATTTTGTGATATCATCACTCTCCTCATATTTAGGGACAATCCTTTTGGGGATTTTAGGATCATAAGATTGCTCTCTATCCTTATTTAGTATATTGCTGCCACCATTGATGGGAGCTAAGCCCATCTCTGCTCTTTCTTTCTCTAGAGCCAGCAACCTGGTCTCTAGATCCAGCCTTTTGGTCAGCCTTGCTAAAAGGCTGTCCTCCTCATTGAGGCTGTCCTCAATGTCCTCAGAAATGCCTGACCCACCTGTGTGAGATCTAGGCACTGAGAGGTTGATTCTTGGAGTCAGGGCTATTGGAGCCCTTTTCTCCCTAAGCAGTGAAGGAGGTAGATCTACCTGGTCATCCTCTTCCACTCCTTCCCCATCTGACTGGTCATCACCTTGTTCAGAGGGGTGGTCCTTAGCATACCCAGCCAACAGCTCCTGGAGCTTTTGTTTGGTGGGATGGGGACCCATGGCTATGTTTCTGATTTTACATAGGGACCTTACCTCCTTGAAATACAAGTGAAGGTAGGTGGTGAGGTCAAGCTCCCCAATCCTGTCCTCTATGTCATTGTGGGTATTTTCACTAATAGCTGGGTTCTTGTTTTGAGACATGTTAAAAAAAATCTTCTAACCCCTCTACCCTTGACTAAAGTGACTTTTAGTTTTCTAAAATGCTAAAGGGACTTAACCAAGGACCTAACAAGACTTTTAGTAATTTTTGCAAAAATGGCAATTTGAAAAAATCAGAATTCTAAAGACAATTTAAGAGTTTTGTCATGTGATCAGGTGGTAACCAAGTAGTCCAACAAATGCAAAGTTGTATTTCTCACCGCTGATCCATCAATGTAGGAAGCTGGCTCTGTATATACTATACCAAAGTGAGGTATAGTGTGCACAGAGTCCAATGGATCCCCAAAGGTAGGCAGAGGTAAAGTTAGATAGAACCTTACTCTCTATTTGTGGTAGTGTGGTCGAGCAGTAAGGCAGTATCAGAGGACAGTGTTAAGCATTTGTTGTACACACTCAGTCAGCAAATGAATTCACACACTCAAAGACTGAACTTCAGACCAATTGTTTTTGTATAAAAATATTCTTTTAGTTATTTTATTTCTAGAACCAAGCAAGCCTCGCACAGGTAAGCAATAAATACTTTCCAGTAATAAATGCTGATTGTAAAACAGTTCAATTGCAATTGTAATGTACTATGGTTTGACTTACAGTATTGTTTCAGAGAAATGCAATCACTTGTAAATACAGTACATTGACTTCAATGGGATTTTCAGTAAAATAGCAGGTAAATTACTTTTGGATTACTTTTCTTACTCAGTGCTGTATGCCTAGATGCAGCACTGGGACATTTCCTGTAGACAGGTGAGTAAAAGCGTTTTTGTTAAATCGTACAATTTTAAAGAGTTTCTTTAGGTTTCAAAACTCCACACAAAAGCTTTTTCAGGAAAAAGTGTCAATGTTATCCTATGGAGGAAAATATGGTTATCGGTTTTTAGGTAAGTAATCGGTCTTTGGAGTTGAGGTTCTGGGGTTAGACTCAGGGGTCCCCCAGGGTCAGTGATGCACTCTTGTTACACCCTCCGCGGCACTAGGGCGGACGGGTACAGAGTGTTGAGGCCCAATGTTATCCAATGGGGGATAGGGGGCCTCCGGTTGGTGGCTGCTGGCAAGCAGGCCACTGGGTTGTGGGAGCAAAGCTCCTGGACTTTAGCTCAGGGCAAATGGGGAAACAGATTAGCAACAAGGGTGCACCCTCAGCGGCACTAGGGGGGCCGGGTGCAGGGTGCTGTTTCGAGGTCGGATGCCCTGTTGTTTCCAATGGAGAACCTCCCGTTAGCAAAAGCACTGCAGGCAGGGAGACGAAGGACTTCTGGGTGCGACCACCACTTCAAGAGGTAAGTTGGGAAGTTAGGGGTTCGTTAGGCACCGTTGGTTTCGGCACACAAGGCCGTGGGGCGTCGGGTGCAGGGGTGCCTTTAGGGGTCGGATCTTCTTACCAGCTCCTGGTCGCGGTTAGGGGGGCCTTCTGAATTTAGGCTGCAGGCATCGGCTGGAGGCTTGAGGCAGGTCAGGGGTCGCCGGATCTCAGTTCAGGATCGCTGGGGTGACCTCCTCGTGGTGTTTGCCCACTCGAGCTCGGGCCGTGGACGGCGGGTGCAGAGTGGGGCGGAGTCGTGATCTCCGGCTGCTGCCAGAGGTTGCAGTTGAACAAATCCGAAGTTCACGGGAGAAGCAGTCTTTGGAAGTAAAGGCAGGCAGGTCCTCCGGGGTTTTTGAGGTTGCTGGCTGCAGGACACACCGGGATTTCGCAGGAGCAGGTTCGAGGGAGAGGCAGGCCGGTAGGGCTCGGGCCAAGTCAGTGGGCGTCTTCCTCTTGTTAGCTGCTGCACGGCTGTTCGGTCCTTCTTCTTCTTTTCTTCTTGTTTCTTGTCTGGATCTGAGGAAGCAAGGTTCAGGGGGCCCCTAAATACTAGATTTAGGGGCGTCACAGGTAGGTAGAGGTCAGGGACTAATGGGTCCCTTCCCTGGGGTGGGTACACCCCCTATGGTGCCATCCTCCAGTGGGAGGGGGGCAGGAGCCTGTCCCTGGTTGGCTGGATCCCTCCATCTTCAAGATGGCGGGGACTGAGAGTTGTGCATCGCCTCGCCTCCCCCACCTGAGGGGTGGAGTTGGCAGAGGTGGGCACACCTCCCTTCCTCACTTGTTTTTCCCGCCGGTTCTCCCGCCCAAAGTGGGGGTCAGAATCAGTGGGGACCAGTTGCTGAGTACAGCAAGTGGCCTGGGGAAGCTCACAAAAGCGGCAAGCCTTTGAAGCTTCCCCTTCGTGAACCCTGCCCATCCTGGGGGAGGAGGCTTGGCACCTCGTCCCAGGATGTGCATTGTTTCAGGCCCCAGAGAGCAGCAGGCTCTCGACCCAGGGCTCCAGAAACATGTCTGGTGGTGGCAGCTGAATGCAGCCACTCAGCCTGGACACTAGAGGTGGGTTAGGTTTCATGGGGCATCTTCTAAGATGCCCTCTGTGTGCATTTTACATTAAATCCCACACTGGCATCAGTGTGGGTTTAATGTGCTGAGAAGTTTGATACCAAACTTCTCAGTTTTCAGTGTAGCCATTATGGTGCTGTGGAGTTCGTAATGACAAACTCCCAGCACCATATACTCTTAATGGCAGGACTGCACTTACAATGTCTAAGAATGGATTTAGACACTGTAGGGGTACAGGGCTCATGCACCTGTGCCCTCACCACTGGTATAGTGCACCCAGCTAGAGGGGTGACTGATCTATGCCAGGGCAGTGGGTTGTAGGCATTGCACACAGGGATGTGTGTCATGCCGACTCTTCACATTGTTCTGCACCAAAACACGCAGCCTGCAAAGGCAGTGTGTGAGTGTAGTGGTACAGGGCCTCTAAGGGTGGCACAATAAGTGCTGCAGCCCTTAGGGGCCTTCTCTGGTCACAGTGCCCTGGGTACCTGTGGTACCATTTACCAGGGGCTGACCTGTGGCCAGAGATGCCAATTGGATTTAGGCTTCAATGCAGTTTTAGGGAAAGAACATAGGCCCTGGGTACCTGATTAGCAGGAGCCCAGGGCACACTAAGTCAAAGTACATCAGCAATTCAGCAAAAAGTGGGGGCAACCATGCAGAAAGAGGGCACTTTCTCACACAACCCCCCTCCAAACGAAAGAGGATGAGACTAACCTTTCCCTAGAGAGTCTTCATTTTCTAAGTGGAAGAACCTGGAAAGTCCATCTGCATTGGCATGGGCAGTCCCAGGTCTGTGTTCCACTACAAAGTCCATTCCCTGTAGGGAGATGGGCCACCTCAACAGTTTAGGATTTTTACCTTTTGTTAGAACTGGGGGTCTCTAGTTGGCTGAGGTAGGTACCTTAGTCCAAATAGGGACCCTTGCTTCTAGTCAGGGAAAGGAGGAACACACTCTTAGATAACCCCTGCTCACCCTCTGGTAGCTTGGCACGAGCAGCCAGGCTTATCTCCAAGGCAATGTGTAAAGTATTTGCAACCACACTCCCAGTAACACAGTGATAACACCACAAATGGACACCACACTGATTTTGTAAAAATAGCGGTATCTTTATCAAAAGAAATACGATGAGACCAAACGATAGAAATCCAACATATGCGCATTCGTAATATTTCACTTTGCCGGTTATTAGGCCAACAATCACTTGTAGGTTCTTGCGGTATTAATGAGCAGTTCACGATGATCTAATGCAGTCCTAATGCAATGCTATGCAGTTCGTAATGCAGTTCGTAATGTAGAAATAAGACAGTCCTTAATGCAAGTACTAATGCAGTTCGTAACGCAGGAATAATGCAGTTCGTAATGCAAGAATAATGCAGTTCGTAATGCAAGAGTAATGCGGTTCGTAATGCAAGAATAATGCAGTTCGTAATGCAAGAATAATGCAGTTCGTAATGCAAGGATAATGCAGTTCGTAATGCAAGGAATAATGCAAGAATAATGCAAGAATAATGCAGTTCGTAATGCAAGAATAATACAATAAACAAATCTGCGCGATCAGCTCAGGCACCACTAGGCCCCAACAACAGAGACAACGGTCGAAAGCTTAAAGGGGCGGCCCCGGTACTGCTGGGCAGGTACGGGCCGCTCGGGGACTCAGCGTGTCTAACGCGGTGCAGAAGGAGAGAGATTGGAGCACTCCTGTACTCCTCCTGCACGCCTCCCCAGGCCACACACGCTTGCGGCTCCCGACCGGAGTCCAAGCCTTACCTGGGGGGTGCTCTGCTTTGCTCTCTCTATCTCCCCGCTCGTCGGACGTCCTGCTGGGCGGCCCCGATGACGTTGCAGCTCCGTGGCTAGGCGATGCTGTAGCCGGACGGGTTACGGCGCTGCCTTCTCCTTCGTTGACGATCTTGGGCAGATTCCTCTTGGCGAACAACGATCACGATCCCTTTCACCTTGCAGCTTCCTTAGCTTCAAGAAATCCTTTAGCACGCTGCGGCTCGGGCCGGCGGCGGTGATCCTTACTTACAGCCTCAGTTACAATGATGGCTCGGGCCACAAATGGCAATGCAGCAGCGTGGACGATGTTTCACGCTGTGGGGGCAATGCGGTCACGGGGCACCTCGTAAACGGCACCACAGACCACACGGCAGTCTCAGGCGTGCAAAAGCACATGCAGCAAGCGTCGCTGAGACACGGTTGGAAACTTTGATGTTCCTGAGTTTCCACAACGGGACCAGCTCTCCTCGGGCCCTTGGAGACAAGTTACTTCAGGACACAGCACACAGCAAAGTCCTTTCCAGCAGGGGGACACAGCACACAGCAAAGTCCCTTGTCCTCTCCTTAGTCAAAGCAGCAAACTGCAGGCCAGCCCCAGAACACACAGCAAGGGCAGTCCTTCTCTTCAGTCTCCTCAGCTGTTCTTCTCTGGCAGAGGTTCCTCTTGATCACGAAGTAGTTTCAATCCTTTTCAGTATTGAGTTCAGTCTTGAGTTCAGGGGTTTCAGCTCTCACGTTTATACCCCTAAATGCCTTTGAAGTCTTTGTGTTCAGGGGGCTCTGAGCCCGGTCCAAACCAGTTCTGGGTGTCTTCCTGCCAGTGCACACCCTCTTCCTTTGATAGTGAGGGTCTGGGCCTCAGATGCTCCGCAGGAGGTGGTGCCATCCCTTTGTGGCAGCAGCACAGCCCTCCTCACATCCAGGGGGCTACTCCTCCCATCACACCAAATGCAGGCCAGCCTATTGCTGTCCCACCTACTCCTCGCTGGTGTCAAGACACCTCTCCAGACCCTGTCACATCCAAACCCAGACAGTCAATACACAACCAGGCAGAGGCACACAGGATGGTTAGGACAAGAAACCAGCCACTTCTAAAAGCGTGGTTTCTAAACACACAATTTAAAAACCATCTTCATAAAAAGATGTGTTATTAAATTCTGAGTTCAGGCACACTAAACTCCATCTCTCCATCTTATGCCGATGGGAAGATATGCTGGAAACATGTGACACAGCATTCCCCATTTTGTCCTATGGGCAAGATGGCCTTGCAACAGTGAAAACGAAATTGGCAGTATTTCACTGTCAGGACATGGTACACACCTCAGTACATGTCCTACCTTTCACATACACTGCACCCTGCCCAGGGGGGTACCTTGGGCCTGCTATAGGGGTGTCTGATGTGCATTAAAAAAAGGAAGGGTAAGGCCTGGCAAGTGGGTGCACTTGTCAGGACAACCAGGCAGTTAACAAACTGCGCGCAGGCACTGCAGTGGCAGGCCTGAGATCTCTCTTTAGGGCTACTTATGTGGGTGGCACAATTAGTGCTGCAGTCCCACTAGTAGCATTTGCATTACCAGCCCTGGCACACATAGTGCACTTTAGTAGGGACTTTACTGGCAAGACAAACATACCAATTAGGGACAACCAATTACCATAACACTTTATACAGGGAGCACTTGCACTTTGACACTGGTCAGCAGTGGCAAAGTGCCCAAAGCATCTAAGTCGGCAACACCATGTCAGAAAAAGTTCTAGGAGGAAGGCAAAAAGTTTAAGGAACTTTAGCCAAAAAGGGCCAAGTCCAACACAACCCCCTCCCAGCCTAAAGCCAGGGCAGGCCAATCAACTACCTTGATAGACTCCCCTGCTTTGGGCGATAGAACCCGGACGCGGACCCGCCACTGCAGGGACACCCTCCCGGTCTATGCCTTCCTGAGCCCAGGGGGTTCCCTCGGTTATGACTCCCTGGGCCAACTACGCTACTCCATTGGTACTTCCTGGCAGTCTGGGGCCCTCTAGGGGTGCTTGTCCCTTGCCAACTTCCACCTGGAGCGATACCCTTGGAAGACTCCGCGGCCAGGGCACTGGTTACAGTTATCATGCCCTTCAGGTTAGAGGCGGGGTAACCCTGGTGACGTCTAGGGGACCCAGCCCTACTGGTTGGGCCCTGACCCACGGGTTTTCTTACTGGGGAACACAGCCCCCTCTCAACCTTCCGTCTAGACTTCTGTGCCTCTTCAGACCCTCCGTCCCTTAACCAGGGGTCTGTCTCTGGTGCAAGCTCCTGGGGATCAAAGAGCTCGCACTCTAACAGGTGGTGGCGCAACTCTGGAAAATAATTACTGAGCCGGGGCTCCCTGGGGCCCAAATTGAGCAATCCCTTAAAATCATTCGCCAGCCTAACCATCACCCAATCATCCAGTGCAAGCGTGTACGCACTCACACACTGACCCTAAGGACTGGATTCCAGTTTCTTGAAGTTCCTGAACTTCTGCCTGTACTGTTCAGGAGTGAGCCCATACCTGAGGCATAAAGCCTCCTTCATGTTGGCGTAGGTCAGGGTTCCCACCCTCTCTAAAGGTGGTAAAACAACCCTCCCAGAAGCCTAAAAGTGTTTCCACAGGCCCGCCCCCCAATGCTTCTCAGGCACCTCATTCATCCTCAGTGCGATCTCATATGCCGTGAACCACGCATAAATATCATCACCCCTTTGGTAATCTCGCACTAAGTCTTTGGGAATGTACACCTTTGCCGCTGGCACTGGCTGTGCGCTGCCACCATTTGAACTGGACTCCACCTGTTTAGCCTTAATGTCCAGTTCCCTCATGCTTATCTCATGAGCTAAGAGAATCTTCTTCTCTTCCAAGGCGAGAGCGTTCTTGCTCTCCTCTGCTCGCTTTTCACTTTCAATGAGCAGCTTTTTCTCATCTGCTTGAGCCTTAAGTTTTAAAACCTCCAACTCATGCTCTCTGACCCTTTGGTTTCCCTCAAGCTCCTCTGGGGAAAAGCTCCTGCCGGAATGGTTACTACCAGCCCCTGAGGCTGGTCCTCCCACCGGCAAATCCTGTGGACCAAATCCATTCCCTGGGTCATCCTCATCCACCTCAGCATCACCTGTCTCCTGAGCCTCTTTGGCTTCCCACCAGGCCCTCAAGGCCGTTTGCAGCTCCTCCTTCTTGGCGCTACTTTTCATGGGACATCCCAAAGCTCTGCAGAATTGCCTCAATTGATCAACTTTGTAGGTAAGCAATGCCTCAATGTCGAATTCCAATTCTGCAACCTCACTGGCTACCTGACTCCTTTGAGACATGATGTGTGGCTTAAAGGTCGCTCAAAAAATAGAACCAAAAATCAAAAACACAATATGTGGTTGCGTCGTGGTCTGCGCTAAAACTAGTGATGTACACCAATCACTGTGAGTCAATTGCAAATACAAGTTCAAATCCCAACCGCTGACCACCAAATGTTAGAACTGGGTGTCTCTAGTTGGCTGAGGTAGGTACCTTAGTCCAAATAGGGAACCTTGCTTCTAGTCAGGGAAAGGAGGGACACACTCTTAGATAACCCCTGCTCACCCTCTGGTAGCTTGGCACGAGCAGCCAGGCTTATCTCCAAGGCAATGTGTAAAGTATTTGCAACCACATTCCCAGTAACACAGTGATAACACCACAAATGGACACCACACTGATTTTGTAAAAATAGCGGTATCTTTATCAAAGGAAATACGATGAGACCAAACGATAGAAATCCAACATATGCGTATTCGTAATATTTCACTTTGCCGGTTATTAGGCCAACAATCACTTGTAGGTTCTTGCGGTATTAATGAGCAGTTCACAATGATCTAATGCAGTCCTAATGCAATGCGATGCAGTTCGTAATGCAGTTCGTAATGTAGAAATAAGACAGTCCTTAATGCAAGTACTAATGCAGTTCGTAACGCAGGAATAATGCAGTTCGTAATGCAAGAATAATGCAGTATGTAATGCAAGAATAATGCGGTTCGTAATGCAAGAATAATGCAGTTCGTAATTCAAGAATAATGCAGTTCGTAATGCAAGGATAATGCAGTTCGTAATGCAAGGAATAATCCAGTTCGTAATGAAAGAATAATGCAGTTCGTAATGCAAGAATAATGCAATAAGCCAATCTGCGCGATCAGCTCGGGCACCACTAGGCCCCAACAACAGAGACAACGGTCGTAAGCTTAAAGGGGCGGCCCCGGTACTGCTGGGCAGGTACGGGCCGCTTGGGGACTCAGCACGTCTAACGCGGTGCAGCGGGAGAGAGACCGGAGCACTCCTGTACTCCTCCTGCACGCCTCCCCAGGCCACACACGCTTGCGGCTCCCGACCGGAGTCCAAGCCTTACCTGGGGGGTGCGCTGCTTCGCTCTCTCTCTCTCTCCCCGCTTGTCGGACATCCTGCTGGGCTGCCCCGATGACGTTGCAGCTCCATGGCTAGGCGACACTGTAGCCGGACGGGTTACGGCGCTGCCTTCTCCTTCGTTGACGATCTTGGGCAGATTCCTCTTGGCGAACAACGATCACGATCCCTTTCACCTTGCAGCTTCCTTAGCTTCAAGAAATCCTTTAGGAAGTTGCGGCTCGGGCCGGCGGCGGTGATCCTTACTCACAGCCTCAGTTACGATGACGGCTCGGGCCACAAACGGCAATGCAGCAGCGTGGACGATGTTTCACGCTGCGGGGGCAATGCGGTCACGGGGCACCTCGTAAACGGCACCACAGACCACACAGCAGTCTCAGGCGTGCAAAAGCACACGCACCAAGCGTCGCTGAGACACGGTTGGAAACTTTGATGTTCCTGAGTTTTCACAACAGGGGACCAGCTCTCCTCGGGCCCTTGGAGACAAGTTACTTCAGGACACAGCACACAGCAAAGTCCTTTCCAGCAGGGGGACACAGCACACAGCAAGGTCCCTTGTCCTCTCCTTAGTCAAAGCAGCAAACTGCAGGCCAGCCCCAGAACACACAGCAAGGGCAGTCCTTCTCTTCAGTCTCTTCAGCTGTTCTTCTTTGACAGAGGTTCCTCTTGATCACGAAGTAGTTTCAATCCTTTTCAGTCTTGAGTTCAGTCTTGAGTTCAGGGGTTTTAGCTCTCACATTTATACCCCTAAATGCCTTTGAAGTCTTTGTGTTCAGGGGGCTCTGAGCCCGGTCCAAACCAGTTCTGGGTGTCTTCCTGCCAGTGCGCACCCTCTTCCTTTGATAGTGAGGGTCTGGGCCTCAGACGCTCCGCAGGAGGTGGTGCCATTCCTTTGTGGCAGCAGCACAGCCCTCCTCACATCCAGGGGGCTACTCCTCCCATCACACCAAATGCAGGCCAGCCTGTTGCTGTCCCACCTACTCCTCCCTGGTGTCAGGACACCTCCCCAGACCCTGTCACATCCAAACCCATACAGTCAATACACAACCAGGCAGAGGCACGCAGGATGGTTAGGACAAGAAACCAGCCACTTCTAAAAGTGTGGTTTCTAAACACACAATTTAAAAACCATCTTCATAAAAAGATGTGTTATTAAATTCTGAGTTCAGGCACACTAAACTCCATCTCTCCGTCTTATGCCGATGGGAAGATATGCTGGAAACATGTGACACAGCATTCCCCATTTTGTCCTATGGGCAAGATGGCCTTGCAACAGTGAAAAACGAAATTGGCAGTATTTCACTGTCAGGACATGGTACACACCTCAGTACATGTCCTACCTTTCACATACACTGCACCCTGCCCAGGGGGGTACCTTGGGCCTGCTATAGGGGTGTCTGATGTGCATTAAAAAAAAGGAAGGGTAAGGCCTGGCAAGTGGGTGCACTTGTCAGGACAACCAGGCAGTTAACAAACTGCGCACAGGCACTGCAGTGGCAGGCCTGAGATCTCTCTTTAGGGCTACTTATGTGGGTGGCACAATTAGTGCTGCAGGCCCACTAGTAGCATTTGCATTACCAGCCCTGGCACACATAGTGCACTTTACTAGGGACTTTACTGGCAAGACAAACATACCAATTAGGGACAACCAATTACCATAACACTTTATACAGGGAGCACTTGCACTTTGACACTGGTGAGCAGTGGCAAAGTGCCCAAAGCATCTAAGTCGGCAACACCATGTCAGAAAAAGGTCTATGAGGAAGGCAAAAAGTTTAAGGAACTTTAGCCAAAAAGGGCCAAGTCCAACACCTTTCATCTGCATTAGCCATCTGAGAGGTCTGTGATCAGTGTGAACTAGGAAGTGAGTACCAAACAAGTATGGTCTCAGCTTCTTCAGGGACCAAACCACAGCAAAGGCCTCCCTCTCAATGGCACTCCAACGCTGCTCCCTGGGGAGAAGCCTTCTGCTTATAAAAGCAACAGGTTGGTCTTGGCCTTCATCATTGATCTGGGATAGGACCGCTCCTATCCCTAGCTCAGAGGCATCAGTCTGCACAATGAACTGCTTGGCATAGTCTGGAGCTTTGAGAATTGGTGCTGAGCACATAGCCTCTTTCAGGGTGTCAAAAGCCTTTTGACAACTAACTGTCCAGTTTACCTTCTTGGGCATCTTCTTGGAGGTGAGTTCTGTGAGGGGAGCCACAATGGACCCATATCCCTTCACAAACCTCCTGTAGTACCCAGTCAAGCCAAGGAATGCCCTGACTTGGGTTTGGGTTGTTGGAGGTTGGAGGTTGGAGCTGCCCAGTCCAGATGGCCTGGATCTTGGGCTGTAAGGGTTGTACCTGGCCTCCACCAACAAGGTGGCCCAAGTACACCACATTTCCCTGCCCTATCTGGCATTTGGATGCCTTGATAGTTAGGCCTGCAGTTTGCAGGGCATTTAAAACCTTCCCAAGGTGGATCAGGTGATCCTGCCAGGTGGAGCTAAAGACAGCAATATCATCCAGATAAGCTGCACTCAAGGACTCCAATCCATCAAGGACTTGGTTCACCAACCTCTGGAAGGTGGCAGGGGCATTCTTTAAACCAAAGGGCATAACAGTAAACTGATAATGCCCATCAGGTGTGGAGAATGCTGTCTTTTCTTTTGCTCCTGGGGCCATGCCAATTTGCCAGTACCCTGCAGTTAAGTCAAAGGTACTTAGAAATTTGGCTGCACCCAATTTGTGTATCAACTCATCTGCTCTTGGGATAGGGTGAGCATCTGTCTTGGTGACAGAGTTGAGCCCTCTATAGTCCACACAGAACCTAATTTCTCTCTTTCCACCGTGTGGATGAGGTTTGGGGACTAGAACCACTGGGCTGGCCCAGAGGCTCTCAGAGGGTTCAATAACCCCTAGCTCCAGCATCTTGCTGACTTCAGCTCTTGTGCTTTCTTTGACTTGATCAGACTGTCGATAGATTTTGGTTTTGACAGGTGAACTGTCACCAGTGTCCACATCATGGGTACACCAGTTTGTCTGACCAGGGGTCAAGGAAAAGAGCATAGCATACTGCTGCAAGAATTGCTTGCAATCAGTCTGCTGTTGGGCAGAGAGGGTGTCTGAAAAGACAACTCCATCCACTGACCCATCTTTTGGGCTGTATGAGAGGAGGTCAGGGAGAGGTTCACTCTCTGTCTCCTGATCCTCAACAGTCACCATCAGCATGGTGATGTCAGCCCTGTCATGGTAGAGCTTCAGGCGGTTCACATGGATAACCCTTTTGGGTGTCCTGCTTGTGCCCAGGTCAACCAAGTAGATGACCTCACTCTTTTTCTCTAGGATAGGGTAAGGGCCACTCCATCTGTCCTGGAGTGCCCTTGGTGCCACTGGCTCCAAAACCCATACCTTTTGCCCAGGTTGAAATTCAACCAGTGCAGCTTTTTGATCATACCAGTGCTTCTGAAGCTCCTGGCTGGCCTCAAGATTTTTGGATGCCTTTTCCATGTACTCAGCCATTCTGGACCTCAGGCCAAGCACATAGTCCACAATATCTTGTTTAGGTTCTTGGAGAGGCTTCTCCCAACCCTCTTTACAAGACAGAGTGGTCCCCTCACAGGATGGCCAAACAGAAGTTCAAAGGGGAAAACCCTACTCCCTTCTGTGGCACCTCTCTGTAAGCGAAAAGCAGACATGGTAAGAGGACATCCCATCTCCTTTTGAGTTTTTCAGGGAGCCCCATAATCATGCCTTTCAATGTCTTGTTGAATCTCTCAACAAGGCCATTAGTTTGTGGGTGATGGGGTGTAGTAAACTTGTACTGCACTCCACACTCTTTCCACATGTGTTGTAGATAAGCAGACATGAAGTTGGAACCTCTGTCTGAAACCACCTCCTTAGGACACCCTACTCTGGTGAAGACACCAATGAGGGCCTTGGCTACTGTACTGTAGTAGGGGAATTGCTTCAGGGTACCTAGTGGCATGATCCACTACCACTAGAATGAATTTGTTCCCTGATGCTGTGGGGGTTCAAGTGGACCCACTATGTCCACCCCTACCCTTTCAAGGGAACCCCACCACAGGCAGTGGTATCAGGGGGCCTTTGAGGGGCCACCTGTCTTGCCACTGGCCTGACAGGTGACACAGGAGCTGACAAACTCCTTTACCTTTTGGTGCATCTGGGGCCAGTAAAAGTGGCTAACTAGCCTTTCCCAAGTCTTGGTTTGGCCCAGATGTCCAGCTAAGGGAATGTCATGAGCTAAAGTTAGGAGAAACTCCTGTACTTCTGAGGCACTACCACTCTCCTAGTGGCTCCAGGGTTTGGGTCTCTGGCCTCAGTGTACAGTAGTCCCTCTTCCCAATAAACTCTGTGGGTCCCACTGACATATCCTTTTTCCTGGGTAGCAGCTTGCTGCCTCAGGCTTTCAAGAGTTGGACAGTCCTGCTGTCCAAGGCACAGCTCTTCCCTAGAGGGTCCCACTGGGCCTAAGAGTTCAACCTGGTAAGGGTCAAGCTCCATGGGCTCAGTTCCCTCTGGGGTGTCCAAGTCCTCTCCCTGAGGAGAGGGGTCCTGATCCGGTTGCTGTACAGAAGCTGGTTCCCCAGTCTTCTTACCTTTTCTCCCTGAAGGTTGGGCCATACTTTCAGGCTCCAAAACTCCTTTTTCACCCTGTCTCTTGCTCTGTGCTCTTGTTTTTACCCACACCAATTCAGGGATATGCAGCATTGCTTCCCTGGGTTTTTAGTTCAACCTCAGCCCATGCGGAGGTTTCCAGGTCATTGCTAAGCAGACATGCAGCTGGTAACTTTGGAGAGACCACTACCTGTTTCAGGCCAGTAACCCCCCCCCCAGTCTAATGTCACCATAGCCTTTGCATGGTTAGTGGTAACACTGTCAGCATTGGTGACTGGGTAAGTTTTCCCAATCAAGTATTGCTCAGGGGAAACCAGTGTGTCTCTCACCATAGTGACACTGGCACCTGTATCCCTCAGAGCTTCTATCCTAGTTCCATTAATCCAGGGATATTGTAGGTACTTTGTTAAGTTGGGTGGCCACACAGCTAGTCGCAAACTCAACTTCCCCTTCTGAAATTAGAACTGCTTCAGTGTGCAACCCGATTTGCTCTTGGCACACTGCTGATCCCAACTGGAGACTAGCTACCCCAGGAGTAGCTGTGGTAGGACAAGGGGCCTTCTTGGTTGGGCAAGCTGCATGTCCAGTCAAGTGTCCCAACTTCTTACAGTTGTTACACCAGGCCTTTGAGGGATCAACGTTCTTTCCCCTGTATGGATTATTGGGCTGGGAAGGTTTTTGGGTCCCACCCCCTGTGCAGGTTTCTGGGGCCCTTTAGAAGACTCAGGCTTTTTATCTTGGGGATTCTCACCACCTTTCCCCTGGGGAGGTTTTGTGACCCCTTTCTTTCTTTTGGTCACCCCCAGTGGTTGTTTTAGTCACCCTTGTCTTGACCCAGTGGTCTGCCTTCTTTCCCAATTCTTGGGGAGAAATTAGACCTAGGTCTACCAAATGCTGATGTAACTTTCATTAGTGCAATTACTTAAAATATGTTCCTTCATAAACAGATTGTAAAGTCCATTGAAATCATACACATTGTGTCCAGTAAACCAAACATCTAGGGGGTCGATTCCGATTCGGGCCGGAAATCTCTCCGACCGAGCCGGACCCGGAGAGATTTCCGACCGAATCGGACCCGTGCAGTCCGACCGAACTAGTCCGATGCATTCGTATGCCACCGGACACGAGTCGGTCGGACTCCCATTGAACTCAATGGGAGCCGGTCGTACAACGCGTACGCGGGCTCCCATTGCCTCAATGGGTGCGAGGCGGACAAGGGCGCCCCTACAGCGAGTACGCCGCGAGCGCTTCGCGGCGTACACGCACAGGTAGGGGGACCCATGGGTCCCCCTGTGTGCGCCTCGCACGGGTGCGCAGTATAGGGGTCCGACACGGACCCCAAAGTACGGCTCCGACAGCGAGGTTCGAGTCGGACGGGCGCGAGTCGGTCGGAGCGGTCGAGGTGCGCATCGTACTTACCCGGCCGGAAAACGTCTCCATTGCGCGGTGCGAATCGGGTCCGAGCGAGTCGGTCGGAGCGGTACGATCCGGGTACGAGTCGGTCGGAGCGGTCGGGTCGCCCGGACGAGTCGGTCGGCGAGCTCGCATCGTACTCGCTCGGCCGGACCCGCGTCACGATTCGGTCGGGAAAAGGGCTCCGAATCGGATCCGGTAAAGCCGAATCCTATTCGGAGCCCTACCGGCCGAGATCGGAATCGGCCCCCTAGTGTTTTAACTGAGTAGTCTACAAAGTCAATCCAAGATTGGTTTTGGGTCTTGTGAGCCTCCCTGAATCTAATTCTGAATTCCTCAGTTGTGAGTCCAAATCCCTCAATCAGAGTTTTCTTCATGAGGTCATAAGACCCAGCATCTGCCCCTGTAAGGGTCAGGAGTCTGTCTCTGCAGTTACCAGAGAACAGTTCCCAAAAGAGTGCCCTCCAGTGTGACTTCTTCACCTTTCTCATTTCACAAGCCCTCTCAAAGGCTGTGAACCATTTTGTGGTATCATCACTCTCCTCATATTTAGGGACAATCCCTTAGGGGATTTTAGGATCATAAGCTTGCTCTCTATCCTTATTTAGTATATTGCTGCCACCATTGATGGGAGCTAAGCCCATCTCTGCTCTTTCTTTCACTAGAGCCAGCAACCTGGTCTCTAGATCCAGCCTTTTGGTCAGCCTTGCTAAAAGGCTGTCCTCCTCATTGAGGCTGTCCTCAATGTCCTCAGAAATGCCTGACTCACCTGTGTGAGATCTAGGCACTGAGAGGTTGATTCTTGGAGTCAGGGCTATTGGAGCCCTTTTCTCCCTAAGCAGTGAAGGAGGTAGATCTACCTGGTCATCCTCTTCCACTTCTTCCCCATCTGACTGGTCATCACCTTGTTCAGAGGGGTGGTCCTTAGCATACCCAGCCAACAGCTCCTGGAGCTTTTGTTTGGTGGGATGGGGACCCATGGCTATGTTTTTGATTTTACATAGGGACCTTACCTCCCTGAAATACAAGTGAAGATAGGGGGTGAGGTCAAGCTCCTCAATCCTGTCCTCTATGTCATTGTGGGTATTTTCACTAATAGCTGGGTTCTTGTTTTGAGACATGTTAAAAAAAACTTCTAACCTTTTAGACTTTTAGTTTTCTAAAATGCTAAAGGGACTTAACCAAGGCCCTAACAAGACTTTTAGTAATTTTTGCAAAAATGGCAATTTCAAAAAATCAGAATTCTAAAGACAATTTAAGAGTTTTGTTGTGTGATCAGGTGGTAACCAAGTAGTCCAACAAATGCAAAGTTGTATATCCCACCGCTGATCCACCAATGTAGGAAGCTGGCTCTGTATATACTATACCAAAGTGAGGTATAGTGTGCACAGAGTCCAGTGGATCCCCAAAGGTAGGCAGAGGTAAAGTTAGATAGAACCTTACTCTCTATTTGTGGTAGTGTGGTCGAGCAGTAAGGCAGTTTCAGAGGACAGAGTTTTTAGTTCCAATATTCTTTATTGTTATAATAAAGGAATACAAATAATTAAGATATAATATAATGCAATACAACTAATCCTGTGAACCAGAACAAGATGAGCAATTCATACATAGAAATACATCTCATGTAATAAATAAATTATATGTAATGCACAAATATCTAGTTGAGCAGAAAAACAATTTCATGAAACTGGTTGTACTGCTTAGATAAATAAAACATGCAAAATAGAGAAAAGAGAGAAAGAGTAAAGATAGAAAAGGATAGTAAAGAAAGGAAAGAAGAAACAGAGTGAAAAAAGAAGAGAATAGTTACAAGAATAAGCAAGAGATGGGGAAGTCTGCTTCATAAAGAGAAATAAACTAAGAGGAAGACACAAAAGGAAACTGATCAACCAGCCCCTGCGAAGCCAAGTCCATATATCTATCCAGAGATCTCCAGACCACACTAGAAATAACAGGTGTATACCGCTTTTCCACAACCAAGGTATGAGCCCCTCGAAGAAAAGATACACAAGCCCAAGTATGGTACGATACTAAATTAAACGATTTCCACTCTGTTAATATAATTTTAACAGCAATTGATATAAGCAAGTCTAGCAATTGCATATCCGTATCATCAAGCGGTAACAGGGATGGAGCAGCCCATGGGCCTAATAGAATTAAAGGTATTGAGAGCTCAAAATTAATGCCAAAAATTAACAATAAATGTTTGTGGACCAATTCCCAAAAAGGTTGCAATAACGAGCATTCAAAAAACATATGTTGATGGGTGCCAGGAACTAATTTGCAACTCCAACAAAAATCGTTATCTTTAAGATTTAGTTTGTGTAGACGAACCGGGGTCCAATGTAGAAGATTAAGCGTAAAAAATTTGGATTGAATAAGAGAAGGAGCAATCTTATTCCTTAGCGAAAGCTTGCCAATGAGCTGCCAGGTCTCCTGTGAGATATGTTGAAAAGTATCAGGTTCAAAATGGTGTAGCCATTTCTCCTGCGTAACTGTAGACTGTAAGGGCGACAAATCAGATAAAAACTTGTAAATCTTGGAAGCAATATGGCCTGATCTGTACCACATAGCAAGAAGCGAAACGGTAGTAGACTCAGGATAAAGGTGTATTTTGGATAAGGCTACCTTTATTTTCAGAAAGGAATAGAAATCCATATTACTGAGATTATAGTCTCTAGCTAAGGAGGAAAAAGGAATCGGGTCTTGCTTAGAATCATAAAGGTCTTTGACCAACGTAATGCCCTTGGTCGCCCAGGAAGACATCGTAACAGAGTCAATATCAGTCACAATTTTAGGGTTATGCCATAGAGAGGACCACGTGGATTTATGAATTGGTTTAGAAACCTTTTTGTCTATGCGTTTTAATGCATTAATTGTATCTGAGATAATACGGCCTGAATACGGTAGGATCAGCTTAGATGCGGTCATGAAAGTAGAAGTGGAAAGAGGGGAGCACAACTCCTGTTCAATATAAATCCATGGAGGAGTAAGGCTGGAGTCCGGAGCAAACCAGAGAGCCCCTTGAGACGCTAAAAAGGCAGTTTGATACAAGTTCCAGTCCGGAAGATTGCATCCACCCAGGTTATAAGATTTCCTCAGATGTCTATATGCTATTCTAGCGCGTTTATCATTCCATAAAAATTTGGAAGTAAGAACATCAATCTCGTGGAAAAAGGATGAAGATAGCCTCACAGGCAGCATAGAAGAAACAAAATTAACAATGGGAGTTATCATCATCTTCAGGGATTGAAAGCGACCCCACCAGGAAATGTATTTAGGCGACCACGCGTTCAGTAGGTCTTTAACCTTAGATATGATAAGAGATTCATTATAAGCAATAGTATCTGACATATTATTACAGAACCAAATCCCTAGATACTTAATATGAGTCGGTTGCCATTTAAAACCTACTGTCCCCATATGAGAAGAGAAACACGACGCATTCAGGGGAAACATTTCCGTCTTATCTTTATTCAGAGTATACCCTGAAACACGAGAGAATTTTTTAATTGTGTTGGAAATGGCAGGGATTGCATTTACGATGTCTTCAGAGAAGATAAGCATGTCATCCGCATACGCGGCCGTTTTAATTGTCTGAGAACCAAATTGAAAACCTTTAATATCCTGATTTAGATTGAGTAACCGAAGGAGAGGGTCTATAGACAAAAGAAAAAGAAGAGGAGACAACGGACAACCTTGTCTCGTGCCCTGGGAGAGATCAAAAAAAGAAGAAGTAGTCCCATTAATTCTAATATTAGCTTTAGGTTGAGCATATAAGGACATTACCATATTGATAAATGGATACCCTAGATTATGAGATTGAAGAACTGCCTGTAGAAAAGGCCAGGAGACCTTATCAAAGGCCTTCTCGGCGTCGAGGGCAATCGCTGCCGATGGAAGGTTAGAAAGTTTCGCTTTTTCCAGAATATGACAGAAAGTTCGAATATTATCTCTAGCCAACCTACCTTTAACAAAACCAGTTTGGGAGGAGTGTATAAGATGAGGGATATGGCTCTCCAAACGTTTAGCCAGAATTTTGGCAAAAATCTTAGCTTCCATGTTGAGAAGGGAGATTGGTCGGAAATTTTTAGGGTCCGAATGGTCCTTTCCGTCCTTAGGAATTACAACTATAGTGGCTTCCGCAGCTGAGCCAGAAACCTTTCCCGATGAAACAAAATTGTCAAAAACATCTTTAAGATAATTTAAAAATGAAGATAGAAATGTCTTATAGAAAGCAATAGGAAACCCGTCAGGACCTGGCGCCTTTCCTGATCTAGTAGTCTTAATAGCCTGAATTATTTCTTCAGAGTCAATTGGTTTCCCCAAATCAACCTTATCTGAATCGGGGATAATATTTGTGGGAATAGTGGCCAAGAATTGTTGACATGTAACTAGATTACACTGATCTTTGGGCGTATATAAGTTTTTATAAAAATCCCGGAAAACCTCAAGAATGTCCTGAGTATGAAACTTCCTGGCACCAGCATTATCAGTGATATAAGAGATCTGAGTCGTCTTAACACTTGTATCCTAATATTTTAATGTAGCAGCTAACATCTTACCTGTGCGGTTTCGTAACAGTAACCGTTTAGCTTTTTGCGCCTGCACTCCAAAGTGAGCTCTTCTGGTAACTATGGAGTTGTAAGAATATTTTAGGTTCTTAATCTCTAGCAGAAGCGATTTGTCCTTAGAGCCTCTATATAAGATCTCTTTACTTTTAATTTCATCACCCAAGGCAGTGAGTGTTCTTCTAATATCAGCGTTCCTTTTCGCCATTTTTTTATAATATGACCTCTAATAGTACATTTAAAGGCATCCCACAAGACTACTGGGGAGCTTACGGATGACACGTTGTCTTTGAAGAAATTATGAATATCCACATTCAGTTGTTTAACCTCCTCACTATCATCCAAGATTTCTGTGTTTAGACGCCAAGTCCGCGATCTATGAGTATCTGTAAAGTTAAGGAGAGTAAACGAGACCGCTGCGTGATCAGAGACAAGAATTGGATGGATCGTCACATTAGTAGTATGCTTCAGAAGTGCTGCGTCGACCAAGAGATAATCAATACGGGAAAAACTAGAGTGTGGAGAGGAGAAAAAGGTGAAATCACTACCAGTAGGGTTATGCATTCTCCATACATCCAGAAGATGGTGAGAAGAGCACATATCCAGCATTTGTTTATGCGCCCTAGGAGGGCGAAATTTAAAAGCCGATTGTCTGTCTAAAATAGGATCCATAGGAAGATTAAAATCACCGCCAACAATCACTTTAGCATTTTGAGGGATGTCAGACAGCTTTCTACTAATTGCCCGCCAAAAAGATTGATCATCATTATTAGGGGCATATATATTCATAACGTAAAAATCAGTCGATCCATTAGACAAGCGAGAGAGCAGCCATCTACCATCTGAATCGTATTCGGCAGCCACAATAGTTAGACCAGAGTTTTTGGAAATCAACGTTATAACCCCATTTCTTTTACCAGAAGCTTCAGAGCAAGCTACATCAAGGACCCACTCTTTCCGTAAAAATAAGGCTTCTTTATAAGCAACCTTAGTTTCTTGAAGTAAAACAATATCACCAGACAAGCTTTTACAGTAGTCTAAGGTCTTGGCCCTCTTAACAGGGTGATTTAAACCACGCACATTAAGTGAGAGCACATTCAGACCGGACATAATGGACAGAAAACAACATAGATAAGCACATATGGTGTATGAAAAAAGGAGAGGCACATTGATTCTAACTCGGATATAATAGTGAGTGGAAGATAAAAAAACATAAAGAATAGACCAAAGCAGGAGTCCCCAGGAAAGAAGAAATAAAGAAAGAGCAAACAAAAGCTAGAAAAAGAAAAGGATAGCGAAAGAAAATACAAGAGAAAACTTAATACCAAAGAGAAATAACCCCAGCAGGGGATGTCTGTAGTAGACAAAATGCATGGGAGGAAAACGTGCAGGAGCAACCACAGAGGCCAGCACATACAACTCAGCTTGCTCAACAACATATATAATGTTTTAGGCAGCAGAGCAACAATAACCTGTTAATGGTCAGTAATCTTAAATTTACCAGCGTATCAAAAGGCCTAAGCATTTGAATTTAAAGAGAGACCTGTACAAATTAATTCTGTTAATTAATCAAAGACACAAAAATAGATAATAAATATTGAATTAAAAAGTAGTAAATAACAGTATCTAATAAATCTCGGATCGCATATGGCAAAGCAAATAACATGTAAATAGAATAATAAAGAACTAATCCTAGAATTTAAATATTAAATAAATCTGGATATACAGACTGAGATAAGAAGCTACTATGAAAATTAGAGAATATGTAGAGAAATGATCAATTTATATAACGGGAAAGAATTAATTAGAAACGTCTTCTAAATACTAAAAGCAGCCTAAAGGTAAGTATAAAACAGTAATCCATACCTATCAGTAGAAAAGATAGTATACATATTGAGCAATAAACAATATCTAAGGAATGATATACATAACATACTATCCATCTCAAATAATGTATTGATCGTGTCTATGAATATTTACGATAATCTATAAATCAACACATAGTAAATTCACAAACTAAAACATATAAAAGAAATGCCAAAGGAGAATAAGAGGGTGAATATCACAAATGAAGACAGACCATAAAAATACCCTACTTCTGAGACAAAAAGCAATGTTATGACCGACATCAAGCACATAAATACTAAAGAGAAAACCTATAATACAGGATGAAGAAATCAAAGAAGAATGTCTGGATTAACATAAAAACAAACCAAACGAGGAAAGAGGAAATGTGAATCATAGAAAATGGAGAATAAAAATATATATAGAAGGAGTATATACAAGAACAAAAAGACAAGAAGACATAAATAACAAATATACATATAAAAACAATGGGTACTAAGAGACCATTATCCTGGGGATAAATGAAGGCATCTGTAAAGGAAAAGTTAGTAACGTTATGAGGAGAGAACAGCAACAGTCAAATATCCTAAATCAATACTGAACCCTACACCTAAATTCTCGACAGAACACTAAAACTTACAAGAACCTGGAAAAGCACAAATGAGCGTTAACCCAACCACCTGAAAAAGAAGTGATTAAGAATTAGATGTGCCTGCAGGATAATCCGAGTCCATCCGAGACTCAAACTGATTATCCAAAAAAGTGGACAGATCCGCTGGCTCGTAAAATATCTGGTTGCGACCCCTAAAAGTTATTCTGAAGCGTGAAGGGCCAGCAAATGAGAACGGAATGTTCATCTCTTGAAGTCTTCTTCGTAGATTTAAAAAACCTTTCCGACGGATGACTGTATCTCTGGCAAAGTCTTGAGAGATAGTGATTTTGTGGCCTTCCCATTGCAGCGATCTAATTCTCCTCATGTGAGCTAAAATTTGTTCAGAATGTTGGTGCCTTAAAGGTTTAAATATCACTAGTCTTGGATGTGTGAGAGACTTAGGTTTAAACGTAGGAACCCTATGGGCACGCTCTATTTCAAACTCTTTTTGAAAAGAGATGTTTAGCGTCGTGGGAATACACTTGAGTAAAAGTCCAACATGGATGGAGCCTCCTTCTCACAATCCTCTGGCAGCCCAAAAATACGGAGGTTGCTTCTACGGTTCCTATCCTCCTGCTCCGTGAGATCTCTTCTCAATGAGCTTAAGGTGCGCTCCATACTCTGCATGTGTTTGACCTGTTTGTGTGTGGAATCTTCAACTGCCCCAATCCGAGACTCAGCAGTAGAAACACGTAGCGATAGGCTTTTAAGCTCATTCCTGATGGCCGCCACTTCCACCTGAAGTAAATCAGTGTTTGTTTTCGTGCCCTGCGCAATCTCATGAACTGAGTTGAGGCGAGAGAGAATGGTATCCAAAGTAGCCCCAGATTCTGTTTTGTCTTTAGGTGCTAATTCCGGTGTGGGAGAGGCTTGCTTAGATCTCTTTAAATTCCCTTTAGAGTCCTTATCCTTTAAGGAGACCCCAATACTTTCTGCCATTGAAGCGAGGCAAATAAGCCAGTGAATTAAGGGTTATACGGAATCTGTGACTCCAAACGAGTATCACGAGACTTCCCCTCAGTGATGACGAAGTAAAGGAGTGCAGGATGCGTCGCGCCTTAATCAATTGAGGTTAAAGCTCTCCTATTAGCATAACATTTAATATGTAAGCACCAGAGACAAAAGCTCCATATTCAGATCACTTCTGAAATTCTGCTCTTAGAAAAGAATACATAGGGCCCATCGCATGGCGCCATCAACAGCCTTCAACACTTATCAACGAGTCACATTTGCCACAAAAAGACATGTAGGATTCAGCAAGACCACTGTAGAGGTATTTTAGATCGTAGAATATCCGCTTTATGGTGACCCGACCAGCATCATAGATACAAATATACTTCCAGTGTTTGAACAGGCAAACATTAAAAAGCAGCGCCCGTTGGAACTTAACTGTGTATATGTGACTGAGACCAGCGGCAGAAATCTCCTCAATGCAGGCATAAAATAGCCTAGCGCCTCCACACAAGACCTCTCAGTAAGGCGAGGGAAAATCCGTACTCAGGCACCATACCTCATATACAGTGGGAAAATGAAGGGCAATAGGTCACCACAGCGTCGACTTCTCCAGAACGGCAGCATCTCACCAAGATTCTACATGCGCCGCCATTTTGTATAGCACCTGTGAGGAGAAAACCTCGGAAGCGCTCACATGTCCAAGAGCGACCCAATGTGACTGAAATTCATCCAAAATGGTCCCGCGATGTTCCGCTGCAGATATCTACAATCCAGAAAGCGGAAAAATGGGTTTAAGGCATCCGGAGCCGATTGACCGCCTCCGCGATCCGCCGGAGCTCAGAACAGCGCGGCCATCTTGGTTGCGCGCAAGCCACGCCCCCCCGTATCAGAGGACAGAGTTAAGCATTTGTTGTACACACTCAGTCAGCAAATGAATTCACACACTCAAAGACTGAACTTCAGACCAATTGTTTTTGTATAAAAATATTCTTTTAGTTATTTTATTTCTAGAACCAAGCAAGCCTGGCACAGGTAAGCGATAAATACTTTACAGTAATAAATGCTGATTGTAAAAACAGTTCAATTGCAATTGTGAATGTACTATGGTTTGACTTACAGTATTGTTTCAGAGAAATGCAATCACTTGTAAATACAGTACATTGACTTCAATGGGATTTTCAGTAAAATAGCAGGTAAGTTACTTTTGGATTACTTTTCTTTCTCAGTGCTGTATGCCTAGATGCAGCACTGGGACATTTCCTGTAAACAGGTGAGTAAAAGCGTTTTTGTTAAATCGTACAATTTTAAAGAATCTCTTTAGGTTTCAAAACTCCACACTAAGAAACTTTTTCAGGAAAAAGTGTCAATGTTATCCTATGGAGGAAAATATGGTTATCGGTTTTTAGGTAAGTAATCGGTCTTTGGAGTTGAGGTTCTGGGGTTAGACTCAGGGGTCCCCCAGGGTCAGTGATGCACTCTTGTTACACCCTCAGCGGCACTAGGGCGAACGGGTGCAGTGTTGAGGCCCAATGTTATCCAATGGGGGATAGGGGGCCTCCGGTTGGTGGCTGCTGGCAAGCAGGACACTGGGTTGTGGGAGCAAAGCTCCTGGACTTTAGCTCAGGGCAAATGGGGAAACAGATTAGCAACAAAGGTGCACCCTCAGCGGCACTAGGGCGGCCGGGTGCAGGGTGCTGTTTCGAGGTCGGATGCCCTGTTGTTTCCAATGGAGAAACTCCGGTTAGTGAAAGCACTGCAGGCAGGGAGACGAAGGACTTCTGGGTGCGACCACCACTTCGAAAGGTAAGTTGGGAAGTTAGGGGTTGGTTAGGCACCGTTGGTTTGGGCACACAAGGCCGTGGGGCGTCGGGTGCAGAGGTGCCTTTAGGGGTCGGATCTTCTTACCAGCTCCTGGTCGCGGTTAGGGGGGCCTTCTGGATTTAGGCTGCAGGCGTCTGCTGGAGGCTTGAGGCAGGTCAGGGGTCGCCGGATCTCGGTTCAGGATTGCCGGGGTGACCTCCTCGTGGTGTTTGCCCACTCGAGCTCGGGCCGTGGACGGCGGGTGCAGAGTAGGGCGGATTCGTGGTCTCCGGCTGCTGCCAGAGGTTGCAGTTGAACAAATCCGGTGTTCACGGGAGAAGCAGTCTTTGGAAGTGAAGGCAGGCAGGTCCTCCGGGGTTTTTGAGGTTGCTGGCTGCAGGACACACCAGGATTTCGGAGGAGCAGGTTCGAGGCGGAGACAGGCCGGTAGAGCTGGGGCCAAGTCAGTGGGCGTCTTCCTCTTGTTAGCTGCTGCACGGCTGTTCGGTCCTTCTTCTTCTTTTCTTCTTGTTTCTTGTCTGGATCTGAGGAAGCAAGGTTCAGGGGGGCCCCTTTAGGGGTGTCACAGGTAGGTAGAGGTCAGGGACCAATGGGTCCCTTCCCTGGGGTGGGTACACCCCCTATGGTGTCACCCTCCAGCGGGAGGGGGACAGGAGCCTGTCCCTGGTTGGCTGGGTCCCCCCATCTTCAAGATGGCGGGGACTGAGAGTTGTGCTTCGCCTCGCCTCCCCCACCTGAGGGGTGGAGTTGGCAGAGGTGGGCACACCTCCCTTCCTCACTTGTTTTTCCCGCCGGTTCTCCCGCCCAAAGTGGGGGTCAGAACCAGTGGGGACCAGTTGCTGAGTACAGCAAGTGGCCTGGGGAAGCTCACAATGGCGGCAAGCCTTTGAAGCTTCCCCTTCGTGAACCCTGCCCATCCTGGGGGAGGAGGCTTGGCACCTCGTCCCAGGATGTGCATTGTTTCAGGCCCCAGAGAGCAGCAGGCTCTCGACCCAGGGCTCCAGAAACATGTCTGGTGGTGGCAGCTGAAAGCAGCCACTCAGCCTGGACACTAGAGGTGGGTTAGGTTTCAGGGGGGATCTTCTAAGATGCCCTCTGTGTGCATTTTACATTAAATCCTACACTGACATCAGTGTGGGTTTAATGTGCTGAGAAGTTTGATACCAAACTTCTCAGTTTTCAGTGTAGCCATTATGGTGCTGTGGAGTTCGTAATGACAAACTCCCAGCACCATATACTTACTCTTAATGGCAGCACTGCACTTACAATGTCTAAGAATGGACTTAGACACTGTAGGGAGTACAGGGCTCATGCACCTGTACCCTCACCACTGGTATAGTGCACCCAGCTAGAGGGGTGACTGATCTATGCCAGGGCAGTGGGTTGTAGGCATGGCACACAGGGATGTGTGCCATGTCGACTCTTTTGTTCTGCACCAAAACACGCAGCCTGCAAAGGCAGTGTGTGAGTGTAGTGGTACAGGGCCTCTAAGGGTGGCACAATAAGTGCTGCAGCCCTTAGGGGCCTTCTCTGGTCACAGTGCCCTGGGTACCTGGGGTACCATTTACCAGGGGCTGACCTGTGGCCAGAGATGCCAATTGGGTTTAGGCTTCAATGCAGTTTTAGGGAAAGAACATAGGCCCTGGGTACCTGATTTGCAGGAGCCCAGGGCACACTCAGTCAAAGTACATCAGCAATTCAGCAAAAAGTGGGGGCAACCATGCAGAAAGAGGGCACTTTCTCACAGCCTTATTTAAGGTGTCTCCCGCTTAAAATTGCCTCTGCTTCAATATAAGCCAACGGGGAAAAAACATCTCTTTGATTTTTTTTTTTAAATCTCCCACTTCACAGTTTGAAAATGTTGGCATGTATGCATAGCAAAATTATCAAATGTATTATTCTGACTAACTCAAGTGTATCCCTGCAAAGTGATTGATTTCACTAACTTCTTCGCACCCCGCACTACCGGAAATTGAGCTGAGCTCAATCTACAGTTTGTTTGAAATTGACTGTTCATTTTAAGATTTACTTATTTCCCCTTTCTTTGATTTACATTTGTCCAAACACGAAAATGAGTTTTTGAATCCATAAGTGTAGCTTCTCGATTTAAGAAAAAAGATATTACATTCATGGCACCGTCCTTGAAGAAATGTTGCGCTTTTGCTGGTCGAAATTTCGGTTTGCTCCCACCCTGAGTCCTCTGGAGAGAAATGGATGCTCCAATCATTTTATGAAGTTCGTATAATTCCATGATTGTTAAGAAGAGGGTATGAGCAAATTATAACTTCCTTTACTTTTTATTGTATTTGATTGTTTCACAGTGTTATTTAGATGTATGACACCCCCTAGCGGTCAACAGACTTAACTTCACTCACATTAATGTCGAGAGAGTAAATACACTAGTGTAGTGTGTGTTCAGTTTCCAGTTCGCTAATTTCAAGAGAGACTGAGGTTGTTGGCCTGTTGCAGAGCGAAGGCAGCGATACAGCGTGGGTGAGCAACAAGTTACTTGAAATGACAGATTGCTTAATGCACTAGGGGTCTCATTGCTATCAGCAGTTGGTATCATCTCGCAGGCAACACTGGACTTACAGTATTCCCAGCCTGCCAGACACCCCCCCGATCAGTCATTACAGCTGTAATAATCGGGATTGAATTGGAAGACACAATCTGCTATGAATGAAGTGAAAGGCACAACCTGCTAGAAATAAAAACATTTCGTATACATGTTCCTGGTTTTCAATTTGGCCATTAACTGTAAGAATGCAATCTTTTTGATTGGTAATTTTAATTTACCAGGCTCGTATATTTCTGCTAATGGGGCCGCTTGTCAGCTACGTAGAATAGTAAGTTGTCCATTGTTGTTGTGAGGTAATACTGCTGCCCTAGACAGTAGTGGATTAAATCCATGATGTTGCAACAAATCTAGCCAAGACAACACTGTCAGTAACTGCAACTCTGTCAATGGCTTTATATGAGCATCTTAAACATCTGCATAGCAACAGTTTCAAGGAACTTTCCAGACTATTACATAAAAAGGGGCTAAAATGTGACATCTGCCTGATTACGTGATTATGATGCCTTTTATTCAGAATAAAATGTCACTCATTTTGTCACGCATGTGGCAGTGAAATGTCACACACCAGCACACTGAAAACATGGAAATGTCACACATAAGCAAACTGGAAGCTTGGCAGATATGCAATTAAAACAAACCAAGGTCACAACTCGGGTTGCCACTTTTCAAGAGAAAAATACCAGCAATTTGTTGTTGTTTTAACAATCTGCAACGGTGCAAACATGATACTAAATAGGGCTTTAAATAAAATCATATATATTCATTTGTAACATGCCTTTTCTGCCTTTGTTTACTTTATTTATTAGTCAGGGATCGTTAACGCAGCTTTAGAACAAATGTAAAGCGCTTTCTATTTATCAGCCCTGCCAAGTAGCACGCATCAGGCATTAAACTAACGCATTTTAATGTGGTGGTCTGCATCACCGCATTAAAATGCATTATCATGTGCTGAGCCTGGGTGAAAGGTAGTTACAGCAGCACTGCAGCCGTACTGCGCAGCACAGTGTCCGAGACTCTCACTGTGAGAGGCAATGTCGGGGCAGGCAGGGCTGGGGCGGAGCCGTGGCGGGGCTTCACAGGCAGCTGGCTCCAAGTCCTAAATGGCCGTACACTGCAGCATTGTGGTTCTGGAGGACTGAGGAGCATTCCATGAGAGTGTGTCTGCACACTGCAGTGACTCGAGCAGAGCCCTGGGAGTCGGCCCCGGGAGCCGCGGCCTTAAAATGTATTGCTGCTCCAGTTATCACTGGCAGTCATCATGATCATCTCACTGCGCAGGAGGGCACTTAAAATTGTAGTAGTTTCCCCGGCACTGGCGCTCCCTCCACCCACCCGATTCCCGCCACCGCACTGACAGACTTGACTGTACAGCTACCTCTAGTGTGGACAGTACTGTCACAGACGATGTCATTGTGCTGCTTAGCTGTGCTCAGCTCTGTGTGCCTGCTGTTGCGCGCAGAGGCTGTCCCTAATGAAGTTAATTAATTTTAGCAGCTGCTGCAGTGGGGTGCAGCCCTACTTGCCGCTAATGTTGTCCACAAACATTTGGGAATATATTGCACTGTGAATTTTTAGGTTGCTCAATAAACCAGAGTCACCCCTTCTGGCTCAGACTGAGGGAATCACATGCCCTCTTTGCTTCTCTCAGTGAAGCGCTTGATAAATATAAACATTTATCTGGATCCGTGGCACCGGCGGAGACAGTGCCCTCATGTGGATCCTGATGGCAGCACCTAGCTGTTATTTTCGAGCAAAACGCTTGCCCCACTGTGTCCTGCAGTATCTCATGGCTCGACAGAGCAGGCACTGAGGTGCCCTTCCATTTCTGGTGCTTTGCAGCAGTTTTAAGATCTTCTTAGAGTTTCTTGTTGCTGTAATGGGTGTAATTTCTGATATTTATATGTTTCTCTCGTCTTCATTGCTTGGTTTTGCTTGAGGTAAAGTGTTACTCATAGTCGTTGAGTGTGACTTGCAATTACTCTGAAATTATGAAAATGCCACGCATAAGCAATCCGAACCCTTGGCAGCTATGATTTATATTTGCTTTTTGATGTACATACAGATAAGGGCTAAAATACCAGCTTTAGGCGAATTTGGTCATTTTTGTACCAGCTGGGACATTAAGATACCAGTGGCTGGCAGTAGAAAACAGGTCAAGTGGCAACCCTAGTTACAACTTTTGGGATGAACTGACATGTAAAACCAAAGGCCAGGACTTGTCCAGCCATGTCCTATTAACTAGCTAAAACGAAAACAGCTGAATTTGAGTTAAAGTTTACAAAGTCATACATAACCTGATTAAAGCGGGAGTTTCCCGATTTTTGAAGACAAAAATGGCTTATTTTTAGCTGTGTTCCGTCTACAATTGCCTCTTCTTCAATAGAAGTCAATGGGGAAATACATTCTCTGTTTTTTCAAAATCTCCCTCTTTACTGGTCTAAAATGTTGAAGTGCTGATGTAATTTTTCATAATAAACAGATCTTACATATATAAAGTGATATAACTTCTCGTGGTAAACCGATCAGGACTATAGCCTTTACTATAGGGTCATAACCAACTCTTGCCTACTTTAAGCTTTAGCTTTCCTGCAATGTAACCTTCAAGTATGCAGTCTTGATATTAGAAATCTATAAAAAAATGAGAGCTGGCAAAACAATATATAAACCCCTCCGAAGAGGTCGTAACAAAGATTCTCACAATTGCAAATGTCCAAGTAGGTAGGCAACACTAGACCCATTTGTCTTTCATGGTGATCTATGAAAATCATTTAGCACAATGCCTTTTTATAGGCTTTACCAAAGTACAATAACAACTCACCATAAAGGTCTATTAGCTTTAACAAGTGCTTTTCACAATAATTGCGTCAGGTATATTGCTTTTGTCATAACTGTTCGTAATATAAGGGATAAAGTACCCCCTACCGTACATTATAAGGATATTGCAAGTCATCGAGGAGTTTATATGGTTATGGAATTCCAGAAACAAATTTGTACAAAATTGCAGTTGGCAGAACAGTCTACATCCCTTCCTAAAATGGTATATTTTCCTGCAGGTCTCCGAATTCAGGGAAGGTTTACTCTTGAAGTGACAGTAAGGATGTTTTTCCTGACAGACAAATATGGAATGAATGGATACTCTGTGTTTGTGCGTGTGGACTTCCCTCAATATACGCCTTGCTAGGGAAATGATATCCTGACCTGTATCACAAAAGCCTTTCTTTATTACTTATTTAAACTGTTATCTGCTGCTGTTATTCACATAATCCAGATGTCACCTAGTCTTCCTAAACATCAGCTCCCTTCTTAATCCGCATTCCATATGACGTGTACCTAAAAGTCTACAGAATATTTAATAATTCCAAACCTTAATTTTGACTTCTCTTCGGGATGATGGAGACCTAGCGAGCACTGGAAGGCATCCTTAAAATAGGTCAATTATTATCTGTCGCTTATGGTCTCTGTCAGAGTGTTGTACATAGCAATGATGAGACACGGGACTCATGCCCTGATAAGGGAGTGGGTGAAGTGAATGAAAGGGGTGTGCGTTGCATGCAACAGGGCAGAGTACAGTCTCTTTTGAACACAGTCTTTTTTACTGTTAAAATCTGTCATGTTTTCCATAATAGCATCCTGAGCGTCTTTCTTGACAAACACGCACCTTCAAGGTCCTGGCGCCATTTTGCCTGGTAGTCACCACTGATAATCTTCAGCATTTTGGTAAGATCTATTCCGAGTAACAGTCTTTGTACCGCAGTATGCCAAGCTGTGAGCCCTGCATGCTCATCTGTCTGTCTAACTGCACACTGGGTTGCAAGTCTGGCTGCTGCAAAGTGATGGGCATTGCAGTTGTCTCTGCCTCTTTCTCTGGTTAACACTTTTCTGTTGACTGCCATGCTGCCACTTTTTCAGAAGCACTGGCTGGCACTTGCTCTGGGTGCCTTCCATCCACAGGTTGTGGTTCACTGTGTAAAAGATTGATGAAATGCTTTTCAATTCCATCTGTTGCCCATGCCAAGCTGCACTATTTTCTAGGAGAGGCTACTGCACTTCAAGGTGGTTGCTCTCTTGTAAAGTGCATTGGATGGCCACTCTCTATCCTCTTGAAGAAGCAACATTTGCCTAATTTTCACATAGCACCACCAGGCTTCCTGCCCCAGGGAAACTTTGCTGCTCTTCATGTTGTTGGCCTTCTTTTTGCTAGGTACCATATTGAAGAATATAGTAACAAAAGAAATATCATAGATGACCTTGGAGAGGGCTGTCTGTCACCAGGTGTACTCTGCACAGCATAAATAGAAGTTTCCCCTAAGTGGTATGAGAGGCAGGCCCTTTTTCACTGCACCACCAGCTGCCTCATGTGTAAATTACCACACATTCCGTGGAAGAATCTTTACAGGAAGGGCTGTATGATCCAGCTTTGACTTGAAGGGCCTAGTAGCCAGCTGGGCCGCCTCTAAGAGGCTACCAGTACTGCCATTTCGCACAGACAGCCTGCTCTTGTGACCATTTTGCCCCCTTGAGAAGAGGTGATTCAACAGCTGAAATGGTTTTATGGAAGTTAGTGGTATGAGAGAGATCTGAAGGTGGGACAGATTCCTCTGGGCGAAGCTCTGGCAGTCATGCAAACTGAATTCCATTAGCAGGACCGTCTATGACACAGCAGCATTCGCATCTCTTCCCTCTGATTCTTCCCCTCCCCCTCTACTCATCCCAAACCTGCTCCTGCTGCTATGATCTCTAAATAAACACTTTCTAGACCCTTCCCTTTTCTATCCCTCCACTATCCTTTTCAATCCAACTAACAGACTCACATGCCCACCGCTCAAATTAATTTCATATTTCCCTATACTAATTAACCACTAATCCTGTTTGAGTTCCGGAGCAGCGTGCTACTCCTCGAAAAGCGATTTGATGCTTCATCAGGGGTACAAAGCGCTATAAATGCAAACCCCTCCCACTTCTATCTCTCCACTATCCTTTTCAACCCAAATAACAGACTCACATGTCCACCTCTCAAATAAATTTCAATATTTCCCTATACTAACTCACCACTAATCCTTTTGGGTTTCCAGAGTAGCTTGCTACTTTCCGAAAAGCGCTTCGACGCCTCCTCAGGGATAGAAAGCGCTATATAAATGCAATTACAATGTACAGACTGAGGTTTTTGAAACATCATCCCTAACATGGCCATCTGGTGCCCTTTATTACTCCCGACAACGCAATGAAGCTATGTTCCTCCTGACATTAATAAGGCTGCTGCACATTGTCCGGAGAACACACGCATTTTAAGCTCAAGAAGGCTACTACCAGTTTCGCTTTGACCCGGCAGCCAACAAGATTAGTAGCAAAGGATTCGCCTGGATTAACATATTTTTTTAGTAGAAAACAAAAATATAAAAACAGCGGTAGACTTTTTAACAAGACTATTTTTCATTTTGAAAATAACAACTAAAAGTATAAATATCGCTTATAAGAAACTCTAACCGGTGCGACGTGTTTTATTTAGATTAAAGAATCCTGTATCAGTTTTGTGGCTTGGTTGTTCGGTGAACATTCGCTCGATTTGAAAGGATGCGAGCTATTCCAAGATGGCCGCTCAGTTTATCATCGTCTTCCTGGTTTTCGTGATCCACCTTTGACCTCAATGATGACGTCATATCAACGCGCCTGAGTGCCGCACGAAACATGGTAGAGGGAAACTCAAGCTGACCTTCTTCATCCTAAGGGAGGATGATTGGGCTGAGGAACCTGGTCTGGGTCTGCAGACAGGGAGGCAGGGTAAGGGACGAGCAGTGCATGGAAGTGAGAGGAGAAAAAATGATATGATTGGTAGAACAAGGCATTTAATGTGCACCTTTCAATATCGCCATTAGTTGTAATGCTCGAGGCTTATCTGAGTTGTTTTCACGGACGTCTGTTAACAGTAGCCAGTTGTGACAGCCGGTACCCGTGGCTTGAGTGTTGGTAAACAGATCCCCAGTGGCCATGAAGGCATTAATATAAAGTAATAGTTTTAGTAGTTTCATCCTTACTCGTTACCCCATAAGGAAACGGGTGACTGCTGATTCTCTAAAGGTGAGAAAAGAGTTCACCCCCTTGTCTTCAGTGGTCCAAGCGTGCATGATGTTACTTCCGCAACCTTTTTGGTGAATTGACGTCCATGCTTATTTTGCCTGTGTTCCATATATTTTATTGGGTTAATTACCAAGAATCAAACTTCAGGCGAATTAAAGATGCACACCTTTTAATAAAACGTCTTTTAAAATCATTAAAGCGTACAACGCAAAATTAGAGTAAATAAACGTTGAAAACATTTCATAGCTTGTAGAGTTATTTATTGTGTCAAATTTGAAGACTTAAACAAGTGTGTGTAAATTGAATTAATAAAAAATACAATTGCTTCCAGTAATTTGTGTTTAAGATGTTTTTATTTCCCCTCTCCCAAATGTTTACATTTCAGGACTTTAAAATTAATTTAATGGCAATCTGTAATATCTTTCTGATCTATGGATTGAAGTCATCATGTCTGCATTCATTTGCGCTGCTTTACTAGGTTTTGTGCAGGGTTCTAGTGATGTTTCCTCATCCCGTTTTGTTTACTAGACATCGATTTTATACTATTTTATTGGATGTTTTAATAATACTCAAAATATACAGTTGTTTTACTACTGTATGTATCTTATTTTAAAGTCTGGGCTATTTTGTAAATATTTAAAAAAATTTGAGATTTGGCATTTCCTGCATTTTTAATATCCTAGCAGCTTTTGGTGTGGTGCCAAGTTTGTAGGAAACATCTGGTTTGATGTTGCAGGAGTGTGCTCCATCACCTTCTGCTTTGCACCTGGCTGTGACATGCTTGAGTTCTGACTGGTCAACATTAATACAGGATTAACTGTTTTACATGCTTGTTTTTGTCTGAAATACTAATTATTCACATTAATATTGGTGTACATTTACTCCATATGTACGGTGGTGTTAAAAAAAAAAAAAATTAAAATTTGGAAGGCATATAATTAGTATAGGGTGACCAGCTTATGAGAAGCAAAAACCGTGACAAGCCAGTCATAAAAGTAGGATGTGTGTATGTATATATGTGTATGTATATATATACATATATATATACATACATACATACATACATACATACATACACGTCCCTTAAAGGAGCAGTCGGAGCTCTTGACACAGCATCCACTCCGTGACGCACAGAAAGACACAGCACCACCAAGGGGGTAATTTTCAGGTAGTTATAATCTATTTGAACATACCAGCACCAGGGTGAAAATGGCCTACGCGTTTCAGCCATAGCCTTCGACAGGGCCTTCCTGTCCATATATATATCATATCACATCACATTACATTAGCTGTGGCAGGACCTCTAACCTGAACCCCACTCTGTTTTCCCACTGCTGCAGCATGCAAGTAGCCGATTTGTTCATGTGCTACCTGAGTAATTCAAGTTTGCAGGATGAATTGACCTTTGTTCCAAAAACCAGGGCATGTATTTAAATTAAGGAAAGCGTCAGGACACCGGGACAGTCCTTTGAAAACCAGGACTGTCAGAGGAAATCCGGGTCTTCCGGTCACCATAAATTAGTACCCACTTCCCTTTACATATTGCAGTTTGCGCTGTTGTTTTTTTGGATTGTATAAGCAAAATTCAGGAATCTTGTCCCGGGGAACCTTTTGACTATGCAAACTCAATATACACCTTTACATATCTGCCCACTGTAGTATAATTTTCACCATGTGATCGTACAGGGAGCTGGATTATGGATAGAGGGGCTTTACACCCCTGCAATGCCCAAGGAGTCACACCGCCCTCTGCATCATCTGGAGGCACCGCTCATGTCCTGATGATTGTGGTCTAGCTGTGCAGAGCGTGCATGCCTCAGATGGTAACCTTTTCTGTGCAAGAGTTCGCTCACAGTGTGATAGTGGCTTTTAACCATGTTGCCATGTGATGCATGAAGCAACAGTGTGTCACACTATTCCACTGTGTGAATTGGGAGGCCTGCCTTTCTGTTGTAAACAGGTTAGGCCTTATTTCAACATTCATTTGTAGGAGGAGTTTGTAGTTCAAGGGATGTGCATGTAGTTCACATGCACTACGACAGTGCAGAATAAAACTCCTGACTGTTTATCTGGGATTCCACTTACATTTCATGATTGTTGTGACTCTGGAGGAGAATAAAGACCATGTTTTATTCACTAGAGAATTCAGTGCTTAATTTGAGCCATGAGTTGCTGGTGGGGTTCACCAGCCCTCGTTTTGGGGGCCGGTGAGGCCCACCGGCACTTATTTGACCTTATCAGACATTCTCCGAGAGCAATAGAGGGGGAAACACACAAACGAGAATGAAGAAGGAAAAGAAGATGCACAAACCGTCAACAAGGTAGTGTCATAAGGTTTCTGCACATACACAGAGCTATGCACAGGAAAATGGGACCCCGGAATACAGTGGTTTGCCACCATATACCGTAGCACCCAAAAACCCCAACCCAACTAGCTTAGCATCCCATTAGCACCCAAGTACTAATGTTTGGACAACCCAGAACACGGTATCTTTATCTCAGGACTCACAGAAGCAAGAACACTCTTTCGTCACTCACTCGTACTTGTCCACAAGGTGCGTAGGAAGAGACACTGGATAGGTTAAAATGTTTATTCCAACTTACGTGCTCTAATGTACAGTACACGTGTCAGCACTAATAGCATAATGCATATGACTAATATAAGCAGCATGGTTACAATTCCATAGAATACAAACGGGAAAGCATTTCATAACTCAGTGGATAAATGTCTAAATAACATTACCACCCTCCCCGTGCAGTAAGATAGTTTATTATAGAAATAGAAGACCTCTGGGCTTTGACTGGCGAACCCCCATACCTCAGTCTCTAGATGCAGAATTACATCAGCAGGACATCATAGCTCTTCTCACTGAAAGGGATTTCTCCAAGTGTGTTTAAGCGCTAGTAAACCACAGTATTAAAAGCATATCAAATTCTTCATGGCAATTGCACATAATGTTATGTCTGGGTGCGCGAGACTGGCCATATCAGGAAGAACCAAAATATATTGTTATGCGACCTTGTACATGTTTGTGCAGACTGAGCCCAAAAAGGTGAACAACAGAAAATGCAGACAGTGCAAAAGAACTTGGCACGAGCAAAGGGCGAGGAGGCCCGGCTCAGTGTAACGTGCGCAAAGAAAAGCAGCATGGCAGCCAGGCCTAGGCCAACATAACGAGGCAGGTAACAATCCACAAGACACCCTCCCTGGACAGTCCGGCGGCCAGGACAGAGGCCCATTAGAGGAAAAACAAAGCCGTTGGAGCACAGGGAGCGCCCAAACGGCGAAGGGCAGGTCAATCCATGAAAGTGTAAGTGCAGAAAAAAGCCATACCCTCTAAGAGTTCATCATTGGAATCGTCAAAAAACATAGATGCCATCCAATCCATGAGATCAAAAGAGCAGGAATGCTCCTCAGCAAAGGGAGCATCCAGAAGCAATGCGGGACAGCTTGCGTGATAATTGAAACAGCTTCGTTGTAGGAGATCCTGGGCAGCCGCCCAGATATCCCATTGCGCCAAAATCCCCAGTGCAGCCGCACGGCGCCATACAGCCAGCGACGGAACAGTCCTGCTCATGGGCCTCTAAGGGACCCATCAACTGAACAAAATCCGGAACAGACAATGACGAATTGGAGAGGCAATAATCCAGAGTCCAGGTGAAAGGACAGCGGACACAAGTCATCACAGGTTGCACGCAAGTGAAATACGCAAAGCGAAATGAAAGAGTATATGACACACTCAGTGTCGCCAATGGCAAAACACCAAAACCGGCCAAAGGCGCTCACGGAGCAGCTGGAGGCGTTCTGGATCGAGCAGGTCCCATCGGGAGCAGCCATTGCGCAGAAAGCAAATTAAGAGCAAGACACCAGCCGCTAAAGCGAGGATCAATGGGAAACCGCCAAAGACACTGGAAAAAATAGAATGTATGAAAGCCGGTATGACACCAAATATAGTTTGGAAGGAGGACACTAAGCCCGACCCCACGACCTTAAAAAAGTGCACTAGGCCTTCAGTGTTAGATGCGTTAAAAATACGATGTATTAACTCCCCAAAATGTTGGGGGAGATTAGTATTCAAAAGGGCCTGTATTTCACTGTGGGTACTCGCCACCTGGAGAATGAATGTCTCCCGGGCGGACGTGAGCATAACTTCCTCGTTTAATAATAGTGCCTTTATTCTGCTCAGTCTATTGAAATCTGCTTCCATGGTAGGGATGGAAGGCCAAATAGAGATATCAACCTTGCCATGAGGGGGAGGAAAAAGCACATTTTTGCAGCAGACAACCCTGTGCGAAACTGTTACAATGTAAGGAATGCCAGCCTGCAGGCCACAACAGTTTTCGTTATTTAAAAGTAAATAACTACCATTGGATAGGAGAGTGAAAGTAGGTGAAATAACAGGAGCAGGAATACCTTTCAGCACACAAGCAAGATTAGGAGAGGAAACGCTACATGAGCCATGCAATTTAATGTGTTTACAAATAAGCGAATGACCTATAGTCGAGTCGCAGTACTCCCCGTGAGAAAGACTTCCTTGCCGTCCCGAAGGCATTTATACATGAAAGGCAAGGACCAGAGTTCATGCAGGAAAGCACTGCCCAATGGCCGGTAACGGCCCACAGGATAATGTTTCATGCACGAGTCAAATTCAAACAAGGAAAAAGGTAAAACGATAACCCCATGAACTAGCCATACAGCAGAATCGAGTTCTGCAACAGAGAACGGCAAAGGATCCACCTTTTCGATATGTAATAGAGTGTAAGTAGCATCTTTCATGGACATAAATTGCTGTTTATCAGTTAAGTTAAAAGGTAGAAATAAGGCAGAGGTGTTCAAGAAATGCCAAGGCACTTTACCTAACTTAAGTGTTTGTAAAGTCCATGCAAACTGCATAACTGAGCGCAATTGATTCTGACCATGATATAACACAGAAACATCATCTTGTACAATATCAACAACAGAGGACACAATATTCTCTAAAGTGTAAATGCGAGAAGACAGGGTATTAATACTATTGTCAACAACAGCAAGCACCTTTTCCATATTTGCTTGATCTATTTCCCGAAGACGGGAAGCAGCTTCCATTTGTGATAGCTTCCAGAGTTCATTATACGTTTCATAAATGAATCTTTTAGGTCGGGGACCACGAGGTCCCAAAACAAAGTCGGACAGATCAATATTGCCTGAAAGGAGAGACAAATGTTGTTTAACAGAATCAAGGGACGAATGTTGCAGCCATTGTTTGCATAATTTACCAACAGAATATGTAGTGACAGTACGGGAATCAGTAAATCTCGGATCAGGCCTATCCTGTGTGTAAGTAGCTCCTGAGTCGTGAAACGCATTTGACATGCATTTGATGATGTAGGCCATACCAACCAGGGTGACTGAACCAGCTCAGAAACATTAAACGAATTATTTTGTAACATTGCCTGCAGGGATACGAGGGACATATTGGATCGTGAGCTTTCATTTGGAAAACTCGACAGGGATGGTATTGATGGAGTATTCAATTGTTTAGTGGTTGCTAAGCCCCAACATGTAGTCTGATAGATGGAGACATTGAGGAACATAATTTGTGTGGGGATGAGGCAAGCACGGTGTAATGCCTCGGTTCCCTGTACCTGCCATGGCTTGGAGCCCCAAATAGATTTTAAATCCACTGTATTGTCCCAGTACTCATAACCACCCACAGCTAGGGCACTCAGAAAGGAACCTGAATATAGCAATTTGGTGTGTGTCAACATAATTTTCTGAGTTGATGTGTTATTAAGTCTAAAATAATAGGATGCAGGGTTCGACCGATTAAAATCAGTAAAATAATTAAACTTATTTCGAAGAGTTTGAGAGCTACCTGGCAAGGGGTTTGGACAATGTTCCCATTGGGTAAAGTTAACAGAACTACGCAGGGCACTGGGCTTATGGAGAAAATGATTACCCCAGTGTTGGTAACAATACAAATCGGCATAATTAGCAGAATTCATATATAAATCTTCAGCATTAAAAGATGCATAATATTTTAAATCGGCAAACAATGCTTCAACGGCATGCACATCCCAATCATCAGAATGAATATTATTTTGTACTACATCACCCATTGAAACACGAAGGACATTAGGTACATTAATAATTTCCGTCGGACCATGGATTTGATAGTTCACTGCATCCCATACGATGCCATCAGCAACTGGGAAGGCTGAAATGTTCACAAATGTGTGGTCACGCTTCATGATGTGAGACGAGGAATGAGGAGCCAAAGTTCCAGAAACATAGTCTACAGCAGAGCGTTCAGGTAAATAGTGACCATTGATTAATAGAAAAAACACTGTGACAAAGCCAATGGACATGAACAAAAATATCAAGAAAAGTACCAACCAGAGGTATGTCCAGGGGGGAATCAAAAAATTGTCTCTAAACCAGGATATAAAAATACTGAACTTGGATGGAACTTTTGAAGATGTGGAATCCGAATCAAAGGAATAACGAGTCGGGCTTAGTGGCGTTGTTGGTTGATGCGCCACCGATTCAGATGCATGATAAATATACTCGTCCTCGTCGATGTTGGTGGAGAGTTGGGGATCAATTATAGTTTCAGGCAAAGTAGAGGATTCAGGCAAATCAACCATCTCAATTACAGCATCAGCGATCGTTCGCGCAGATGGACTATGAACATATGTCCGATAAATGGCAGGACAAGAGACCGCTGGTGTGACACTATTCAGGATCGGCCAGGCGCTGTAGCTTGACATTTTCAACTGAGATGTATCTGTTCTCTTTGCGACCAGGAAGCGGTGGTAAAATGACTGTACGTGTTCCCTTCAAGCCCAGAACTGGAACCGGTGCACGAAAAGAGGGGCCAAATTCCTTTTGTTTTCAACCTTCTCTCGAACCAGTTCTCCAATTTTCGGAAGCCAGCCGGCTACCGGAATCTGCAACGCAGGATCTGTGGCTGAAGGTAAATGTGTAGTTGCAAGTTTGTCTCGGGCTTCTTGTAAGTCCTGTAACATAGCAGAATGGTTATCTACATCAAACTTGGCGGATTGCGCCGCGATGTCTGGACCCTCAAGGTCAGGCACAAACATTCTTATGCCAAAGAGCATTTCGTATGGGGTCCGCCCACCCAGAGGTCTTCTAGGGAGATTATTAAGTGCACGCTGAACGGTATACAAATGGGCCAGCCAGTTTCTGCCAGTACCTATAACCCTAGCTGTTAAGGATTGCTTTAAGTCACGGTTCATTCGTTCAACGATAGAGTTGCCCTCAGGCCTATACGGAGACGAAAATTTCACCCGCACCCCAAGCGAAGCCATTGCATCCTTGTAAGCCCTAGAGGCAAACGCTGGACCTTGGTCCGAATGGAAGGTGCCGCATGCGAAAATTCCCACAAAGACACGCAAATCCCTGATTACATTTCGGGCGTCAGCACTCCGTTGTGGCCAGACCCAGAGAAACCGTGTGCACGAGTCCACTGCCACTAAGATGTATTTATAGGCAGTGTCTGATGAGAATGGACCGCAGTGATCCAAGTAAACACACCCAAAGGGTCTGTTAGCAATGCAGAGCGGTGTTTGTGGTGGACGTGTTACCGTGGAAGGCTTAATCTGTTGACAAACGTCGCAAGAAAGCACAAAAGCACGAGTGTCTTTATATAACCCACGCCACCAATAACGCTGCTGCAAGATGGAAACCGTAGCTGACACACCTGCATGAGCAGAAGCCATGCCTTCGTGTGCAGCTGATATCAAAGCACTCCTGCGGTCCGCGTTGGGGATCAGCCGATCTCCAACGTCAGGTATAGTTACATAAGGAACCTGATCGGGACTTAATTTGTAAGAATACTTGGAAGGGAAACCTGTAGGGTAATTATCACCTTCCTTGGTTGCAGCAATAGCTGCTAAAATAACAGGGTCTATTTTAGACATGGACCTGGTAACCGCTGCTACTGAACACGTGACTACTGCTGAACGGGCAGCTTCATCTGCCAGATCGTTACCAATAGCGTGTGCGCCCACCCGCTGATGGCCTAAGGTGTGAACCACCTGTGTGAGGGGCAGACGTTGTTGCAATTCTGCCACTCGAACCCAAAGCATTTTATGCTTAATTGTGCTCCCTTTTGCGTCCTTGTAGTCGTTTTCGACCAGAAAAACAGATTGTCATTGTAAGATTGTACACAGTAAAAAGAATCACATACAATAAGAGTGGTCTCATCCTGTGAAGCGAACTCAAGTGCAAGTAGCAATGCATGCAGCTCGGCCAATTGTGCGGTACTATCCCCAAGTGTGCGTGTGTGCACTGCAGTGGATTTGAACTTGCCATCCACAAAGGATCCCGCAACAATAGCACATGCAGCAGAATAAGCGTGCTTGGACCCAGTGGCCGGTTGCGCCGAACCATCGGTGTAGATCACACATTTGTAATCTTCAAGCGGTAATAAAAACAAAGGAGGAGGATGAACGAATTCATACTGCAAAAACTCCTGAGTCTGAAGAGAAGAATCAAAAACAAAAGTGACGTCCGAAGACGTCAAAGATGTAGCCCATTGTATCCAACGGGGATGCATTGCTTTTGAGTTCGGTACACTTGCCTTTGTTACTGCCTCTAGGGCAGGACAGGGTGTTACCACTAGAATCCGCTTTCCCTGTGCCAGTGCGCGTTCTTTTAGAATCGCCATTTGCACTGCAGTTAGAACTTTTTCGACAGATGTAAAGCGCAATTCAGCGGAAGTGTACAGATGTGACTTGTATGCGATAGGTACTGTATCACCTTCATTAAAGGTTAAGTAGGTGAATCCCACCGCCCCGGAATTATTCTAATCACCAGGTTGGTGTGGTTATCACGAGTCAAAAGATATGTAGACTCCAAAAGGTCTGTCTGCAAAGACTGCAGAATTGAGGTATGCTCAGGCAGCCAGCAAGACCTTGAATAAGTAGGTTGTATCAAAGCATACAAAGGCTTGATACGCTGGGCATATTCGGGAATGTAAGTACGCCCGAAATTCAAGAAACCCAGCAAAGACTGAAGTTTCTTCAGAGTATTTGGGGGCACAAATGTGCACATTTTTCCAAGAAATGGGGGGCTAAGCCCTTACCTTCGTTATTGAGCTCATAGCCCAAGAACAGAACGGTAAATTCAGCAATGTGTGACTTAGCAAAGTTAAATTTGTAACCCTGCTCCGCAAATTCAAGAATAATGCGGTCCACACGGGACAGATGCTGATATAACTCGTCGTCTGTCAGATAGATGTCATCAACGTACGAACATGCGTCTTGATCAATGTCATTTAACAAAGAAACAACACGGGCGGCGAATATACCCGGACTATTTTTATAGCCCATGGGTAATCGCCGGAACTGGAATAATTTACCACCGGATGTGAATGCGGTCCATTGACCACTCTCCGGGGCTAGGTTGTGCGTGTAGAAACCGTTTGAAAGGTCAAGTGTCGTTTTGTATTTTTTACGAACAAGACTGTCTACAAGCGCAGAACTGTGTGTATTTTGCACCGCAAAGTTCCGACAATGAGTATTTAAATGCCGGTAATCCAAAACTAAGCGGTACGATCCATCGGGTTTAGAAACCACGAAAGGGGATTGTTCATAGGTGATACGCATGGTTCAATTACTCCCTGATATTCCAACTGTGTCAGAATTTCGGAGACGGGGCCTTTTGCCTGCCGTTTTATGGGATATTGGGGTTGTGGCTGCGGTAGTGACCGCAAAGGTATTGCATGAGGAGGTGATTCTTCATCCCATCCCACATGGTTGCGGTATAACGCTGGTGCCAGGTACACAGCCCACTCAGCTGCAAGTGCTTCAGCTTTGTCTTTTGGGACATGCCGTGAAAAGCTTGGAAGGATTACCTCCTCTCCTTTATGTGCAGCTAAAGCGAATGGGGGTGGCCAATCCACCTCTGCTAACAAAATGTCATATGAAGAGGTTAGATTTTCCCAAAAATCCCTTTTATTTCACGCGGTATGTCACCTTCAATTTGTATGACTATGTTGTAAAGTCTGTCAGGGGGTGCCACTCTCGTGTCAGCTGTCTCTACAGTAACGAATGTTTCAGTTGCTGTCGCCTCCATATGAGGACGTAGCGCCTCCCGCACTATGGTAACTTCCGCGGCGCTGTCTAGGAGGGTCACTGCCCACGTCCAATTCTGGAGTCTCGTTCTCACGGTCTGAGGCATATTTCGCTGTGACAGCGGCAACCTTTTTCTTCTGAAATTGCGGTCGAGGAAGATGAAAATCTTCTGCTTTCCCTCTGACTTGTTGTCGAGGTTGGTCTCGCTCCTGGGGAGCCTCTCGGCCCCTTCCTCTATCTTGCCGTCCTCCTCCACCAGCCTGTGACGACGTCTGGGCCTGTGAAGAACGAGGAGAACGCGTATCAGAGCTCTGAAACCTTTCTGGTGATTTAATCCTTGACCTATCACGTAAATCATAAGTACGTTCAGAAGAAACCGAAACTGGGGAAGCGCCTCTCGACCCCGGCTTCTTTTGTTGCTTACCCTGCTTTTTCTGTCTCCAACTCTTTTTAGTGAAGACCGGTTTATCATCTTTCTCAGATGCACTTTTTGTTTGTATAACTTGTGTTTGCGATTGAGTTTGCATTTTTACAAAAGGCTTGTTGCCTAGGCTATTTCTTCCAATTGTTTTATAAGCCCGGGCTATTATTTTCGGTAATTCGCGAGGCCTGTCCAACTCTGGGACCAAAGCCAAAGCATTCGCTACTTGAAAGTTCATAGCATCGCCCTTGACATTTCCAAGGATCAGCTCAGCTACTACATCAAACACTCCCACTAGTCTCATCCCTAATTCCACAGCCGCTTCAGGGCCATGTTCATCCTGTACTTTTTAATTACAGAGGGTAGAACCGTCATGGAAGGAGTTCCAAAACATTTTGAATAAACTGCTGCGAATACCTTACCCCAGTTTTCACATGATGTCAAATCGGGGATTATGTCTTTTGGCAAACTTATCGTAAGGATGCGATGTTTATCCACTGGGGACGTATGTGGAAACACCGCTTCTATCTGATCGAACTTTTCGGCAAGCCAATAAGGATAGTCGTCCTTATTTTGTGGACGTTTGCCCATCACAGAATTTACCATGACAGGACTTATAGTCACTCCAGCTGCAATAGCTGGTTGGCCTGCGACTACAGGAGCAGCTCCATGGAGGCTACCTGTAACATATGTCACCAAGGCTCGATGCACTCGCACCAATTCGGTATGCATAGTGCGCAGTTCCGTAATCGGTAATGCCAGATAATTTGGATGCGGGGTATACCCGGCCAATACAGGCCAAGTGGCCCCCTGAATTGACAAGGGGCCTAAACGAACTGCGGTAGTTGGTTGTGGTAGGGCGCCATTAAACCAAACACGGTGCTGCCAAGCCGTGAGAGGTACTTCAAGAGTGGTATAGGGTCGATATGCAGCAGGAATAACGGTGGGTTTATATTCATGAAACAGCTTATCACCTGCATCCACCGCTTCAAAAGTGATCCAAGTGTAAAACACTTCAAAGTGATAAGCCGCATCGGCTTGAACCACAAAGACCAACTCGACCCCTGTATCGGGCACTCCATACACAGCTAAGTGGTCTCGGAGTGCTCCTCGACTATGTGCAGCTATCGCCACACCAGCCATAACTAAACAATTATATTCGACAACCTAACAGGGAGCACAAAAATGGGTCTGTTAACTAACCTTTTTAATAATATCAAGCTTGAAAAACCTATAAAACATTCAATATAGGAGGTATCACCGTCACATACGCCTCCGGAAGCGTACGCGAGGGGTTTGTGGACAAGCACAAGCACTACTCAAGCGTCTCGCAGATAAGCAGCCCCACGTTGGGCGCCATGTCATAAGGTTTCTGCACATACACAGAGCTATGCACAGGAAAATGGGACCCCGGAATACAGTGGTTTGCCACCATATACCGTAGCACCCAAAAACCCCAACCCAACTAGCTTAGCATCCCATTAGCACCCAAGTACTAATGTTTGGACAACCCAGAACACGGTATCTTTATCTCAGGACTCACAGAAGCAAGAACACTCTTTCGTCACTCACTCGTACTTGTCCACAAGGTGCGTAGGAAGAGACACTGGATAGGTTAAAATGTTTATTCCAACTTACGTGCTCTAATGTACAGTACACGTGTCAGCACTAATAGCATAATGCATATGACTAATATAAGCAGCATGGTTACAATTCCATAGAATACAAACGGGAAAGCATTTCATAACTCAGTGGATAAATGTCTAAATAACATTACCACCCTCCCCGTGCAGTAAGATAGTTTATTATAGAAATAGAAGACCTCTGGGCTTTGACTGGCGAACCCCCATACCTCAGTCTCTAGATGCAGAATTACATCAGCAGGACATCATAGCTCTTCTCACTGAAAGGGATTTCTCCAAGTGTGTTTAAGCGCTAGTAAACCACAGTATTAAAAGCATATCAAATTCTTCATGGCAATTGCACATAATGTTATGTCTGGGTGCGCGAGACTGGCCATATCAGGAAGAACCAAAATATATTGTTATGCGACCTTGTACATGTTTGTGCAGACTGAGCCCAAAAAGGTGAACAACAGAAAATGCAGACAGTGCAAAAGAACTTGGCACGAGCAAAGGGCGAGGGAGGCCCGGCTCAGTGTAACGTGCGCAAAGAAAAGCAGCATGGCAGCCAGGCCTAGGCCAACATAACGAGGCAGGTAACAATCCACAAGACAGTAGAAAGCCAGAGCCTGCAAGAGTGAGATAAAGGGGCAGGGGAACATCTGTCAGTGGATTAAAGGGACCTGAGGTGGATTCTGGAATATGCAGCCTTGGTATTCGGCATGGGAACATTTAATAGCACCAACCGCTCTCTTTTGAGCCGGGCTTTGGGCACCGGCATATTATGTTACAAGTTAACTACTGCTTGAGATGGGATTAAATCACACATGTTTTCAAAAAGCCTTTTGGCACCAATTTACTGTATGATCATGGTAAGAGCCTTTCTGATTTATAGGCCTCATGCACTCTTTTGGCAGCATTTAGCTGTAATTTTTGTGTTGATGAATCTTCCGCTATAATAATCATAATAATTAATTTTATGAAGAACATAATTTAGAGAGAGGGGTTTCCAAAAAATTGATTCTGCACAAAGGGTTAGAGTTGGTTTCATTGTCATTTCTGACATGCAGTAAACCGTTTCTGAGACTCCAAAAAAGAAATCACCAAAATGCCCTGCATTTTTTAGGTTGAAACCTACCAGACAGTGCAGCTGTCTGGTTACGAAAAGACTTCTTGGGGTCTTCTGAAAGCTTCCCTGGGAATGTATTCCATCCAGTGCTTACTATTGGCGTTGTGGAATGTAGTTAACATTTGCTTGCTTTCTATTTGCTGACTTTGTTTTAGTCTGTCCAGCATGTCTTGTCCCTCCATTGAAATATAGCCTATTTACCATTGCTCCTTGTATTCTTCCACAAGTGCCCCGTTTCTGTAAACGGGCCTTTAAATTATGTTCTTATCTTGTCACATTTGCTGGGCATTCAAAGACAGAGGTCAAATATCAGTCTCTGTCTTCTGAGAGAGCTTGGTTTTTACTTTTCTTTCACTGACTTCAGAGTGAGAGGATTTATTTGACAATCTTGCTTGGATACTGGGGATTGGAAAGGAAAGGTTTTTTTTAGCACAGAGCAAAACTTAAATTTCTAAATGGACTGCAAATATTTTGGAATATCAGAATTAGGAAAGCACAAATGAAGCACATTTTTTTGTAATTCTGAAGTATGGTGGAAACAAATGTTTTAATACGATCAAAACAAATGAATACACTAGGTGATAATATTTCCACACATTATCGTTTATGCACTGTATAGTTTTATCAGTAAAAATGTATGTGCAAATGTAATCTTCATTTCATTTGAAAATGTGTTTGTAATAGCAGTGCGCTACCACACTACTCCATGACACTTGACTCCACTCTATGCCCTTCCACTCTAAGACACTTCAGTCTATAACACTCCAGTCTAAGACACTTCACTCTGACATTTCGCTCTGCAACAGTCCACTGTACAACAGTCTGTCACTCTACACCACTCCACTGTACAGCACTCCACACCATTCCACTCTGACATTTTACTCTACGCTATGCCACTCCAATCTACTCTACGGCACTCCACTCTGCTCTCTGTGGCCTCTACTCTACCACACTCTACTCCACTCTGTGTGACTCTCCGCCACTCCACTCAAGGACACTATATGCCACTTCACTCTACTCCACTCCATTCTGTGACTCCATTGTACACCACTCCACTCTGACAGTCTATGCCACTCCATACTACGCCTCTCTACTCCACTCCATGGCACTTTACTCCACGCTACTCTACGACACTCCACTCTATGCTATGCCACTCTAGAACAGTTTACTCCACTCTACACCCCTCCACTATATGACACGCCACTCTATGCCACTCCACGCCTCTCCACTCTAGGCCACTTTATCCCACTTCACTCTAGACCACTCAATGCCACTCCACTTTACTCATCTCCACGCCATTCCACTCTATGCCATTCTTTCCACTCGACGCCACTCTAATCTATGCCACTCTATGCCACTTTACTCCACTCTATACCATTTTACTTTACTGTACATTTTACTGCACTCTATCCCACTCCACTGCCCTCTCAGCCTCACCGCTCCACTCTACACCACACCACTCATCTATCCCACTCCAATCTGTCACTCCACTTTACACCACTCTACCATAGTTTACTCCACTCTACGCTCTTCCACTCCGCTCTACCGCACTCCGCTTTACTCTACAGCACTCTACTCTAGGGCACTCCACGCCACACTCTGCCCCTCGGCTCTCTGCCCCTCCACTCTCCGCCCGCCTCTCTTCACCCCTCCATGGCACTCCACTCTACGGCACTCCACTCTACGACTGTTAGACTTGGCTTTTTTAGCGGGTTCAGCCCCACACTTTTTGCTTTTTGGACTCCTGTTTTTGACCTTGTTTTTGTTGGTTTTAGGACTTTGCACTTTACCACTACTATTCAGTGCTAAAGTACATATGCTCTCCATGTAAATTGTGTTTATGGATTGATGTTTCCATAATTGGCTTATTTGATTTACTACTAAGTCCCTAGTACAGTGCACTGTGTGTGCCTAGGGCCTGTAATTCAAATGCTGCTAGTGAGCCTGCAGCACTGATTGTGCAACCCACACAAGCAGCCTTTCAGAGGGTTCTCAGAACTGCCACTGCAGTGTCTTTGCGCAGTTCCTACTGTCCTGTCGACCTGGCAAGTGCACCCACTTGCCAGGCCGTAACCTTCCCTTTTCTCACAAATAAGATACCCCTGAGGTAGGCCCAAGGTACCCTTGTCGGCAGGGTGCAGTGTGAGGGAAAGGTAGGACATGTCCTGGTGTTTGTTACATGTCCTGATGGTGAAATACTGTGCATTTCGTTTTTCACTGTTGCAAAGTTATCTGTCTCATTGGATAACATGGGAGCTGCTTTGTGACATCTCATAAGCATAACTTTTCATTGGGACAACATAGAGAAATGGAGTTAGGCAGCCCGAACTCAGGATTTAAAACTACATCTTTTAGTAAAGATGATTTTGATATTGTGTGTTTGAAAATACCACTTTTAGAAAGTGGATATTTTCTTGTCTAACCTTCTATGTGTCTCTGCCTGTTGTGTATTCGCTGTCTGGGTTTTAGACTGACAGGGGCTGGTTTGTGCATTCACACTAGACAGACACAAAGGGGGAGGTTGAAGTGTGTCCTGCCTTTCCTGGGTGACTCATAGCCAGGCTGAATAGATCGGGCTGCATTTAAAATAGGGGGAGGAGTTGCTGCTTGCACCTGAATGGACTGTGTTTGTCTTCCACAATGCTGTCTCCACCCCCTGGAGTGAGCCTGGCCTGAGCCAGGCAGGACTGGATTATGTGTGCCAGTGGAACTTTGTTTGTGCCAGCTTCAAAGGAAAATGTGTTATAAATATTGGGGCCCTGACCCCAGACCTTTAGATTACTGCTGTACTAAGGAACCTGCCAGGAAAAAGAGCTAGAAGAGCTGCCAGGAGGAGTACTTACCCTTTGCTGTAGCTTTGTTGTTGGCTTTGTTTGGTTGGCATGCAGTTGCTGCTTCTGTCTTGGGCAGGGAAAGGACTGGACTGTTCTTTCTGCATTCTAAGTATCTCCAAGGGCTTGATGTAGAGCTTGCTTCCTGTTGGAAGTCTCAGGGAAATCAAAGACTTCAACATCTTCTGGGTACCGGCTTCTGGAACTGGATGTTTCAGTTGCTTCAGAGGAAAAAGGTAACCCGACACCGTCATCAATACCGCTGCCGGCCCTGTGACCTAAAGGCACCGGCAGAGGACACCGTTGCACTTCGCACCGCAACCCAGGTCTCACCGACGCCACCGAGCTGCTGCTTGCACCGTGACCTGTGGGCACCGCACTCCACACCGCCTCGCTTCACACTACCGCCCTGATATCCCCGGTGACGCCGAGGCCGCTGCCTGCACCGTGACCTGTGGCCACCGCTCATGGAGAACACGGAGCACCAAGCTGACCGCGACGTCGCTGCCTGCACTGTGGTTTGGGGGCACCGCTCGCAGGTTACTCGAGTCACCGCCCCATCCCTCACCCCAACCTTGGCCCACTGACTCCAGCGCCATCGACTCCAGATCGTCATCCGACACCGCTGCCTGTGGGCCCTGCACTGCCCCATCTCACCTTGGGTCTACCGACGACAGTGCTTCAGTAATGACGACGCCACTGCCTGCACCGTGACCTGTCTGCACCGCAACGAGCTCCACCCTGCTTCGCACCGCAGCCCTGATCTCACCGATGCCGCTGGACGACTGTCACCGGTTCGCTGCCTGCACCACGACCTGAGGGCACCGCACGTCGCACCGCTCTGCTTCACACCGCAACCCCGATGACTGCCAGCGCTCCTGACTTCAAACTCAAGGAGTTCAACCTGCAACGCATGTAATTACAAGGTCCAGACGACTCCTGCACCGACTTCCAGAACCGACGCCACTCCTCCGGAGCTCACCGCAAGGTACGACGCCCTGCGTCTCCAAAGGTACTGTTTTACGGGTCTCCCCGACACTGTAGCTGACCTGCGACGCCGCGACCTGCCGAAACTGTTGGATTTGTTTGTTCACAATGCCACGACGGAGCTATTGGCTTCCAGGAACTGTATATAAAGTCTATTTTTGCTTTATTGGTATTGTGGATTACTGTATGATGGATTTTTATCGTTTTGGTCTTGTTTTACACAGATAAATATTGGCTATTTTTCTAAAACTGGTGTGGTGTCCTATTGTAGTGTTTTCACTGTATTACTGTTTGTTATCTGCAAATGGTTTACACACTGCCTCTGAGATAAGCCTGACTGCTTGTGCCAAGCTACCAAGGGGGTGAGCAGGGGTTATTTTAGACGTTTAATCCCCTTATCCTGACTAGAGTGGTGGATTCTGCCTGGCTTAGGTGCATACCCCAGCCAACCAGAAAACCCATTTCTAACAACAACACTCTACGACTCTCCACTCTACGACACTCTATGCCCATCCTCTCTACAACTTTCTACTTCACTACTCCACTTTATGCCACGACACTCTACGTAGTTCCCTCTGTTACTTCACATCGCTTTACTCCACTGTACTCCCCTCCACTTTGACGCAACACACCACTCTATAACACTTTAAGCCACGGCACTCTAGGACATTCTTCTCCACTCTACACCCCTCCACTCTACGCCCTTCCACGCCACTCTCCTCTATGCCTCCAACTTTTAGCCTTGCTAACCAGCAGCCCCATTTGTGTACAACATGTCTAAAACACATTGGCAAAGCCAATTGCTCTTGCATAGGCAAGACCTATTGGCTTTACCAATGATTGGTGAAAATGACACGTGAGCATCCATGCTGTCCCATAACCATTTGCCCTATAGCCTGGAAGAGAGAGCTGAGAGAGGGGGCGTGCTTACAGCATAACCCTCCTAAAACAAGCATTTGCATTGCAATAGGTCTCGCATTTACGAGAGTTCGAGCTATTGGAATTGTAAATGACAATGCCTTTTATTTATGTGTTGGTTTTTACATCATAAATAAAAGGCACTGACATTTATAATGCCAATAGCTTAAAAACTCTCGCAGAGGCGAGACCTATTGCAGTGCAAATGCTATTTTTTTCTATGGGGCATACAAACAGTGTGACACTTACAGTGCGGCCTGGCAATGATCACATGCATTTTACCGTAACAGTCCTTATCTTAATAGACTTCACTGCTTGCGATTTTATCTTTTTTTCCTAGCGCACTTTGTTTAAATAATTTTAAGGACCTTCATATGTAGCTTATTTTATATTTGTCTGCACTTAAATGCATTAACTGGAAAATGAAAGCCGCTTCTGCGTGTGGAGGCCTGCACCTCGTGTCTGGAAACACGTCTGCCTATTGTGAGCTATGCAAATTCCGCGACTGGTGTCGCAACCTGTGAAAGCATATGCTGGGCGTCGACACATCTCTATCTCAAGGAGGCTCGCTGTTTTACGAGCTGGCTTCCGAAACCCATCCCTTACCTCCAGGAATGTAACAGAACATTTCCAGCCCCCTTCCAACAGCCTAGCTGGCATCAGAAATAATCAGGAAGAGACAAGACCTGAAGATCACAGAGCGGCTGTAAATACAGACTAGCATGGCGCGCTGAAAATTAAAACAAGAAGCGCCCGTCATTATTCCTCAAGGGCAGCCTCCTGTGAGTAGTGTGTGAGACCGCCATTGTAAAACGGGAAGCGCTTGGCGTGCTCAAAACCAAAAAAGGGGTGGTGGTCGCCACGCTAAAGTCTGCTTTAAAGAGGCAGTGCTGTGTTGTTAAAGAAAATAGTGCTCACAGACTAGATAAACCAGACCGTGTAACAACACAAGTTAAAAGTCCAGTCCTCATGGGAGGTTACAAATGCAGACAAGGTGGTACCAAGGAGGGAATACTAAGCCTATTCATGAATCAAAAGCAAGGATTTAGAAAGGACAGGAGCCAATTGAACAAGCATTGGCATAGCCAATAGGTCTCGACTTTGGGACCTTATAAGTATTTAGTTATGCAGCAGGTCCCAAAGGCGAGACCTATTGGCTATTTTGGTTGGTCTTTCAGGCAGTGCCTAACAAAATTTAAAGCTGCAATAAGATAGTCCTAAACAAAATAGGGAGCAGGATGTATTCTTGGCTTGCAACCTGTTTGCACCTCTTAGCAGGAAACACTTTGGAATGTATAGATTCTGGACAATACTTTGAATACAATCAACATGTTTAAGTAAAGATTAAGACTCTTGGTGAAGTAGCGATCTATTGGAGATGATTTATGAAACCTTGTAACACAAATTATATATTAATTTTAATGTCCATTCATTGAAAAACAAACTGCTCTAATATGACAATTTCTTTATTTTAATTTTAAATTCGGATGTATATGTGAATTAGATAAGGCCATGTTTCAAAACTCAGTAATACCTGTAAATGGAAAACCGAATTACTTGATATAATGTATTGCCTTCTATACAGAAAGCAAAGCTCGTGTTATATTCCACTGCAAGAACCTAGTGACTTTCACTGTTCCCATATTTCCTATACTCTGCGTTCAATCCAGACTCTAACAATTATATGCTTCTGCCACTCATTTTTAGATAAAAGGACACTCTGCCCAGAGGTTTCCCACATACCATCAATGTAAGGTTAGTTATAGCAACCTGACTAAGGGTACTACAAACATGGAGGACAAAAGCCTATCTCCCCAAGAGTGGGTACGGCACCAAAGTTCAACCTTAGTGGAGAACAAATGTGTCCCCAAAAAGCATCGTCTTCCTCACATCCATGTACTGCTAAGGGTAGGGAAAATAAAGGGAAAAAAATGCCCTCTCACAGGATAAAGAGCAAATGCAACACCAGAAACTCTTTAGGGCTGAAAGAATAGCAAAACTGACAACTTTTGAAACTGGCCTGCAGATCCAGAGAGCAGGTGATCAGTACCCCTTCCATGCAGAGGGGAAAACAGATCAAGGGACACCATTCACCATAGCAAGAATCAAAATAAAAGTGCCTCTGCCTTTCAGCCATTGAACATTTGCAAAAATGTCACAATAGATAATTGGGAGGCATTCTATGCAATAAGTCAAGAAGTTGCCCCTGGCATTTGCGGTTTGAGCCGCCACTGAGAGGGAAGGAACAGTCAAACATCACCAATTATTTACCTCCAAGCAGGCAAGCCAAAGAACCCAGCACATTATGTTACATTTTAAACAGTCAACGGCTGACAATCTGCATTAACGCTCAATGACAAACGGCTCCATGTAAAAGCGCCGGTTTTATGTGACCAAGTCCTAAAAAGCGTGCACAAACACCAGTCTATTTGGGGTTGGTGAGCCCTTACTTGTAAATAGGCCAAACCCACCCCCCCAAAATGAGATATAAACCGCATATATCTATTCGGTAGGACCGGCCTACGGAAGTAGTCTGCATTTTCTGGTGTATATTTGGATTGGTTTATGAACAAAGCTTTCTTTTTTGGATAAACAAATACATTTCAATGACGTGTTGAGAAGTTAAACAAGTTTGAATAGGGATTTTTCATCGGATGCATTTATTCACATGGTTTCTGTAGGTAAAAACAAAGAAATCCCATGAATTTTAACAGTGCCTGTCCCACCGTTAATATGAAGAAAATGTAGGACAAACAAACCTTGTCGAGCTTTAGCAATTGAATAACCTCAATTTAGACAATAACAGACCACCCCAGTTCCTTTTACACAGGGTCTGCGCTCTGAGTTACTGCTGCTGATGTGCTAAAACCGTCAAAGCTCAACTGATTTCACCTTTCTACGGCAATTCCGTTAATCAGATGCCTTCTTGAATAGAACTCGCAATACCTTGCTTCAACTCCAAAATCACCGGAAATCTGAGCACGCTGACAGAGGCGCACCTATCATTAGTGGCAATATGTGTCAGGTGTACAGGGCCCCACTACACCACAATGACGACTATCTTTATCTACACAACAAAGCAGCAATATATCCTTGATTGCATTATGACCTGTAACACACTTAATACTGCACTGAAAAGCAATCAACAAACATTAGGCACCGGATTCCCTACCTCTCACACAACAGATTATCGAGGTCGTTTGATGACCCAATTCTCTAATTTACCGTCCTGACCCCAACTCTCTAAATCCGACTCACCGTGCTTTCCCGGGACGGCACGCCACTCTCTAGCTCGCATAAAGCCAGGAAGTTCTGGAGTTCGAAGTCCGCATCCACATCCAGTGAGAAGGTGAGTTCCGAGCGGTCCCGGCGTAGGCAGAACACCGTCAGCAACATACCGCAGCGCACAGTAAATCAACAAGGGGAATCAGAAAGCACCATAGTCCGGTCTGGGAGAAAAGGGGCACTGACGGGAATCCTTAGGGGTGGACAGTGATTGTAGCTGCCTACAGTACTCCTCCCCTGGCCGGTTGGTGTTTATCAGTCGGCAGTGTGTCTTGTCTCTGCCAGGCGGGGAGGAGGGGGCAACCTGTGTTTTTGGGCAGCGCAGGTTACCGACCTATTGAGAAAGCGAAACGGTGCAGGAGATCCGTCCACATAGCCGACGTCACAGATACAGGAAACGATAGGTTGCGCAAGCGCGTCCCGGTCAGCGGAAGCCGCTGTTTTCGTGTGACTGGGTAGGGCCATCTTATAAGTTTGGATACGACGTAAATCGGTGTTGGGGGTGGTGACACACTCGACTTTACACATAACAGCGACTTAAGTACAATGAAAATATCGACAAGTACAATACAAAACTCGGAGAATGAGTAATATATTTACACTGCCCAAAAATAAAAACATGTTGGAACCAATTACAAACTACAGGAACAATCTATTTTAATCATGAAAACTACTTGTTTAGATGGCTATTGCAAAGATTATAAAGTCTTGCGCGGGTGGATCGAGGCTTTTGTTATACGGTATATCTTACGTCAATTCATTTACTTGCAGCGTTCACACGATACCAAATTAATCGATCTTCTGCAGCAAGTTAGGTTAAACCAGACCAGAATACAATTGTTCACTACTCACCCCAAACATTTTTTGTGCTTCCTTAAATGTTGCGGCCCCTTGAAGTCGGCTGCCTGCTTGCAGCACAGAAAAGACGGAGGAGGGAGGCAGCGTCAGCACAAGTGAAGCGCTGGACAGCAGAGACGTCGGCAGCGTGAGAGAGGAGCGGGGGCGGGCGAGCGCGGCAGCCTGCTCAGCTGACCACACGCTCGTGCACAATGGCCATGTGTTTTCAATTATCGCGCCCGCGTCTGGGCACAATAATTGTAAACAGATGGCGGCCCTGCGGGTAACCGCAGGGAAAAGGCCATGACGCACGAGCGTCTGGTCAGCTTTTAAAAGCCCCTTACATAAAGTCTCGCAGAGCAGCGCTTGCGCGCTACTCGAGGCTCGACCTAAAAAAAATTGGCGGGGAAATGGGCAGAGCTTCAAGTCCATACCGGAACACAGCATGCCTCGCAGAGCAGTGCATGCGCTGCCCTGGCTCAACCTAAAAAATAAGTGAGCAGAAGAAATCTTCTTCACGGATTTCCTTGTTAAGAGGAGAGTTCCTGTCCTGTGGAATTTACATGCTTTGTACCTGACCAACAAGACTTCTGCGTTTATCATGACAGGTTGATGGCAGCTGCTTGGTACTATTTCACAATTCTTTTCGTCTCTGGCTCACCTCATGCTCCTTGATTATCTGTGGACTGTATCTTACTTCCAAGCCGGCCCCCCCCCCCCCAAATGGGTGATGCTTTGTCTTGTCTCTTGACTGATTCTAGCTCACTTATTCTTTTAATGGTTGCCGTCCACAACATGCATACTTGATGATAGTTGTTTTTGGTAGAAAGAGAATATTATAAAATGTTACTTCCTCCTTTGGTGAACTTTCACTTTAGTTTGCCTTCTCAAACCTTTCCTCCCTTAATTTATAGCACTGATGTTTGTCCCTGCCTCTCTAGAGCTCCCTTGGAGTAGCTTTTTCTGTCATTTTTCTCCCTGTTTGGGTCCTCGCGCTTTCCGCTTCTGTGTAGAGGCAGGCAGTGGTCCTATATCAGATGGTATGGGACGTTAATTTTTGTTTCACATCTCACAGTGCATGGTTTTCGCTCTGCCTGACCAGGGCAGTAACATCTAAATTGGTTTATCTGCTTGTTCTTTCTGTCTGTGTTTCTGTGTTTTATTTGGATCTATTAACTATCCAGGGTGGTGCTCTATATCTGCAGAGCAGGTTGGACTCTAGCTTCTTGTTGTTGACGGACTTAAATAAAATGTAGAGGCTTGACTTGATTGTGGTATGGAAGGCGTAATCATGGAAGTTCTAGTAGGGTCATATTGATCTAATTATATTTTTCCTGCATGGTGACAAGTAAGGCTCTGTCAAAAAAGACTCTCTAGTGCAGTGTCGGTCTTTTTCTGTATTTCCTACCCTAAAAATGTCCGTACAATATGCTGTGAAAGTGTTGAAACACAATCCTCATAAAACGTGAGCAGATGAATGGAAAGCAATTTTGAATACTTGGGTGTGTTTGAAACACTAATTTCTTTCTTAATGTTTATATTTCGTAAACAGCTGCTGTCGACCCTGTCCTCCGAAACAGCACTGCCGCCCAACCTCAGTATACCTCCTGATACTGTAGACCCATCTTCCATTGGTAAGTGGTTTAATCAATTGGGTAGTCCCAGGCGCATTTGTGTTTTGCTGTTTATGACGATTGCTGGTCCTTTATTCTTTGTGCTTCCAAACGTCATGCATTTTACAGTGTTGCAGTGCGAGCCCTGGCACAACTTGTCATTTCACACAAGTGTACCTTTAGTAAGGACATTAACTCGTATACTCTGATTTAGTGGGTCCTTCGGTTATACCTGCGTTTCCACAATTTAGCCTTCGATTTTTCAATTGAGCCTTTAGTGCTTGTTCAAAAAAGGAGATTGTTGTGGATGACACTGGTATGCATCTGACTACTTCACTGAATCCGGGTATACTAGTTAATGTCCTTCCTGACATACCTGTGTGAGATAACGACTGGTTTCAGAATATTAACAGCAATCTGTTCTGTATTACATGCATGCAGCATACTTTTTAGGCGGTATGGGACAAAAGCTTCTGTTGGATGTGCGATTCTTTGTGCACCAGGCCATCAAGAGGTTCCCTTCCTGGTATAGGAATTTATGCTTATCGGATCTCCCTCTCTTGTACAAGGCCAGGCTTCGTGGTACTATTTTTCTAATGACATTTTCTCCCTGTTCTCCATTTATTAGTGAACAAGCCCCATGAATGCCTCCCTCTTATAGATTCATTCTTGGAGCATTCCTTTCTGCTTAATATTTTTGTATTGGGAAAGCAACTTTTATCACCCAATCATTAACTGACCTTTAGAACTTTTAGTGTTTGTCATTAAGCTACAGTAGAGTTAGTGATGCAAGACAAGTTGTGAATAGCAGTAGTGCTTAAAAGTTGTGACTAAAACCTGCGGTTTGTGATGTGATTACAATGAATGTACTTTTTGTTTATTAGTGAACCCATCTCCAGCTGGCTCAAGCCTACCAGTCATCAGAAAATGCAGCATAAAAGTTCCTTCTCACCTAAAACCAGGGCAGGCCTGGTTGGAGTCCCTGGGAAGCTATGAGGATGAACGTTTAGGCCTGGTCGACCTCCACCCAGATGTCTTCACTGTCATGCCCAGGTTGGTCTGTAGGGTTGCAGAGAGGACTGAAGATACCATAAAGGCTTAAAGGGGACACAACACACCTTTCACTTGACAGATTAAACTCTGATCATTTTTCCGATATGCAGCCCAAAGCAGCTGCAGAGGGCTGAGGAAGTTCAAACGGAACATTCACTCATAAATATTTAACAAGACTTGGTACTAATGTAATCTGGGACAGGGCAAGAGAATTTGGACACTGGCTACGGGCCAAGCTGTCATGGAATATAAGCAGGTGGGCACTGAAAGCCACACCAGCATACAAATTAAAGACGCTAATTAACTATCTGGTTTCAGATGCTTCAAGCCCGTAGAATACAAATGCAAAATCTGTTCGATAGAAATCAAATAATAAAAATTGCCACTATAACACAAATGCAAAAAAAATAGCCTGTAGAACCCAGGTGAATGAAGAAAGTCCTTCTGCATTCAATGTAAACATTCTCCTGCATTGACCACTTGGGCACCTCTTCTGGAGTCGGTGCACAAGTGAAGCTCTTTACTTTTCTCTAGTAGTGCTCTGTGAGCACCCTACATTTGGCTTCCGTGGATTCTTCGTGGCCAAGATTCATGATTAGTATAAACGATAAATCCCCATGACCCTAGGCTCTTTGTGCACAGGCTATGGCTCTAAATATTGTTATTGGTATAGAAATAAGATTAAAGGAAAAATAGATGTTTCTATGTAACCTTTTCTCTGATGTTTAATCCCATGTTTTGCCCTTTTTCAGGATTGATGTTCTTCATCAAGTGGCAGTGTGGCAGAGAAACTTTAAGCGAATAGTAAGTAGTGTTGGTTCGATAGAATTGAGGTTGCCGGATGGTGATCATTTCTCTGGTTCCTTCATCCAGTGTTCATCATAAAGAGGCATAATCTATGCCGACAGCAGAGTATTTCATGTTATTTAGAATATCCACAGACTAGAAGCCTGATCCTTCCCATTCTAGAGGTCTCACTGTTTATCATTCACGATAGGGCTTGTGAGCATTCTGAAGCTGGGACAGGACAATTCAGTGTATGGGACTTTTGAGCTGCATACACTGTCCATCCTGGTGATATTAGAACTGTCTTTCCCCCAGCTGCTGGATGAACCGCACCTCAACCTCCTGATGATAGAACAGCCCTCACCCTGCTGATCTAAGAACAGCCCTCACCCTGTAAAAGGAAGAATAATCCCCACCTGTCTAATGTAATAGCTGTGCCATTCCCTGTCTGTATAAACCTGCTACCCTGCTGATGGAAGAACTGTGCGACATGCTTTTAAATCTCAAGAAACCTATGGATGTGTTAGTCCGAGTCATAGTTTCCTACCCTATCCCCCAAGAAGAGGTCCTCCTAGGATCAGAGCTGCTAACCCTTCTCCTGAGGATATTTCTTCCATTCCTTGAACCCATTTCTTAGTCTCTTCTCTGTGCTGGAGTTTTGGTGTTCCTCCCCTGAGCAAGGGCCTCTTAGCGACTCTCCTGAGCTGGGTGCTTAGTCTCTCCTCTGTGTTGGCTTATGTCAGCCCTCCACTGTGTCATGTTCTCCTAAGCACTCCTCCAAGTTTTTAAGCCTCTGTTGATTCTGATCAACCAAAATCCCCTTAGCGTCTTTGCAAACAAATCGTTCTTGTGCAGGGTTACTCCTCTGAGTCCCTTCCAGCCATGAAAGAGAACTTTTTGGCCACCTCTACATCTGAATTGTCTTAGCGTTTCTGAGGTCATAGCCAAACTCAGAGGTTTGTGAGTTACAGGAGTGAAGCAATGTACAGAAGTCTATCTGCAATTGTCAAACAGTTTTTAAAATGGAAATTAAGGCTGTTTTAACTGATCGAAAAAAATAGATACCTTAGACATATTTACAACAAATTTGCAGCCATTAACCATAATAATTCATATACTTCTGCAAGCATTCTCACTTCTTCCTCCTGGTGATAATGAGCATAGCTGATGATAATGAGCATCGCTGTATGATTTGATATCACAGGGTGACAGCAGGTTTACCCACCATCTACAATGGCACGTATTCGTTTTAAGTGCTATATGACACTTTTTCACGATTTTGGTAGCAGTTATCCAGACATATCCTTTTGTTTTCTAGAGCCATGCGAAAACAAAGTCGAGAGCTGAGGTGCGAGGTGGGGGAAGGAAACCTTGGCAACAAAAGGGCAGTGGTCGTGCTCGTCAAGGCAGCATTCGTTCCCCGCTTTGGAGAGGCGGTAAGGAGGCTCGATCTCTGTGAATGAGTTTGTGTTATTGCACAGCGCACCTCTGGGTGTTTGAGAATGTAGGCATTGGATCTTATGCACCGGATACTGAAGCCATATTGGGAAATCCAAACACTGCCCATCATTTTGTATCACTCTGTTCATGAGGGTAAACAAGTAGTTTGAAAACAATGCTTGTTCTGTCCTTTGCCTCGCTGAGCAGATTACCAGCAGAAAACTACAAAGGAGAACAGTCAAATAATATCAGTCTTTTAAGGGTTCCTTTTCGAGCAAACATACAGTGTCAAGAGACCTACTTAAATGTTGTGTAGGTTGTATTTGATGAATTGTACAATTGGGAGAGCATTAAAGAAATCTAAAATATCTAAAGAGTGTCAAAAGAGGCTAAGAGTGAATTCCATCTAGGGGGCCTCACAGCCTCCATGTGCATTGACCCAGAATGTGTCTATTTCTTTTCTGCTCCATTGCCCTTGTTAGATGGACAGAATGATGGAATACTGTGTCCACAGACCATAGGTGACTCCTGGTTTGCATGCGCAGGGTGGCTTGGTCATTCTTTGTCATTGTATCTCAGCTATCATAGTTGTTTAATCACTAAATAAAACCATGAACAAGAAATGTATAGTTACATTGCCTTTCACTGTTGACCACTGGTTCACGTTTTCAAAACATTTTGCTGAATTTACTTAAATATATTGCTATCCTCCAATTGGCGACACATATTTATCGGAATTCTGTCTTTGTGACAAATTCCCAAAATGAAGAATGTCAGCCTGACAAAACTTAGTTTTGGAGAAATGTCCCCTTGTTTTAAATATTGTCTCAATTTTATTTTAAATATTAATTTTCTTCAAACTTTATTCTATTTTCAGTCATGCTGCCACAAGCTGAATTTATCTTGGCACTCAAATTACTGTTTCTTTTATTATCAAACTTGACGGTACTCCACAGATTCATTTATTTTCTAAGATTCCAACTCATGGAGTCCAGCACTTTACCGCACTAGAACGGCTTAGACATTAATGTGTTTTCCCCCCTCTTGACAATATATGTGATCTGCCATTAATGTATACATGAATGTATGCTTTTCCTGTGTGGATCTTCTGTAAATAATCTGGCATGGCCCAGCCTGTAACTACTGTCCAATTATCAAGTTATGATCTATCATTTGTAGAGCACACAACCATGACTAGTGTGTCATCATAGCTCTCAAACTGTCTAGAGAGAATACAGGCAGACTTGTATGTTTGATGTGGTTGTATGTCATATTAAGGAAGGGCTATTACATTATATTATAATTAGGGCTCCCATTTTTTCGTTTTTACTGATTTTTACAGATAGATAACGACCGAAAAGTATTTTTTTCCTGTCTGTATTTATTTTTAAATACAGAAAAATACTGGAAAATAGGTCTTCTTTGGATGTTTTTTCCCACTGTCAATCATGAGTGCCAGGTCAGTAGGTGTACAGATTGGAATAGGTTTCCTAATTGAGCTTAATTGAGCGCAGATCTACAGTTATTTATGCTATTCTACAATGCAAGGGTTTTCAGATAACGCTATTGCACTGTATACTGCTGCAACCATTTGGACATTCAAATGCGAATATACATTTATCAGTCAAATAAATATGGAAAAATACAAATTGCAGCTTCATTTTTACAGAAAACACAAAATAAAAATGGATAAATACATACAAAATTAGCAAATAATAAATATGGATAAATGCAGACGGAAATGTAGAAAAAATAAATACCATAAAACCGGGAGCCCTAATTATAATTGTATTAATTTACTTTGGATTTAATTTATTTATTAATGTTATAATTATTATTGTATAATCTTATCTTATATAATCTTCTCTTGTCTGACAGGTCACTGCCAATATGAGTGCCAACCTTATATATGATTGCGGGTAGGACTAGAGCGCATTTCATGTGGCCTTTGGTCTGCATAACTGACTGATGAATGTTCTGAGTGGTGGAGCAAGCCAATTGCTTCTGTCTGAGGTCTTGAGCTGGATTGTCAATGTAGCTTGGTATTTGTTAAGGAAATGGACTGGTTATCACCCAATATCATTTACTGTGCAGTTGCTAGTTCATTATATGGGAACATTTGTACATACCTAAACCAGAGTCCTTTGATAGAAGTTTGAAAGAGGCAGTTTTATTGTTTAACTACTTTATGAGAGGACATTGTTACTTTCTACAAAGACAACTAGAAAGCTGTACAAAACAAGCAATGTCTCCGTCTTAAGGAAGAATTCTTTGGGGACCAAATAAGGAGTATTCTGGAGGGCATAAATCATCGTCTGTACTGTCATCATTTTGATTATTGCTGCTCTGCCTAACAGGGAGGGCAGCAAGGATCGCAAATGCTGATCATCAACCGCAAAACGGTCTAGGATAGGGGTTAGGTTTTTCCAGTAAAAAGCTGGGGTTTTGTTTGTTGCGTATATTCCCAAATATTTTAACCCCTCTTCGACCATCGGCACGGGTACGCCCCCCTGCAGGCGGAGTCTGGGACTCATAATTAAGTGCATGAGAGACTTATTCCAATTATTTGTGTATCCTGAGTATTTCCATAAAATTTGGAGGCTCTGCATCAGTCTGAATATAGTTGGGGGGTGCGTTGTCTGTGATGTAGAACAGAATATCATCTGCATATAAAGAAATGCGCTCCTCCCAGGACTCCCCCCAGCAAATACCATGCACCACTAACCCATATCGCAAGCGGCTCAAGGGGCAGGGCAGCCTTGTCTAGTCCCTCTATGCAGGGCAAATGCATGCAGCGGCACTCCTTTCACCCTGACCCGGGCCTTTGGGCCCTGGTAGAGAAGATTGATCCACCCCATGAGGCTGGGGCCAAATCAGATCCCAACCTCCCGAACATAGCAAACATGTAATCCCATTCAAACATATCAAATGCCATGGAGGCATCCATGGCCAACACAATCGTAGATTCACTGTCGTCTGTAGCTCCCACCATCACCGTAAAAAGCTTTCGGAGGTTGAGCCTGGGCCCCCTATTGGGCATAAAGCCAGACTGATCTAGATGGATCATGGATGTAATCACCTGTCTGAGTCTGTTTGCTAGTAACTTGGCAGTGATTTTGATCTCTGCGTTCAGCAGTAATATCAGTCGGTTAGAGCTGCAACTGTGAGGGGGCTTACCTTCCTTGTAGATTGCCACTATCCGGCCTTGTTTTTGGTCAACCTGAAGTTGACCCGAGGACTTGGCCTCTTGCCACATATTTAGTAGTCGGGGCTCCAATCTGGTCGCCTTTCCTTTGTAAAGCTCAATGTGGAGCCTGTTAGGTCCCATTGCCTTTCTATAGCTGAGTGATCGGAAGGGCCTGATCAATCTCACTGGGCTGGAAGTCCTCATCCAGCATTTGTCTGTGTTCTCCAGAGAGCTTAGGAGTCTTAATATCGTGGAGGAAAGCTTGACTGTCTTGTAGCTCATATCGCCCCCTCACTGAATATAGATCCATATAGTAATTTGCAAATACCTCCGCTATTGCGTCAAGTTAGTTTTTGCACCCCATCATTTGTTATTTGGAGCACCCAGTTCTGGACTTGGTCAGGCACATGAATAATTTCCCAGCCTTATTCGCTATGTCATATAGTTGCCTCTGGGACATTATGTAGGATGTCCTTGCGCTCTCTTTGGCTAGGTCTCTCTATTCCCTTTGCTTCAATCTGAGTGTTCGTGGTGGCCTCAGTTTTGCTACCAGGGGCTATCTCGTCCAGGTCCACAATTTCACTCTCTAATCGTTCTAGTTTTGCCCTTGCCTTCTTTTGCTTCCCTGCGATGAGGGAGTATGCATGGCCCTTGATAACTGTTTTGTAGGTTTCCCAAAGCGTCCTCTCCGAACAGACTGACACATTTGTGTCAAAATATACGTCAGTCGCTTGTTCCAGTGCTACCATCACTGTACGATCTTTCAGGTGCCATCCATTAATGGGTCGTGGTCCCATGTGCTCCCCCAAGTCACCCTGAAGCTCTAGCCACACCGTTGAATGATCAGATATGCCCCAGGCCTAGTGTTTGATTGCAACTACTCGGCTCACATGAAAGCGTTATGTGAATATGTGGTCAAGTCAAAAAAGCTATTATGTGCCCTGGACAGCAAAGTATACTGACTTTCCTCCGGATGACGGAGCCACCATCTGTCGGTGAGGCCAAGAGCCATTGCAAAAGTGGCAAGAGTGCTCTCAGCCACAGACCACTGAACCGTCGAGTGTCTGTCCATGTCTTCCTACATTACAGCGTTATATTCACCCCCCATAATCAAGATGCCCACTGGCAATTGCAGTATCCAAGCACTCAATGCCGGGAAAGTCATCCACTGGTGTCTTGGAATGTATACAGAGCAGATATTAATAGCTATGCCACCCCAGGAATCAGGTTGGGCCACGTGCTTTCCCTCGGGGTCCACCCAGGTCTTATGGTGTGTGAATGGGACATTGTTTTTTAGTAGTATACCTACCCCCAGGAATCGGAAGTAAAGCCCATATGGGTGGACATCTTGTAGCTACCTCTAGCCAGGGCTTTACATGAGTTACCCAGAAGATGGGTTTCCTAGAGTAGAACAAGTTTGGAGTTTTGTAGCTTGATATATTGCATAATTATCCCTCTTTTCAGTCTACCACCCAACCCATTCTCGTTCCAGTACATTATTTTAAGGCGACCATTGGAGCCTATGGGCACCTGAGTCTCCTGCATTGTGTAAACCCTTGATCTCGGTTTATGCGCAAACCCGTGCTCTCTGAATAAAACTCCTGTAATATGACACAAGCCTGGCTGTAAACATAAACATTGAACATACCCTAAGAACAAAGTCCCCTCCACCCTGCATTGTGAGCTCAGAACTGCCCACCACCCTCCAACTTGCAGAGCGCCTGTCACCCCAGACATGTTAATGTAACTCTTTACTGAGGGAAAGCCCAGCCAATAATGTGCATTTGCGTACCTTACAGCGCTCGAGGCAACCATACAGTCATCGGTACAGTTCGAAGAGGCCAGTCTCCCCCCGATACAGACACAGATCAATGTGCAACTGCCTACAGGCCTCCTAATTGCCACTGTCCCCAGAGTCATGCCTCGGTCGTCCTCGGTGCAGCCCCATTCCATTTTCACAGGGAAGGCGGCATCTTTGGCGCATAACATCTTGGTGGTTGTTCTCCTCGGCCCCCATAGTATCCGTATGTTTCTGTTTGTGGGATGCCGGGTGCCAGCCCTCCAACCACCCCCAAGCCTTTTGAGGGCCAGTGAAGTGGCAGGTTTTACCTTCTGCAACAACACGCAACTTGGCCAGAAAGATCATCATGCATTTCAATTCACTGGCTCCAAGAGCCTTCCACACCTCCGTGAAGCTCCATTTTTGTTGCTGGACTTTGAGTGTAAAGTCTGGATAGAGACTGACTGTAGTGTTCTAGAATTTCAAAGCTGGTTTCTGACGGGCCGCCTGGAGGATAACATCATAGTCCCTATAGTTGAAAATAAGTGTGATTATTGTTTTCAGGGGTACACTTGGTCTGGGCGAAGGCACCCGCTCCCTATGGGCTCTCTCCATGGCAAAGACTTTTGAGAGGCGCTGAGGCTGCAAGGTGTTAAGGATGAAATAAATGTTCAACAAAAAGGTCTACACTGGGGCCCTTTGCCTTCTCCGGCACTCCCACCTAGCGCAGGTTGTTTCACCTCGACCTCCCCTCCATGGCTACCAGCTTGGCTTGTATTGGGGCATTGTCTTTTTGCAGGCGATCCACCTGTTTCCGGAGATTAACAGTGGAGTCCTCGATCTGTCACTTGGGTTTCGGGGTTAGTGAACCCTGAGGTGTTAACCTTAGTCCGCAATAGGGACATTTCTACCACAAAGGAGTCTGTTTTAGGTTCCAGGGTTCCCCATATCCCCTAGACAGCTGTCATTGTTTTGTTGAGTGTGGGCTCCGGTACAGCAGTGTTGGCATCTGAATCAGGGCCCGGGGAGGTTCTCTCTGGTTCACGCAAGTAAGCAACAGGGATCGCATACTTGTCCATTTTATTCTGTTGGGTCAGTCTGACCTCCCCCCCCCCCTTGCTGCCCACCATGCTAAAGCCAAGAACCAGGCCAAATCCCACCACAACAGGGCCTGGAGGTTGCGCACGAAGAAGCGCTAGTCACTGCTGCCTGGTGGGGGGGGGGGGGTTCTGCAGCCTTTTGGTGTTCATGCATTCACTGGCACCCCGGCACAGGCTCACAGCTCAGTCAGTCCTGTGGCCCGCTGGCTCCAAGGGCAGGCTTTGCAGTCCAGCATGCAATCTTTTAGGGGGCCCACCGTCTCTCTTCCAAATCAATGGGGTCATAACCTACGGCGTGGCACATCCCCTGTTTGCCACAGCAGGATGGCCGTTGTTGCGGTGTCAGCCAGCTCCGCCGGGGGCGACGCTGGCGCCGGAGCTGGCTCTTCACCACGACGCCAGGCCTAGTCATCTCATTACGCCTGGTCAACCTCTTCACGCCGACTGTTAGGCAACACTCAAATGGTTATGGGGGGCCCCCTTGGGGAGAAATACAGTCAAGGCGTGTACCACTGGTCCTGCGGAACGCCTCTCTGCCCCGCCTTCCTTCACGTCAGGTCTAATTGTTCAAAGCCCTCCCTCCCTTGGGCCACAGTATGTCCCCGCGGCCGGTGCCTCACTCACCACACCGCTGACAAAGCACAGAAGTCCACCAGTGTGGTCCACTCTTGCTCAGCAGTCTCGAGTCATCCTTTCCTCCTCATGCCCAATGAGTCTGATTCCACAGACTGCCAGCACCCCCCTCGGCCACCAAGCTCCCTGCCAGTTTGGGCGCGTCCGTCATCCAGGCCGCCCTGAAGTCTCTCCCGGCTATTGCGGCATGGATTCACATCCGTGAATCTTCAGAAGGGTGTCTTTGTGTAGCTAGGTACTGCTGCAGCAGTACCCGGTGTTGATGAGTGGGAGCAACGCTGGATGTCAGTCAGATTGTAGGGCGATTATACTGTGGGTCGATGCTCGTTTAGAGAGCAGCCACCAATCTTGGCTGCAAGCCACTACGCCCTTTAAAGTTATACTTATACCCTTAAAATATAATATACGCAACACCTTCAAATTATTATAACTCATGCACCTCCATGCACAGTGTATTGAATTCTGTAGCTACACGATATTAACTATAACTCCCCACTCTACTATGCATTCTGTTCTCACAATTGATGTGATTTTTGATGTCATAAGTGTTGTTGTAAATGCTGTTATTTTAGATGCTATAAGTGATACAAGTATAAAAGGGTCTAAGCATTGCACAGAGATGGTGCAAGCTATAGTTAATATCGTGTGGCTACTGAGTTCACAGGCCTCAATAAAAACCTGCACGTCTAGTGACTTGAATAATGTACTCAACCTAACTGTAATGTACTTGACCCGTAATTTGGTCTCAAATTGTGTGATCGTAGCAAATATTTTCTTTTACAGAGCCACCTTTTTCTTGTGAGAGCACCTTCAAATATGCAAGTTCATATGCTGAACAAAAAGCAATTTTGTTTGATTTAATAGACTAAACTTTTGCTCCAGGTTTAATAAGAATTTATCCCATATATAGGGTACAAATAACCCCTGACGTGCCTCTTAGTTCACTAATAGCTTTGTCATCGGGCCAGGGGCAGGAATGTTTCTCAGTTCATGTTTTAAAAACTCACTTTTAATGAATGTATTACCAAAGCACGATTTGGTAGCGTACTGTCATTTACAAACAGCACATTTTCCATTCAAAGGGGCACAAGCGTTCCCACTAACAAGCAGTTTTACTGATAAAGCTATATAGCATATAAAATAATCTGTGGAAATTGGGTTTCAGTAAAAAAATTATCATTTGCACGTGTTTCATTCAATTAAAACTTTTTTCTTTACACATAATTACAAAAAAGTGCTTCCATAACTACTAAAATATATTTTGAAGTGTTTGAACAGTTCATTTACAAGCTATTTAAATGTTGTGCGTTAGACAAAAACCTGGCATCCTACATCCTTTCATTTCACACCCTTTGTACAGAACAGTTGTCAAACAGTTCACTTTACAAAATCCTCTACCGTTGCTTCGTATTTCATCCTGGAGATTGTATTTACTTTTTTTTTCTCTGACTGCAAATTGTAAGACAGGTTGACATTTGACCTCGATCTCTGAATACAGAGCAAATGTGACAAGATCAAAGCAAATTTTAAAGGCATCTTTATTGCATCGTTCACTTTTTGAGAAAACGGAACACCTGTTCTTTATCAGCTAGCAAGAACGGGCAAGTATGTTGTAAAAATAGCTCGCCCTGATAAAATCTGACTCGCCATAGCGAGTGTGCGAGTAGATTTCTCAAGGCCTGGTTCAATACACTGTGTATAGAGGTGTGCAAGTTATAATAACTTGAAGGTGTTGCACAAATTGTAATTTAAAGGTATAAGTATACCTTTAGAATTTATCATTTTTGTGTAGCTTAAGTTTGGTTTGTATTTAAAGATTAAATAAAGTTAGAGTAATTTAAAGGTGGTGTGTAATTGTAAATGAAAGGTATAACTAACTTTAGAATTTGTAATGATTGTATAGTTTGTTTGGTTTGTATAAAAAGAATGTTTTCCTAACTATAACAACGGTTTAACCTTTGTTTTTTTTCATTGAAATTTAATCTGGTTTTATTTCTCAAGTAAAAATATGTTTCAAGTCGTAGAGTTTAGTGTCATCAAGTGGGGTGTTGTACCGTAGAGTGGAGGAGAGTGTCACACAGTGTTGTCGTAGAGTGTTGTTTTGTAGAGTGGAATAGTGAAGTGTGGTACAGTGGAATAGGAGTGGTGTAGAATGGTGTGGCGTACAGTGGAGTGGCGTAGAGTGGAATAGCATACAGTGGAGTGAGGTACAGTAAAGTGGAATAGCTTTGAGTGGTGTAGAGTGGAGTTGCGTCCAGTGGAATAGCATGGAGTGCCGTACTGTGGTATAGCTTAGACTGTGGTGATGTGGAGTAGAGTAGCATGGAGTGGAATAGCGTGTAGTAGCTTGGAGTGTAGTGGTGTGGAGTTGCGTAAAGTGAAGTTGTGTACAGTGGAATAGTCTGGAGTGGTGTAGACCAGTGTGGCGAACACTGACGTGCGTAGAGTGCAGTGGCTTAGAGTGGAGTGGGGTACAGTGGAGTGGCATAGTGTGGATTGGTGTTGAGTGAAGTAGCTTAGAGTTTAGTGGCGTAAAGTGGAGTAGAGTAGAGTGGAGTAGCATTGAGTGTGGTGGCATACAGTTGAATGGGTACGGTGGAGTGGCATACAGTGAAATAGCATGGAGTGGTGTGGAGTACAGTGGAATAGCACACACTGGAGTGTTCAAGAGTGGAATGGCGTACAGTGGAATAGTGTAGAGTGAAGTTGCATACAGTGGAATAGCATAAAGTAGTGTACATTGGAGTGGCATATAGCAGAATAGTATAGAGTTGAGTTGCGTACAGGCGAATAGCATAGAGTATGGAGGTGTAAAGTGGCATAGAGTGGAGAGTTGTGGAGTGGGACACAGTGTAGTGGTGTACAGTGTTATAGTGTGGAGTGGCGTTGAGGGAAATAGCATAGAGTTTAGTGGCATAGATTGGACTGGCATGTAGTGGAGTAGAGTGTAGTGGTGTAGAGTGGAATCGCATTAAGTGTGGTGACCTACAGTGGAGTGGGTAGAGAGGAGTGGCATACAGTGGAATAGTGTGGAGTGTGGTACAGTGGAATAGCTCACAGGTGGCGCAAACTTGAGTGTTGAGTGAGTGGAAAAGCGTACAGTGGAGTAGCATACAGTGGAATAGCATAGAGTAGTGTACATTGGAGTGGCATAGACTGGAGTGTCGTACAGTGGAGTGGTGTGGCATAGAGTGGAATAGTATAGAGTGGGGTTGCGTACAGTCGAATAGCAAAGAGTGTAGTGGCATATAACGGAGTGCTGTACAGTGGAGTAGCGTACACTGGAGTCGCTTACAGTGGAGTGGCGTAGAGTGTAGTGGCATACAGTGTAATAGTGTAGAGTGGTGTAGAGTGGAATAGCATAGAGAGGAGTGGTGTAGAGTGGAGTGACATACGTTGGAGTAACATAGACTGGAGTGGTTTACAGTGGAGTGTTGTAGGGTGGAATAGCCTACAGCGTAGTGACGTAAAGTGGAGTGCAATAGCTTTAAGTTTAGTGTTGTAGAGTGCAGTTGCTTACAGTGGCGTGGAGTTCAGTAGTTTAAATACATAGAGTGAAAGCAGTTGAACGGATATAGATGTAATGTGGCATAAATATAGACTATAGGTTGTAAATGGAAATTTTTGGTAGTAGGTGTAAATAGTTTAAGTAGTGGTAAACCTATAAGTGTGAAAATACTTAGTTAGATATTGTGCCGTAGTAACTTTGTCGTACATGCCGATGACAAGGCAGTATATGCTAGGCTAAAGGCTGTGTTTACAAAACGTAAAAGGCACCCATGATGTTTTTAGCACACTTTGGCTGTGATCAGGGTTAGAGCCTTAGATATAGGTAATTAGTAGGTTTTGTTGTTGTTCCCTACCTATTACTACTTTATTAAAGTGATAATATATAGTGAAATGTATTTATATTTTTCTATATATTTTTTATAACGTTTACGTCTTTCTCCCATATTAGTTGTGGGTGGCAGACACATTGACTAAACTGCGACACAAAACAGTGGACTGTCACTCGATACATGTCTACTGGGACTTGTGCCCAGACTCAAAGCACTATAGTAGGAATACAGGTTTGCCGACTTAGCTCTGCTTGTAGCAAAGTGCATGTAGCCATGTCCTTGAAATCGACTAATGCCACTGCCAGAAACATTTGGCTGAAGTATTGTATAGGTGTGCAGCCGTGGAATGGAAGCCTGACGACAACTCAAGAATGGAGGCATGGAATGATGACTGTATGAGCCATTTAGTACTGGAGCTTGACAGACTTGTAGAATATAGGCTACCTTAGTTGACTTACCTAAAGGGAACGAGATGGAACTTCTTTAACTATAACATTCCTCCACTAGTGAAGTACCGGAACAATCTTTATCTTCAACAGTTTTAACCCTCTTGTTCTCGGCTCTATCTCAAAACCTGTCCAAACATAAGATGATCCCAACAGACCAGAATTCAAAAACTTCAATTGCTTGCCTTGTAATATTCTACACTTCCTTTGTTCCACCATACCTTGTCTCTCAGGGAAACAGAATTGCTTGTCACGATTTTGGCTGGTCCTTTAAATTTAGATTCCTCTTTATTAACCCTTCACAGTTTCCCAAGAATCACGCAATCACATATCCTCCAATGGATGAACTTAAGTGTTCTTCTGCTGATCATACTATTGCTTTAATATGCTGCAATATTGTTCTTCATAATTCATAACAACTTTGACGATTAACCTGCCCCAACACCCTGCTTGTTATTTATGCACCCAGTAACCCACCTGGTTCTGGCTTCACAACCTCTCACAAAATAAAAAGAGCTACCCCCAATGGTGGAATGTGGTATGTTTAAATAAGACCATTCAGTATCTTTTCAGTATGACCTAAGATTTAAAGCGGAACTCATAGCAGTTTGAATGCCTTCCTTTTAAAAACTTAGTCCTTTGGACTAGGTCATTGGAAGGACTGTGCAAAGCAATGTTTGTGTTTAATTCATAATACTTAAAACAAAAAAACCTCATTTTCTGACTCAAAATGTGTTCCATTGACCGATACTCTTACCCCTCACCTATATTATTTCTCTTGGTCACATATTTTATGTGAATGATATACTAATGCAACTCTGAAATACACTGTACCAATCTAGCTGAGACTTTACTTATTTCTCTCCCATTCATCATGTGAATCAGTGACTTGTGATCAGTATAAAGATCAAATTGTGAATCCCACAGTTTTCAGTCAGTGGACTGCCCAACCACATGCTAGTGCCTCCCTAGATTAACAAAATACTCTCTCACACCCAACACATCTCTCAATGACAGCACTACAGAGCCATAAAATTAAATAAACTTAGCCTAGTATTTACTCAGTCCTGAAAATGACTGTGTGTTTCTTTATCCATTGGTAGCGGAGTATTTTTGATAGCTTCTAGAAAACCTCTTTTAGGATTAATACATTCTGTTACTGTAAATAATCTACAGTTTCTGCATGAACTTGATTTTTTCCTTTACCATTAAGCTATTTTCTTTTAGTATTGTTACTATTCAGGACAGCCTCACGTTGAGTTTTAAATCCATGTCAGTGCAGACAAGTATGTAATCCCCTTTTTTGAAAAACACGTCCATGAGCTTTTGGAACACCCTGGCAGCAGAGGCCAACCGCAAAGATAATCTCAAGAACTTGAATGCATCAAATGGCGGGACAAAAGTGGTTAAATCTTGAGATTCAGTAGATAATTTGACTTGATGGTATGCAGATTTCCAATCTATAAATGAAAAATACTTGGCATTGCCTAACGCTGCTCACATCTTATATATTCTAAGTAGACGATCACAATCTTCTTGTCTAGAGATGCAAATCTACTCAGCCTGATCTCGTCCAACTTTTTGCGTGCAATGACTACAGTAGAAGCCCATTCTGATAAATTTGTAGGAACAATTATTTCTTAGTTACACAGTTGACCAAGTAGGTTTTTTAAGATTGTGATGCACACTACACAGTACTGGTCTCAATTTGGGGACTACTCTGGTTGCAGTGTTTTTCAATATAATGTGATCTTCAAATAATCATCCACATTTAAACACTTTGCATGCCCAACTGGAAAGTTAGAAAATTCACACAAACCTACTGGACAAGAACTACCCAGTTTCAAAATTATGAATAAATCTACTTGATCCTGCCACCCCGTGAATTTTCTGCTATTAACTGGTATGTTAAACTTTTTCTCCCACTCATCCTGCCTAAAACTCCAGTGCAGCATTGAGATAACCGGTATTTCTAAGTCACCAAAAACCTTATAGCCGACATTTGATTTAATTAAAACTTGCCTTTCCAAAACTTGGTGAGTGTGGCATTAGAGAGTACATTATGGGTGATCCAGAATCATCAATGACGTTAAATTCCACTTGGCCCAACATAATAGTCCTTTGATCTTTGGTTTTATTACCTTATTTTCCACAGTTAAAATTAAATTATTAAGCCATCTTCCTTTGTGCCTAACATTCAGAACTGCATCAGTATTATTGTTAAAAATACTCATACGCGTACTATAATGATGTCCAATTTTCCTGCACTTTTTATAGCTTTTGGTCTTCGCTGGACAATTGCAGCTGTTTTTTTGAGCAACATAATGGAACACACATTGGTCCCCTTTTTGCTAAACTGTATATATCCCCTGTCCTTACTTTCATCTGCACACACCGATCCGCTCTCTTCATTTACTGTGAATCTTTTCTTTTCAAAGCACTTAGCGATGGCGGGTAACTTAACAAACTTTCTTGTATTTTAGAAATAGCTAAACTCAAATTAGTCCCTCCGGTATAAATAATTATCTTTTTCAGATTTGCACGTTGATGCGAACATGTGCAAACTTGGTGGGTACTTCACTATCATCACGTACTTGTTTCGTTTTAAAGAAATGGCTCTTTCTAAAATGTTACTTGGTTGCTCAGTAAATTGTGTTTCCAACCTTGCCACTAATGCTTGGTACACATCCTAAACTGCAAATCGACTACTCGATGCCTCCATCTCTGGTAAGTTATCATAATCGAAATGCCCATTATCCCCAAAGTGGTTGAACAGCGCTGATTTTTTTTTTTGATTTTTTTTTTTTTAAATCTTTCTACATCAGTTTTTTATTTTCTTTTGTGACTAAATAATTTGCAAAGGATCCAACCCAGTGTATCCATTTTAATATTAGTTCCCCTGGTTCTGACAAAACAGAGTAAGTTGGTTAATACCATGTGATGACGCCTTATTGTATCCCTGAAAGATGAATGTGGCATGTGCCAGCTGTGATAGGATCGCTGTATAGGTTAATAGTGGTTAATCAAGTATCTTGTGATTCTGAGATGATGGGTTGAAATGATTGGCTCTGTATATAGCTGTGCAAAATACACAGGAGGCTGCAGAATGCTGTGTAAGTTCGCATAAAGCTGACGGTGCATCTCACAAACACATTTTAAAAGTACGTGATGGCAACCATCCACACGCCAACATTTCTCTCGCCTTCATAGGCTTTGTCAGGTTGACAGTACACACACACTCATTGGTTCATATTTAACCTGTACAGATTAAATCAGAAGTTGATAGCTGAGGTAATGAAATAGAAACCTACTGTCTGAAAGAGAAAACAATAATCTCCTGAGGGCTGGCTTGGAGCTGACTGCTCGGATCACAGCAACTGTTTGGAAGATGTTGGACACCATTGTGATACTCGTGTCTAGTTATTCAAGTGATGAGGACTTATGCATTGTACTTTAGATAAGATTTACAGGTGGAAGAAATCTACTTCTCTGCCTTTATTGAAGCAACAAATAAGTATTTGCCCTTTTGCAGCTTTAATTTTTTTGTATATTTGTGCATGTAAATGAAACTTATAAAACTTAAAATAATTAAAAAAACATTGTGAGTTGCATGTGATTAGTAAATCAGCATTTAGTACAACACGATTGTTTATAAAAAGGCAAGTATATATAAAAACTGTTTTTTAAACTATCAATCTTTACATTTTAACTTGAAGCATTCAGCTAGTTCTTAGCATTTACAGAATTTAACATAGATTGTCTGCAGCTTCATTTTGAACCTAATAAATGCACTGGCAGCTAACAGTGTTAGAGAAGCGGACTAAACAGGGCAATGAGGAAGCCTCTGGGCTTCTGGTGTGAAATTTTAGTCCGAGCCAATTTGTATTCGCTTAAAACTATGTGACTCTGGCTGACATCCCTTAGTATTCGCTGGAAGCTCACATTGGGTCTGTGGCTATAACTATAGCGTTAGAAAATGCACACGAGGTGGGGGGTCACTGTTTGTGCATACATGATCATTCTGTAATTCTGTGCCATTATAAACAAGGTGCGCTATCATTGCATCCGCCCTTTCCAGCGCCTTGCAGCCGTGTCCGAGGTTTGTAATCAAGCAGATTTCTGTTTTGCCAGAATGAGAAGGTTTCACGTTATTGGGACCCTCCCCTCATGTTTGCTTGGTGGTTCTCTTTTTCAGGTGGTCTGGCCCACGGGCCCCGGGGCCCCACCAGTTACTTCTACATGCTTCCGATGAAAGTGCGCGTGCTGGGTTTGAAGGTGGCGTTGACTACTAAGCTGGCACAGGTGGGTATTGTGCTTGTTGCTGGGCCAGGCTGCCCAAGCTTTCGATGCACAAGAAAAATGTCCGAATCGAGCCTCTTGCCATAATGGATGTGTTGTAAAAGACTTGGGGAGAAAGAAGCACTTTCTACAGCAAGCTGACTTTTTTTCTTTGAAGACATTGCCATGACATTCATGTCTGTATAAAAGGCAGGACTATGGATTTATTTAATGTGTTGATGCTAAAGGGGTGACTATCTTTGACGGAATTCAAAGCTGAGTTAAGGGTGAAGCTTACTTTTAGAATGTTTAAAAACTTGGTAAGCTCCTTGCCGACATATGTTCCTGCTAACATATTATTTAGGTTGCCAGAGCTGTGAAACGCCTCATTGAGCAAAGAAGATGCAGTTAGCTTAAAGTCCTACTGAACTGAAGCATTCTAGACGCCAGCAGAAGACTCCTCTGTGAAAATGCCTTTGTAGACCTCAAAGGTCGGTGACCTCCTGCTCTCCTTCCACATTTAGGGCGATCTCCATGTCATCGACTCTCTGGACATTCCCACCGATGACCCCCAGTACCTCGTGGAGCTGGCCAGATACCGGCACTGGGGGAACTCTGTGCTGATTGCTGATGTGTGAGTATGCATAATATCCTAGAATGAGTTATAGCTGTCCTCTCACGGCTGCATCTCAGTGCGTACCATTGCCACATATACTCATTCTTCATTAAACTTTGATTATTTCAAAATCGCTCATGCTTTGTGTATTTGGAATCCCAGTGGTTTTAAAAGAGCAGGGGTCAGTATCCCAAATACATACTTGTCATCTCGTTAAACTCCATTTATTTTTATTCTGTATATTTGTTAATGATTATTTGACTAATCTCCAAATTCCTGCAAACTGTTACGCGAATCTGGATACCTTACTGAACTCATTGATTTCTATTAAATATATCCAACTAGCAGCTTTTATTTTTCCATAAAATATTTATTTTTCCATAAAATATTTATTTCTCTTTCTTTCTGGAAGAAACGTGCCTTTTTTTTAGTATGCGTGTTTAGTGGAAAGGAAAGTTGCGGCCCGCTAAGGTTATTGATAAAAGTTAAAATTCAAACTACTATTCTAACTAAGTCCACAAGATGGCAGTGACTTGCAGCAAATATATTCTACTGTCAAAAATGACTATATAAACCAGGGTCGTGGATTCTAGCATATTTTACACTACAGAATATCTCTTTCGAGGCCTTTACAAAATATTGGTCACTGTATGCTCTGCCAATTTGATTTGTCATGTGTTTGTATAAGGTTGTTCACTGTTGAGTTGTGCAATAATATATGAAACATTTTGAGTTCGTTGTTTTCCCTTTATATCTCAACTTTGCTACACGTAATCTGTGCTTGATTTGTAAAAAAAAAAAAGAAAAAAAAGTGCCAGTGCCCTCGTTAGGATGCCACTACGGCTTGCACCACACATTGCTCCTGCCAGTGATGCCAATGATAGTACCAGCACAGTTACTAACCATCATACTCCTACAAGTGTGACAATTCGGACTATTCCAGGCCCCTAAACCTTTAAGAATGACTTGGGCAGCAGTTAATAGTCATTTTTAATGTATATTGAATTAGTAAACAACTGTTGTGGTGCTCATTTCTAAATTAGACCGACAGAGCCACCATGTGGCAGACTGTCACAAGTGCCAGCGTTGACAATTAAGTGCCAGTGCCGAGCACAGGAAACCACCGACTCAAATTAAGCACTGCATAAGCTTAACTAGGTGAGTTGTGTTCTGCTGTTTTATTGCCTTGCCTGTAGAGCTACCCACTGACATATAGACCGTGGAATTTTGGGGAATCTGTTGTTCTCGATGGACGGATGCCTGTTATACAAATTGTAAATGTATGGATGTTTTTAAAAGTACCCATTAAAAACTAAAATCACTCTTATCAGTTATAATTTGAACCTTTAAAATCTGTCAGTTTGCATATGCGCTTTGCCTAGATGTACATGCAGCAGTCATTCTTCGGGGAAAAATATTAAACCTAGTGTAACTCACCAGTCCCCTCTCCTGTAAGTCCCTCTTCAGTAAGCACCTTACAGAGAGACTGCATTAGGTCTGACCTCAAACACTGGGGGTAGGGGGATTAAGGCTGACTCCTGACTCGCAGGAGCTGTCATTGGCCAGATCTGGGATGACTTGAAGAGAGTTCCACGAATTCTATCTCCATGTCAGGCTCTTTCACCCTCCCACGGTTCATATGCCTTCTCCCTTGGTTCAACTCACCTCTATAACTCCAATTAATGCTTAATTTGTGTGCCTTGTTGCAGGTGGGGGGAGGGGGGGTACCAGCATTCATTTTGGAGGATCAGGAGTTATTTTTCATTGGCAAACTTGAATCAAGAGCAAGCGAGAGACAGGCCAAAAATAAAGGTGGAGTAAAGAAAGCAAAGATGGAAAAACAGCAGTAGTAAAATAGAACCAAGAAGTGTAGGGTGGTGAAGAAAGAGGCATGAGGTGGACCCAAGAGAAGACACCCTTGGTATTAGAGAGCCTTGGTGCTTGGCAGTGCTGCCTGTAGTCTGTAAGAAAAAGTTTGGGTCCCTGCACTTGTCATTATTTTTAACAAATTCAGCACTAGCTCCCTACCAGCCGACCAGAGTCCTTTGGGTAGCTATCCACAGCATATCATCAGCGCTTCGTATGAGATACTAGTTTATAAGCCTCCTTTCCTAGTTCAAGTTTTTCCTCTCTCCTGACCCTCCTATACTGCCTTAAGGCAAACCTTAGAGGACTACACAAAGGATTACCATCCCAAGATAACAGGTGAATTACCAGCTCCTTCAGAAATGTAATCCTTACAACCCAATTGTTTTACACATCTAGTGTTAATCAGGTGTTTGCAATGCGTATCTTTTGTGTGTCACAAATGTTTCTCTTAAGTTGTAAAAGGTAACTGCAGTGTATTACTGTTATAACTGTCCAAGTGCCCAATGATTAAGGAAGTTTGAGTTTGTCATAAGGAAAGATACGCGTAACATGTAAACTCTTGGTTCTGCTTCTTCGTTTTTCTGAATAGTCTGTTGTGTATTGCTAATCTTCTGCCGCCTGCGCTTTTCTTGCAGTGATGAACAAATGCCTGAAAATATTCTCCAAGCGACGGCCACATTGAAAACCATCAACCTGGTGCCCGCTATAGGTAACCAAAAACTGCTTTACTGGCAACAGCAGCTACCAATATGCTTTCTGAGGTCTCCATATCTTCAGCAGGTTATATGGGACACTGACAGTGCGCCCTTCACAGGCAGTTTGTTGCAGGATATTAACCCAAATATACATTTATTGTTGGAAATTCGTCTAAAAGCAAAATAATTTAAAATGTACTAACAAAAGTTTACAGGCAGAAGGTGCCGTAGCTCCAGTCTTCTAGGCACAGGAGGCAAGGATGAGTTCCTGGGTTTACAGTACCTCTGTTGGTGTGGCCATGCATGGCAGAGGGAGCTCCAAGCAGACGTGAGAGCGACACAATTCTTAAGGCACACTAGCTGAGAGAGAGCTCGCAAAAGAGCTTTCACTAACCCGAGTCACACTTGTGCAGTGTGCGTGAGCTCTCTGCGGGGCTTCTAGTAATATCCATCACACAGGCACATTCAGGAGAAAAGGCTCACTGCAGACATAAGAGTAACGCCATTCTTACAGGCACACGAGCTAAGGTGCGGCACCCTGCAGAGAGTTCAGTAAAACAAGTTGTACAGGGTAGAGAGTCCCCTCTACAGGGCTCACAGTAACATCAGGCACACCCAGGAGAGGGAGCGCACAGTAGAGCTAAGAGTAACACAACTCACGTAGGTAAGTGTAGAGCTTCCAGTAACATAAGTCATACAGGCACAGGGTGAGAGAGCTTTTCTCAGGGCTCATAGTAACATCAGTCACACGGGCAAACCCAGGAGAGGGAGCGCACAGTAAAGCTAAGAGTAACACAACTCGTACAGGTAAGTGTAGAGCTTCCAGTAACACAAGTCATACAGGCACAGGGTGAGAGAGCTTTTCACCGGGCTTACAGTAGCATCAGTAGCACAAGCACTCTTAGGATAGGGAACTGACTGCAGGGCTTGTACTAATACAGTTCTTAGAAGCACACAAGCTGATGGGGAGCAAGCACCCTGCAGACATTCAGTAACACAAGTCATACATGCAGAGGGTGAGTGAAAGCACTCTGCACAGTGTTGCTCATGGGGCAGTAGGAGGTCTATACACAGCTATCAGTAATATGAGTGGTGCAGACACTTGGGTTGAAAGTGTTTCCTGCAAAGCTTACTGTGAGGCAAGTTTCACACAGTGAGGAAAACAAGTTGCACAGAGAGTCGGAGCCTAAATTAACACGAGTCGTACAGCACACACAGTGAGAGGGCGTTTCCTGCAGATCTTACAGTGACCACTAAAACCTGCACTGGGGCAGAAAACAAGGCAGAGCATCACCTACCTACCTACCGCAGCTTCACCTATAGTAGTAAGACGTTATGAGCTTCCTGCAGGTTTTACAGTAACACAGGTCAGGCAGGCACAGACTGAGTGAGAGCTGTCTGCAGAACCTGCATTAAACCAAGACTTGGAGATAGTGAGAGAGCGCGTCCTGATCCCCAGGTTTTGTATTTAAGTTTTGTAACAATCTCTTCTCAAGTACTCGGGTTGATTCCTCGAGAGTAGGCTATGGCTTCAAATGCTTAAACAGAAAAATCAATTGAGGGCAACAACTGCTATACAATTTCGGGCTGTAAACTGTCAGTGTGGTGCAGAACAAATGCCATATGGTTAAGTGTACAATGTGGTTGTGCATCCTCAACATGAGATCTTCTTTGTCTCTTTCTTAGGCCTGAACGTCCACAGTATTCTCAAGCATGAAACCTTAGTGCTGACTCTGCAGACAGTGGAGTTTCTGGAGCAGAAGCTGCTTTGGCATGACGTCCGGTACACCCCCCTCTACCCCTTCAAACTCCCCTACAGTGACTTTCCATGAGAGCATCTCGTGCCTCAAGGGGGAGTGTCCAGCATCACGTTTTGTAAATAAATAAAAAAGAACAAGGTTTAAATAAAGATAATAGTCTCTAAAGCAGATTTGTTGTGGGGAATTGGGGCAAAGAAATCGGAATGTCCAGCTTTTAGGAAGGGGGCAGTAGCCGGAATCTGCTGACAAGTAGGGACCACTCTGCATAGGGCCAGGGGGCAAGAAACTGGATAAGGCAACAAATAATTGAAATCACTTCTTTCTATTGCTGAGAACATTGCTTTTAAGGCTCATTACTTTGTACTCTGATCATTCACTACTTCTTTTATCATATCATAAGAGAATCAAAAGCAGTTGTTATCTCACTATATGTTTGTAGTATGTGCTGTTGTAGATCGCATGCTCTGCCTACTCCTGCCATCTAGTGTTGTGTGCTGATGTTTGCAAGTTGATTTTGTTCAAAGAAGGCTTCAGTCTCGAGTTATCTCATGACTCCTTCCTAAGTCCGCAATGCACCAGGACAAAGACTTCACTGTAGATTGACTTTTTTTCTGCCATTTGGTGTGGAGTTTTCAGTTTGTGCTCAGCACCATCAACCACTCTTCAGTTCCTTTCAGTATCCTGATACATTGTCTGACGACTGGCGAGTGCCCCTGCTGCTTGGGATTCTAACTGCACTGGAGCAGTTCTCAAACCTGTATAGCAAATGTGGGAGAATAAGGGAAGTAGGGTGCACAGGAAACACAATATATAATTTAGTTCAATATTCAAAGCCAATCAAAGCAGTGCTCCAAGTGTAAGGATGTCAGCCCGCATCCCTAATTTAGACAATATGAAACAGTATATCCGAGCACATGCAGACTTGTATCCAAAGAAAATTCATCCAAAAGTCATCAAAATGACTGTCTTTTCTTTGATCGTTTAACACTTCTTACACCAGTCAACACGTTCGTCAATCTTAGTGCATTGCATGTCACTGCGTATGTGCCATTATAAGACCGGCGGCTTCATGTATTCCGTCTAGTCGCTTTACTTCATGTCTGGACGGAATACATAAAGCCGCCGGTCTCCCACTCAAGAGGCGCTACATTGACCTGACTGTGCACATCAGCACTTCTAATGGCACATACGCAGTGACATGCAATGCACTAAGATTGAAGAATTTTTCGTATATGAAGCCCTGAGGAAGTCGTGGGTGATTGTACTCCAAGACGAAACACGTGTTGGCTGGTGTAAGAAATGTTGAAGGATTAAAGAAAATACATTTTCTTTGATACAAGTCTGCATGTGCTCGGAATATTGTTTTCAGTTCTCAAACTTGGGTTGTATGAGAATGACTCTTGATTTGGGGGGGAATACACCTTTCCAATTCTGCCTGAAATGGAATTTCACGTTCCATGGTCAGATTAACATCCGGTCTACAACCAGTGCCTCCCTGGAGACCAAGAGGAGATCAACTGCTTGGCTTGGCGTTCAAAATCACAAATGCTCTCTGCTTTCAGAGGGAGCGTCTCTGGAAAAAATACAGGATGCTGTGCCTAAACACCACCGACAGGCCAACTGCTCTCGACTCCCAAGAAGCCACCTATAAAGGTGAGGACCTATCCTGCATACTAGCAGCCCAAGAAGAGCAGAGCCCTGAGATCCTCTCCCCCAGGGGCTCCAACACTGACCCTTGTTGATCTTTGGAAAACACCTGGGCCCATGATAAAGACTACATCCAGATCCACCATTCCTCAACCCACACACCAGGATCGACCTGATTGTCTCGGCTAGAGGCCAAGCACAGCTCCACAGAAAGTCTGGCTTCGAGCACAAGACTGGGCGCAAGAGGCATCGACCTTGGGGCTCAACCTCCTGCATGGAGTCCACTCTACTCCCTCAGGGCTCCAAACCTCCGCATCAGCCAACACCAACTAGACCCTGAGTCCAGGAACAGCCATCCTCTGAAATCAAAATCTGCTTCCCAACTCTGAGTAAGAATTTGACACCAGGTTTGGTCCTGCATGAACCCTTACCTGTGATCGAGCTCCCTGAAGTGCCCAGTATCAGACAAAGCCAAATCTAGATAGTCTTCTCTTTAAGGAAGATTCCTCCACAACAGGAGGCGCAGACACCACATCCAGCAGCCTGGAAAAAGAGGAAGAGTTCTTTTGAAGAGGGAACCTCTGAGGAGTTGGAGTTCTGTCCCATACACAAGAAGAGTTGGGATCAGGCCACTAGCCCCCTGCCACAACCCCTCTGCACACTCCCCAACCTCCACCAAAATACTGTACATAACCGCCACCTTAGTCGCCACATAGGCCACTGTCACCACTGGAGTCTGTTCACTCATTCCACTCATACTCTGACAATGCGCGCTACAATATGACCCTCAGAATCCTTATTTTGAACCTGCACCTCCTATGGATGGGTATGTCCTGTGGGGCTGGCTACTGTGTAGACCCACTGACAGTACCCTAGAGTCATATCCAGTTAAGGCCTCACCTCCTGGCGATACCACTGCATTTCATGCCATAAGGGAACTGACCATCACAAGGTCAAACTAAGCGCAGTGGATAAGGAGGATGACTTCCTTGTAGAAACACTCAAAGGCAGAAAAACTGGTGCAGTTTCTTTTAGTGCTGAAAAGCTTGACACAATGCATCAAAAATAAAAGCATGCCAAAGTCTGTGTTGTGACACCAAAAGTTGAAAAGGAATAAAAACGAGCAGCATACAATCCTTTATACATTAAAGGTCATGTCCCACCCTACTTCCTGGTTGTCCACATGGCCTAAAAAAGAACATGCGTACAAGCTCCTAGAGATGCTCCACCTCCTGATAAGGAGAGCAAGAAGGTAGAGGCTGCATGGAAGTGTGTCGCAGTCGGGGCCGCAAGGGAGTAGCTTATTGCCAATTCTGTAGGTCTCTTCTCTAGGTACAATAGGCATTGGTAGGAGATGGAGCAGCTGACCAAACACCTGCTCGAGGCATAGCCTAAGATGGTTGTGGTAGTACATCTGCACTGCAGTACCACTCATGTCTTTCCATTCGTGGGCGATTGGCTGATAAAGAGCAGCAGCCAACAGCAATTTCCAGCAGCAGTGTCACTCCTACACAGGTTAGGGTTCTCGGTACATGCGAAAACATCTCATCTCAACGTATAGCAAACCCATCCTTTTCTGGGAGCTGTATTAAACTCCATCACAGGGAGGCTTTTCTAAATCAGGAGAAGGTTATGACATTCCAAAGGGTGCCTCCTTTTTCAGACATCACATCCCCTCACTGTGAGGTCAGTAATGAAACTATTGAGGATCATGGCTTCTTGGATAGCTATAGCACCATACGCAAGATTGCACATGCACCCACTTGAGGGTCTATTGTGGAAATGGTCACAAGTGTTGGTTGGTGGATCCCAGAGTTCGAAGCAGTTTCAAATGGTGGACCATCAACACGCCACTAGGGAGGCCATTTCTGGACCCTCAACCACAGCCATTATCACAGAGGCCTCACTCAAGGGGTGGTGTGAGGAACACTTCACAACCACATGACTGTTCAGGGTATCTGGATGCAGTAATTAAGAGAGAGGCACATTAATTGCCTGAAACTAACAGCAATTCAGTCAGCGTCCAGTGCATTTTACACGTTCATTTAAGGTAAAACAGTTGTAGTGAAGATGGACACCATGACTGCCATGCACTACCTTCAGAACTAGAGCACTTAGTATCCTCAATTGTCAGCTTTAGCTCAAGTGATGTGGCTTGGGCCATGCGTAAATACATCTAGCTCCTAGCGGAGCAGCTGCCGGGGTGAACAATGACTTTGTTGACCTCCTAAGCTGGATGTACCAACAAGTACCTCATTTATACTTCCAAGAATGGGCAACACCCAAAGTCAATCTGTTGGCCATTTCTGAAATTCAAAATGTCCAAGCTTCGTCTCCATGTACACAATCCCACGGTCCATGGGTAATGCACTATGGATGAACTGTTAGAGGATATTTGCTTTCGCTTTTCCTCCACTGCCTCTAATCCCATATGCAGTGAGGAAAATTAGGTAAACCTCCATGGCTCTCATCCTTGTCCCAACTTGGTTGAGACAACCACAATATTTGATGTTTCCAGAAATAGCAGTCCATTCACACGAAAAACTATTAGACCAGACCTCCTGACTCAGCATCAGTGTTAGCTCAGACATCCCAAACTCGGAGAAATTAACCTAGCAATTAAGAACCTGAGGTGTTACAGTTAACTCGAGAGTGTATGCAAATCCAGCAAGAAGCACACAATCTGACCACGTGTGTGTAGAAAAATTGAAGACTTGTTCTTTATTGTATTAGAAAGTAGATAAAACCTCTTAATGCTTCAGTGCGGGATATTTGTTGCTTACTGCACCTTAAAAAAAGTGATTAGCATACATTTCCAATCTAGATGCTGTAGCAGCTTACATGTAAGTCAGAGAACACACGTCTTCATTCATAAACCTTTTAAGGAGAGGCTTATACCACCTAGAGACCCAACCTGGTCCCTATATGGGACTTAAATGTCATGCTTGCAAGGCTAATGACTTACAAGACTCTTGTGGCATGCAATTCGTATCGTGGGAAGTAGCCTTTCTGGTTGCAGTCACCTCACTGAGGAGAGCTAGTTACCAAGTATTAACGGTGGAGGAACCCTTCATTCAGGTTCACAAGGATAGAGTTGTCCTGAGAAGATTTGTTCTCAAGGTGGGTCCCCTTTTCATGTTAATTGGACTGTTGTTTTTCCTATTTTCTTTCCACACCCAGAAACAGTGGCAGAAAAGTTAGCATTTACAGAAAAGCAAATTACACGAACTTCAAACCCCTCTGTACACATTTTCTCTGGCATGGTTGATGACTAGTATATGGTAATCAACGAGACCAAAAAATTATAGAGAAAGAGATGTATTTTCAACCAAGATTAAAAGTGTCTGCAGCTTGAAGACGAACCTGTGACCTAAGGCACAATAGGGGAATAGATGGTCATCCAGCTTGTGTGAAGACGGTGTTCCAGTGTCAGGTGAAGTACTGTGGTATAGTGAGCGCTCTGGATCGTCTGTCACAAACACTTGGGCATTTATTATAGACATTTTTGCTGATGCTGAAATGGGTAATTGTGTCTGCATCCTTAAGCCAAATGTAGAGATTGTCTGGCTTGAGTTATGCAGGGTTTTTGAAGTTTCTTGCAGAAGTATGCACCCGACAATGATATCCCCTCTGGTTTACTTTGAAAATTATCTTCCATTGTTGCAAGATCAGAGCGCGCACTGACAGAGTCCGAAAATTGTTTAAAACAGCCTTATGGGGTAATGGGGTGTTATATTGTAACTTTGTCAGCTTGCCCGTGTGTATTCACACTGTGAGAGCAAAGTAAATATCATAAAAGCAGGATTACCAATATGCCAGACAGACTGAGGATACATAATGAATTACTTGTGAGGAAAAGACAACTGACAGTGAGATAGTGTTGTAAAATGACAATCACAAAGAAAGCTGCCGTCTCCAAAATGCAGAGAAACAGATATATGCTGGTAAAAAAAATACCAGGAAAAAAATTCCCCAAAAAGTTTGGAGGCTACATTTGCGCTGGAACAAATATGGAAAGCATTGTTTTAAAGCCCATTCACTTAGTCACAGCCTTTTTCAAACAGTAAAATGGCAGCCACTCTAACGGAGAGCGCATGGATGAAAACAGATAGCAGCGAAGCATAATAACAGTTTCATAGAGGGCGAGGAATGCCGAAGGCACAAAGTCTTTATCACTACTTGTGAGGGAAAGTAAATTAATATTGTCTACAGTAAGACCGCACAAACATGTGGGTTAGTAGAATTTGAATCAGAATTAAAGCTGGGTGTCCAAATATGCTGAGCAAAAAAAAAGTTGCAGCAGTTACCATACCAGTTCAGATGTTATAAAAGCTTTTTGAGGCTACAGTTGCACTGTTTTAATTAGTAAAGGCATTATTTTGAAGCCTCATTTCTTCAGTGTTCTCTTCAAACGCGGTAAAATCGCGGTCACTGAAGGAAAGCATAGGGATGAGAACAGATGACAGCACAGCATGATAAGGATCCCACTGAGTCGGGAATGTAGCTATGAAGGCACGAAGTGTTTCTCCTGCTGAGGCTTACTTATAAGGCTGTTCCAGATGAAATGTCCACGTGGCCTGAAGAAATGCTCCCAAACCTGTCGGAGGTCTAACGGAAAGCAGCCATTCTTGAACGGCGCCAAGCCATGTGCCCCCAAGGCTGGTACTCTTAAACCACCTCATGCCTCTTTAATCCACTAGCAGACAGTCCCTGTCCCTTTATCTCACTCTTGCAGGTTCCTGCTTTCTCAACATTTGACTGTTTTTAGGTCGAGCCTGGGCAGCACATGCTGTATTGGAGTATGTAATAGAAGCCCCACCCATATTTGTCATTGGCTTGTGTCATTGTCCTTCGTAAATGCTGGCTTGTGATGCGTTAATAGGCTTTTCAGTCCCTCCTTAGTACCGCCTTGTCTTCATTTGTAACCTCCCATGAAGGCTGGCCCTTTTACTTCGGTTGTTACACAGTAGTCTTTTTTAGTCTGTAAGCACTATTTTCTTTAATGAGTCTCTACTACTGCAGGCACTACATGCTTTCCTGCAACGTTCAGCGCGCCATGCACGCTTTCACTTTCAGAGCAGCCGGGACAATGGCGTCCGCTTCTTTGAATAGGTTTTGCATTTACAAGAGTTTGAGCTATTGGCATTGTAAATGACAATGCCTTTTATTTGTGTTAATTACCAAAACAGATAAATAAAATGCATTGTCGTTTACAATGCCAACAGCTTAAACTCTCGCAAATGCGAGACCTATTGCATTGCAAACGCTTGTTCTGCCTTCTTTCCGATTTGTGCATTGTTCCCTCTCTTGCTCCCAGTAATTATCTAATGAGGAAAAATAAGTGCTGGTTCCCAAAAAATGAGTACCAGTGGCTCAAATTAAGCACTGCTCTTGTGATGCATTGAACAGGAAAAGATATGGGGACTTCAGCTACAATCTGCCTCACCTTCCACTTCACTTGGAGACAGGCAGTGCTTAATTTGTGCCGGTGCTTTCCGGTGCTCAGCACCGGCACTTAATTGCCAGCACCGGGGCTTATGACTGTCTGCCACATGGTAGTGTAGTGTAGTTCCTATTTCCCTAATAGGCTCTGCGCATTGGAATAATATAACCTATAGGCTTGACATAGGACTAAGGTCGGTATGTCCCTATCGAGTATATTAAACTTAATTACTTGTGCCAGCTAGCTCAGAGGCCACTAGAAACTCCTTGAGAACAAGAAGGGAGTAGTTTCTGGCAACCGAAAAACATGACAACTTTTGTTTCCCTTTAGAATCGGAACACGTCTCAGAATCGTGGAAACAATAGATAACAGTTTCACTCAGTCAATCATGCATGCTTAGTTTCTACAGAGTTGCACAGAAAGGAAAGACGGGCGTTTCAATAAAAAGGGTTTATTGAACAGTCTTGTTTCTCGTGTAAGAGATATGTGCTGTTATGATCACAAGACAGTATGCAAGATAAATAACGTACAGTGTAAGCAGTAGAAATAAATAATACTGCGACAGCATTATCTTTTAGCATATATTCACGTACATAAATAACATGAGCTAAAAATGCGAGTACTCATACGATGCGTCTCTAAGCTAGTTCTACCCCAGTGTACCTAACCTAAGTGTGGTGCAAGGTAAGAAGTAGGTGAAATATTCTATAGTATGATAAACTAAGAGTCTGGTAAGTCTAGTATGCCAAGAGTCCCTCTAGGTTCAAGTCGGCTCCATACCTTGAGAATGAGAGAGGTGGGAATCTCTTTCCGGATCTGGAACTCTAACACCCCGCGAAGGGAGTCAGATCACTGGAAGCTGGATTCTCTGCGAGCAGGGATGACAGCGTCTTCTCAGTGCGTCAGGCCGGGATACGGGCTCCTCTAAAGTCGAGGTCTCCTCCAACTTGCTTGGGCAAAGGAAGGTATATTTATACCTGGTAGGTGTCTTGGAATGTTAGCATTGACGTGAAGTCGGACAGAGGAAGACATCAGGAATGAACCCTTAAGGTATAGCGGTTCATGCATAATAAATGAGTTCTTGGAGAAATCAAGTCCTGTGCTAGGGGAACTCCCGAAGCTTAAGGGTCTGGTTTCTAAGAACTCGTTGTGACGTTAGGGTGGACGGATGTCGGTGACCATGCCTGTATTTGGAGTGCACGGTTAATGCCTAAATAAGGACTGGGATTCTATGCCTATATAAGGGCAATGCGAATTGTGCCTATATAAGGACATGATTCAGGAAAACCTATATACGGACATCTAAAGCGGAATACAACACCCACTCCACTTTCGAATGAACGATAATACTAAATGCTAAACATTTAAATGCTAAACATAAAATTGAGTACCACATGTTGCTAAAAACATTTCTAAAAGCAATTTAAAAGAAGCTCAAAACTGTTGAAATGCAATAGGTACTGTACATTTAAAGCATCGTTTTCATTCTAAGCATATAATGGAAGTAAATGCAACGTGAATGAAACAGAAATATATACATATGACGAAATGGTCGATAAGTTCTTAAAATCAAAGCCATTGCATATCATGGAATTAAATGAAATGTTAGACAAGTAAGGTGACAATGTGTCCCTGGAAGTATTCAAAGAAGTCCGTTTTATAAAACTAGTTCTACTGTAAGCAGATTGTTCTTTGCCATGTCATTTTCAAAAATTTAAGAGAAAAAGTTCAATTCTGGGAAAAGTTCCAAGTTTTGAAAATATGAAGGTCAAATTTCATGGTTGCCCTGGTACACTGTGAGCCAAATCAAAGTCAGTGTATGGGTCTGGCGTAAACATTAGATCATCTATTTCAATAGACAAAATATCGTCAACCAATGTTGGTGACATTTGGAACACCTCATTCAGAAGTTTAATCGCACAGAGATGAGAAGCATCACCTTCAGCATGGGATGCCGCAGCAATGTTCGCGTCCGTTGTTACCTGTGTGCCTGTCGATCCATCTCGTACCTCAGCAGCAGCAGGAAGCGTCTGTGATATCTCAATGAATGCCGTCATCAGGATTGGTAGCCTCTGGGGACAACACAGAGAATGGGCCGTTATCGGGTCCAGCAGAGTATCGATATCCGTTGGCATGACTGATGGGAGTGTTAGACAGGTGTCTAGCACGCATTCTTCACCGCAAAGCAGGCAGCGTAGAACAGGTAAGATGCAATCTTGCCAGATTGGTCTGAATGACAGAAACCATGTTGTATTAAGTTCCCGTAGACGAGGTATGCCAAATAGCTGCACTATGCGCTCACGGCACTTCCGTTCTAGGAGAGCTTTCTCCACATCGCTGGGAGTGATGCCGGTGATTAGGCTTGCCATAGCGTAGTAGTAGGAATAAAAATAGGATTCCTGCAACAAGTGCTAGAATTAACGGCACACCTCCAAACACCGAATGTGCGAAGTTTGGGATGATTCCGAGGACAGCCTGGAAAGGTGCTAATAGTCCGGAACAGATGGTCTTAAATACATGTACAATTCCGCTTGTATCTGACATGTTAAAGATACATCCTATCATTTCTGCGAAATGTATAGGGCAGTTTGTACAAATTAAAGCCTGTACCTCAGCTGAAGTCCTTGCAATTTGCAAATCATAGATTTCTTTGGCCGAGGTCAAAGGTACTGTTTCTTGTATAAGCATGGCTTTCATTCTGCTTAAAGTATCAAATCGTATAAAAGAGACATTCAACGAAGGTCATAAAGGCGACTCCCTGACTGTGTCTATTGGGGCAAACAATACTTGCATACAGCAAGTGACCCTGGAGTCTACCGTTACTAGATATGGGATGCCTGGCAGCATGCCACAGCAACTCTGATCATTCAACATGAGGTAACTCCCATTAGAAAGTTGGCCAAACGTTGGATTAATCACAGCAGCTGGTGTACCTAGCTGGTGGCAGGACAAATTTGCCACAGAACCATTACAAGCCCCGTGTAAAGATATGTCCTAACAAATTAGTGAACCGCTTAGTGCATTTTCACAGTGTGTACCGCTTAGAAACACTTCACGATCCCCACTCCAACATCTATATGTGTATGCTAAATCCCAGGATGTCTTAATGTATTCTTTACCCAACCTTTCATATTTGCCTGCTTGCATTCGTTTGAGGCAATACTGAAACTGAAAAGTAGTGACAGGCAGAGTGATTTTGCCATGAATAAGCCATTCTGTAGCTGGTTTTTCTGCTACCGTAAATGGTAATTTTTCCAGTTTTTCAATGCTCAGCACTGTATACTTTGCTCCCCTTTGTGCCAGTTCGATCTGTTTATCAGTTAGATTGTATTCTGCAAACAGAGTCGACGTGCTGATAAAACGCCAAGGCACATAGCCCGCTCGCAAAGATTGCAGCGTCCAGCTTAATAACATAATAGAACGTAACTGAGATTGGCCTTGTTGTAACATGGCTAAATCTTGTTCCAGTATGTCAATAGCAGAGGATACAATGTTGTCCAATGAATAAATTCTGGATGACAAAGTTGTTAACCCATTGTCGACCACAGAGAGAGTTTTCTCCAAATTAATACGATCAAGTTCACGTATTCTTTCTGCGGCCTCTACCTGTGACACCTTCCATGCTTCATTATAAGCAGCATAGATGCCGGCATACATGAAACGTTTTTGACGCGGTTTTCTTGGTCCTAGCAAGAATTCCCTAAGGTCTGCGTCTTCTTTAAGTAAAGATAAGGATGTGAAACAACACTTAAGTGTAGATTTCTGTAGCCAATCGAGGCATAATTTTCCTACACTGTATGTTGTTACTACCCCCGGATGTTGTCTTTGGACGTATCGTGGGTCTGGCCTATGAATAGTAAAGCCCTGTGTTTTATTCAGGAATCTTTCTTGACAGGTGTTTGTGTCTGTGGGCCAGATCAACCATTTTCTCCAATCAGGATTTGTTCTGTTGAGTTGTAATATTTGGTCAACTGTAACCGCTGCCTGTGTATTGTTATTACTGGCAGGTGTTGGTACAGAAGGTGTTTTCATGTCATTGATCTTGGCTAACCCAAAGACGTTTGTTGTACAGTGTCATTCAAAAACATTATTTGCTGAGGGACGATACAGGCTCTAAATAAAGCTTCTATCCCCTGCACTTGCCAATTTTTAGAACCCCAGACAGATGTTGTGTCTATTGTGTCTTTCCACAAGTCGAATCCATGTCTAGACAGTTGGGTAATAAAGGCTGCAGAATAAATTTGTTTTGTATTAGTTAACATAATTTTCTGTCCTGTTTTGTTTACATTTTTATAGTAAAATGATTCCGGATCAGATGTATTGTACCCTGAAAAATAGGGAAACTTTTTAGCAAATATTTTTGAACTACCTTTTGGTGGTGTAGGACAATGCTCCCATTGGTTAAACATAAACACATTTCTAGGTGTTGCAGATTTATGCAAAAAATGATGACCATAGTGGTTATAGCAATACAGCTGTTCATAGTCTGATGAACCCTCTAAATATTCATTATTAGAAAATGCAGTAGATTTTTCTAGGTCAAACATCATGTTATTTACAGTTTCAAAGTCCCACTTATCAGAATAGGTACTGAATGAAACAAAATCACTTAGTGAGATCTTAAATAAATGTGAAATGTTCAAATGTTCCGTCGGGCCCAAAATATCGAAATCGGTTTTGTCCCACACTATACCATCCTGTATAGGAACGGCTGTGATGTTCACTGCTGACAAGTCTCTTGTTTCACGATGGGATGATTTGTGTGGTTTTAAAAGTAAGTTCACATTTTTACTTTCAATGTCCAAACGGATGTATCTGCCATTTATAAGCACGCTGATAGTCATAACCAAAGCTAGCCAAAGCAGAAAGAAAAATATTCCAGAAATAACCCAAAGTTCAATCCATGGTGAAACCAGATAAGTCTCTTTCAGGAAATGAAAAAGGTCTTGTACTTGCTGTTTGAAAGTTTTTGATGCTGGCGTCGTTTCAGGTTCGCTGGGATCCTCAGAAAACGTATCAAAGTTAATGAAATAGCCAGAAGCAGTTCTGTCAATTGTTGAAATTGCATCAGGATTTGTTGAAATCACTGGAACCAGTTGATCACTTGTTACATTGGTGTAGACCGGTGTATTTGGACGAACTGTTACTTGAGTTTCAAGAGGGATGAGTTCCATAGCATTGTTGCTTAGTCCTTCATCTGTTACTGCTGAATTCTCGATGGTTATCAGTCCTTCAGTCTGAACTTCTTGGATAGTAGCGAGAGGAGTGCGTCTGCTACTAGGTCGGAGTCCACGATGCCTACTATTTAGTATTGGCACATACTGTGGTTTGATGAGGTCGATTGACACAAATCTTTTCTCCTTTTTTCCAGCAAGGGGCGGCAGAAGTACTGTTCTTGTTCCGTGGACGGCTAGGACAGGTACTGGTTGTCTGTAAGAAGGTCCAAATTCCTTCTTGTCCGCAATCTTCTCTCTGACTAGATCCCCAACTTTTGGAATCCAGACAGGCCTTGCTGGGACTGCCGGTTTTTCCCCAGTGGTGGTTGGCTTCAGGAACACGTTGCTTTGTTTCGATCTTAGTTCATTTAGATCCTGTAAAACAGCCAAACGATCTTTGATATCAAAGGGTTTATTTTCCACCACTGTGCCTTTACATTCCAGATCGGGCACCCACATTCTTGTCCCAAATAGGACCTCATATGGAGTGACCCCCCCAGAGAACTTCTTGGCAAATTATTTAATGAGCGTTGGACCCCATAAAGATGTTTGACCCACCCATCACCCGAACCTAATACTCTAGCTGTTATAGACTGCTTTATGTCCCGGTTTTTCCTTTCCACAACAGAATTTCCCTCAGGATGAAACGGAGAGGAGTACCGCAATGCAACGCCCAGACTGGCCATGGCTTCTTTGTAAGCCCGAGAGCTAAACGCAGGGCCCTGGTCAGAATGTAGCGTGCCTATTGCGTATGTGCCGATAAAGACTCGCAAATCTTTTATAACAGTTCGAGCGTCAGCCGAGCGCTGAGGCCATATCTATAGGAACCTTGAGCACGAATCCACTGCGACCATGATATATTTATAGTTACCGTCCCTTTGCAAGGGACCGCAGTGGTCCAGGTAAACACAAGCTAATGGTTTGTCTAAAATTAACAGGGGTGTCTGCGCAGGACGTTTCACTGTGGAGACTTTCATCTGTTGGCATATTTTACATTCCAAAACATAGTTCTTGGTCTGTTTCCTAATGCCAGGCCACCAATATCTTTGTTTAAGTAAAGATACTGTTGCAGAAATAACTGCATGGGCAGAAGCTATCCCTTCATGTGCTGCTAGGATTAGTCCTAATCTGCGTTCCTTGTTTGGAATTACCCTATCCCCCACTCCAGGGATTCGAGCAAAAGGAACGTTGTTCGCATCAATTACATAAGAGTACTTGAGTGGAAACTTTTTAGGTAACGCTACACCACTGCCTTTGCTTGTAGCATTGACAGCCAACATTATCTCACGGTCTATTTTCGTTTTTGAACGAGTGATCGCAGCTACGGAAGCCATCTGAACAGCCCCCTTTGCGGCTTCGTCAGCCAATGAATTCCCTGCAACGTGAACGCCATCACGTTGATGACTCAGTGTATGGATCACGTGAGCCTTTGGTAGTTCGCTTTTTAACCGAACTCCTTGTTCCCAAAGCGTTTTATGCTTTATTGTGCCACCTTTTGCATCTTTGAACCCATTTTCAAGCCAGTTTTGTATATATTCATTATACGACTGCACACAGTAGAAAGAATCGCACACTATGAGTGTGGGGAATTCGCGATCTGTACTTTCAAGTGCCAGTTTGAATGCTTGTAGTTCAGCTCGCTGAGCTGTGCAATCTCCTAGAGACTGCGTTTTTGTGACCATAGGTCTGAAGTTGCCATCGCGCATGCGACCTTTAACGATTGCGCACGCTGCACTGTAAGCTTGCTTTCTCCCTGTTGCGGGTTGTGCGGATCCGTCAGTGTAAATTATGAATTCATACTGATCGAGAGGCAGAATTTCAGTGGGCAGAGGACATTCTTGTTCATATTGCAGGAACGCTTGTGTTTTTAAATCAGGATCAAAAACATATTCAACATCTGTTGCAGCAAGAGAATTAACCCATTGTATCCATCTAGGATGTAAAGCTTTTGCATTTGGAATGCTCGCTTTTGTGACCGCCTCTAAAGCCGGTACTGGGGTTACGACAATAATGCGTTTCCCTTGGGCTATAGCTCTTTCTTTTGCTACTGCAGTTTGAACTGTTGTCAGTATTTTTTCTGTTGAAGTGAAGCGCATTTCTGCTTGTGTATACAAATGTGATTTGTATGCTATTGGTACTTTTTCACCCTCATTAAATGTTAAATAGGTGAATCTGCATTGACCCGAAATTATTCGGATCACTAAATTGCGTTCACTTACGCGTGTTTGTAAGTGATTTGTTGCTAACATGTTAGCTTGGAGTGAACGCAAGATTTCTGTGTGTTCTTGTGTCCAATTTTTGATTGAAAAATCAGGTTTGATTAATTCGTAGAGCGGTTTAACCCTTTCTGCGTAATTTAGAATGTATGTTCTTCCAAAATTTAGGAAACCCAGGATGGATTGTAAACTTTTCAGCGTTTTTGGAGGTTGGAGCAGCGCACACTTTTCTAAAGTTAGCTGCCAAGCTCTTGCCTTCACTTGAAAGCTCATATCCTAGGAAAAGGACATTGAGATGGGCAATTCTGGATTGTTTAAAATTGAATTTATAGCCCTCAGAGGCGAAGCCCAATATAATGGTACTCACCCTGTTCAAGTGCCTATCTAGGTCATCATCTGTCAGATAGATGTCATCAACATATGACAATGCCTCATTCTCATAAATTTGTAGTAACTCTGTTACCCTCGCTGAGAATAACCCCGGGCTGTTCTTGAACCCTTGTGGGAGTCTACAAAATTGACGCTGGGTCCCCATTATTGAGAAAGCTGTTAAGTACCTGCTTTCAGGTGCTATGTTTTGACAAAAGAAACCATTTGAAATGTCCAATGTGGTTTTATATTTTTTACGCACAATGTTATTCATTAATGCTGTACTATGTGCATTTTGCACTGCAAATGTTTTAGAACAAGTGTTTAAGTGTCTGTAATCCAAAACTAGACGATATGTATTGTCTGGTTTGGAGACAGGAAACAAAGGATTGTTCATTGAGGAGGTGCATGTTTCAATCACCCCTTGGTATTCAAGTTGATCTAAGATCTCCCTGACCTGTTTTTTAGCTTCTTGCTTTATTGGGTACTGCCTTTGTGCAGTAGGTTCATTTTTTACCTGTATTTTGTGGTGAGATGAGTCCTCATCCCATCCTACATGATTTTTATATAATGCTGCGGCCTGGGCAACTGCCCATTTCCTGGCATAAGTATATTTTAGATGAATTGGAATATGGTTGGAGAAGGCAGGCATAATAATGTCCTCGCCATGTGGGCACTCCCTGACAAATTGTGGTGGCCAGTCTTTTTCTGCTAGAAGTATATCATAACCCCTTGAAAGTTTCTCCCAAAAGAGTTCTTTCACTTTTCTTTGTATGTCTCCCTCCATTCGGAGTGTTATTCCATATAACTTTTGTGGAGAACTAATCCTGGTGTCTACAGTTTCTACTGTGATGTACTCATTCAAGTCCACTATCTCCAGAAGTTCCTTCAGGTTCTGGCGAGCTATTGTGACTTCTGCAGCACTGTCCAGCATTGTCTGAGCCCATTCTCCGTTCTTGAGTTGTGTTCTCAGTATCCTCGGCATGTCTGATCTTCAGACCTGCTACCTTCTTTTCGAGAATTGAGGTTTTGATTTATTTTTCTGAACGTGTTTGTCGTCTTTGGACTTCACGCGTTCTTCTTTATGTTCTGACCGTCCTCTTCTTTCCGATGTCTGTGACGATATCTGAAAGGTACGAGAGGAACGTGTATCAGTATCTTGATACCTGTCAGGTTTTCTTAAATTATCCCTATTCCTGAGGTTATACCTCCTTTCAGAGGGCTCCTTTTGAGGAGACCTACCTCGGGATTGAGAACGTTTCTCGTTTGAATTTTGTTTATTAGTTTCCCACTTCTTTTTAGAAGATGTAGGAGTTTGTTTAATAGAGTCCTTTTCAGGATTCTCAGATAGTTTTGGCTTCAATGGTCTTCCACCCAAACTATCTCTGCCTAATTCTGCATAAGATTGTTCTATTATTCTGGGTAGTTCATGTTGATGTTCTGTTACATCAAATTCCCTTAAGTGTTGGCGGATCGCCACTGATGCTGCCTCCCCTTTAATATTAGATAATATTATCGTTGAGACCTGGTCGAAATTTTTCTGTAATTTCATACCTAAATTTAGAGCAGGCTCTGCCCCGTATTCGTTTTGAATTTGTTTCAGGACATCTGGTATTACTGCAATTGACGGAACACCATGTGTTTTAGTATAGATGGCAGCAAAGACTGCGCCCCAAGTGGTGCAATCTTCCAGTTGTGGTGTGATCCCCATTGGTAAACAGATTGTTAGTATTCTGTGTTTCTCATAAGGGCTAGTATTAGGAAATACTGCTTCTATTTGAGTAATTTTTTGAGCTATCCAGAATGGAATTTGCTCACGTTTTGTGGGCATTTTACCCATGACTGCTTGTAAAGTCTGTGGAGTAATTTTTAGTGTATTCCCCTGTTGAGGGGTTTGATTTGGAATTGTCAATGGTGTAGGAAGGTGGAATCTGACTATATGGTTGCCCCCACTTTTTTTTATGGTGTTTTGCTGGTTTATGACTTAGTTGGACTGGGATCCTGCTATTCAGGGCCCCAGTCTATCTGCTTTCTCTGTAAAAGGTTTCCATGTGCCTTAGGCACATCTCTGATTGGAATCTGGAGTGCCCTTATAAGTCCCTAGTATATGGTATACTATGTACCAAGGGCATAGGTACCTCAGAGGCCTGCCAGGGGCTGCAGCATGTATTATGCCACCCCTGGAAGGCCATCCAAACTGACACCACAGGTCTGCTACTGCAGCCTGGGTAAGGTGGTGCATGCACCCCTTACTGTGATATAGGTTACCTATATCACTAAATACATACACACATATAAACCTATAAGTCACTCCTAAGGCAGGCCTTATCAATCCTAAAGGCAGAGTGCATGGTTCCTATGTGAGAGGGTGCCCCTGCATGAGCAGGGCCCCTCTGCAGCGTTCGGAGACCATCTCTGATGCTGTTTGTAGTGCAGCCTGACCATATACTCTAAGCGCATTATATCCTCGCTGTAAAATGCTAACTTTGGAATGGCTGCACCTAAACATGTCGTGTTTGGTGTCAAACATCTTGGAATACTACCCCCGCCAATCCTGGCGGCGGGGGTAGCATTCCACCCTTCTAGAGGGAAAGACATGTTAACTCTGGCTTACCCGGTAACTTCTTTCTGAAGCCCTGGCATCACAAAATGGATGCTGCTGCCACAGACACAAGTCTGGCCTCCTGCTGCTGGACGAAACTCTGGCAGGGGAGGCCTGGACAATAGGTTTCCTGTTGCAGGGAGGTGTGACCACCTCCCCAGACAGGATAATGTGTATTGAGGCTGGGTGGGTGCACTCTTAGAGTGCTTTGAAGTCCTGCACTGGGGGAGCAAAAGGCTCCTCTGTGCATATGCCAGTTCAAACCAGCTCAGGGGCTACCTGCCCCTGCTCTGGCGCGAAACTGGACAAAGGGAAGTGGGTGTAGCCACCCCTCCCTTGACCCTCCCATAGGTGGGGTCATAGAGTTAGTCCCTCCCTGTTTTACTGGTTAAAATGGGGAACCCTTGCCACAGCAAGATTAGATTATACCTGGACGAAACTCTGAAACTGAATCCTGGACCTTCGACGCTCTACTCACGATTAGAGGACTGAAGAATCTCCCTTGGGGTCAAGGAGTGACTCCCCTGCTTGGCAGGCACCAAAGAAGCATCTGTCCGGTTCGCATTTCTGAAGCTCCCGTCGGACGCCGAAGTCATCGCATCACCAGAGGTGGATTCTCAGACTTTCCCGAGGCTACCCTGAGTCCCCAGCAAAGCTGAGGCCCGTGGCTATCGTGGGTGACTTGAGACCGTGACCCCTGGACACCGAGCACATTTGCAAGTGCATCCTCTTCTGGGTCTCCCAGGAAGTTGTGCTTTGGGCTCCGAGTAGCCCTAGCCTCCAGCACCACCTGCACCGAAGATCACTGGCCCCCACTCCACGAGTGTCCTGTAAGCCAGATCCACGTGCGGTGTCACGAGGCTCCTTCGCGGTCGCTAGCCCGTTGGCTAGTAGCCCTTAACGAAGGCCAATCCTTTTCCTACTTGGCATCCTGGTTGCTCAAGGCCTGCCCTCACTTACCCTTGCTGGGTGAGTTCCACAGACTTTGCTGGTCTGCACCATCGACGATCTACATCTTACTCGAGACTTGCCGTTGCCAAGGCTTGTTGGGTCCAATCCGGTCGCCGACACCTCAGCACTCGACAGACATCGAGCACCAGCCCGAATCCTGCTCCTGGTCGCCGACAACGCCTCCCGGACCTCGTGGCTGAAGAGTCAAGACGACCGTCAACGCACCTGAAGCACTCGACATCGGTGGGCATCTGTCCATCGCCTTCCTGGTCACTGGCTAGTGACCCAGACTCTGTCCCCTCTGCTTTCAGGTTCACCAGAACTCCGATCCACTCTTGGATCCACCCGGACACTTTTCTCTTGGCCGCCAGCAGCACTTTGCAGCAGATCGCCATTCGAATCGACGACGAAACCCGACCCCGAAAGGCACCTATGCACCTGGCTTCCCTGGGTGAGGTAACACGAGTACTCCGGTGCTCCCGTGGGTAGAGACTCTTCAAAGTCCTAGATCTCAAAGGGTTTTGTCCTAGTCCTCTTTTAAGTGTCCCTTTCCTCTATTTTCCCGATCCCGACTTTCTCCATAGAAGTTAACGGCGTATCGCGGTTGTGTATTTACACTGCACGCGTCTCCCGTGGGTCCCCTGTGTCACTACCTTGGGTGGTTCCTTGTGGTCCAAGCACTTCTAGAGGCTCTAGGCCTAGTGTCTAGTTCAGTCGTGGTTCGCATACCACTTTATTGGTATATGGTTTGGTACGCCCCTAGGGCCCAAACGTGTATTTGTGCTATTACTGTGATTTAATATCTTATAACTTATGTACTTCGAACTCTAGCCTCATAAAGAGACTAGAGGGGTGTGTTTAGCAATAAATACATATATTTTGAATATATACCTGGTGTGGTGCTCTTTCATTTGGTCACTCAAGAGATTATAGACTGGTAAAACAAGCTGCTTTACATTCCTTCAAGACTTAGCCTGAAGGCTGCTCTCCATAGCTACCACTAGGATAGCTTTCAATAAGGTTGTCTTTAACCTATCTCCAATAAGGGGTTGTTTGGACTGGTGCAAGGTGCCCACTATAATTAGTGGACAGCATATACCAGGCCAACTTCTCACATTGGTGTGCAGCGTGTGGGATTCCAGCTTGCTATTGTTTTACCAGATAATCTCAATTGAATTGATCAACTGAAAACCACTAAAGGTACCTAAGGTACATATAATTTAAGCTTAGAATAACAGTAAGTTCTACTGAACTTAGAGTTGTGTGTTAAGGGATAGCACAACCCTTTCTACAACTCAAGAGAGTTTAGTAGGCCACACTAGAGTAGGTAGTGCATACACCACACCACACTAGTAATGTCTTTAAGGGCAGGATCCAAAGAATCCTTGCAGGAAGCCATTGAGCTTCCACCCTCCAAGTATGATACACTCCCATTCTTGGAATTGAGAGCTCTATGTAACTTGAGACAGCCAAAGGTTGACCCTTAGAGCAAAGTGCAACTCAGTCATGGAAAGACAGGCATACATGGTGACCAGTGATCTGAGGAAGCTGAGGCCAACATTCCTAGGGCCTCACTTCCCTACTCAGACACCTCACCAGCCTTGTACTTTACCTAAGCACACCAGAGGTAGTGATTCCCCATGGTGGAGACCCTCTCATACCCTTAGGGTGAGGGATTGCTTAGTGGACCATAACATAGGGGGCAACCATGCTAGTGCAGGTGCTTCCTTATATGGCCACTTAGTCAATATAGGCTCAACTGGCCAAGGTTAGCCTCATCTCCTTTCGTTTGGGGGGGGGTTATGTAGGAAGGTGGAATCTGACTATATGGTTGCCCCCACTATTTTTATGGTGTTTTGCTGGTTTATGACTTAGTTGGACTGGGATCCTGCTATTCAGGGCCCCAGTCTATCTGCTTTCTCTGTAAAATGGTTTCCACGTGCCTTAGGCACATCTCTGATTGGAATCTGGAGTGCCCTTATAAGTCCCTAGTATATGGTATACTATGTACCAAGGGCATAGGTACCTCAGAGGCCTGCCAGGGGCTGCAGCATGTATTATGCCACCCCTGGAAGGCCATCCAAACTGACACCACAGGTCTGCTACTGCAGCCTGGGTAGGTGGTGCATGCACCCCTTACTGTGATATAGGTTACCTATATCACTAAATACATACACACATATAAACCTATAAGTCACTCCTAAGGCAGGCCTTATCAATCCTAAAGGCAGAGTGCATGGTTCCTATGTGAGAGGGTGCCCCTGCATGAGCAGGGCCCCTCTGCAGCATTCGGAGACCATCTCTGATGCTGTTTGTAGTGCAGCCTGACCATATACTCTTAAGCGCATTATATCCTCGCGGTAAAATGCTAACTTTGGAATGGCTGCACCTAAACATGTCGTGTTTGGTGTCAAACATCTTGGAATACTACCCCCCCGCCAATCCTGGCAGCGGGGGTAGCATTCCACCCTTCTAGAGGGAAAGACATGTTAACTCTGGCTTACCCGGTAACTTCTTTCTGATGCCCTGGCATCACAAAATGGATGCTGCCGCCACAGACACAAGTCTGGCCTCCTGCTGCTGGACGAAACTCCGGCAGGGGAGGCCTGGACAATAGGTTTCCTGTTGCAGGGAGGTGTGACCACCTCCCCAGACAGGATAATGTGTATTGGGGCTGGGTGGGTGCACTCTTAGAGTGCTTTGAAGTCCTGCACTGGGGGAGCAAAGGCTCCTCTGTGCATATGCCAGTTCAAACCAGCTCAGGGGTTACCTGCCCCTGCTCTGGCGCGAAACTGGACAAAGGGAAGTGGGTGTAGCCACCCCCTCCCTTGACCCTCCCATAGGTGGGGTCATAGTTAGTCCCTCCCTGTTTTACTGGTTAAAATGGGGAACCCTTGCCACAGCAAGATTAGATTATACCTGGACGAAACTCTGAAACTGAATCCTGGACCTTCGATGCTCTACTCACGATTAGAGGACTGAAGAATCTCCCTTGGGGTCAAGGAGTGACTCCCCTGCTTGGCAGGCACCAAAGAAGCATCTGTCCGGTTCGCATTTCTGAAGCTCCCGTCGGACGCCGAAGTCATCGCATCACCAGAGGTGGATTCTCAGACTTCCCCGAGGCTACCCTGAGTCCCCAGCAAAGCTGAGGCCCGTGGCTATCGTGGGTGACTTGAGACCGTGACCCCTGGACACCGAGCACATTTGCAAGTGCATCATCTTCTGGGTCTCCCAGGAAGTCGTGCTTTGGGCTCCGAGTAGCCCTAGCCTCCAGCACCACCTGCACCGAAGATCACTGGCCCCCACTCCACGAGTGTCCTGTAAGCCAGATCCACGTGCGGCGTCACGAGGCTCCTTCGCGGTCGCTAGCCCGTTGGCTAGTAGCCCTTAACGAAGGCCAATCCTTTTCCTACTTGGCATCCTGGTTGCTCCAGGCCTGCCCTCACTTACCCTTGCTGGGTGAGTTCCACAGACCTTGCTGGTCTGCACCATCGACGATCTACATCTTACTCGAGACTTGCCGTTGCCAAGGCTTGTTGGGTCCAATCCGGTCGCCGACACCTCAGCACTCGACAGACATCGAGCACCAGCCCGAATCCTGCTCCTGGTCGCCGACAACGCCTCCCGGACCTCGTGGCTGAAGAGTCAAGACGACCGTCAACGCACCTGAAGCACTCGACATCGGTGGGCATCTGTCCATCGCCTTCCTGGTCACTGGCTAGTGACCCAGACTCTGTCCCCTCTGCTTTCAGGTTCACCAGAACTCCGATCCACTCTTGGATCCACCCGGACACTTTTCTCTTGGCCGCCAGCAGCACTTTGCAGCAGATCGCCATTCGAATCGACGACGAAACCCGACCCCGAAAGGCACCTATGCACCCGGCTTCCCTGGGTGAGGTAACACGAGTACTCCGGTGCTCCCGTGGGTAGAGACTCTTCAAAGTCCTAGATCTCAAAGGGTTTTGTCCTAGTCCTCTTTAAGTGTCCCTTTCCTCTATTTTCCCGATCCCGACTTTCTCCATAGAAGTTAACGGCGTATCGCGGTTGTGTATTTACACTGCACGCGTCTCCCGTGGGTCCCCTGTGTCACTACCTTGGGTGGTTCCTTGTGGTCCAAGCACTTCTAGAGGCTCTAGGCCTAGTGTCTAGTTCAGTCGTGGTTCGCATACCACTTTATTGGTATATGGTTTGGTACGTCCCTAGGGCCCAAACGTGTATTTGTGCTATTACTGTGATTTAATATCTTATAACTTATGTACTTCGAACTCTAGCCTCATAAAGAGACTAGAGGGGTGTGTTTAGCAATAAATACATATATTTTGAATATATACCTGGTGTGGTGCTCTTTCATTTGGTCACTCAAGAGATCATAGACTGGTAAAACAAGCTGCTTTACATTCCTTCAAGACTTAGCCTGAAGGCTGCTCTCCATAGCTACCACTAGGATAGCTTTCAATAAGGTTGTCTTTAACCTATCTCCAATAAGGGGTTGTTTGGACTGGTGCAAGGTGCCCACTATAATTAGTGGACAGCATATACCAGGCCAACTTCTCACAAATGGTGGTTGGACTGTGAGAGTCCGCATGACATATTGGACTAATTGTCTGTAAATTTTTATTAACTCTGTAAGTTGAGTAAGTAATTCCTCGTCTGACATCTCTTCAATGTCAGGATGAGGTGTGTAGCCGGCTAGAATCGGCCATGTTGCTCCTGGTCTACCTAGTGGACCGAGCCTGGTAATGTTTTTGTGATGTTTTAGGGCGCCTTTAAACCAGAGCTGATGCTCCTGGTATGTTAGTGGAATTTCAATATCCTCGAAAGGAATATATTCCTCTGGTGGTTCATCTTCTTTGTAGAAGTGAAACACTTTTGTTACTAGATTTGATTCTGGGAATACTATCCATGAATAGAATACCTCTGTCTGAAAGGATTCGTGTGCCTCTATCATGAAAACTGCTCTACCTCCTCTCGGTGGTAGGCCGTGTTTTATAAGTTTTAGAGTGATGGCTCTTCTTAAGTTTGGATGGATGTCTATAACACCCTCCTCGGTTTCATTTAAACCTGTAATGTTAAAAGCTGTTACGACTGGTTGAGCCGCAGCTCCACCGGTTTCGGTGTCAGACATTGTTTTTTGAAAAATGTAGAACAAGTTTTAAGGAAACAAAAGATAAGGTGCACAATATTTTGGAACACTGTATCCTTCAACGTTGAACAAACCAAAATAGCTAATATATAGGGTTTTTGTCCTATTTAGCTTTAGCGGATATTTAACCCTACCCACTCCAGACGTCTTATGGAGTATGTGAGTAGGGGTCTCTGAGAGAAAAGCACGACTGAGTTACTCAGTATCTAGCGTTAAATTACTGCCTAACCAAACGTTTGGGCGCCATGTAGTGTAGTTCCTATTTCCCTAATAGGCTCTGCGCATTGGAATAATATAACCTATAGGCTTGACATAGGACTAAGGTCGGTACGTCCCTATCGAGTATATTAAACTTAATTACTTGTGCCAGCTAGCTCAGAGGCCACTAGAAACTCCTTGAGAACAAGAAGGGAGTAGTTTCTGGCAACCGAAAAACATGACAACTTTGTTTCCCTTTAGAATCAGAACACGTCTCAGAATCGTGGAAACAATAGATAACAGTTTCACTCAGTCAATCGTGCATGCTTAGTTTCTACAGAGTTACACAGAAAGGAAAGACGGGCGTTTCGATAAAAAGGGTTTATTGAACAGTCTTGTTTCTCGTGTAAGAGATATGTGCTGTTATGATCACAAGACAGTATGCAAGATAAATAACGTACAGTGTAAGCAGTAGAAATAAATAATACTGCGATAGCATTATCTTTTAGCATATATTCACGTACATAAATAACATGAGCTAAAAATGCGAGTACTCATACGATGCGTCTCTAAGCTAGTTCTACCCCCGTGTACCTAACCTAAGTGTGGTGCAAGGTAAGAAGTAGGTGAAATATTCTATAGTATGATATACTAAGAGTCTGGTAAGTCTAGTATGCCAAGAGTCCCTCTAGGTTCTAGTCAGCTCCATACCTTGAGAATGAGAGAGGTGGGAATCTCTTTCCGGATCTGGAACTCTAACACCCCGCCAAGGGAGTCAGATCACTGGAAGCTGGATTCTCTGCGAGCAGGGATGACAGCGTCTTCTCAGTGCGTCAGGCCGGGATACAGGCTCCTCTAAAGTCGAGGTCTCCTCCAACTTGCTTGGGCAAGAGAAGGTATATTTATACCTGGTAAGTGTCTTGGAATGTTAGCATTGACGTGAAGTCGGACAGAGGAAGACATCAGGAATGAACCCTTAAGGTATAGCGGTTCATGCATAATAAATGAGTTCTTGGAGAAATCAATAGTCCTGTGCTAGGGGGAACTCCCGAAGCTTAAGGGTCTGGTTTCTAAGAACTCGTTGTGACGTTAGGGTGGACGGATGTCGGTGACCATGCCTATATTTGGAGTGCACGGTTAATGCCTAAATAAGGACTGGGATTCTATGCCTATATAAGGGCAATGCGAATTGTGCCTATATAAGGACATGATTCAGGAAGACCTATATGCGGACATCTAAAGCGGAATACAACAGTAGTGGTGTCTGCCAATTTAGGTACGAGCACAACAACTTCTGTTTATTATTTCAATTTACAATTGTTAGTATTTTCCTCCAAAGCTATTCTTCGAGCTTTGGGGGCCTGTAATAGTATGAATTGTCACATTTTTAAGAGTGTGATGATTAGTAGTGTGTTGGTGCTGTCATTGGCAGTGCTGCCAGGTGCAAAGGATGGTGAAAGCTCTAGTGTCCTCCTGTCGAGGGCCCTGGCACTACGTTTTTTTTTTTTATTATACAAATTAAGCACTGTAGACAGGCAGTAAGGTTTGTTGGTCCGCCACACCTGTGGCAGCCAAGAGGGCTGCTAAGACCAGCATAGCAGAGGTGCCATTTGAGTGGTCTTCCAGGAGCGCTGCATTTGTCTCCAACTTGGATAGTAACTCAGACCCTCATTCGTCCCAAAAAGTGCCCAGTGCTGCTCCAAGAGGACTGGTTCCATGCTTGGTTTTAGGCTAACCCTTGCCTCTAAATCACTCCCGTTTACATTCATTTTGTGGTTATCCTGCACATCTGGGTCCATGTTGAGCAACTCTTGTGTAGAATATTGTATGAGTCCAGATGATGGTAGAGCTGCCTCATGACAACAATTTCCATAACCTTCCTAGGTCCTGCCAGACCTGTCATTGGGCAAGAGCTGCTTTGGTCTTCAGGGTACCATTAGGCTTCTTTCATCTTGGCGCCATAATTGCTTTTCTCACTTGGCCTCCAAGCATACTTTTCTTTGCGTTGTGTACAGACCACACTAGAGATCCGACTGTGAACTTCCAGTAAGGAGAAGCGAGCTCTCGTTTTCAAATTAGCATCTCTACTATACTGATGTGTTTCTGAATCTATTTTGAGCCAAATCATAATTTAATTTATATTAATTGAATAAGTAATTAGGGTTCTGTGGGCAAAATGACGGCCATGCACAAATATCTCCCTAGAGACCAGTTAGCCTCTTTTAAATACGAATTCCAGTCAAATTCACTTCCTACTTGTAAGAATGTGCTGATTTTAGTCTTTTAACTCCAGGGCTAGCATAGTTGGTGGGGTGTGGACCTTTCAACATTTCACAGCGAGATCTTTCTGTGTCATAGCATAGGCATTTTGGCAGTCACTGCCTCTGCAGTCTGTATTTGCAGTCTTTGGTTTCGTGTGCTGCTGAAAGGAAATACGATAGCTTAATCCAGTTCATGACGAGTTGAAACATGTTGCACATCCGGTATGTACAGGAGTGAAATTGGCACCCCACGCTCTGTCCTTCAAGACTTTTACATCACAATTACGTTTTAACTAAAACTGGCCGCCAGTTAAAGGTTATACGAAACTTGCAGCTCCCAAGTTATAGGGAAGTATATCAGGGAACTTCTCTTTAAGTCTTCAATTTAATTAACTATTCTGTATCAATAATCTGCAGTAAAACGGTCCCAGATAAGCTTGGTTTAGAGAAAACTAGATTTCCATTATGTATGCCGATGTGATTGATAACATGAGTGTATTAAAGTCCAATTTGACAACACTTCTTTCCAAATAGTAATACTGTTAGCTTTTTGCGCACAGTGGCCGTCGGTTTAGACAGATGTTGCACACACGGGAGGAGGAATTGATTTACTAGGAACACACCTTCGGAATTTGCTAGATGTGGAAGGAATGTAGAGAAGTAATACAAAAATGGGAGATTCCAGCATCTATTCATTTTATGTAATATTATGGCCCAAAATAAAAACTGACTGAAGTGAAATTTGCATCTCTCTATCGAAAATCAATCAGTTTGGAACCTTGGCGTGATGCAATAAATTATGCAAAACAGAATGAGCTTGCATTAAAGAACATCCCTAGTGAAACGAATCAATCCAGATCAGACAGTGTACCGCTAGGTGGCACATGTTTCTTTGAGTCTACTGACCCAGGCTGCCACACATAAACTAAGGGTGGGCGGAACTCTGAGTTTCACTCTGGAATTCTGTGGAGTTACATGAAAACTCACATACAATATTGGGGTAGTAGTGGCCCCAAAAAGGAGGATTTACTGCACCTCGTAATATAGCAGTAATTTGAAATATTCTTAAAGCATGGGAAACATAACGCAAATATGCTAAATGTAAACAAAAAAAACGGAGGTGCTGCTAATGTTCCAGCAACCTTCTACCCAAGGTTGCACTTACACATTAACAGAGTTAATGTGTTCAATATACATTATAAAGGAATTAAAGAAAGGCACTCTCCTTAAAAGTCACACTACCCAACACAGTCGTGGATAATGGTTCATAGAACACAATACAATATATCCTTGTAGAGCCTAGACCAGGAACGCCGCTGCTGCCCTTGCCTTCACTGGGGGACCACAGCGCCCAGCAACCACCGCGGCTGCACGCCACCATCGCGTGGCGCCAGGAGGCACTCAAAAGCTATGCAGGGCTCGCGCAGTGCGGGACCTGTGCGGGCGCGCCCGGGCCAAAGGCGGGCCCGTCTGCGACCGTCGGAGCCCGGAGGAGGCTGGGCTGGGCCGGGCCACCCCCCTGAAATCTGCATTCCAAGGACTTGGATTGTACTCCATACCAAGGTACTGTGCCCAATTTGTCAGTCACAATTATCCATAACCAGGCCTTCTATTAGCCAAATTGCTACTGCCTGTCAGTGTACTGTACCTTTGCATATATGGGGAAAAGGAAAGTGATTGAGGGTGGGCTGGGAGGCGCTGTGAAGAAAAAAAACAAGAAACGGATTTGGAACCCAAGCCCTGCGTTAGGGAGGGATGGGGAGCATGGGGAGAGTGTGTTGGATTGAATCGATAACATATTATTTGATTGCGAGGGCCTGCTCACGACACCCGCACTACCTGTTGACCCTCCTGCTCTCGCCCCCAAGGTCCCCCATACACACCCTCCTGCTGTGTCCAATAACCTAGCGTTCGGGAACATACCCAGCCTATTTAAAAAGGCAGCCAGTAAGAACCAGCCATTGACAGTCCCTGAAGCACCCGAAGAGCCCCCCATTAGCCCATCTAGTGACTCCAGCGAGACCCAATGTGCCATATCTGCAGATCTCCCACTGAGCAATAGATACGCACCCCTCGTAGAACAACCAGCAACAACTGGTACACCCACTTGCAAAGAGGGCCTGGGAGAAATGAGCATAGCAACCAATAGGACACATATGACCTTACATTCTGGTGATAGGGCGGTAGGCAACGGAACACAACCTTCTAACTTAGACCTTCAGAGAGAAATATTAGCTTTTAAAGAAACCATAGGGACTTTGACTGTCCTTATCTCTAAACTGTACCTCAGAATTGAAGATTGAAGTAGCCTTGAAATCCTACCACCCACGTGTCTCTCAAGTACTGTTGCGAATCCGAATTTGAATCTTCCTCCACAGTACACAAACAATAGGCAATTCTCCAAACACCAACATTACTCCCTCGACTGGCACTCTAGGCCATCATGACGGGGTCCTTTGTAATCCACCAATCACTCATGGCAAGCATCAAGAGGGCTCCCGGGGGGAATTCTGGGGAACAACCAGGGGAAGTTTAGGACCTATGTTGACTATAGAACAAGAACTGTCACACTCGTGCAATAGGTCGCAGTGAGGTGCCTTTACTCCCCAGTCCTCGCCCTATTTCTCACAAAGCTCCCCAGTGTACCATCTACATGGTCAACGTACCTAAGGTCGACCGTAATACCAAACACGAGAATGGCGAGACCCTAAAAAACAAAGCCATACATTGGATCAGGCACGTAAGGGGATGCAGATCCGTGATAAGGGCTGACATTTTGAGGGCAAGAAGATGCGTCCTGACCAACAGCGCTGTCGATGCAGTAGAACTCACCTTAGTAAGCGCAAGCCTAGTGCATAATCTAGTTGCCCTAGAGGCTAGAACTTGTCCGCCATCCACCACAAATATTCAATTGAAGATGAACATCCCTAGTCTGGCAGTACTAGCCAAGTCCGCTGAGATGCCTCAAAGGGACTTTCCTGTCTCGTCCCTATCCTAGAACGATTGACTACTTCCAGAGTCATCTCAGGAACATGTGCACCCTCCTAACATTAATCCTGACCCCATTTCCCCCACGATGCACATAGGACAGGAGGGTCTACCATTAGGAAATGAGTCAACGACTCTGTCTTCAGCCTGTTCCAGATTTAGAAATTGCTCTGCAAATGGGAGATGTCCTCCAGGATGGAGACACAATCACCTGTACCCACTCGACTACCTGTGAGGCTGAAATTGCTGCTTCCTCCCCCCTTCATATCCCACCACATACCGCTGATATAAGGAAGCTTAGACTAGCGTCGTGGAATGTGGCAGGCATAAGGGGGAAACTAGGTCTTCCGCATTGGCTTGAACTTATTAATTGGCACGAGATCTGCATCCTGCAGGAAACTTGGAGCCTGACTCCTATTTATATCCCAGGGTTTGTGACATTCTACAAACCGGCAATTTCCTCCAAGCATGGTCGCCCCTCAGGAGGGCTGCTTATTTTGATTAACATCACACTAAATTGTGACACTAAGGAGCTGCCCACCAACAACCCAGATATCCTTGGGGTTAGGTTAAAGGGCGTAACGGGTAAGAGCATTAACATCTTTAACGTTTATGCAAGGAGCTCTAGAGGAGGCAGATCACCAACCCTTCAAGTTTTGGATGAGGTATTGGATGCAAGGCTAGCCGGCCACCCCTTAATTGTGGGTGGCGACTTCAATGTCACTTTCGAGCCACTTGACTGGGTAGATTTGTAAGAGGCCAATGAGGAGGACCAAATGTGGTTGGTCCCTTCGCTGGAGCTTCCTCCAATAAAGAAGTGGTCGCAAGCAGCCCTGCAGTTGAATGCCATTACTCTGGAATATAGGTTGCGGGCCGCAAATGGAAGAACCTGCTCCGATAAAGGTGGGGGGATGACTTACACTGGGCCAAATGGGACTAGTCGGATAGATTACATACTTGTGGATCTTACACTATGGCCGCTAGCACCAGATATGTCTATAATTCAGACCTGTGAAAGCGACCATAATCTTCTTAGCCTGATTATTGAGCATCCGTGGGGTGAAAAGGTGAGGGCAGCCCCCGTTATACTTGCCTCCAAGGAGGTGACTCCTTCAAACGATAAACACCGACTCAAATGGTCCATGATCACGGCGGACGAACTTAAGCTTAAAACTTTTAAAAAGTGACCTTGAGACCCATTTGGGGGTCCTGCTATCTGTGCAAGCTGAGCCGACCACAGTGGCAAGCTGTAGTGCTCTACACCCAAAGTTCTTTGAGCACCTGGCCAGAAACTTTATTGTTCATTCACGCAGAGTCAGGCCAAACCAGGAGAGAACAGCGAAAACGAACCCGTGGTTCACAAAGGAGTGTAGATTCCTAAGAAGGCGGCTGTCCATAGCTATAAGACAAAGGGACATCCCCTTGACACGTGACTTGAGGAGGCAATACAAAATGGCACAAATAAAGGCAAAGAAAGAATGGGATGAAAGGAGATGGGAAGAACTTGGGGAGTCCATTTTGCACCCAGGTACTAGGATGTTTTGGGCACTTGTGAGTAAGGGCAACTTCGAAAGGTCACCCCCTCTGGCTAATAATATTCCTGCAAATGTGTGGCAAGATAATTTTTGTGCCCTGTACTCCATCTTTCGCAGTCAAGATAGGGACCCGATGCTGCCTGACTTACACTTACCGTCACATGGCCTCTCGTTCACCAGAGAGGAAATCCTGGCCTCTCTGGAGGCAATTATACCCGCTAAAGCCCCGGGCCCGGATGGCGTCCCCGGAGACCTTTTTCGCTCTGACAGGGAGAACTGGGCAACCTACATATTGACACTATCCAATGACATTGCTGGTGGTGGGAGGATTCCAGAATTATGGAAAGGTACCGAAGTGATCCCTATTTTTAAAAAGGGTGACAGGACCAAGCCTTCCAACTATCGGCCAATTATCCTGATCGATTGTGTCCAAAACGTCTTCTGCCGCTCACTTTTAGCAAGGGTCCAGGACTGGATGGATGAGAAACATATCCTCTCTCCGTTCCAAGCGGGTTTTCGACGGAAGACTTGCACAATCAATCCGGTTTTCCACCTCCTCATGTTGTACTGGAAGGTGGTTTTGCATACATTGCATTCATTGATCTAAAATCAGCGTTTGACCTTGTCCCCATGGACAAATTATGGGGGGTGCTTGGGTATATGGGTATGCCCCCAGAAATCCTGCCACTTCTAATTAGACTTCATGAAGAAAATTTTGCCAGGGTAAGATGGGGAAGTCAGGGGCAGGTCACAGACTCCATCAAAATACAGCGGGGGGTTCGATAGGGTTGCGTCCTGCCTCCAATCTTGTTCTCACTTTACATCAACCAAGTGGCCGAGCTTTTATCTACCATCTCAGCAGACGCCCCTTCCTTAGCAAACCAAACAATTGCCACCCTCCTATTCGCAGACGACACTCTTCTTGTTTCAAAGACCCCTATGGGCTTACAAAAATTATTAAATCAATTCAAGCTCTTCTGCGACAGGAGGGGCTTGGAAATAAACACCACTAAAACCAAGGTAATGCTGCTGAACCCCCATAAGTCCTTTAAAGGAAATCTGTTCCTAGACAATACCCCCTAGAGAGAGTGAGCTCCTTCGATTACCTGGGAATCAAACTATCGGAGGGTATGGCCTGGAAATACCACCTCAACAAGGCCCACCTCAAATTCTCACAGATAACCGGGGATCTGAGGAAGGAATTTTGCCTCTCCTACACCAAGCCGATAGCACCGGTGCTGAAATTATATAGCTGCAAGGCTGTGAGCAGTGCCCTTTATGGGGCAAAGCTGTGGGGCATGGTAAGAGCAAGTGACCTCACAGCTACAGAGAACAAGTTCCTTAGAAATCTGGTATCTCTCCCGCAAAGTACTCCTCTCTGTCCATTAAAGCTGGACATGGGTATCAGGCCTATTAGTGACCTGGCGAAGCTTCGGCCCTTGCTATTTTGGCAGAGATTGGTCACCACTTTCGAATTGACACCCAATGCCATAGCTTTTAATGAGGTCTACGCTCTAGACACTATGAATAAAATAGGCTGGTTCAAACATGTCAAAAGCCTTATATCCAGCATTGGCCTATCAGGACACAACACTGGCTGCCCACCAACCCGTACCAGAAGTCAGATCAAACTACTATACTGGGTATGGGTTGAACAAAATGCATATTCCAACAGTAATCAGGGCAGACTGACTGAAGAATTTAGAAGCTTCAAAGCCTGCCGATCCCTAGAAAGTTACCTTGATATTATCAAGGTGCCGGCCGACAGGAAGCTCTATGTTCAATTCAGGCACGGTAGTCTGGCAATTAATGCATTTACAAACTCCTGGCTGACTAACAAAGCCCAGCCAAAGGGTTGCCCCTATTGCCACTGCCCGCACAAATCCACAGGTCATGTTCTCTTTGTTTGTACAGCATATGAAAAACCTAGGGGCAAATGGTTATCCCCAGTCTGCAGACAACTTGGGACTCGAGACTTTTGAGTGGCCCTGCGCATATTGAAATCCGACGCAAGACCTCTATTTGTGAGCGCAGTTGCGAAATTTCTGGGCCCTTGCTGGGCGATCAGAAGAAGGGCACTTCTAATCCTGTGACCCACCACTGAGAGCCACAGATGTGATGATCTGCCCCAGCATGATTAATTGTCATAATGATCTACAATTTTAAATTACAATCAGTCTTTTTACCTTGAACATCATCAAATTCTATTTTTTCCTATTTTTGTTTTATTGTGAATACTGGTGCCTTTTAAATAAATATTTTAATTTTGTTGTGTAATGTCCATGAATGTAAGTTTAGGGCCTGACGACTACACAAATTTTTAACGAACGCATTTGCACTTTATACAGGGACCTTGTTACTCTGCACAATAACCTTTGCTCGACCGTAGCCTGAAATCTACAAATCACATGTTAATCGTTGTGCTTAGGTACTCTTTGTTTGCTGCTACAGTCTTGACATCTTGTGCTATTTTTAAATTGTATTTCTTTTTAATATTCACTTGTATGTCACTTCCCAACTGGAATGTATGATGTTTATTCTTAACGTTTGTATCTTTTATGGTATTCTGCCGAAATAAAGAGTTTGATGATGATATATCCTTTTAATAGGTTTTCAATCATCCACGTATCCGTATATTTCAAAGTCACAAATTCTGCACTTCAGTTATTTAAAAAAACAACTTTCTCCTTTTCACTCCAATGACATTGATAAGTCCAAATATGGGTCGGTTTCCCCAATAAACACAGCCCTCTTCTTGTTTGAATTTGGTTTTTTTGTAAACAAACACAGCCTCCAGAAAGAATTCAGCCAACACATGCTTCGTCAATCTTGACTTTTTCATGGCTGAAAAAGACATTCACATATATTTTGTTGATATTTAACATACTTTTTTACACAAATGCTTCAAGAGAGATGAAAGTAAAAGAGTGGAAAGGTGGGAAAATTCATTAGATGAGGAGGTGTGCCCATATTCAGCCAGCACCACCTCTAAGGTGTGGAAGGCGATGTGGACCCCATTTTGCAAATCCTCCTTGAGATGGTAGGAAAACAACCTCTCAGGGCTACGGTAGTGCCCCTTCCCACAGCAAGTGGTCGCTTAGAGGGTGTAGGCACGCTAAAGGTAGGTAGCCCATTGGCTACTACATGTCTCCCCCTTTAACACCCCTAAACTTTGTATTTAGGTGGCATCCCCGGACCCTGAACTCTGATTCGACAGACACAGAGAAGAAAAGGACAAAGAAGAGCTGCTGACCCGAGGACTGAAGCCGTTCTGCAGAAAATTGGCATCAAACTCTGCCTGCTGCCTTAAGGACTCACCAGTCAAGATGTGCTGTCTTGTCCTCCAACTGTGAGGCCTCCAAGAACCCCAGAGTTCTTCCAGCCTTCTGAAAATTGCCAAAGAACTCGCTTGAAGTAGAGGTACTACTCCCCTGAAGTCCGCAGGCACCGAACCAGCATTGTCCGGTCTGTCGACTTGCTGCTCTCCGGCGACTCTGACGCAGCCCTCAAACCAAAAGTAGTACATCAGCTCCGGAGGATCTGATCTGTCTCCCCACCAAGTTTGGAGACACCAGGATCTACTGGAGTCATGCTGCACCACTACCTGTGGTACCGGACCCCCTACAACATACCGCAAGACGAAGACTCCATTCCGGACTCCAACTGCCCAGAAAGCAAGCACCCATCAAGGGACGTCGAGACCCCTGAGACCCACTTCGTGAGTGCCCCAGCTGTCCCAAAATCGCCTCTCCAAGCTGGCTGACCGCGAGGACATCTTGATGCGTGCCCGGCTGACCTATGTACTCTACACACGGCCCGACCGGCCTTGGTAACGATGATCCAGCTGTGCTCCTGTGGTCCTGAGGCGCTTGTAACCTGCTCCCTTGAGTGGGACCCATCAGACTTACCTTCGAGTCCCTTTGTGCAGTGTGTGTTCAGGTGGCCCCCTTCTTCGGAGCTCACCAGCAACCAACGACCTCAGCATCCTGTTCCTGGCCAAATCCGGGATGCTCCCTTGAATCCGTTGGTGGAACATTGGGTCTGGCCTTAAATTCTGACGGTGAACCTTGAAATTCAACCTTGTGATTTTATATGCATTTTTCTCTTTTCTCCCATTGACTTCAATGGTGCGTAATTGTGCACAAAAGTAATTCATTTTGCGAACTTGAAAACTTCATAACTTACAAAGTACTTTCTGTAGAACAAAGTTCTTGATCTGAAAAATTACGTAAAAATCACTGTTATTTTTATAGATTGGTCTTGAATTTATTCTTGAGTGTGTGTCTCATTTATTGCCTCTATTAGTACAACAAATGCTTAGCACTACCCTCTGATAAGTTTAACTGCTTGCCCACACTAACTCATGGTGCAAAAGGCAGGAACGTAAGTGGAGAAAAAATTACTTCTAGTCTGAGAAAGAAATTTACAAGCATTATATGGCAGAGTATAAATCTTCCTACTTTTCTCAAAAAATAGAGGCTGCAAAAAACTTGGTGAAAGAACTTTATTTAACTGTTAACAAGTTAACCTCCACCCCCAGCAACAATCCAGCAGCCAGTAGGCAAACATTTTTGTAACGCTTTAGCCAGTTTCTTTTGAAACAAAGTGGAAGAGGTATACAACAGATTCTCTTCTACTAAAACCTCTTCTTTAGAGGAAACAGCCTCCCTCCCTCTCTATTCATCCAGAGTCTGATTCTTTCATGAAATTCAAGAACCCCACAATTGAGCATGCCACACTGCTCATTAAAACTATGAAATCGGGGTCCCCATATGATCTGTGTCCACCATTGGTGGCCAAATTAGCACCTGACACCACTGCTGCCAACTTAACAGGCATCTTCAACCATATGTTTGAAACTGGTTACTTTACGATGAAATGGAAGATAGTGTCAATACTCCCACTGATAAAGAAGGCTACTCTCAATCCAACCGATCCAAACTGTTACTGTCCCTGTCCCATATCTCGCCTGCCACTTCTGGCAAAGAATGTAGAATAGATCATGAATCTACAGTTTGCAGCCTTCATACATGATAACGATCTTTTGGACCCCACTCAGTATGGATTCAGAAGTGGCCATAGCACCGAGACATCCTTGATCATGGCCACTGAAGAGTTGAGAGAAGCCCTTGATCAAGGGGGGAGTGTGGCCCTTATACTACTATATCTATCAGCAGCTTTTTATACTGTCAACCATGAGCTGCTGATTGGCCACCACCAAAACATCGGAATAGGAGGTGCCGCTGTTGCCCTCCTGAGATAATTTCTTCTCGGTCGAGAACAATCTGTGGCACTTCACTATCTCACAACCATGGCCAATCTCATCAGATCATTTGGTTTCTTGTTCACGTCTGAAGGAAGTGGCCCTTAGGGACCACCTGGGTTATTTATAACCACCTGCTATGCCTTCCCAAGTAATGAAGAGTCGGTCAGACAGTAGAGAATACATACAAGCATTTATTAACAATACTCTGCAGAGGAGTCCAATCTGACCTGCACCCACTGGCGTAGCAAGGGGGGGGCGGAGGGGGCGGTACGCCCCGGGCGGCACGAGATTTGGAGGCGGCAGGTAAATTTATCGCCAGCACCCCCCCCCCCCTCTCTTAGGCGCTCGGCGGCGGCAAAAGGCAGGGACCGCCACGGGCGGCAGAGTGCCTAGCTACGCCACTGCCTGCACCCTAAGATGTCTGCCGAGGGACTGGCTCCCCAACAGCCTGCGATGCATGATCATTCCTCCAAGAACCCCCCAACCACGCCCACAGTGGAAAATTACCGGCCTGGGCCGAACATGAACAAAGAAGGCACAGAAGGATGGGCTACCACCTGCCAGATGGGTACATGCTATCGGCAACTCAAGGTTACCGCGCTGAATCTCAGCGTCTCCTAACGTGGGAGCAGAACTACACACTCGGATAGGCATGCGAGGGCAGAATAGCCTATTCATTAGTAAGTCAGGAAGCAGCCTTGAACTGGAAAGAAAAATAATAACTAAATACAGTGTTCTGCTGAGGCAAGCAATACGAATAATGAGGCCTAGTTCAGACACAGCCTAATAGGGAGTACAAAATACAAAATGGAGTCACACTTGCTACCTAAAGCTTGCACGTTGCAGGGATAACTCAGTGGGTTGCATAACGTGAATACAAATGGCATCTATTAAGCCACACACTGCTAACCTAATGTAGCATGATACGAGTGCATAGCAGGAATGGGATTTTCAAACTTAACAGACCCTCCTTTTAGCATGGGTGGCTAAATGCTTTACTGAGGTTATCCGGTAGGGTCTTTACAATTCTAAGTGGGAAGGAAGACAATGCATAGTCACTCAAGGTACAAGGGAGAATAAAACAGCACATGAGTATCAAAATCTACTTAGTATTCAAAAATGCCTTCGTCTATAAGCATGATGTCCTGGATATCCTGCATCATCATAGTCGAGACCTTAGTATTACGTCCTGGCAATTTAGGGGTAGGGGTGAGCTTGCTCCCACAATAGGTGCAACATGCTGGAAGGCAATTAATACATAGGTGTTAGAGCTGGGATTCCCTAGTTGGCTGAGGTAGGTACCTTAGGCCAAATAGGGACCCTTGCGTCTAAGTCAGGGAAAGGAAGGACACCTTCTCAGCCCCTGCTCACCCCCTCGGTAGCTTGGCACGAGCAGCCAGGCTTATCTTCAGGGCAAATGTGTAAAGTATTTGCAACCACGCTCTCAGTGACTCAATGATGACACCACAAATGGACTCCACACGAGTTTCATAAAATACCAAGTATATGTTTATATAAAAAAGATATACGATGAGACCACACGATAAAAATCCAACATATGCGTACTTGTAATAATTCACCTTGCTGGTTATTAGGACAGCAAGCCCTTGTAGGTTCTGACGGTATCAATGAGCAATTCTAGATGATCCAATGCAGTCCTAATGCAATGCTATGCAGTTCGTAATGCAAGAATCAGGCACTTTACAATGTAAAAGTAATGCAGTTCGTTATGCAACAATCAAGCAGTTCGTAATGCCAAAATAATGCAATACATAATGCAACAATCAGGTAGTTCGTTATGCAAAAATAATGCAATGCGTAATGCAACAATCAGGTAGTTCGTGATGCAAACTAATGCAATGCGTAATGCAACAATCAGGCAGTTCGTTATGCAAACACCATGCAATGCGCAAGGCAACAATCAGGCAGTTCGTAATGCAGAAACAATGCAATGTGCAAGGCACTCCGGCACTGATCACGGTGCTTTAGACGGTCTCTCTGCCACTCGTACTGACACGCGGTCAGCTTCCGCCAACATATGCCCCCAACACGGGTATGGTGTAAACCAAAGTGCAGCTCCACACTCCGGCCCCGGTACGGCCACTCCTTTGGCAAGTGCAGGCCGCGATACGAGCTTGAGCAGAGGCTCGCGCTGCAAGAATGGGAGAGGCCGGGAGCATCTCTCTCCGAGCCCGCACCCCGCCCCAGGCGGTGACACACGTTACCTGGGGGGTGCGAAGTCGTTCTCCTCTCCTCCTCTGGCGACTGGAGCCTCCGATGCGACTTGGTTGATTCCGGGCAGTGGAACTCGGGCCCTCCCCCGACGGGGTTGGTTCGAGGTCCTCCTTCTGGCAATGGCGGGCTCGGGCCGGCGGCACAGCTCCTCTGGGGATGCCGGTCCGGGCCGATGGCGATAACGAAGATCTCAGGCTGCAACCGGGCACACGCCCACAGCGTCGCTGAGACTCACTTGAGCTCTGGGTGTGCACGGTCACAGGGCACTCCTCACAAAGGTCTCAGGCTGCACGAAGCACACGCACCCAGCGTCGCTGAGACTCACTTGAGTTCTGGGTGCACACGATCACAGGGCAATCCTCACGAAGGTCTCCGGCTGCACAAAGCACACGCACACAGCGTCGCTGAGACTCACTTAGACTCCGGGTATGCACAATCACAGGGCAATCCTCACGAAGGTCTCAGGCTGCACGAAGCACACGCACACAGCGTCGCTGAGACTCACTGGGGCTCCTGGTGCCCATGATCACAGGGCAATTCTTACAAGGGTCTCAGGCTGCAAAAAGCACATGCACACAGCGTCGCTGACACACCTGGAAACTTTTGTGTTCCTGAGTTTCCACAACAGGGAGCCAGCTCTCCTCGGGCCCTTGGGGATAAGTTACTTCAGGACACAGCGCACAGCAAAGTCCTTTCAAGCAGGGGGACACAGCACACAGCAAAGTCACTTTAGCCTCTCCTTAGTTAAATCAGCAAACTGCAGGCCAGCCACAGAACACACAGCAAGGGTCAGTCCTTTCCTTCAGTCTCTTCAGCAATTTCTTCCTTGGCAGAGGTTCCTCTTGACCACGAAGTAGTTTCAATCCTTTACAGTCTTGAACAGTTCCATTCCAAAGTCCAGGGGTTTCAGCTCTCATAGTTATACCCCTAAATGTCTTTGAAGTCTTTGTGTTCAGGGGGGCACTGACCCCTGTCCAAACCAGTTCTGGGTGTCTCCCTGCCAGTGACACCTTCTGCCTTTGATAGTGGGGGTCTGGATCCTTAATCACTCAGCAGGAGATGGAGCCATTGTTTTATGGCAGCAACTCAGGCCTCTTCACCTCCAGGGGCTACTCCTCCCCCCTACACTCCAGATGCAGGTCAGCCTGTTGCTGTCTCACCTCCTCCCCTGGGTCCAGACATTCCCCAGAGCCGATCACATTCAAATCCAGACAGTCAATCCACAACCAGGCAGAGACACACAGAAATGTTAGAGCACAAAAACCCCGGCACTTCTAAAAGAGTGGTTTCTGAACACGCAATTTAAAAACCACCTTCACAAAAAGATGTGTTATTAAATTGTGAGTTCAGGCACACTAAACTTCACCTCTTCATCTTAAGCCTTTGGGAAGATAGGCTGAAAACATATTACACAGCCTTCCCCTTTCTATCCTATGGGCAAGATGGCCTTTCAAAAGTGAAAAACGAAATGGAGAGTATTTCACTGTCAGGACATGGTACACACCTCAGTACATGTCCTACCTTTCACACACACTGCACCCTGCCCAGGGGGTTACCTTGGGCCTACCATAGGGGTGTCTGATGTGCATAGAAAGGGATGGGTAAGGCCTGGCAAGTGGGTGCACTTGTCAGGACAACAAGGCAGTTTAACAAACTGCGCGCAGGCACTGCAGTGGCAGGCCTGAGTTCTCTCTTTAGGGCTACTTGTGTGGGTGGCACAATTAGTGCTGCAGGCCCACTAGTAGCATTTGCATTACTAGCCCTGGCACACATAGTGCACTTTACTAGGGACTTTACTAGTAAGGCAAACATACCAATCATGGACAACCAATTACCATTACACTTTACACAGGGAGCACTTGCACTTTGACACTGATCAGCAGTGGCAAAGTGCCCAAAGCATCTAAGCCAGTCAAACGAAATCCATCACAGCATCAAAAATAGAGGCAAAAAAGTCAGGGGTAATCACGCCAAGAAATGCCAGGTCTAACACGTGTCCCCTCCAGCCGAAAAGTGGGGGGAACTACCCACCCTCATGGGAGTTCTCATCACTAAGGCGGAAAAATCTGGACAGACCATCAGCATTGGCGTGTTCTGTTCCAGGTCGGTTCTCCACCGTGAAGTCCATTCCCTGTAGGGAGATGGACCACCTCAACAGTTTTGGGTTCTCACCCCTCATCTGCATAAGCCATCTGAGGGGCCTGTGGTCGGTCTGAATCAGGAAGTGAGTCCCAAACAAGTAGGGCCTCAGCTTCTTCAGCGCTCAGACCACAGCAAAAGCTTCCCTTTCAATTGCACTCCACCTCTGTTCCCTGGGGAGTAGCCTCCTGCTAATGAAAGCTATGGGTTGGTCCCAGCCCTCGTGGTTCAATTGTGAGAGTACTGCTCCCACACCATGCTCTGAAGCATCTGTCTGCACTACAAATTCTTTGGAGAAATCAGGCGCTTTGAGCACGGGCGCCGTGCACATGGCAGTTTTCAGGGCATCAAAAGCGGTCTGGCAGGCATCAGTCCAGATCACCTTCTTGGGCTGTTTCTTTGATGTCAGTTCTGTCAGGGGGGCAACAATGGTGCCATACCCCTTCACAAACCGTCTGTAATACCCAGTGAGTCCTAGAAAGGCCCTCACTCCTGTCTGGGTCTTGGGGGGTTCCCAAGCCAGAATGGTATCAATTTTTGCCTGTAGGGGCACCACCTGGCCACTCCCTACCTGGTGTCCTAAGTACACCACAGAACCCTGCCCTATCTGACACTTACTTGCCTTGATAGTCAGGCCTGCCCTCTGCAAGGCCTTCAACACTTCACAGAGGTGTCGCAAATGTTCCTCCCAACTGGAGCTAAACACAGCAATGTCGTCCAGGTAGGCGGCGCTGAATTCCTCCAGCCCACTCAGCACCTGGTTAACCAGTCTCTGGAAGGTGGCAAGGGCGTTCTTCAACCCAAAGGGCATAACTCTGAACTGGTAGTGCCCCTCTGGCGTTGAGAACGCTGACCTCTCTTTGGCCCCCTCAGTCAAGGCAATCTGCCAGTACCCAGAGGTCAAATCAAATGTACTGAGGTACCGGGCAGCTCCTAGCCGATTCACGAGCTCATCAGCTCTGGGGATGGGATGAGCATTAGTCTTGGTGACCGCATTGAGCCCACGGTAATCCACACAGAACCGGAGTTCTGGGGTGGCACCTGGTGCAGTAGCTTTTGGCACAAGGACCACTGGGCTAGCCCAGGGGCTGCTGGATGGCTCAATCACCCCTAGCGCCAGCATCTTGGAAACCTCCTCCTTGATGCTGGCCCTGACCTTATCAGCTACCCTGTAAAATGTTTGTTTTACAGGCAGGCTGTCTCCAGTGTCCACATCATGGACGCACCAATGGGTGATTCCTGGGGTCAGGGAGAACAGGGAGGCGAACTGACCGAATACCTGGCGACAGTCCCTCTGCTGTTCCGGGATCAGGGTAGGTGAGAGGTTCACCCCATCCACTGACCCATCCTTCTCCTTGGCTGACAGGAGGTCAGGAAGAGGTTCACTCTCCTCTTCTGCCCCGTCATCTGTAGCCAAGAGCATGGTCACCTCAGACCTCTCAAAGTGTGGTTTGAGGCGGTTCACATGGAGGACCCTCAAAGGGTTCCTAGGAGACCGTAGGTCAACCAGGTAGGTTACCTCGCTCCTGCGCTCCACCACCTCATAAGGCCCAGTCCACTTATCCTGGAGCGCGCAAGGCTCCACTGGCGCCATCACCCACACTTTTTGCCCAGGTTGAAACTCGACCAGAGTGGCATTCTGGTCGTACCACCGCTTCATTTCTTCCTGGCTGGCTTCCAGATTCGCCTGAGCGAGTTGCCGGAAACGCCTAGTTTGGTTCCTGAAGGCCAGCATGTAGCTATATACATCCTGGGGGGGTTTACTAGGAGCCTTCTCCCAGCCCTCCTTCACCAAACTCAAGGGTCCTCTTGCAGGGTGCCCATACAGGAGCTCAAAGGGCCTGAACCCTAGGGACTTCTGTGGAACCTCTCTGTAAGCAAACAGCAGGCATGGTAAGAGGACGTCCCACTTACGCCTCATGGGTTCCGTAAGACCCATAATCATGCCCTTCAGGGTCCGGTTAAATCTCTCAACCAGACCGTTACCCTGGGGGTGATAAGGCGTGGTGAACTTGTAGGTTACACCGCACTCCTACCACAGAGATTTCATATACCTAGATATGAAATTAGTACCCCTGTTGGACACCACCTCCCTGGGGAACCCCACGCGGGAGAAAATCCCCATCAGTGCACGGCCCACCATGGGGGCGGTCACCGTCCGGAGAGGGGTGGCTTCCGGGTACCGGGTGGCATGGTCCACCAAGACCAGGATAAACCTGTTGCCCATGGCTGTCTTGGGATCCAGAGGCCCCACGATGTCAATGCCCACCCTTTCAAAGGGGGTGCTGACTACAGGGAAAGGTTGGAGAGGAGCCTTGCGCTTCCTCCCACTCTTACCACTTCCCTGGCTAGTCTGACAGGTCCTGCAATGAGTATCAGAACTCTTGCGCATTTGAGGCCAGTAGAAGTGGGTGACAAGCCTCTCAAAGGTCTTGTCCTGCCCCAAATGTCCTGCTAAAGGTACATCATGAGCCAACCCCAGTAGGAAGGCTCTGAAGCGCTGGGGTACCACCAGCGCACGGGCTGACCCAGGCTCAGCAACCTTAGGCTCACTATATAGGAGATCATTCTCCCAGTAAATCAAGTGGGACCCGGACGGATCACTTGCTGCCTGGTTTGCTGCCTGTTGCCACAAACCTACAAGAGAAGGGCACTTCTTCTGCTCCTCACAGAATTCCTCCCTGGAGGGCCCTCCCTCCTACTGCCATTCGGTCAGCTCAGGTAGGTCCCCCAGTTCAGCTACTTGCTTCCCCGCAGGCTCCAGGGCATCCCCCTCAAGGTTTGCCTCCTCCTGGACCATGGGAACTTTGGGGGCCGGTTTCCCGCGCCCCCTGCCTCTTCTCTTTAAGGCAGGCACCTGGGCCACTGTTTCAGGCTCCAGGTCCTCTTGAACACCTTTACTGGCTGCCATAGACCGAGTGGTCACACAAGCCCACTCAGGCAGACCCAACATCTCCAAATGCGCCTGGCGCTCCACCTCTTTCCAGGGGGAACTCTCCAGGTCATTCCCCAGCAGACAGTCTACAGGCATGGACGGGCTTACAACGACCTTCAAAGAACCTGAGACCCCCCCCACTCAAAGGGAACTAGCGCCACCTTGCAGAGGCACACAGAGTTGTCTGCTGCAACTACAGGGTGAAGTACATTGGTAATTACCTGCTCCTCAGACACCCACCGACACCTGACAGATGTCAAACTGGCTCCTGTGTCTCTCAGAGCCTCCACTCTCCTTCCATTGATGGTCACCCACTTGCCTGTACTTCTTAGTATTCTCAGGCAGAGAGACTTCCTGGACCATCTCTCGATCTCCTAACGAGACCAGGGTCATAACTGCTTGCTCCTCCCCATTCCAAGGGCTCAATTCCTCCCCCAACGCTACACTCACTAAACCCGGTGTTGGAGCACCAGTGGGTGCAGGTGACTTCTTGGGGCATTTAGGGGCAATATGAACCACTTCTTTACAGAAATAACAAGTAGGAGGACCTCTGTTGTCCCGCTTGCCCTTATGGGGCCAGGACCTCTTAGCCTTGGGGGACTGGCACCATTTTACCTGGGAACTACTTTGGGGCCCTTTAGGGAACCCCTTGTGGTTACCCTAGTCCTCCCCCACCTTCTGCGGGGGACCCTGTAGTGGTACCTCCAATCCCCTTGTGGACCCTGGTGCTGGTCCAGCGGTCCGCCTCTTCAGCAAGCTTACCGGGATCAGTCAGCTTACTGTCCAAAAGATGCTGGCACAGCTCTGGAACGCACAGACTACTCTAGTGCTCCCAACTAATTAAATTGTATAAGCCCTTAAAATCAGTTACCTTGCTGCCCTTCATCCAACCATCCAGTGCACGCGTGTATGCATTCACACACTCAACCCAAGTTCTGGATTCCAGTTTCTTGAAGTTCCTGAATTTCTGCCTGTACTGTTCAGGAGTGAGCCCATACCTGAGGCATAAAGCCTCCTTCATATTGGCGTAGGTCAGGGTTCCCACCCTCTCTAAAGGGGGTAAAACATCCCTCCCAGAAGCCTCAAAGTGATTCCATAGGCCCGCCCCCAATGCTTCTCAGGCACCTCATTCATCCTCAGTGCGATCTCATATGCCGTGAACCACGCATAAATATCATCACCCCTCTGGTAATCTTGCACTAAGTCTTTGAGAATGTACACCTTACCCACTGGCACTGGTTGTGTGCTGCCACCATTCAAACTGGATTCCGCCTGTTTAACCTTCATGTCCAGTTCCCTCATGCTTAACTCATGAGCTAAGAGAATCTTTTTCTCTTCCAAGGTGAGAGCGTTCCTGCTCTCCTGTTCACGCTTTTCACTTTCAATGAGCAGCTTCTTCTCTTCTGCTTGAATTTTAAGTTTTAAAACCTCCAACTCATGCTCTCTGACCCTTTGGTTTTCCTCTAGCTCCTCTGGGGAAAAACTCCTCCCTGAATGGTTACTACCAGCCCCTGAGGCTGGTCCTTCCACTGGCAAATCCTGTGGCCAAATCCATTCCCTGGGTCATCGTCATCCACCTCAACATCACCTGTCTCCTGAGCCCCTTTGGCTTCCCACCAGGCCCTCAAGGCCATTTGCAGCTCCGTCTCCTTGGCGCTACTTTTCATGGGACATCCCAAAGCTCTGCAGAATTGCCTCAATTGATCAACTTTGTAGGTAAGCAATGCCTCAATGTCGAACACTAATTCTGCAGCCTCACTGGCTACTTGACTCCTCTGAGACATGATGTGTGGCTTAAAGGTCGCTCAAAAATAGAACCAAAAAATCAAAACACACAATATGTGGTTACGTCGTGGTCTGCGCTAAACTAGTGATGTACACAAGTCACTGTGAGTGAATTTGCAAATACACGTTCAAATTCCAAACAGCTGAACATCAACGGTAGGTCCCAACCGCTGCCGCCAATGTTAGAGCCGGGATTCCCTTGTTGGCTGATGTAGGTACCTTAGGCCAAATAGGGACCCTTCCATCTAAGTCAGGGAAAGGAAGGACACCTTCTCAGATAGCCCCTGCTCACCCCCTCGAGAGCTTGGCACGAGCAGCCAGGCTTATCTTCAGGGCAAATGTGTAAAGTATTTGCAACCACGCTCTCAGTGACCCAATGATGACACCACAAATGGACTCCACACGAGTTTCATAAAAAAACAAGTATATGTTTATATAAAAAAGATATACGATGAGACCACACAATAAAAATCCAACATCTGCGTACTTGTAATAATTCACCTTGCTGGTTATTAGGCCAGCAAGCCCTTGTAGGTTCTGACGGTATCAATCAGCAATTCTAGATGATCCAAAGCAGTCCTAATGCAATGCTATGCAGTTCGTAATGCAAGAATCAGGCTGTTAGAAGGTGGTTCTGACACTATGGGCCGCCCGGATTTTTCGCTTTTTGAGCACCTAATTGTTGAGCTTTCACTGTGGGGGAGCCTCATAAGTTGGGACTCACCCACAGTGAACTCATAATGAAAGAGACTGCATGGGGATTTAACTTTTGTCCCCCTGGCTTGACCAGGCCGCTGCACAGCAGCAGGAGTAAGGGGCACCGGGCTAGTTACATGCAGACACATGTGTGCATGCGTGTGCACACGTGTGCACACGTGTAGGGGCTGTGCAGGGGAGATTCCTAGCGTGCGCAGCCAAGGAGCAGGTGCAGATAGACTGGTGTGGCAGGACTTATGCAGAATGGGGTGGTGACATGGAATAGGCTTTATACAGTGGGAAGAAACATGCCAGGGAAAGTCAGTGTGCTTTACAGTGTGTATTCCATTATTCTCTTATGGGGATAGGGAGCACATGGGCTAGTTTTACTTTCCTAAGGCCTACAAATTCCAGACACGCACTAAAGTCCACTGTAACGGGTGTGAGAAGAAGTATTCTGCAGAGTCCAAAGTCATATTTGTACTGCTTTTGGGTCATCCAGAAATGTCATATTTCTCTGAGTCAGCCATAACCATGGCCAGGCTGGGGCCTGCCCTCAGCGGGCTGGATTGATAACCTTTCTTCCACGAGCTAAGGCCTCCTCTCCAAGGAGGAGAAGATGGGTGGAGCTACAGGCTCATCCATCAGCAGCTATCACTGGGTGCCAGGCACCAGGCTGCACCAGGGAAAAGGCAGCTCTGGGGGGGAAGGGGCTTTTTCAGAGACCATGTGGCAGGAGACCCTGGACGACGCCATCTTGAACCAACCCAGAGGCCTGGGCAGGAAGGAGGGAGCAGGGGCAGAGAAGTGATGTGTCGCTGTGTGATAGGGCAAACAGAGACTTCCTGCCAGCCCCCTCCCCAATTTCTTTAAAAAACTTGCACAGGAAGAGAAGCTCTCTCTGGGGTGTGGTCTGCTGAGGCAGAAGGTGCTGGAGCCTGGCGCAATGGGCAGTTGGAAGGAGAAACCCCCTGACTATCCCAGGATTCTGAACAGCGCCAGGAGAAGAGACCAGGACCAGTGCGCAGAAGCAGGGGCCTCTGCGCAGGGAGAAGAGAAGCCCAGGAGGAGAGCCAGGCGAAAGGCTGGCACTGGGAGCCAGTGAAGGCAGCTCCCTGCTGAATCCCCCCTCTTGGAGACAAGGAGGGTGAAGGAAAGTGCTCCCAGTGGCTGGGGAGCGCCACCAGGAGCAAGAAGATGCCAGAATTGCAAAGATCGGTCCCCTGGGGGCTGAGAAATGGCCCCCAGAAGGTAGGCGACCTTTGACCTCTGGCAGACCGACGAAGCACGTGGGGCTCCGCCGCCGGTCTTGGATATGCCCCTGGGGTGGGTCAGGTCCCGGGGGCTGCCCCCAACAAGAAGAGAAAACCGGGGAGCGCAGTCGCACTCCCCGTGAAAATGACCCCAAGAGGGGTGCCAGGAGCCCACCCTGGCCCCCGTGGATTGTGCATGGAGGGGAGCGCCGTCGCGCCCCCCTCGAGGAGGTTCGGGCCCTGGATCCCAACTCCGGGCCCCGTGTGCTGAGGTGGAGGCGGGGAGCGCCGTCGTGCCCCCCGCAGGGAGGTCTTTAGGGGCCCGGGATCCCATCCCTGGGCCCCGAAGCAAAGTCGGGGAGCGCCGTCGCGCTCCCCGTGAAGATAACCCCCACGGGGGGCCAGGAGCCCACCATGGCCCCTGCCGACGAAGCGCAGCCGGGGAGCGCCGTCGCGCTCCTCGTGAAGAGGAGGAGCGTCCCGGGACCCCATCTCCGGGCCCAAAGTGACTAGGATGGAGGGGAGCGCTCTCGCGCCCCCCCCGAAGATGTCTGGGGGCCCGGGACCTCATCCCCAGGCCACGAAGAGAGGGAGGAGGCCGGGGGAGTGCCGCCGCACTCCCCCGAGGTCCAGCCGGACCGGAGGAAGAAGACGCATCTGCCCGCTGGAGCGGGCAGACCAGAAGTGCCAAGCCGGCTCCCGCGGCAGCACACAACGGTGCTGGCCGGCCGGGGAGCCGGAGGGGGCAGCCGGGGGTGGGCTCCCCGGGCTGCCCTCCAACCTCGAGAGCCTGCGGGGGTCCCGGGTGGGACCAAGACCCCGTACATGCGCAAAGGGGCCCGGGTGGGACCGGGCCCCCGAAAATGGGCCTGAACGGCTCGGGGGGTGGGCTCCCCGAGCCGTAGCACGTACCTGGGGGTCCGGGTGGGACCGGACCCTCCAACGAAGGTCCCCAGCGGCCGGAGGCCCACATCGCGGCTCTCCCCGGAGCAGCGGGAGAGCCGCTGTTCCCATATGCAGGAACTCCCATAATGCCTTGCGGGCCAGGACCGGCCTGCAAGGGCAGAACAGCATTTTTACTGCTTGTGGTGGCCCCAGGAGAACGGGGTCACCACCACATGTGTGACAAGGGGCAGGGGGAGCTGCTGGAGAAGCGCAGTCTCCCCCCGCCACGGAAATGGAAGTCCCTCCCTAAGTCTCATGGGGACTTGAAAAGAATAACCCCTCAAGGGCTCAGCCAGCATTTTAATACCTTCTGGGCTGGAACTTTTGTTCTACAGCTGAGGGTGTATGGAGAAGTGCATCAAGGAGTGAAGGGCTGAGTTGGGGATGTCTGGAGAAGGGATGTAATTGCACCAGAAATGCATTTACTAACGTTATTTCTTTTAGAGGAACTGAAGGTCACATGTCTAATGTGAAGTACCTGTGTAAGGTGATATCATAAGCAAAGTGGGGTTATGTTGCCAGACATTCCTGCTAGGTTGTCTGGCTGTATATGCGTGATCCTGTGATTTCATCTGTGATGCCTTTAGGGGCTGAAATTGCAATGCATTCTAATGATCCACAAATGTGATGAGTACTGTCATTCTAAAGTGAGGCTTAAACATGTATTCTTGCTGCTGCGCTTAGGTGAAGAACCCAGACTGCTAGCCCTTAAGATGTAGAGGTGTATACTTCATGGTCTGTAGGAAATGCTCAGTCAGGGTTGTGTGTCACCAAGGCAGGGTTACCTATTTTAAATGCTTGTTGAGATAATGGGGTGGGTCGCCACTAGGATGGTGCCAGTGCGCAGGGCCCTCGCTCCCGGTTATGTTCAACTACCTGCATTGGGGGCAAGATGATGTGCATACATGGGAGTGGTGGTACTAGACCCCAGCCCCCCTGCGGGAGACGTGGAGATGTTATGCAATGTCACAAAGTAATTTCAACAGCTTATGTATATTTGTAAATTGGTGCATAGTATTGAGTAGTGTGTGTGTTTAATAAATGTACTCTGACTTTTATAAAGCAAAGTACAGACTGGACAATCAATTATTGAGTGTTATTTCTGCGCACCTGCAAATGGAGATTACTAGCCCACACCACCTCCCTTGAGTAAGCCTCAGACTGCTCTGTAACGCTATCCTCTGAGAGTCAGGCGCTACAATTGGGTGTTTGGTTCCCAGTGAAGGACAAATGTAGTCAGGTTATTTGTGCAGGCCTCACAGATGCTGCCTCGTTTTCCAACATTGGTGGCAGCGGCGGGATACATAGTATCCCATTCTGGTGCGCATTTATAGCAGTTGATAAGTCCAGTTTTGCCACACATTACCTATGCAGTAATGAGCAAATGGAAGAGCGCTAGGCTCTGAGAAGGGTTCAAAGTTTTGGTTATGTGAACTAAAAGTATGGGAAAGGAAAGCCCCGCGCACATATGTGTCATGTGAAGATATTATGGTTTAAATGTAAACTGTATTGATATGACTGCGTTATGTTGATTATCATGTGCTAGCGGGATGGTGCTTTCCAAGAAATGATTGCATACAAATGTTCTAAGCCATATTGTACACCTTTGAACCCTAACACTACACGCACTACACCTGCATGAGGAGGGTTTCTCCTCAAGAGATAGGGACAGCAACTGATACCTACATCACAGGTGGGGGTGTAGGGGTGGATTGACCTTTGTGGGGGACAGGAGAGAGAGGGGGTCCTGGGAGGTTCCTGCGCTTTTTAAGGGCAGGGAGGGTTTCCACAGGAGGGGCCCAGATATCCTTCCCCCACTGGAAGTTTCTTGCTAATGGCGCAGGCCAAAACCACTGGAAGGGTGGGGCAGGAGGTTTCTTTACCCCGGATAGTAACACCCCAGGGGTTCCCATGGTGGGGGACCCCAAGAAACTTTTCCCATGGTGGGAGGAGGGTGTGGTAGAGTGGAGTGTCCGGCAGGCCCCCCAGGTTAACTGGTGGGGAGGTGAGCAACCCAGGGGTGGCCCCTGGTAGTGGGTGGCCCCAAAGGAGGGTAGTTCTTGAGTGATAGTGTGTAGTGGTAGCCCTTAGGTACACTAGGTGGGCTAGGTAACTGACCCAGTGGAGATCTGAGTGGGGGTGATGTACTCCCTGGTTTCCAGGTGAAGGGTTAGTGGCGGACCCTGAGGTGTCAGGGTCCGGTGAATGGTTACCCCGGGGTGGCCCATTGTGATGGGTGGCCCCAAAGGAGGGGTAGTTTTCGAGCTTGGATGTCACCCTGGAGCTAGTGTGGTGAGCCTGAGGTGGTGGCTAGGGCGATGCCTGGCCAGGTGACCAGTCAGGTAGGTCCTAGGGGACTCGTATCCCAGGACCGGAAGCATGAGGGTGTTCCCCAGCTCGATGCAGGAGGTGGACTTCTGCAAGGTAGTACCACCCTGGACACAGGTGGGGCCCATCTTAAGTGAAGGGACCCTGTGTTTCCCCAAAGGGGTGGTGCAGGCCTAGCCGGGATCCTTAGGGTCCCTGGCTGATGGAGGTAGTACTGCCCTGAAGGCAGGTGGGGCCTATCTTAAGTGAAGGGACCCTGTGCTTCAGCGGAGGGCGGTGCAGGCCTAGCCGGGATCTTTAGGGTCCCTGGCTGAGTGTGGTAGTACGACCCTGAAGGCAGGTGGGGCCTATCTTAAGTGAAGGGACCCTGCTCTTCAGAAGGGGTAGTGCAGGCCATCCAGGGACCATGTGGGTCCCTGGACGGTCTCCCAAGGCGCTGCCGGGAGACCAGGGAGAGCCACGAGAGGTGGGCCTGGGTGTAGCTAACTCGGGGCCCACAGGCTCTCTAAGGGTACTCCGGGAGGAGAGCGCGCCTCTCGGAGGGAAGGGTGCATGGGCCCTGTTCTCGCAGCGGAGAACAAGGAAGGGGTCTAGGTTCCCGGGGTAGTTTCCGTGTGGAACTACTGACGGGGGGAATGAGCTGTAGGATGTCTGACGAGGCACCCTCAGTGTTCCTCCCTGGCACTGCCAGTGAGGCCGGTCTGAGGTCCTATTCTGGGAGTCAGGCCAGTGGCCAGAGGAGCTTTTCTGTGTGGGAAAAGCATGAGTGGCTGTGCTTTCTTCAGGGAAGACAGTCATCCCGAAAGGGTGGTGGCAGCAGAATGACCCCAGCGGCAGGCTGAGGGTGGAGGTCCAGAGAGGTTGCATCTTTGGGGTGCAAGGACCAAACGGAGAGAGGGTACTGCTTGGAACAAACTCCGGAAGGGAGACCAGCTAGTGACCCGGGGGATGGGATGTAGACCTATCCCAGAAGATCGCATCGGTGCTGAGGCACTGTACCCTTGTCCAGAGAAGTGGTAGGCATAGTGTTGCATGCCCAAGGGCAAAGGTGGGCCTAGTTAGGCTGAGTCCATGTAGACCATGAGTGACCTAGAGGTATCTAACCTAGAGCCCGGAGGGTTCTTAGGGTAGTCTGGGATCCCTGTCATGGGTGGAGATTTCATGGATAGGAGGAGTAGGTGGTCTGAGCGGATAACTGGTGAAGTAAGGGGGGGTCTGGTCAGAACCCCTTATAACTAGTTATCGCTGACTACGGTAAGAATACCCATGTAGAGTGGCTACTTCTTCCCTGTAGGAATCAGCTGGGCGCGGCGTGTGTTAGAAGGTGGTTCTGACACTATGGGCCGCCCGGATTTTTCGCTTTTTGAGCACCTAATTGTTGAGCTTTCACTGTGGGGGAGCCTCATAAGTTGGGACTCACCCACAGTGAACTCATAATGAAAGAGACTGCATGGGGATTTTACTGGTGCCCCCTGGCTTGACCAGGCCGCTGCACAGCAGCAGGAGTAAGGGGCACCGGGCTAGTTACATGCAGACACATGTGTACATGCGTGTGCACACGTGTAGGGGCTGCGCAGGGGAGATTCCTAGCGTGCGCAGCCAAGGAGCAGGTGCAGATAGACTGGTGTGGCAGGACTTATGCAGAATGGGGTGGTGACATGGAATAGGCTTTATACAGTGGGACGAAACATGCCAGGGAAAGTCAGTGTGCTTTACAGTGTAAATTCCATTATTCTCTTATGGGGATAGGGAGCACATGGGCTAGTTTTACTTTCCTAAGGCCTACAAATTCCAGACACGCACTAAAGTCCACTGTAACGGGTGTGAGAAGAAGTATTCTGCAGAGTCCAAAGTCATATTTGTACTGCTTTTGGGTCATTCAGAAATGTCATATTTCTCTGAGTCAGCCATAACCAGGGCCTGGCTGGGGCCTGCCCTCAGCGGGCTGGATTGATAACCTTTCTTCCACGAGCTAAGGCCTCCTCTCCAAGGAGGAGAAGATGGGTGGAGCTACAGGCTCATCCATCAGCAGCTATCACTGGGTGCCAGGCACCAGGCTGCACCAGGGAAAAGGCAGCTCTGGGGGGAAGGGGCTTTTTCAGAGACCATGTGGCAGGAGACCCTGGACGACGCCATCTTGAACCAACCCAGAGGCCTGGGCAGGAAGGAGGGAGCAGGGGCAGAGAAGTGATGTGTCGCTGTGTGATAGGGCAAACAGAGACTTCCTGCCAGCCCCCTCCCCAATTTCTTGAAAGAACTTGCACAGGAAGAGAAGCTCTCTCTGCAGTGTGGTCTGCTGAGGCAGAAGGTGCTGGAGCGTGGCGCAATGGGCAGTTGGAAGGAGGAACCCCCTGACAATCCCAGGATTCTGAACAGCGCCAGGAGAAGAGACCAGGACCAGTGCGCAGAAGCAGGGGCCTCTGCGCAGGGAGAAGAGAAGCCCAGGAGAAGAGCCAGGCGAAAGGCTGGCGCTGGGAGCCAGTGAAGGCAGCTCCCTGCTGAATCCCCCCTCTTGGAGACAAGGAGGGTGAAGGAAAGTGCTCCCAGTGGCTGGGGAGCGCCACCAGGAGCAAGAAGAGGCCAGAATTGCGAAGATCGGTCCCATGGGGGCTGAGAAATGGCCCCCAGAAGGTAGGCGACCTTTGACCTCTGGCAGACCGACGACGAAGCACGTGGGGCTCCGCCGCCGGGCTTGGATATGCCCGGGGGGTGGGTCAGGTCCCGGGGGCTGCCCCCAACAAGAAGAGAAAACAGGGGAGCGCCATCGCGCTCCCCGTGAAAATGACCCCAAGCGGGGTGCCAGGAGCCCACCCTGGCCCCCGCGGATTGTGCATGGAGGGGAGCGCCGTTGCGCCCCCCTCGAGGAGGTTCGGGGGCCCGGGATCCCAACTCCGGGCCCCGTGTGGTGAGGTGGAGGCGGGGAGCGCCATCGCGCCCCCCGCAGGGAGGCCTTTAGGGGCCCGGGATCCCATCCGCGGGCCCCGAAGCAAAGTCGGAGAGCGCCGTCGCGCTCCCCGTGAAAATATCCCCCACGGGGGGCCAGGAGCCCACCCTGGCCCCCGCCGACGAAGCGCAGCCGGAGAGCGCCATCGCGCTCCCCGTGAAGAGGAGGAGGGGCCCGGGACCCCATCTCCGGGCCCCGAAGAGAGGGAGGAGGCCGGGGGAGTGCCGCCGCACTCCCCCGAGGTCCAGCCGGACCGGAGGAAGAAGACGCGTCTGCCCGCTGGAGCGGGCAGACCAGAAGTGCCAAGCCGGCTCCTGCGGCAGCACGCGACGGTGCTGGCCGGCTGGGGAGCCGGCGGGGGCAGCCGGGGGTGGGCTCCCCAGGCTGCCCTCCAAGCTCGAGAGCCTGCGGGGGTCCCGGGTGGGACCGGGACCCCGTACACGCGCAAAGGTGCCCGGGTGGGACCAGGCCCCCGAAAATGGGCCTGAATGGCTCGGGGGTGGGCTCCCCGAGCCGTAGCACGTACCTGGGGGTCCGGGTGGGACCGGACCCTCCAACGAAGGTCCCCAGCAGCCGGAGGCCCACATCACGGCTCTCCCCGGAGCAGCGGGAGAGCCGCTGTTCCCATATGCAGGAACTCCCATAATGCCTTGCGGGCCAGGACCGGCCTGCAAGGGCAGAACAGCATTTTTACTGCTTGTGGTGGCCCCAGGAGAACGGGGTCACCACCACATGTGTGACAAGGGGCATGGGGAGCTGCTGGAGAAGCGCAGTCTCCCCCAGCCACGGAAATGGAAGTCCCTCCCTAAGTCCGGGATGGAGGGGAGCACGTCGCGCCCCCCGAAAATGTCCGGGGGCCCGGGACCCCATCCCCGGGCCCCGAAGAGAGGGAGGAGGCCGGGGGAGTGCCGCCGCACTCCCCCGAGGTCCAGCCGGACCGGAGGAAGAAGACGCAGACAGCGGGCAGACCAGAAGTGCCAAGCCGGCTCCTGCGGCAGCACGCGACGGTGCTGGCCGGCTGGGGAGCCGGCGGGGGCAGCTGGGGATGGGCTCCCCAGGCTGCCCTCCATCCTCGAGAGCCTGCGGGGGTCCCGGGTGGGACCGGGACCCCGTACACGCGCAAAGGTGCCCGGGTGGGACCAGGCCCCCGAAAATGGGCCTGAACGGCTCGGGGGTGGGCTCCCCGAGCCGTAGCACATACCTGGGGGTCCGGGTGGGACCGGACTCTCCAACGAAGGTCCCCAGCAGCCGGAGGCCCACATCACGGCTCTCCCCGGAGCAGCGAGAGAGCCGCTGTTCCCATATGCAGAAACTCCCATAATGCCTTGCGGGCCAGGACAGGTCTGCAAGGGCAGAACAGCATTTTTACTGCTTGTGGTGGCCCCAGGAGAACGGGGTCACCACCACATGTGTGACAAGGGGCAGGGGGAGCTGCTGGAGAAGCGCAGTCTCCCCCAGCCACGGAAATGGAAGTCCCTCCCTAAGTCTCATGGGGACTTGAAAAGAATAACCCCTCAAGGGCTCAGCCAGCATTTTTATACCTTCTGGGCTGGAACTTTTGTTCTACAGCTGAGGGTGTATGGAGAAATGCATCAAGGAGTGAAGAGCTGAGTTGGGGATGTCTGGAGAAGGGCATCCCCTGGAGGTGAAGAGGTGTAATTGCACCAGAAATGCATTTACTAACATTATTTCTTTTAGAGGAACTGAAGGTTACATGTGTAATGTGAAGTACCTGTGCAAGGTGATGTCATAAGCAAAGTGGGGTTATGTTGCCAGACATTCCTGCTAGGGTGTCTGGCTGTATATGCGTGATCCTGTGATTTCATCTGTGATGTCTTTAGGGGCTGAAATTGCAATGCATTCTAATGATCCACAAATGTGATGAGTACTGTCATTCTAAAGTGAGGCTTAAACATGTATTCTTGCTGCTGCGCTTAGGTGAAGAACCCAGACTGCTAGCCCTTAAGATGTAGAGGTGTATACTTCATGGTCTGTAGGAAATGCTCAGTCAGGGTTGTGTGTCACCAAGGCAGGGTTACCTATTTTAAATGCTTGTTGAGATAATGGGGTGGGTCGCCACTGGAATGGTGCCAGTGCGCAGGGCCCTCGCTCCCGGTTATGTTCAACTACCTGCATTGGGGGCAAGATGATGTGCATACATGGGAGTGGTGGTACTTGACCCCACCCCCCCCTGCGGGAGGGGTGGAGATGTTATGCAATGTCACAAAGTAATTCCAACAGCTTATGTATATTTGTAAATTGGTGCATAGTATTGAGTAGTGTGTGTGTTTAATAAATGTACTCTGACTTTTATAAAGCAAAGTACAGACTAGACAATCAATTATTGAGTGTTATTTCTGCGCACCTGCAAATGGCGATTACTAGCCCACACCACCTCCCTTGGGTAAGCCTCAGACTGCTCTGCAACGCTACCCTCTGAGAATCAGGTGCTACAATTGGGTGTTTGGTTCCCAGTGAAGGACAAATGTAGTCAGGTTATTTGTGCAGGCCTCACAGATGCTGCCTCGTTTTCCAAAACAGGCACTTTACAATGTAAAAGTAATGCAGTTCGTTATGCAACAATGAAGCAGTTCGTAATGCCAAAATATTGCAATGCGTAATGCAACAATCAGGAAGTTCGTTATGCAAAAATAATGCAATGCGTAATGCAACAATCAGGCAGTTCAGAATGCAAAAATAATGCAATGCGTAATGCAACAATCAGGTAGTTCGTGATGCAAACTAATGCAATGCGTAATGCCACAATCAGGCAGTACGTTATGCAAACACCATGCAATGCGCAAGGCAACAATCAGGCAGTTCGTATTGCAGAAACAATGCAAGGCACTCCGGCACCGATCACGGTGCTTCAGACGGTCTCTCTGCCACTCGTACTGACTCGCGGTCAGCTTCCGCCAACATATGCCCCCAACACGTGTATGGTGTAAACCAAAGTGCAGCTCCCCACTCCGGCCCCGGTACTGCCACTTCTTTGGCAAGTACGGGCCGCGATACGAGCTTGAGCAGAGGCTCGCGCTGCAAGAATGGGAGAGGCCAAGAGCGTCTCTCTCCGAGCCCGCACCCCGCCCCAGGCGGCGACACACGTTACCTGGGGGGTGCGACCTCGCTCTCCTCTCCTCCTCTGGCGACTGGGGCCTCCGATGCGACTTGGTTGATTCTGGGCAGTGGAACTCGGGCCCTCCCCCGACGTGGTTGGTTCGAGGTCCTGCTTCTGGCAACGGCGGGCTCGGGCCGGCGGCACAGCTCCTCTGGGGATGCCGGTCCGGGCCGATGGCGATTACGAAGATCTCAGGCTGCAACCGGGCACACGCACACAGCGTCGCTGAGACTCACTTGAGCTCCGGGTGTGCACGATCACAGGGCAATCCTCACAAAGGTCTCAGGCTGCACAAAGCACACGCACACAGCGTCGCTGAGACTCACTTGAGTTCCGGGTACACACGATCACAGGGCAATCCTCACGAAGGTCTCAGGCTGCACAAAGCACACGCACACAGCGTCGCTGAGACTCACTTGGACTCCGGGTGTGCACGATCACAGGGCAATCCTCACGAAGGTCTCAGGCTGCACGAAGCACAGGTACACAGCGTCGCTTAGACTCACTTGGACTCCTGGTACCCACGATCACAGGGCAATTCTTACGAGGGTCTCAGGCTGCAAAAAGCACTCGCACACAGCGTCGCTGAGACACACCTGGAAACTTTTGTGTTCCTGAGTTTCCACAACAGGGAGCCAGCTCTCCTCGGGCCCTTGGGGATAAGTTACTTCAGGACACAGCAAAGTCCTTTCAAGCAGGGGAACACAGCACACAGCAAAGTCCCTTTAGCCTCTCCTTGGTTAAATCAGCAAACTGCAGGCCAGTCCCAGAACACACAGCAAGGGTCAGTCCTTTCCTTCAGTCTCTTCAGCTGTTTCTTCCTTGGCAGACGTTCCTCTTGACCACGAAGTAGTTTAAATCCTTTACAGTCTTGAACAGTTCCATTCCAAAGTCCAGGGGTTTCAGCTCTCAGAGTTATACCCCTAAATGTATTTGAAGTCTTTGTGTTCAGGGGGGCACTGACCCCTGTCCAAACCAGTTCTGGGTGTCTCTCTGCCAGTGACACCTTCTGCCTTTGATAGTGGGGGTCTGGATCCTTAATCACTCAGCAGGAGATGGAGCCATTGTTTTATGGCAGCAACCCAGGCCTCTTCACCTCCAGGGGCTACTCCTCCCCTCTACACTCCAGATGCAGGTCAGCCTGTTGCTATCTCACCTCCTCCCCTGGGTCAAGACATTTCCCAGAGCATATCACATTCAAATCCAGACAGTCAATCCACAACCAGGCAGAGACACACCGAAATGTTAGAGCACAAAAACCCAGCCACTTCTAAAAGAGTGGTTTCTAAACACGCAATTCAAAAACCACCTTCACAAAAAGATGCGTTATTAAATTGTTAGTTCAGGCACACTAAACTTCATCTCTCCATCTTAAGCCTTTGGGAAGATAGGCTGCAAACATATTACACAGCCTTCCCCATTCTATCCTATGGGCAAGATGGCCTTTCAACAGTGAAAAACGAAATGGAGAGTATTTCACTGTCAGGACATGGTACACACCTCAGTACATGTCCTACCTTTCACATACACTGCACCCTGCCCAGGGGGCTACCTTGGGCCTACCATAGGGGTGTCTGATGTGCATAGAAAGGAAAGGGTAAGGCCTGGCAAGTGGGTGCACTTGTCAGGACAACAAGGCAGTTTAACAAACTGCGCGCAGATACTGCAGTGGCAGGCCTGAGTTCTCTCTTTAGGGCTACTTGTGTGGGTGGCACAATTAGTGCTGCAGGCCCACCAGTAGCATTTGCATTACTAGCCCTGGCACACATAGTGCACTTTACTAGGGACTTTACTAGTAAGGCAAACATACCAGTCATGGACAACCAATTACCATTACACTTTACACAGGGAGCACTTGCACTTTGACACTGATCAGCAGTGGCAAAGTGCCCAAAGCATCTAAGCCAGTCAAACGAAATCCATCACAGCATCAAAAATAGAGGAAGTAGAGGCAAAAAAGTCAGGTGTAATCACACCAAGAAATGCCAGGTCTAACAATAGGCAACATGTGAAGATGACACCTGTGATAACTATGAGGGCAAGTAGTATCTTCCAACCCCACGATGTCAGCAGACCCTAGACCCACCCTGTGAGGGACCATGATCCATTATCCTGATTGGTGTCTGAAGCAAGCCTGTGTAATTTCTGTATGGCGGAATATACATTAGGGGCGTTATCAGGAATGTAAACACAACAACTGCTGCCGATGACGCGGCAGGCTCCACCCCTATCAGCAAGTATGACGTCTAAAACCATCCGGTTTTGAAGAGCAACGAGTCTCGTAGCCTGAAGCTCGACTGTAATATTAGTCAGTATACCTGCAGTAGTGTTAATAACTCCCTCAACTGCTCTAGCAAGGAGACGGATATTACGGCTATTGAACATGGGGCCCCAGACCGGGAGAATGCCCTTCATGATGTCAGTAAATTGCTGTAGGGAAGTATCCGTTTGATCTATATCTTCTGGATTGACAACTCTCTTGGCCCGATGCAAATGTAGATCCCTACGCTGTAGCCTATGATCCTTGTGATAATTAGATGGTGCAATATAAAATGGGGGCAAAAGGAAAGAGACATAACACTGGCCAGACCATCCCCTGGGAAGCCATGTATAAGCCTGTTCCCCACAAACAAAGTATACATTTGGAAGTGTGAGCAAAGGTGGGCTACTAGTAGTGTTCAATCGGTATGTATGGTTACAACTGCTCTGACCTACTGGAATGTTCCCTGTACCTTCAACACAGAAACTAGCTGTTGTATTGATCACAGGGACGGGCATGGCTTTGTCTTCAGTTATATTTCGTTCCTGGAAACATTTAAAATATTCAGTAACATTAAATCTTTGAAAATCCAGCATTTCATTTTGTAACCAGGTGACGTTCTTATTATCCTCAAAAATATTCATACAAGCTTATGGATGTAGGGTACCCTCCTTTCAATCTGCCCCAGGTGTTTCTCCTTGGAGTTCCACTATATACTCCAACACTGCTTCGTAATCAGACTGTACCATTTTCATTGCGTCAGCATGATAGTGCATGTACACCATAGAAAGCAACTGAAACCAGGCCTCACAGCTACCTAAATATGATAGGGGTAATGACACCAATAAATCATTTTTGTGCATAACTGAGGGAAGTAACCCACAGACCCACCAGTTCGTGGCATTGGTGGTGCTGTGTACCTGATGAAGCATCTGCAGAAAAGCGTTCTCGGCATAAGTCTGTCTATGTCTCTCTTTATGCGGGGCCAGTGTAACAAACGAATGCTCAGGTGGAACCGGGGTAGTCCCTATCAATGTGTGTACAGGATGCTGTTCTTCTAAATACCACACCACCTCGAATAGTGTTATCGTTACAATGAGAAGGACCACTACCACTACTACCCTATTCCTAGTAGACCAACTAGACCACCCAGGACCATTCTGCTGTAATGGTGGGGCCACCAGAGGTTGTTCCTCCTTCATAATTGTGCGGCCAAATGGGTACATAGAAAGAAACTTTAGGAATTGGAGCCACAAAAATACAACCGACCAGAGGGGTACAAATCACCCAGTGTCCTTCAGAGCCTCACTGGTAGACTCCTATTGTTCATCAACTACGGTGCTATGAAGCACTCCCACGGGGGAGCTGCGCGATCGCAGCCCTTGCTGGAAAACAAATCCTCTTCTTTCAGGATAGGGCACCCTCCCTCCTTGGAAGACACCCTCAGCTAATCCTGTCCAGTGTCCAGGGCAGTGCACCAGTGTAGCTCACTCTAATCTAAAGCAGGCACCTTAGGCATAGCACCTATGCCCTAAACTCGAGTCCTTCCCTAACTCCTGGACTGCCCTACTGGCGCACTGTCCTTCCGTCGGGGCCGCAGGTTGTACCTGGCAACCCCAGGCACTTCTTCATCAACAAAAAGGGGGAGAAATTCAGGCTCAGCAGGGCATTGAGACTCAGGTGTCTGTGCACCAGAGGCGGGAGCATCCGGGGCGGCCCTTAACTCTGGAGGGACCGCCTCAAGTAAGACCGCGTCGCTTTCTTCGTCTGTCTGCGCCCACCTCAATCGGGCATCAGAGAAAGGAACGAAACAGGGAACTCGCTCCCCTTCCTGGTCACCAATGCCGTCAAGGACCCACTGATCATACGGAAGTGGTAGAGGTATCCTTTTGACATGCGATGCATGCACTCAGTGCTTCCGGCCTTCGAGCTTCACTGCGGTGCGGGTGGCAAGCAAGACAAGCAGGGGCCCCTTTCACCTCGGCTCCAGGCAGTTCTTCCGTTGAAAATTCTTGACCATCACAAAGTTCCCGGGTTGTAGCTGATGCCCGGGCCCCTCTGGTACTGGTTGCAGCGTGGCGTGAATCTGTTGGTGGACAGAACGGAGATCTTTAGACAATTCATACAGATAATCTATCAGCAGGGGGTACTCTATCTCGGAGAAGTGCTAGGGTCTTGGGACGCCCCAGACGTTGGCGGGGCGCCCAAAGACCACCTCATATGGGGACAACCCTGTTCTAGAGTGCGCTGTTGCTCTGGTGGATAACAAAGCCAAAGGTAGGGCATCGGGCCATCGCAATCCTGTGCTTTCTTGAATCTTTGCTAACTTTAATTTGAGAGTACCATTGTACTTCTCAACCAAACCTGCTGACTGGGGGGTGGTTCGCTGCATGAAACTTCTGCTTAATATGCAAGCCTTTGCACACCAAATCAATGACCTTTGAATTGAAGTGACTTCCGTTGTCACTCCAGATCACACGTGGCAATCCATAGCGCGGGAAGAACTCTTTTAAGAGCGCCTTCGCCGTCGCCATGGCCGTATTTTCCTTAGTGGGGTAAGCCTCAATCCATTTACTGAATGCACAAATCACTACCACCACATACTTCAAATTGTTAACTCGTTCCATTTCGATGAAATCAATCTGGAGAACCTCGAAAGGGAAGGAAGACGGTGCAAAATTACCTGCGGGTGTAGGAGTACCTTTCCCAGGATTATGTTTCAGCCAAATGATGCAGTGTTTCACTAGGTGTGTGGCTACCTTAGGGATATTATCGTTTCGCCATACTGGGTCCAGTAGCTTACATATTCCTTTGGCACTAATGTGTGCTGGGCCGTGGGCCATAGTAACAACAGGGAGCACATAAGCGTTAAGCAGCAACCATCTCTGTTTCCCAGACAAGTCAGTCCAACACCCTGTTGTATTCCGCTTTAGGTGTCCGTATATAGGCATCCCTGAAACATGTCCTTATATAGGCACAATTCGCATTGCCCTTATATAGGTATAGAATCCCAGTCCTTATTTAGGCATTAGCCGTGCACTCCAAATACAGGCATGGTCACCGACATCCGTCCACCCTAACGTCACAACGAGTTCTTAGAAACCAGACCCTTAAGCTCTTGGGAGTTCCCCTAGCACAGGATTATTGATTTCTCCAAGAACTCATTTATTATGCATGAACCGCTATACCTTAAGGGTTCATTCCTGACGACTTCCTCTGTCCGACTTCACGTCAATGCTAACATTCCAAGACACCTACCAGGTTTAAATATACCTTCCCTTGCCCAAGCAAGTTAGGAGGAGACCTCGACTTTAGAGGAGCCCATGTCCCGGCCTGACGCACTGAGAAGACGCTGTCATCCCTGCTCGCAGAGAATCCAGCTTCCAGTGTTCTGACTCCCTTGGCGGGGTGTTAGAGTTCCAGATCCGGAAAGAGATTCCCACCTCTCTCATTCTCAAGGTATGGAGCTGACTAGAACCTAGAGGGACTCTTGGCATACCAGACTCTTGGCATACTAGACTATAGCATACCATACTATAGAATACTCCACCTACCTCTTACCTTGCACCACACTTAGGTTTGGTACACTGGGGTAGAACTAGCTTAGAGACGCATCTTATGAGTACTCGCATTTTTAGCTCATGTTATTTATGTACGTGAATATATGCTAAAAGATAATGCTAGCGCAGTATTATTTCTTTCTACTGCTTACGCTGTACATTATATATCTTGCATATTGTCTTGTGATCATAACAGCTCATTTCTCTTACACGAGAAACAAGACTGTTCAATAAATCCTTTTATTGAAACGCCCGTCTATTCTTTCTGTGTAACTCTGAGGAAACTAAGCATGCACGATTAGCTGCGTGAAACTGTTATCTATTGTTTCCACGATTCTGAGACGTGTTCCGATTCTAAAGGGAAACAAAGGGCCTGATTCACAGAACTAACTTACGTCAAAATCCTAAATTTACAACAATTTTGGTATTCACAGAATGAACTTACACATTTGGGTATTCACAGAATGAACTTACACATTTGGCTATTCACAGAATATACTTACACATTTGGGTATTCACAGAATGAACTTACAACAATTTTGGTATTCACAGAATGAACTTACACATTTGGGTATTCACAGAATGAACTTACAACAATTTTGGTATTCACAGAATGAACTTACTCATCCTAACTTTATGTCCGCCACCGGGCCGGTAATTCCGGCCCGAGTGCGGACATAAGGTTAGGATGAGTAAGTTCATTCTGTGAATACCCAAATGTGTAAGTTCATTCTGTGAATACCCAAATGTGTAAGTTCATTCTGTGAATACCAAAATTGTTGTAAGTTCATTCTGTGAATACCCAAATGTGTAAGTTCATTCTGTGAATACCAAAATTGTTGTAAGTTCATTCTGTGAATACCCAAATGTGTAAGTTCATTCTGTGAATACCAAAATTGTTGTAAGTTTAGGATTTTGACGTAAGTTAGTTCTGTGAATCAGGCCCCAAGTTGTCATGTTTATGCGGTTGCCAGAAACTACTCCCTTCTTGTTTACAAGGAGTTTCTAGTGGCCTCTGAGTTAGCTGGCACAAAGTAATTAAGTTTAATATACTCGATAGGGACATACCGACCTCAGTCCTATGTCAAAACTATAGGGTATATTATTCCAATGCGCAGAGCCTATTAGGGAAATAGGAACTACACTACATGGTGCCCAACGTGAGTAACTCAGTCGTGCTTTTCTCTCAGAGACCCCTACTCACATACTCCATAAGACGTCTGGAGTGGGTAGGGTTAAATATCTGCCAAAGCTAAATAGGACAAAAACCCTATATATTAGCTATTTTGGTTTGTTCAACGTTGAAGGATACAGTGTTCCAAAATATTGTGCACCTTATCTTTTGTTTCCTTGAAACTTGTACTACATTTTTCAAAAAACAAATGTCCAGTCACGGGGACAATGACACCGGGAACGGTGTAGCTGCGGCTGATCCAGTCGTAACAGCTTTTAATTTTACCGGTTTAAATGAAACCGAGGAGGGTGTTATAGACATCGCTCCAAACTTAAGAAGAGCCATCACTCTAAAACTTATAAAACACGGCCTACCACCAAGAGGGGGTAGAGCAGTTTTCGTGATAGAGGCACACAAATCCTTTCAGACAGAGGTATTGTATTCATGGATAGTATTCCCAGAATCAAATCCAGTAACAAAAGTGTTTCACTTCTACAAAGAAGATGAACCACCAGAGGAATATATTCCTTTCGAGGATATTGAAATTCCACTAACATACCAGGAGCATCAGCTCTGGTTTAAAGGCGCCCTAAAACATCACAAAACATTACCAGGCTTGGTCCACTAGGTAGACCAGGAGCAACATGGCCGATTCTAGCCGGCTACACACCTCATCCTGACATCGAAGTAATGTCAGACGAGAAATTACTTACTCAACTTACAGAGTTAATAAAAATTTACAGACAATTAGTCCAATATGTCATGCGGACTTTCACAGTCCAACCACCATTGACCATTCCAAATCAAACCCCTCAACAGGGGAATACACAAAAAATTACTCCACAGACTTTATACGCAGTCATGGGTAAAATGCCCACAAAACGTGAGCAAATTCCATTCTGGATAGCTCAAAAAATTACTCAAATCGAAGCAGTATTTCCTAATACTAGCCCTTATGAGAAACACAGAATACTAACAATCTGTTTACCAATGGGGATCACACCACAACTGGAAGATTGCACCACTTGGGGCGCAGTCTTTTCTGCCATCTATACTAAAACACATGGTGTTCCATCAATTGCAGTAATACCAGACGTCCTGAAACAAATTCAAAATGAATACGGGGCAGAGCCTGCTCTGAATTTAGGTATGAAATTACTGAAAAATTTCGACCAGGTCTCAACAATAATATTAACTAATATTAAAGGGGAGGCAGCATCAGTGGCGATCCGCCAACGCTTAAGGGAATTTGATGTTACAGAACATTAAACTGAACTACCCAGAATAATAGAACAATCTTATGCAGAATTAGGCAGAGATAGTTTGGGTGGAAAACCTTTGAAGCCAAAACTATCTGAAAGTCCTGAGAAGGACTCTATTAAACAAACTCCTACATCTTCTAAAAAGAAGTGAGAAACTAATAAACAAAATTCAAACGAGAAACGTTCTCAATCCCGAGGTAGGTCTCCTCAAAAGGAGCCCTCTGAAAGGAGGTATAACCTCAGGAATAGGGATAATTTAAGAAAACTTGACAGGTATCAAGATACTGATACACGTTCCTCTCGTACCTTTCAGATATCGTCACAGACATCGGAAAGAAGAGGACGGTCAGAACATAAAGAAGAACGCGTGAAGTCCAAAGACGACAAACACGTTCAGAAAAATAAATCAAAACCTCAATTCTCAAAAAAGAAGGTAGCAGGTCTGAAGATCAGACATGCCGAGAATACTGAGAACACAACTCAAGAACGGAGAATGGGCTCAGACAATGCTGGACAGTGCAGCAGAAGTCACAATAGCTCGCCAGAACCTGAAGGAACTTCTGGAGATAGTGGACTTGAATGAGTACATCACAGTAGAAACTGTAGACACAATGGTTAGTTCTCCACAAACGTTATAAGAAATAACAATCCGAATGGAGGGAGACATACCAAGAAAAGTGAAAGCACTCTTTTGGGAGAAACTTTCAAGGGGTTATGATATACTTCTAGCAGAAAAAGACTGGCCACCACAATTTGTCAGGGAGTGCCCACATGGCGAGGACATTATTATGCCTGCCTTCTCCAACCATATTCCAATTCACCTAAAATATACTTATGCCAGGAAATGGGCAGTTTCCCAGGCCCCAGCATTATATAAAAATCATGTAGGATGGGATGAGGACTCACCTCACCACAAAATACATCTAAAAAATGAACCTACTGCACAAAGGCAGTACCCAATAAAGCAAGAAGCTAAAAAACAGGTCAGGGCGATCTTAGATCAACTTGAATACCAAGGGGTGATTGAAACATGCACCTCCTCAATGAACAATCCTTTGTTTCCTGTCTCCAAACCAGACAATACATATCGTCTAGTTTTGGATTACAGACACTTAAACACTTGTTCTAAAACATTTGCAGTGCAAAATGCACATAGTACAGCATTAATGAATAACATTGTGCGTAAAAAATATAAAACCACATTCGACATTTCAAATGGTTTCTTTTGTCAAAACATAGCACCTGAAAGCAGGTACTTAACAGCTTTCTCAATAATGGGGACCCAGCGTCAATTTTGTAGGCTCCCACAAGGGTTCAAAAACAGCCCGGGGTTATTCTCAGCGAGGGTAACAGAGTTACTACAAATTTATGATAATGAGGCATTGTCATATGTCGATGATATCTATCTGACAGACGATGACCTAGATAGGCACTTGAACAGGGTGAGTACCATTATATTGGGCTTCGCCTCTGAGGGCTATAAATTCAACTTTAAAAAATCCAGAATTGCCCATCTCAATGTCCTTTTCTTAGGATATGAGCTTTCAAGTGAAGGCAAGAGCTTGGCAGCTAACTTTTTAGAAAAGTGCGCGCTGCTCCAACCTCCAAAAACGCTGAAAAATTTACAATCCATCTTGGGTTTCCTAAATTTTGGAAGAACTTACATTCTAAATTATGCAGAAAGGGTTAAACCTCTCTACGAATTAATCAAACCTGATTTCTCAACAAAACATTGGACACAGGAACACACAGAAATCCTGCGTTCACTCCAAGCTAACATGTTAGCAACAAATCACTTACAAACGCGCGTAAGTCAACGCAATTTAGTGATCCGAATAATTTCGGGTCAATGCGGATTCACCTATATAACATTTAATGAGGGTGAAAAAGTACCAATAGCATACAAATCACATTTGTATACACAAGCAGAAATGCGCTTCACTGCAACAGAAAAAATACTGACAGCAGTTCAAACCGCTGTAGCAAAAGAAAGAGCTCTAGCTCAAGGAAAACGCATTATTGTCGTAACCCCAGTACCAGCCTTAGAGGCGGTTACAAAAGCGAGCATTCCAAATGCAAAAGCTTTACATCCTAGATGGATACAATGGGTTAATTCTCTTGCTGCAACAGATGTTGAATATGTTTTTGATCCTGATTTAAAAACACAAGCGTTCCTGCAATATGAACATGAATATCCTCTGCCCACTGAAATTCTGCCTCTTGATCAGTATGAATTTATAATTTACACTGACGGATCCGCACAACCCGCTACAGGGAGTAAGCAAGCTTACAGTGCAGTGTGCGCAATCGTTAAAGGTCGCATGCAAGATGGTAACTTCAGACCAATGGTCACGAAAACTCAATCTCTAGGATATTGTACAGCTCAGCGAGCTGAACTACAAGCATTCAAACTGGCTCTTGAAAGTACAGATCGCGAATTCCCCACACTCATAGTGTGCGATTCTTTTTACTGTGTTCAGTCGTATAATGAATATATACAAAATTGGCTTGAAAACGGGTTCAAAGATGCAAAAGGTGGCACAATAAAGCATAAAACGCTTTGGGAACAAGTAGTTCAGTTAAAAAACGAACTACCAAAGGCTCACTTGATACACACGCTGAGTCATCAACGTGATGGCGTTCACGTTGCAGGGAATTCATTGGCTGACGAAGCCGCAAAGGGGGCTGTTCAGACGGCTTCTGTAGCTGCGATCACTCGTTCAAAAACAAGAATAGACAGTGAGATATTGTTGGCTGTCAATGCTACAAGCAAAGGCAGTGGTGCAGCGTTACCTAAAAAGTTTCCACTCAAGTACTCCTATGTAATTGATGCGAACAACGTTCCTTTTGCTCGAATCCCTGGAGTGGGGGATAGGGTAATTCCAAACATGGAACGTAGAGCAGCTTTGATTTATGAAGCACATCTGGGGGAGGGTCTGTCACATCAAGGGATCTCTAAAACAATATTAACATTAAAAGAGATGTACTGGTGGCCTGGAATGAATACACAGATTCACATCTTCATCGATGACTGCATAGACTGCAATAAACAGCGTGATGCAGAACGCCACCAGACACCATGCTACGAAGTAGCCTGCCCAGTACAGACACCATTGTTAGACAGCATTAGACTATCTACGTGCAGGCGTCCTTATGGACAAATGCGATCCCACAAATAATAAGTCAAGGTTCCTATGGATATGGGCTCAGCGCTCGGCTGACGCTCGAACTGTTATAAAAGATTTGCGAGTCTTTATCGGCACATACGCAATAGGCACACTACATTCTTATCAGGGCTCTGCGTTTAGCTCTCGGGCTTACAAAGAAGCCATGGCCAGTTTGGGCGTTGCATTGCGGTACTCCTCTCCATTTCATCCTGAGGGAAATTCTGTTGTGGAAAGGAAAAACCGGGACATAAAGCAGTCTATAACAGCTAGAGTATTAGGTTTGGGTGATGGGTGGGTCAAACATCTTTATGGGGTCCAACACTCATTAAATAATTTGCCAAGAAGTTCTCTAGGGGGGTCACTCCATATGAGGTCCTATTTGGGACAAGAATGTGGGTTCCCGATCTCGAATGTAAAGGCACAGTGGTGGAAAATAAACCCTTTGATATCAAAGATCGTTTGGCTGTTTTACAGGATCTAAATGAACTAAGATCGAAGCAAAGCAACGTGTTCCTGAAGCCAACCACCACTGGGGAAACACCGGCAGTCCTAGTAAGGCCTGTCTGGATCCCAAAAGTTGGGGATCTAGTCAGAGAGAAGATTACGGACAAGAAGGAATTTGGACCTTCTTACAGACAACCAGTACCTGTCCTAGCCATCCACGGAACAAGAACAGTACTTCTGCTGCCCCTTGCTGGAAAAAAGGAGAAAAGATTTGTGTCAATCGACCTCATCAAACCACAGTATGTGGCCAATACTAAATAGTAGGCCTCGTGGACTCCGACCTAGTAGCAGACGCACTCCCCTCGCTACTATCCAAGAGGTTCAGACTGAAAGACTCATAACGATCGAGAATTCAGCAGTAACAGATGAAGGACTAAGCAACAATGCTATGGAACTCATCCCTCTTGAAACTCAAGTAACAGTTCGTCCAGATACACCTGTCTACAACAACGTAGCAAGTGATCAACTGGTTCCAGCGATTTCAACAAATCCTGATGCAATTCCAACAACTGACCGAACTGCTTCTGGCTATTTCATTAACTTTGATACGTTTTCTGAGGATCCCAGTGAACCTGAAACGACGCCAGCATCAAAAACTTTCAAACAGCAAGTACAAGACCTTTTTCATTTCCTGAAAGAGACTTATCTGGTTTCACCATGGATTGAACTATGGATTATTTCTGGAATATTTTTCTTTCTGCTTTGGCTAGCTTTGATTATGACTATCAGCATGCTTATAAATGGCAGATACATCCGTTTGGACATTGAAAGTAAAAATGTGAACTTACTTTTGAAACCACACAAATCATCCCATCGTGAAACAAGAGACTTGTCAGCAGTGAACATCACAGCCGTTCCTATACAGGATGGTATAATGTGGGACAAAACCGATTTCGACATATTCGGCCCGACTGAACTTTTGGACATTCCACATTTATTTAAAATTTCATTAAGTGATTTTATTACCTCCAGTACCTACTCTGATGATTGGGACTTTGAGACTGTAAATGATATGATGTCTGACCTAGAAAGGTCTGCTGCGTTCTCTATCAATGAATACTTAGAGGGTTCATCAGACCATGAACAGCTTTATTGTTATAACCACTATGGTCATCATTTCTTGCATAAATCTGCAACACCTAGAAATGTGTTTATGTTTAACCAATGGGAACATTGTCCTACACCACCAAAAGGTAGTTCAAAAACGTTAGCTAAAAAGTTTCCCTATTTTTCAGGGTACAATACATCTGATCCAGAATCATTTTACTATAAAAATGTAAACAAAACAGGACAGAAAATTATGTTAACTAATAAAAAACAAATTTATTCTGCAGCCTTTATTACCCCACTGTCTAGACAAGGATTTGACTTTTGGAAAGACACAATAGACACAAAAACTGTCTGGGGTTATAAAGATTGGCAAGTGCAGGGGATAGAAGCTTTGTTTAGAGCATGTATCATCCCACATCAAATAATGTTTTTGAATGACACTGTGCAACAAACGTCTTGCCTTGGTTTAGTCAAGATCAAAGACATGAATACACCTTCTGTACCAACACCTGCAAGTAATAACACTACACAGGGAGCGGTCACAGTAGACACTATATTACAAAACAACAGAACTGATCCTGATTGGAAAAAATGGTTACTCTGGCCCACAGACACAAACATCTGTCAAGAAGGATTCCTGAATAGAATACAGGGCTTTACTATCCATAGGCCAGACCCATGAAATGTTCAAAGACAACATCCGGGGGTAGTAACAACATACAGTGTAGGGAAATTGTGCCTTGACTGGTTACAAAAGTCTACACTCGAGGATGTGAAACAACACTTATCTTTACTTAAAGAAGACGCAGATCTTAGGGAATTCTTGCTAGGACCAAGAAAACCGCGTCAAAAACGTTTCATATATGCCGGCATCTATGCTGCTTATAATGAGATATGGAAGGTTTCACAGGCAGAGGCCGCAGAAAGAATACGTGAACTTGATCGTATTAACTTAGAGAAAACTCTCTGTGGTCGACAATGGGTTAACAACTTTGTCATCCAGAATTTATTCATTGGACAACATTGTATCCTCTGCTATTGACATACTGGAACAGGATTTAGCCATGTTACAACAAGGCCAATCTCAGTTACGTTCTATTATGTTATTAAGCTGGACGCTGCAATCTTTGCGTGCGGGCTATGTGCCTTGGCGTTTTATCAACACGTCGTCTCTGTTTGCAGAATACAATCTAACTGATAAACAGATCGAACTGGCACAAAGGGGAGCAAAGTATACAGTGCTGAGCATTGAAAAACTGGAAAAATTACCATTCACAGTGGCAGAAAAACCAGCTACAGAATGGCTTATTCATGGCAAAATCACTCTGCCTGTCACTACTTTTCAGTTTCAGTATTGCCTCAAACAAATGCAAGCAGGCAAATATGAAAGGTTGGGTAAAGAATACATTAAGACATCCTGGGATTTACCTTATGACTACAGATGTTGGAGTGGGGATCGTGAAGTGTTTCTAAGCGGTACACAGTGTGAAAAAGCACTAAGCGGTTCACTCATATGTCAGGACATTTCTTTACACGGGGCTTGTAATGGTTCTGTGGCAAACTTGTCCTGCCACCAGCAAGGTACACCAGCTGCTGTGATTAATCCAACATTTGGCCAACTTTCTAACGGGAGTTACCTCATGTTGAATGATCAGAGTTGCTGTGGCATGTTGCCAGGCATCCCATATCTGGTAACGGTCGACTCCAGGGTTACTTGCTGTATGCAAGTATTGTTCCCCCAAACAGAGACAGTCAGGGAGTCGCCTCTATGGCCTTCCTTGAATGTTTCTTTTATGCGATTTGATACTTTAAGCAGAATGAAAGCCATGCTTTTACAACAAACCGTGCCTTTGACCTCGGCCAAAGAAACTTATGATTTTCAAATTGCAAGGACTTCGGCTGAGATACAGGCTTTAATTCGTACAAACTGCCCTATACATTTCGCAGAAATGATGGGACGTATCTTTAGCATGTCTGATACGAGCGGAATTGTACATGTATTTAAGACCATCTGTTCGGGACTGTTAGCACCTTTTCAAGCAGTCCTCGGAATCATCCCAAACTTCGCACATTCGGTGTTTGGTGGTGTGCCGTTAATTCTAGCACTTGTTGCAGGAATCTTATTTGTATTCCTACTACTACGCTATGGCAAGCCTACTCACCGGCATCACTCCCAGCGATGTGGAGAAAGCTCTCCTAGAACGGAAGTGCCGTGAGCACATAGTGCAACTTTTTGGCATACCTCGTCTACGGGAACTTAATACAACTTAGTTTCTGTCATTCAGACCAATCTGGCAAGATTGCATCTTACCTGTTCTACGCTGCCTGCTTTGCGGTGAAGAATGCGTGCTAGACACCTGTCTAACACTCCCATCAGTCATGCCAACGGATATCGATACTCTGCTGGACCCGATAACGGCCTATGCTCTGTGTTGTCCCCAGAGACTACCAATCCTGATGATGGCATTCATTGAGATCTCACAGACGCTTCCTGCTGCTGCTGAGGTACGAGATGGATCAACAGGCACACAGGTAACAACGGACGCGAACATTGCTGCGGCATCCCATGCTGAAGGCGATGCTTCTCATCTCTGTGCGATTAACCTTCTGAATGAGGTATTCCAACTGTCACCAACATCGGTAGACGATATTTTGTCTATTGAAATAGATGATTTCATGTTTACACCAGACCCATACACTGACTTTGATTCGGCTCTCAGTGTACCAAGGACGCAATGAAATTTGGCCTCCATATTTTCAAAACAGAACAAAACTTGGAACTCTTCCCAAAAAATTGAACTTTTCCTTTTTTTTCTCTATTTTTTGAAAATACATGGCAAAACAATCTGCTTACAGTAGAACTATTCTTATAAAATGGACTTCTTTGAAAACTTCCAGGGACACATTGTCACCTTATCTGTCTGAAATTTCATTTAATTCCATGATATGCAATGGCTTTGGCTTTTGAAAACTTATCAACCATTTCGTCATATGTATATATTTCTGTTTATTCATTCATGTGGCATTTTATTTATAATATATGCTTAGAATGAAAAAATGCTTTAAAATGTACAGTACCAATTGCATTTACCAGTTTACTTTTAAACTTCTTTTTAATATGCCTTTAGAAATGTTTTTAGCAACATGTGGTACTCAATTTAATGTTTAGCATTTAGTATTATCGTTCATTCAAAAGTGGAGTGGGTGTTGTATTCCGCTTTAGGTGTCCGTATATAGGCTTTCCTGAAACATGTCCTTATATAGGCACAATTCGCATTGCCCTTATATAGGCATAGAATCCCAGTCCTTATTTAGGCATTAGCCGTGCACTCCAAATACAGGCATGGTCACCGACATCCGTCCACCCCCTAACGTCACAACGAGTTCTTAGAAACCAGACCCTTAAGCTCTTGGGAGTTCCCCTAGCACAGGATTATTGATTTCTCCAAGAACTCATTTATTATGCATGAACCGCTATGCCTTAAGGGTTCATTCCTGACGTCTTCCTCTGTCCGACTTCACATCAATGCTAACATTCCAAGACACCTACCAGGTATAAATATACCTTCCCTTGCCCAAGCAAGTTAGGAGGAGACCTCGACTTTAGAGGAGCCGTGTTCCGGCCTGACGCACTGAGAAGACGCTGTCATCCCTGCTCGCAGAGAATCCAGCTTCCAGTGTTCTGACTCCCTTCGCGGGGTGTTAGAGTTCCAGATCCGGAAAGAGATTCCCACCTCTCTCATTCTCAAGGTATGGAGCTGACTAGAACCTAGAGGGACTCTTGGCATACCAGACTCTTGGCATACTAGACTATAGCATACCATACTATAGAATACTCCACCTACTTCTTACCTTGCACCACACTTAGGTTAGGTACACTGGGGTAGAACTAGCTTAGAGAACGCATCTTATGAGTACTCGCATTTTTAGCTCATGTTATTTATGTACGTGAATATATGCTAAAAGATAATGCTAGCGCAGTATTATTTCTTTCTACTGCTTACGCTGTACATTATATATCTTGCATATTGTCTTGTGATCATAACAGCTCATATCTCTTACACGAGAAACAAGACTGTTCAATAAATCCTTTTATTGAAACGCCCGTCTATTCTTTCTGTGTAACTCTGAGGAAACTAAGCATGCACGATTAGCTGAGTGAAACTGTTATCTATTGTTTCCACGATTCTGAGACGTGTTCCGATTCTAAAGGGAAACAAAGTTGTCATGTTTATGCGGTTGCCAGAAACTACTCCCTTCTTGTTTACAAGGAGTTTCTAGTGGCCTCTGAGTTAGCTGGCACAAAGTAATTAAGTTTAATATACTCGATAGGGACATACCGACCTCAGTCCTATGTCAAAACTATAGGGTATATTATTCCAATGCGCAGAGCCTATTAGGGAAATAGGAACTACACTACAACCCATCTTCGTCCAAACGCCCTGTCCTCTCCTCCCATACTGCCAGCTCCTCTACTGTCGCCTCGCTCTGTATTTCCCTGACATTTTCTAATGTGTCCTCGAACATTCCATCGTCTGGAACCCACCTAGCGGGACCTGCCACGAACATCTTTTTCATCTTTGATCTAGCTGTCTGATCTGCAAAAGCATTTCCCCTTCCAACATCGTCTGTTACTGCTTTGTGAGTGCTACATTTTATTATTGCCAACTTATCAGGAAGTGTCAGTGCTGACAACAGTCTATGTATCAATGGACCATGCTGTATTCTCAACCCATGCGAGGTCAAGAACCCTCTCTCCGCCCAGAGGCGCCCGAAATTATGGGCCACCCCAAAAGCGTACTGGGTGTCGGTGTAGACATTGACAGTCAGTCCCTCACTCAACTCACAAGCCCTAAGGAGGGCAACCAACTCTGCAGCCTGGGCTGATTGGTATGGGATACGGGATGTCTGAACTACAGTGTGTAACGTTGTGATTGCATAAGCTGCAGTGGTAGTGCCATCTGGTAGTTTGAAACAAGAGCCATCAACTTATAGTTCCCCTTGGGGTTCAGATAAGGGAACATCAGTCAGGTCTACACGTCCCTTTGTTTCTTCCTCAGTCCGAAATAAACAATCATGGACATCATTGTCCTTTTCTTCCGAAGGGAGGGGTAGTAACGTGGCTGGGTTCAGAGTAGCACATCGTTTGATGGTAATGTGCAGAGCAAACAAAGTTAACTCATATCCAGTCAGACGCGCACTAGTAAGGTGCTGTGTCTTTGTCTTATTCAACAGTGTGTCCACAGCATGAGGTACCATGACTGTGAGATCCGTATCAAGGACGAGCCCTGCAGATTGTCTGATAGAAACTGCCACCGCCGCGGCAGCCCTCAGGCAGCTCGGGAGAGCTCTGGCGACGTTATCAAGAATAGCAGAGAAATACGCGCAGGGTCTCTGCTTACCACCGAAACCCTGTGTTAGAACAGAAAGCGCGCAACCATCCGCGTCATGTACGTAGAGCACAAAAGGCTTCTGGTAATCAGGAGTACCAAGCACAGGAGCAGAGGAAAGCGCAACCTTTAATTGCTCAAAAGCTTGCTGGCTTGCAGATGTCCAAGGCAAGGGTTCATGCACGTCTTTAGTGGTCAGGTAAAGGAGGGGTTTCGTTAGTAAGGAATAGTTAGGGATCCAATGACGACAATACGAAGTTATACCAATGAATGCGCGTAGCTCGCGTTGGGTCTTATGAACAGGCATATTAGTAATAGCAGCTATGCGTTCAGGTGTTAGTCTACGACCCTCCTTCGACAGTAGATGACCTAAATAGGTGACCTCCTGTCGACAATATTGAAGTTTTGAAAGTGACACCTTGTGTCCATGGTGTGCCAAATGTAACAGCAATTTAACTGTGGCCTCTTTACAACCATCTTCAGTTTCTGAAGCCACTAGGAGGTCGTCAACGTACTGCAACAGCACATTACCAGAGGGAAGTTCCAAAGAATCCAATTGAGCTTTCAAAGCTTGGCTATAGATACTAGGACTTTCTGTATAGCCTTGTGGAGCACGGCAGAATCTAAAGCTCCTTCCGGCTATTGCAAATCCAAACAGATATCTGCTATCCGTATGGATTGGAATGCTGAAGAAAGCATTCTTTAAATCGATCACAGAGAAGAATTTTGCAGACGGGGGAATCCTTGTCAAGATCGTGGTAATGTCTGGGACTACAGGATACTGGGGAACCACTATTTTGTTCACCTCTCTAAGGTCAATTACGAAGCGGTAAACATCAGGGTGAGCATCAGAAGAATCCAAGGGTGTCTTTTTAAGAATAGGAAGAATAGGGCTGTTACACACATTCGCCGCTGTCTCCTCAACCACACCAGACTTAATCAAATCCTGTATTATTTGCAATAAAGCCTTTTCTCCTGCCTGGGATATCTTGTACTGGGGAATACGTGGCAATACAGCATTGTCTTTGACCTGTATAGAGACCGGTGGGATCTGGAGTAACCCCACATCCGTATCTCCTGTAGCCCACAATGTGCGCGGCACATTGTTAAACTCAGAGGGGAGGGGGCATCCTTTGCGAAGCATTGTTTAGCACGGGCCACTTGTGGTCCAATAGTCATGGAAACGCCGTCTGGAGAACAAAAAATTGTCGCATGCAACCTTTTTAACAAATCCAATCCTAACAAATTCTCCCCACAATTTGACGTTAATAAAAATGGTGAATCAACCGTGAAGGGGCCAATAGTCAAAGCAAGAGGTTTGGAAATGGGGCTGACAACCGGCACACCTGAGAAACCCACCAAAACATTATTTTGGCCAGACAGAGCCACCCCCATGACCAGTGAACGGGAAACAGAGCTAATCATAGCGCCTGTATCAACTAAGAATTTCTCGGTCGTACCGTGTAAATCTTCAGTGACATAGGGTGCTGATCTACAGGCACTGGAACTGGTCCCTTGCCCTGTCCCTGGCTATCCTAGCTGTGAGACATCCCCGTCACTTCGTCCATGTCATAGTCATCATGATAGTACTGCCTCCCTCGGGGGTCGTCAAAATAGTTCCCGCTCTGTCTATTAGATGATGCATTCTCTGACTGCATCTCCCCCCGGCCTCCTCCTCCTCTTCCACGTCCTCCAAACCCCGACCTCTCGGGGCCTCACCTCTCTGCGATAACTCCGGGCACTCATTCCGCCAATGTCCCTCCCGCTTGCAATATGCACATTAATTGAGCCCAAGAGGTGCACTCGAAGTACCACCCCTGCTAGACCGGGGCAGCCGCTGGGCCGAACCTGAACCTCTTCCTCTTCCATTCCCCCTCGCAACTTGCTGCATCAATACCTTTGTTTTCAACTCTTTTGACTTTTTCTCCACTTTCTCCTTCTCTTCATTCTCTCTATGCTCGTAATACTGTGCCATACTCAATATTACTGACGGGGAAGAGGTGCTCCAAGTGCTTTCTGAAGCCTGCAACCTAGTCGCAATCTCAGGAAGCAGGTTGGTAACAAACCTGCTGACAAACAACCGGACACCACCTTCCAACGACAGGTCCTGACCACTAAAGTCGAGACACATCCCTTCAAACCTTGTAAAGAAATCAGACACACTCTCGTCCTTCTTCTGACGACATGCAGTCAACTTGTCCCAATCCACCCGTCTCAGCGGGATAAGGGAATGCATATATATGATAATGTGACCCGGTAAAGCCAATAACTTCGCCTTCGGCTTGTCGCCGGGCTTGCGTTCCTTATCCCATTCCCTGATCTGATCCCATGTACCTCCCAATTCCACTAAATAATCCTGTGTATGTACTTGCCTCCATATATCCACCGGCACCAACAGGCCAAAGAATAACTCAATATCAGCTAACGTCATCACCGTGGAAGAGGCCGCCTCTGTCAACTCTTTGCAATACGCGGTCAGGTTTTTCCGAGGGTCCGGCAACTGAGCTTTAAGGGATATTACCTCACTCCTCTTCCATGGAGTGTAGATCCACTGTTCCTGAAACCGAGCGCCGACTCATGGCCTAATTACAGTATTCGTGGAGTCGCGCAGTTCTGGTATTTCAGGATGGTAAATGGGATGGACCTCCCTCATGGGGCACTGGGTCACCATTGTCGGAACCTTTTGGAGCAATCTACCCCGATAACCCACCAAAGTTGTTACATTGCTAAAAACTTCATTTGGAGCCATACCTGCAGCATATACCCTGTCCCGTATGTCGTAGATAATCTGCGGTGCAACACCCTAGAAACACTGCTCCCACAGTCCTATTAGCGTGGCCGACATGTGCTTAAGGGCATGCTGCTGTATAAAAGGCTGATAATCTTTCATCACACTCCACACATCTTCCACACTATAGATCGGGCTCCGAGCCCACTGAGCCGCCTGATTCGCCACCATTTGCTTCTCCTCATCACCCACAGCAGAACGCACCAACACTTTGTCCATACGGTCTCGTGCTGCTGCCCAATTCCCTACATGTATCCCACGCACAGGAGTCTTGCCATTCAGCAGTGCTTGGGGTGTCATACTCGAGGGAGAAAGAGCAGATGAGGAGACAGGTATCATCATGAAAGGAGACAGTGTTGTAGGAGTGAAAGGGGGTGTAGCAGTAGATACAGAGTCAGTAGACGGAACAGGAGAGCTAACGGCTCCCGCCCCTGTTACTGGCGTGAGCAGAGAGGAAGCAGGCGGGGCTGGGGTCAAAGCAGTTTGACTAGAGGCAGAAATACTAGGAAGAGCGGCACCAGAGGCCGGGGACTGGGATGTTGGAACCTTTGGGTATATCCGCTCAGGAGCATAAGGTTGGAGGAGGGTGAGATTCCAATAGCTCTTCAACGAAAAAATCACCTTCCTCTCTAGTAACATAGCATTTATCTGTCTGCAATCGAAACTTTCTTTCTGCACATTCTATGCCTTTCTCTATCTTTTCCCTTTCATAGGCCACTGCTTTCTGCGTTAGAGTTTGCGTCTGTCTCTTCCGGGCCTCTTTCTCTGCTCTCATACCCCGCTGCTTTGCTTCCTTCTGCCATACTCTTAGAGAATCAAACATCGACTGCCTGCTCTTTTTGGCGAACAATTTGTCTTGCAAGAAATTCAATTTTTGCTCATCAAACGAGCCAGTAAGTGGCCATTGTAACTCAGCATTGTCCCTAGTATATTTATTCCACAACGTGCTAAACATAATAGGGCCAATACCGTGCTTGACGTATACATCAAAATTTGGGGTACCCTCCGGAGGCGCAGGCTGGCTCTCTTCCAATCGAGCCTCGGTAGAACAACACCGACATCCAAAACACCCCAGTTTACTTAGGCAAGGCATCTTAATATAAGACACATGCGCTGTCCCCAACGGACAAATACACCACCAACAAAATATTAAAAGAAAAAAAATAAAGAATACAAATATTGTTCAAGAGTCGCACAAGAACAGTCTGAAGACCGCTCCCTACAGTCCGGAGACTGTACCAAGTTCAAGAAGACAGGCTCTAGCCCCAGACCTTTTCAAGCATAGACCAAATTACCAGTTGGCCTGGCAGATTGTTCGCAAACAGTCCCAGACCTTTTCAAGAGTGGGCCAAATTACCAGTTGGCCTGGTAGGCTGTTCACAAACACTCTGTGTCTTTTAAAAGGGGCCGCAAACCCACCAAGTTCAAACCAAAACGGCCCGAAGACCGTACCAAGACACAGCCCGTCGGCTCGTGCCGTTCAAGCAAGGCAGTCCGAAAACTGCTCCAAGACAGTCCAGAGACTGTTCCAAGACACAGCCCATAGGCTTGTGCTGTTCGAGCAAGGCAGTCCGAGAACTGCACCAAGACAGTCCGGCGACTGTACCAAGACACAGCCCTTAGGCTCGTGCCGTTCAAGAATGGCACCATTTTTCCAAGAATCAAATCACTCACCTGGTGCACACAGGTCGAGTCAAGTTATTCTCCACTGCCGACTCTTCGAACCAAACGGTCAACTCCAAGGTTTCGCCTTCTCAGAATCCCAGCAGGTAACCACTAGACGAGGAGTCGCCCGATCAGACGGGCGGGGCAGCTGCGAGAACCAAGGTCGATCGTGTGGGGTACCCCGATCCGCCCGACCGACCAGACGCAACCCCGACCCTGCAACCCGATTACGGGTGAGTCGGATCACCTTGCGGGATCCCTGTTCGGGCGCCAACTGAAGGAAGTGGCCCTTAGGGGCCACCCGGGTTATTTACAACCACCTGCTATGCCTTCCTAAGTAATGAAGAGTCGGTCAGACAGTAGAGAATACAAACAAGCATGTATTAACAATACTCTGGAGAGGAGTCCAATCTGACCTGCACCCTAAGATGTCTGCCGAGGGACTGGCTCCCCAACGGCCTGCGATGCATGATCATTCCTCCAAGAATCTCCCAACCACGCCCACAGTGGAAAATTACCGGCCTGGGCCGAACATGAACAAAGAAGGCACAGAAGGATGGGCTACCACCTGCCAGATGGGTACATGCTATCGACAACTCAAGGTTACCACGCTGAATCTCAGCGTCTCCTAACGTGGGAGCAGAACTACACACTCGGATAGGCATGCGAGGGCAGAATAGCCTATTCATTGGTAAGTCGGGAAGCAGCCTTGAACAGGAAAGAAAAATAATAACTAAATACAGTGTTCTGCTGAGGCAAGCAATACGAATAATGAGGCCTAGTTCAGACACAGCCTAATAGGGAGTACGAAATACAAAATGGAGTCACACTTGCTAACTAAAGCTTGCACGTTGCAGGGATAACTCAGTGGGTTGCATAACGTGAATACAAATGGCATCTATTTAGCCACACACTGCTAACCTAATGTAGCATGATACGAGTGCATAGCAGGAATGGGATTTTCAAACCTAACACGTCTTATGCCAACAATACTGAGATCTTGTTTTCCCTGACCAAGAATGAGCAGAACATGGGCACCAGATTCCATGACTGTATGCAGGCACCAGATTCCATGACTGTATGCAGGCAGTCAGTGGCTGGATGGCCAAGAATTGCCTGAAGGTAAACTCTGGGGAAAAAAGAGGTTATCCTGTTTGGTAAACAATCTTCCTTCTGGTCCCCTTTGTTGTTGCCTCAGGAACTGGGTACCCTTCCGACCCCTGTAAGGAAAGTCCACAACCTGGGAGTACTAGTTGATGACAAACTTACTTTAGGTGCTCAGGTAAATTCGGTTACATCCGCTTCTTTTTATACCCTTAGTACCTTAAAAAAGATTCTTCCCTACATCCCTTCAGATATACAGAAAATAGTAGTTAACAACTACTGTAATGGCCTCCACACAAACATGCAACAGCAAAATATTAATAAATTGCAAACCCTGCAAAACACAGTGGCACAACTGTTGCTAGGTATTCCTAAGTTTAAATCGGCTTCCATGGCACTTAAATAGTAGCATTGGCTACCAGTTAGACAGCTAATTATTTTTAAGGCCCTTTGTATTATTTTAAAGGCCCACCCAAGCCAGAGGAAGGCACCGCAGACCCCCAGCCAGAGGAAGTCACAACAGACCCCCAGCCGGCAGAAAGAGTATACGAACTAGGACAAATCTGCCACACCACGAGCAGACGCCAATTCCCAAGCAGGTCCGAGGAGGCTCACCTTGGAATCCTAAGGATGCCGTCTCCTGCACCGTGACTAACACCCACTTACCACTCTCAGGCTCACCAGTACTACGAGAAGGAAGCCGCATGCACAGCGCCTGTTCATAAAGTCCTCAAGAAATCCTCCATTCACTCGCCTCCTCCGGGTCGTCCAAACAACAGGAGACAAACCGTACAGAGCCCTGAAGAAGTTCTTTTGTAAAGAACGAAACGCGTTGGCTGATGTCTGACTGCATGTTTTACTATAAAGAATAAGAGAAACTTAAAGGACTTCCGTATTAGAGTTTGGACTCTTTTCCTGGTGCACCTTCCATTATCTTAGAATTGCTTGTCTGGATCCCAGTGGAGCCCTACTGCGGCGGACTCCGGAAGCGTTATGCACAGGACTCTCACATTTATCGAATTGAGTGGAGGGAGTAACCGGCAACTTTCCTCACCCACTTCCGGCCAGGAGACTGGAGGGGGCGGAGTTGAACACTATTTAGGCTACATGCCACAAGCCTCGCGCAGCGGGCGCGCCACCAGCGCGCCAAAGGCAAGCCCGTCTGCGCCCGTCCGCGGCCGACCGGGGCCAGGGGCAGGAACCCCTGTCTATCCCAAGCCCTACCCAAGATCTTATAGCCCACACACTCTACGTAACCTAAGAGGACAGACCTCTGATAAGTGCCTCCACCTGTGGAATGTAGCAGATGAATACGCCGACTGTCCACACTGTGGTTTTAACCCCCTGCCGGCTGTTAAGAAACAGAACTCCCCTATAAAGGAATCCACTATACAAATGTTCTTGCTAAACTGCAGATCATTTCCCAAACATGCTACTGAAATTGCACTATTACTGGAAGAATACAATCCAGATGTTCTCTTCCTAACGGAAACGTGGCTTACTAATGACTCTGAGCCAGTCCTCGCACAAAATCTCCCTAGCAGCTACCTCATACAACGAAAGGACCGTAAAGAGGGTAGAGGGGGGGGGGCTAGCGGTTATCTTTAAAGCCCACTTTAAGTGTCGCATTGTTCCAGACCAGGTCCCAGAGTGTGAGAGTTTACTGTTTTCCATAGATTTCTCCCCCACTCTCACTTTCTCTGGGCTACTAATATACCGCCCACCTGGGCCTCTGGGACAATTTCTTAACACCCTCCCGTCAACCATTGCCAATTTAGCCTGTTCACCATCCAATTTCACAGTACTGGGAGACCTTAATATCCACCTGGATAACACCTCCGACCACACTACAGTTGAACTACATTTGAGCCTCTCTGCACTCCAGCTAAAGCAATTAGTATTCAATCCCACCCATGTTAAAGGCCATACGCTGGACCCCGTCTTTAGCAACTGCCCCGAACTCACATCTGGTATGCCAACCCCACTTCCTTGGTCCGACCATTTTTTGGTCCCCATAACTTGGGCGACCCCGAAATACCCCCCCTCCCCCAATTTATCCTCGCGACGAGAACGCAACTGGCCCAAGCTTCCCAGGGAATGTTGGATCTCAGTCCTTGAAAGCACCAGACCTAACACAGACCCTAATCCCACCTCAGCCAATGAGAAATTTAATCACTGGATCCAAAGCTCCCTCGACGTTGGTCTTCCCATAAGGCTCGTCCATCATAAAGCCAGAACAAAGACGGCCCCCTGGTATTCCACTAAATTGCGGGAGCTCAAGCAACACTGTAAAAAGCTAGAGAGGAAATGGCGACAGACCTATGCAGGCCTGAGTAAAACCAAATACAGGGAGGCAATAAAAACCTACAAACTAGAGATTAAATTCGCTCAAGCTGCCTTCTATGAGGAAAAAATCAAGGCAGCCTCAAACTCCCCTAAGGAGATCTATCGGATTGCTAAGACTCTCTCTAAATTACCCCAGAAGCTACCCTCCTCCGAGGATGCCCTATCCCGATGCAATAACCTGGCAGAATTTTTCCATCAGAAAGTACAAATTATCTACTCTACCTTCACCCCTATCCAGCCCGATCTAACCAACAACCCAGTACGCGGAACTCAAGTCACATTGGAATCACTTCCTCCCCTAGATCTCATTTCCCTACACCCCATTCTGCACCGGGTAAAGTCAGGCTCTCCCCTAGATCCAGCACCTCCCCGCGCTTTGTTACCGGTCATAGCAAACATCTTGCCAACAGTCCTCGATCTGCTGAATGCCTCCATCTCCTCCGGAACGGTTCCTCCAGCCTGGAAATGTGCAATGGTAAAGGCCCTTATAAAAAAACCTAACCTAGACGAGAACAACCTGAGTAACTATCGCCCAATCTCCCTTCTTCCTTGGATGAGCAAGTTACTAGAAAAACACATCAACTCAGTATTGGTAGAATTTCTAGAAACTAATAATCTACTTCACACCTCACAGACTGGTTTCCGTCCCCAACACAGGACCGAAACCGCCCTCCTCGCCGTAACGGAGGAGGCAAGGAAAATATTGGATCTTGGAGGCTCTGCGGCAATCATCCTCCTTGATCTCAGTGCCGCATTCGACACTGTAAATCACGATACACTGATCTTGAAACTAAAAAATCTGGGCATATCAGGGAATGCCATTGCCTGGCTACACTCCTTCCTAAGTGACCGATCCTTCCAAGTCTTTGATGGTGAGGTGGCCTCCAAACGGATGCCCCTAAACTGTGGTGTGCCTCAGGGCTCCTCCCTGAGCCCCACGTTATTCAATATTTACATGAGTTCCCTGGCAGAGATTGTCCTTCCATTCAACATAAAAATCATCACCTACGCTGACGACACTCAGCTGGTGGTGGCGCTAAACCACCCCGAAAAATCATCTAACAACCTGGAGTGCTGTCTCACCGAGGTGGCAAAGTGGATGGAACGTTCATGCTTGAAGCTTAACGGGGACAAAACCGAGATCATGTTTCTCGGAAACTCCCCCTCTCTCAGGACGGAGCAGTTTTGGCCAAAATGTCTTGGCCCCGCCCCAGTACCCTCAGCTCAAATTAAAAGCCTTGGCATCTGGCTGGACCGCTCCCTTAGTTTTAACTACCAGGCGACGAAACTCTCGGCCACATGCTACGGTCTCCTAAGGTTGCTACGCAAGATACTTCCCCTACTCCCATTTCTTGCGCGACAACTCATGGTATAAGGTCTTATTACGGGAATGCTTTGTACCTAGGAGCCCCGCAATCCACTATCGGCAAGCTCCAAATAATCCAAAACTGCGCAGCCCGCACTCTTCTCCAGATACCCCACCGTCAGTCCGCAGCCCCGGCACTAAAGAGTCTCCACTGGCTACCGGTCAAAGAGCGAATCCAATTTAAAGCCATGTGCATTGCGCACAGGGCCTTTTGGAAGACAGGCTCGCTAATCAGTCATTCCCTGATAACACCCTACCAACCAAACAGGCATCTCTGGTCAGCATCCTCCTTCTTCGCTCGACTGCCCTCCATAAAGAGAGCCAGATGCGGCGGACGTTCCTTTTCCTACAACTCCGCCAAGCTCTGGAACGCACTCCCCCTACACATGCGAAAGGAGTCCAACCTCCTATCCTTCCGCAAACTCCTAAAAACTCTACTCTTTAACAACCACTGAGTCCTCCTTCTGCATGCTTCTGTCCACAGCGCTGGGATGCCTCAGGGTAGCTATCGCGCTATACAAATGTTTTTTTCATTTAATTTAATTTCATTTCACACGGAATAGGCCCGGGCTATTTGAAAAGAAATTCAAATAGTATTTACCACCTAGGAAGTTACGTTCCTCCCCAGCCAAAAATGCTATGGTCTCAAAAGTCAGACTCACTTTCTGGGGTGGAAGGAGTTTTGTGATTTGTGCATCCGAAACCTGGAACTCCTTACCTCTTCACATCAAAGCCATGAATAATTTGCTCCATTTTAGGAAAGCTCTCAAAACATGGCTTTTTGTGTCTCAGTGAGCATCACTTACTAGGTTTCAGTTGAGCTAGTGCCAAGACACCTCCGGGTATACATGCGCTCTAGAAATACATGTCACATAGCATAACTATCAGTGTCACGTTAACTGTAGGAGACTTCAAGCAAAGGAGACCATGGTCGGGCATGAGCCAGTCTTCAACAAATAAGAAAAATAAATACACTGGATCCACTTATTTTGGGGAATGCGTACTTGCCAGAGTTTTACAGCCAAAAAGGTGTATACTTGTTCACAGTAATGAATTCACTGGAAATGACACAGTGATGACATCACAGAATACAAGGGACCCGGATCAGAGGAAGTGTCTCCGTGGTTGTCACCCAGACAATGCCATTACTCATATATGAGTGACCCAGAGCTCCGTGCTCACCCTTATCCTCACCAGTATATTGCTTCAATGTAGTCAGTAACTCCAGACAAGAAATCAAACAAGTGATGGGTGAAATGTTTGTGTTAATCTCCGGCACTGGGAATTCAAGTAAAACACATTCCATTCCATAATTTTTTTGCTCACTTCAGCACAGACGGGGACCAACCATATGACTGTCTGTCTTTGCCCTGCTCCAGTAAGGACAGCTCCTGGAAGGGTCCATATGCCTTGGCCTTGCTGGGCATCATCCGTTAGGTACAGCTTTAATCCTGTGACACAGGATCACAGTAAGCATGAGACCCAAGTCAAGGCATTAATGCTTTTCACAATGCCATGAGCTTTTCAAAGAGTTTTGTTGATTACCTTCCTGCCCAGGAAGCTGGTTTTGACTTTTTAGCAGGTTTGGTTACAGGGGTGGCCCCTCCTAAGGAGCCGAGGAGCCTCGCCCCGCTTGCTGCGAGTGCAGCAGGCAAACACAAATAAATAAAACAGCATTTTAATGCCATTTTATTTATTTGCCACCACACCAGCTCAAGCTGTGTACAGTGCGAGGGTGGAGGCGGGCCTGAATCCTGCAAATGCAGGATGACAGCACTAGTCTACAGTGAGCATGTCAGATTGGCTGGCCGTCTTGCGACAGCCAGCCCGACATGCGCACTGTAGTCCCAGCAATCCAAAGGCTGTGAAACAGCCTGGGGATTGCTGGCACAGGCCCTCAGCCTCAAGATGAGTACTGGGGGAGCCCTTTGGTTTTGCTATGTTCGCCCTAAGTTGGCAGGGTATGCCCAGACGTGGGTCCCTTGCTCACTTTGCCACTGGATTCAAGATAGCCTGGCTGATGACGGCTGTAAGCCAGAAACCGGTCCCAGGATGCTTGTTTCTGGTCCAGGGAAGACCTGGCTTGGCAGTTCGGGCTGGACTGTTCCCATGAGGCACAGGGTCAGACTGATTTGCATATGGCCATGTCTGAACTGGGGTGGCGGAGTGAGCTAAAGAATGATGATGGATTAAACCCAGATCAGTTGACTGGGGGTGAGTGTTTGCAATGTTCAACACTCCGTCCATCATCCCCTTTGGTTTTGCTATGTTCGCCCTAAGTTGGCAGGGTATGCCCAGACGTGGGTCCCTTGCTCACTTTGCCACTGGATTCAAGATAGCCTGGCTGATGACGGCTGTAAGCCAGAAACCAGTCCCAGGATGCTTGTTTCTGGTCCAGGGAAGACATGGCTTGGCAGTTCGGGCTGGACTGTTCCCATGAGGCACAGGGTCAGACTGATTTGCATATGGCCATGTCTGAACTGGGGTGGCGGAGTGAGCTAAAGAATGATGATGGATTAAACCCAGATCAGTTGACTGGGGGTGAGTGTTTGCAATGTTCAACACTCCGTCCATCATCCCCTTTGGTTTTGCTATGTCCCACCAATCCTGGAGCAGCTTTCATGCTGAGAGCAGTTAAAGGATTGGCTGGAGTTGCGTTCCATGAACAGGAAGGAATTCCTTTCTTTTCCCGCTCGTGGAACAAAAAAAAGAGAAGTGCAGCACCAATCGTGCTCCTGCTCCCAAATTTATGGTGAGTTGTGTGTCTTCGCACCCCACCAGTTTTCATTTAAGCTGGCCGCCAATGCTCAATTTCTTGTTTACTTAATAGCAATCAGCAGGGCAACTCATATGAATCAGTAGGCTGTAGTGATGTCACAAAAGCAGTAACTACCGATTGGTAAAGCGGGCACGTGTGTGGGTGCCATTTGGCGTCACATCAGGTGCTGCCGACCCCATGAACTCTAGTTGAACTCAATTTGGGCCAAAAATCGTTTTGATTATGACACGTACCTTTGCACTTACTGTTGCAGGTGGAGGAGGGCTATCCTAGTGGTGTATAGCATTTTCTATTGCAAAATTCAGAAAAGCAAAAGGAAAGTAGTGGCCAAGGCCAACAAATGTTAATGACAAAGCTGAAAAATATATTCAAAAACCCGTTGTAATGTACAGAGGAAAGTATACACATTTCCTATGAACATGTGCATACATGTAGATTTGTTTGTTTTGAGGGTTTTCAAGCCAGAATATAGGCAGAAATAGCAACAACCAACTTTTGGCTTCAGTGAGCTATAGCAAAGTTTCAGGATAGAGTCATAATCTGAACAGAGTATTACTGGAAACCGGACTTGGTCAGCCAAAGACAAATATTTCTCAAAGGTCCCTGAGGGTCAGCAAACCTGCGCGATTTTAACTCTTGAAATAGATGTATTCAGTGGAAAAGCAAGTGTGCAATTTGGGCGGAGTGGGGGTACATCTGTGGAAAGGCTGAGAGGGCAGAATTCTCAGTAAAAATAGGCTAATGATTCTTCACGGTTTGTTCTAACTAGAAAAAAACCATAATGTAAAGTAGACTTAGAAACCAAGCTGACATGACAAAAAGGTTGAAAAAGGTGTGATTAAGTACAAATTTAAATTAAACATCATATAATACATTGACACATTATTTAGGTGGTTAACAAAAATTAAGCAGTTCAAGTTAAGTCAAAAATAGGTGCAGTAGTCTTCCTTCTATTTCTAATTGTGTGGAGCAATACAGAGGAGCACAGAAAGGATATATGGGAGCAAATGGAACCAGGCAAAGGGAACATGGAATGGAACAATTAAGAGAGTGGGGGTGGATAGCACATATCAAATATGTTTTTAATTAAAAAAATGCTGCACTGTGGCCAGCACGAGAAGATGTGGAAAAACGTGAGTAAGAGAGGCTTGTGTCGTAGTCTGGAAAATTTAGGGAAGTATCACACTGCTTAAAGAGGAAGGGCATGTGCAATATACCCTCCATTTAGAAATGGAAAAAGGGTAAAAATCATCAGGATTGGAATGGGAACAGATAACATCCATGCACTTTTTGATAAAAAGGATTAATTGTTTCAATTTTGTTAGGAATGAAGGGCCCGATTTAGAGTGTTACCAAAGGGGATGATGGACGGAGCGTTAGAGCAAATCAAACACTCACCCCCAGTCAACTGATCTGGGTTTAATCCATCATCATTCTTTAGCTCACTCCACCACCCCAGTTCAGACATGGCCATATGCAAATCAGTCTGACCCTGTGCCTCAAGGGAACAGTCCAGCCCGAACTGCCAAGCCATGTCTTCCCTGGACCGGAAACAAGCATCCTGGGACCGGTTTCGGGTTCAAAACCCTCATCAGCCAGGCTATCTTGAATTCAGTGGCAAAGTGAGCAAGGGACCCACGTCTGGGCATACCCTGCCAACTTAGGGCGAACAAAGCGATACCAAAGGGGATGATGGACGGAGCGTTGAACATTGCAAACACTCACCCCCAGTCAACTGATCTGGGTTTAATCCATCATCATTCTTTAGCTCACTCCGCCACCCCAGTTCAGACATGGCCATATGCAAATCAGTCTGACCCTGTGCCTCAAGGGAACAGTCCAGCCCGAACTGCCAAGCCATGTCTTCCCTGGACCGGAAACAAGCATCCTGGGACCGGTTTCGGGTTCAAAACCCTCATCAGCCAGGCTATCTTGAATCCAGTGGCAAAGTGAGCAAGGGACCCACGTCTGAGCATACCCTGCCAACTTAGGGCGAACAAAGCGATACCAAAGGGGATGATGGACGGAGCGTTAGAGCAAATCAAACACTCACCCCCAGTCAACTGATCTGGGTTTAATCCATCATCATTCTTTAGCTCACTCCACCACCCCAGTTCAGACATGCCCATATGCAAATCGGTCTGACCCTGTGCCTCAAGGGAACAGTCCAGCCCGAACTGCCAAGCCATGTCTTCCCTGGACCGGAAACAAGCATCCTGGGACCGGTTTCGGGTTCAAAACCCTCATCAGCCAGGCTATCTTGAATCCAGTGGCAAAGTGAGCAAGGGACCCACGTCTGGGCATACCCTGCCAACTTAGGGCGAACAAAGCGATACCAAAGGGGATGATGGACGGAGCGTTAGAGCAAATCAAACACTCACCCCCAGTCAACTGATCTGGGTTTAATCCATCATCATTCTTTAGCTCACTCCACCACCCCAGTTCAGACATGGCCATATGCAAATCAGTCTGACCCTGTGCCTCAAGGGAACAGTCCAGCCCGAACTGCCAAGCCATGTCTTCCCTGGACCGGAAACAAGCATCCTGGGACCGGTTTCGGGTTCAAAACCCTCATCAGCCAGGCTATCTTGAATCCAGTGGCAAAGTGAGCAAGGGACCCACGTCTGGGCATACCCTGCCAACTTAGGGCGAACAAAGCGATACAAAAGGGGATGATGGACGGAGCGTTAGAGCAAATCAAACACTCACCCCCAGTCAACTGATCTGGGTTTAATCCATCATCATTCTTTAGCTCACTCCACCACCTCAGTTCAGACATGGCCATATGCAAATCAGTCTGACCCTGTGCCTTAAGGGAACAGTCCAGCCCGAACTGCCAAGCCATGTCTTCCCTGGACCGGAAACAAGCATCCTGGGACCGGTTTCGGGTTCAAAACCCTCATCAGCCAGGCTATCTTGAATCCAGTGGCAAAGTGAGCAAGGGACCCACGTCTGGGCATACCCTGCCAACTTAGGGCGAACAAAGCGATACCAAAGGGGATGATGGACGGAGCGTTAGAGCAAATCAAACACTCACCCCCAGTCAACTGATCTGGGTTTAATCCATCATCATTCTTTAGCTCACTCCACCACCCCAGTTCAGACATGCCCATATGCAAATCAGTCTGACCCTGTGCCTCAAGGGAACAGTCCAGCCCGATCTGCCAAGCCATGTCTTCCCTGGACCGGAAACAAGCATCCTGGGACCGGTTTCGGGTTCAAAACCCTCATCAGCCAGGCTATCTTGAATCCAGTGGCAAAGTGAGCAAGGGACCCATGTCTGGGCATACCCTGCCAACTTAGGGCGAACAAAGCGATACCAAAGGGGATGATGGACGGAGCGTTAGAGCAAATCAAACACTCACCCCCAGTCAACTGATCTGGGTTTAATCCATCATCATTCTTTAGCTCACTCCACCACCCCAGTTCAGGGGTGAATGTACGACATTGTTCTGCGTTCTGTCCATCAATTGTTGTTTTTGCATTTGTCACCCCGAGTGGGACGGGTATGCCCAGACGTGGGTCCCGTGCTCTCCATGCCACTGGAGTCAAGCTATCCTGGCTGATGAGGGCTGAAAGCCCGAAACCGGTCCTAGGATGCTTGTTTCCAGTCCAGGGAGGACCTGGCCTGGCAGTTCGGGCTGGACTGTTCCCATTGGGTGCAGGGTCAAGACTGATTTGCATATGGCTGGGTCCAAACTGGAATGGCATGGTGAGCAAAAAACGATGGATTTAGGCCCAGATCTCTGTACTGGGGTGAATGTACGACATTGTTCTGCGTTCTGTCCATCAATTGTTGTTTTTGCATTTGTCACCCCGAGTGGGACGGGTATGCCCAGACGTGGGTCCCGTGCTCTCCATGCCACTGGAGTCAAGCTATCCTGGCTGATGAGGGCTGAAAGCCCGAAACCGGTCCTAGGATGCTTGTTTCCAGTCCAGGGAGGACCTGGCCTGGCAGTTCGGGCTGGACTGTTCCCATTGGGTGCAGGGTCAAGACTGATTTGCATATGGCTGGGTCCAAACTGGAATGGCATGGTGAGCAAAAAAACGATGGATTTAGGCCCAGATCTCTGTACTGGGGTGAATGTACGACATTGTTCTGCGTTCTGTCCATCAATTGTTGTTTTCGATTTAGAGTGTAGCACACACTCGTAGCACAACTGAGTACTCTGTCCGCCAAATCCTGTCTGGCCGCCTCGATTTGAAATTGTCAGGCATTAAGTTTTCGGTTGATGGAGCCCCATTGGTTCCATTGATATAAAACATCCTCTGTAGACCCTGATCGCCCAATTCAGAGTGGATGGTGTAATGTCTTTTTTCCCTGTTCATCACCACCAGGCGGAGAGGGACAGATAAAAAACAATAATAGCCTGACATCCTGGGAGGAGAATTCCCAGAGTGTGTGGTCATTGTTTTCTTGTTTTTCTGAAACAAGCTCTCACTTTGGGAGTTTGTTTCAGAAAATCAACAACTTTTGAAAAATTTGGCAACCAGCAATCACACCTGATGATGGCCTTCCACCAAACCTTTTGTACATTGATATCCTTTCAAAGTACAGAGATGACCGCTGCACCCACGGTCATCTCTGAATTTGATGGACAGAATACTGTTCATCAAATGCTACATCAGGCCCTAAATTCGTAAGCAAGAAATTCATAACAAATAGATGCAGTCTTACCTGCTTATTATGGTCATCTTTGGTTCAAGTTCCACAGTTGTATGCACATAAAACTCCCCAGTTGTATGCACAGTGTATGCGCCAGACACACAATGACAGGCAGAAATCTGAAATTGCCCTATGCCAAGTAGAAGTAGAGCACTGATTTTTCCTTCTGTATTCTGGGACGTGTGACCCTGAATTTAGAATAGGAAAAGGTAAACTACGAGTTCCAGAGTGTAAACAAAACACAAAACTGGATTACCTAACCATATTATCTGTTAACTAACCATATTTGGCAGATGCCACCTTCTTTTTGCTACTGTTCACCCGTCTGACAATCAAAATGCCTTCATAGACTTTAAATCAATCACCTACTTCTCAAACCTATATCACCCTCCCAAAAATGTTTATTCTCCACATTCTTCATTCATCTTAATGGGATCACCCTCTGAAACGCCTGACTTTACACACATGCATAACATGCTCGACCAAAAAGCCACAACCTCAGAAATCATTACAAAGAGGTCGGGGGAAGACAGGTTTGGCTTGAGCTGACAGGTACTTCTGCTTCACATCACTCAAAGACGCTTTTGTGGGTTTTCTGACCAATGCGTGGGGTGCAATGAAAGTGAGGCTACAGCTGTTGAGTTCCTGTTCTGTACCTTCGGTTCTCTTGGCCAGAGTGCATGTTTCATCAACTTCCTGATTCTCTGTTGTTTTTGAAACCTTATGAAGTGTGACAATGTATGTGTCAGGAACCAGATTCCAACCCACTGAGTCTATGGGCCTGCAATTTCCTGCTCTCACTGGCAGCATCATTGGCAGCCTGATGGTCATGCGATACCTGACGCATTGCACCAGCCCTGCACCCAAAGCATCACCAAGTGCCTGCTTAGTGAATTTGACTACTTAGGGGAAGTGACATTGTTCTTTCTGCCTTCTCTCCACCTCCGAGCTGTGGTGGAGCATCCTCTTAGCCAATATCCTGTTATGTCATATAAATTATCTCACAGTTATGTGACCGTGAGGATCTGGTCAGGCCATATTTAAGCCTTGGAGGTGTGGAACTGTGACTGCTCGGAAGGTTACTTTTCTTGGCCTGGTGGACTGTGAATGTAAAAGCAAAAACACAGATTTGAGCCAAGATGAATTAGCATGGGCCTAACTTGTGAGTTTGGAAACCGAGCTACAGTAAACTCCAGATTCGCCAATCCATAACATAAAAGAAATAAAAGGGTATTCCCATTTTCATGGTGTGACTTCCAGGGCTTGAAAACAAACAATTTTGTGCCATCCGTGGAAAACCTGGAATTAAGGTTGGCCATACCTGGTCTCGAGTAACTGAAGTCCTTCAGTTTCCATCTGAAACTCCACAAGAATTTCACATTTTACCATACTCCCGCACAAAGGGCAGATATATTTTGACATGTGATGGCTGCTTTGGTAGACCAGTTTAACAATGTGCATCTAGATGGGAAATCGAAACACCCTTGGAAGAAGCTAGATACAAATTATGCTTCAGACAATCTACTGTTCAACAGCAGTTTGCAAAAATCCAGGATATTTCAAATCTACAAAACATTCATGTACGAGATTATCGGAGAAGAAAAAGTTATTAACCTTTTGTAACAATATTTATGGGGGCTGCTATACCTTCCACCAGATCCCTCCCTTATAAATATCCCCAGGCACCAGGCTGGACCTGGAAACGTTCCTCTCCAGCAATAATTCTCCAGCAGCGCCAAGTCATGCCAAGTGACTGCAGTGGCAGCTCCGCCCACCCTGAAAGCGATGACACCCACCTTTATACTGCACTACCTAGTGCACTGGCATCGGGTTCTTTCTTTGTTTCCATGCCCAACTGATGCACGTGGAGAGTAATTGAAAAAGCTTTATGAAAATAGACTGTACAGCAGCACAAGTAACAAGTTGGGGTCAGTGGAACATTATTATGAATGGAACTATTGCTAAAAGCAGGTGGAGAGTGGTAGGAAATCTGTGGAAACATATGGTATCCATCAGAATTATCATTACTGAAAGTAAGTGACGTTTAAGTCTGATGGACGTTTCTTCCCGTATATTCCTTACTTGAAGTACGATTTGCAGGAGGCTTAAAATCTTTTCTTGGCACATGTTTTCTTGAGGTATTTTTACTGTGCATAACCAACTGACCATTTCTAGTGTTATAGGCACTTACAGTACTGTGAGTACTGTAAGTGAGGTATTTTGAGTAGCTTAAAGGGTACACTCTGGACAGAAGTTGCCCTGGGATGACTGACAGTCGCAGCTAGAGAGCTTTGTCTTCCTGGGCCACCTTGTTCTCCTTCACCTGTGTTTTTGCAAAACTGCACTTTCCAATGGAGAACACATTATACACCTGGAATGGAATATGATAGTTGATTTAGACCAGCTGAGTGATACTAAATCACTGATTAGTCAGGCAATTTGTTTTATTTTACACTTTCACATAGTCACCTTTCTCTGAATGTCTCCCAGTCTTTGAGACCTTTCTCCTCCTGGACAATCTCTCTTCTTGTAGGGCCAGGCAGACTCCTTCACTCTCTCAGCAGGCAGGCAGACTTCTAGGCACTTTACCAGATCCTCAGCTCCTCTAGCAGAAAGTGTGGACTTAAGGTGATGCCCCCTCACCTCTGGAAGACTGGCTGACAGGCAGAGACCACCCCCTATTTGCATAGAAAACCTTCAAGTACTCTATGGAGCTATTCATTGTAGCCTGCTGTGCAAAAGGAGCTAACATTTCTAGTATCCCTACCCAAAACTCTGGCACGCCAGGGCACCTCCATACCACGTGGATAAATCCTGCCTGGGATTCCAGACATGTAGGGCACTTGGATGTCAATCCGGGATATATTTGTTTGATTCTACTCATGGTCAGATATGCTTTTTGCAAGAACTAAAACTGTATAAGTTTAAAGCAGGAATTGGGACATGCTCTTTGTGGATTGGTCAACACCTGTCTCCATTCAATTCCCAAGTTCTCAGACCATTCCTCCTGGAGTGGATCCAGATGTATGCTTATATGTTCAATCAATCTCCTGCCACTGCCCATGGTGTGAATGATTGTATTAGTGTGTGGGTTTAAGGTGCTGCATCCTTAATATTCCGTGCTCTGTTGATGGAGTTAAGTAGTCCTCAATATGTCAGAAACTGGCCCCTAGGCTACTCTCCTCCACTAATTTGTTAAATGTGACTATAGCACCTCCTTGATAAAGGTCCCCCAGTGTTATAATCTCAGCTGCCTCCCAAAGTAGCAGTTCCTCATCGGTATAATAGCCTCTGTGTTTGAGAATACCAAAAAGTGGAATTGCTGGCGCATACGATGCAGCAGTGTGGCTCAGCCTCAGGGCCCTCCTAAAACAGGTACAAGTCACTTGCAATAAGCGTGGACAGCCCTTATCAATCTGGGAATGGGGAAGGAACTTTGACGTCATCTCAGAAGATGACCTCCTCAAGTGCATCCTGGAAACTAAACCCTCCAACCATTCTTCTGACCCCATCCCTAGTGTCATCGCCATTGATTTCTACACCCATACTCTCTCTTACTGGACCAGGCTAGTAAATCTCTTCCTCAGTCAAGGCTCCCTCCCTGTTGCCCTCAAATCAGGACAGGTTACCCCTCTTCTAAAAAAAACCTCTGCTGATGCGAACGACCTCAACAACTTCCGCCCTAACACCAACCTCCCTTTTCTTTCGAAAATCACAGAAAAATGTGTTGCGAAACAACTTTCCCTACATATTATGGACAATAATCTCCTCAACGTTTTCCAGTCTGGCTTCATCCAAAATTGCAGCACTGAAACAGCCCTGCTGCAAGTGATTGATGATGCGCTGCATATACTCGACTCTGGGGAATCGTGTCTTCTGATTCTTCTAGACCTCTCTGCAGCCTTTGACACTGTTAATCATAACACCCTCCTCAACACTCTTCATCAGAGAATGGGATTGGATGGCACAGTGCTTAAATGGTTTGCCTCATTCCTCTCGGACAGATCCCAAATGATCAAGATAGCAAACAGTCTTTCGTCTCCATTGGCTGTAGGTCAAGGCGTCCCTCAAGGTTCTATCCTTGCACCCACTTTGTTTAATCTCTACCTGGAACCATTAGGGAACCTCCTTAGTAAATCTGGGATCCATTACCATCTTTATGCGGATGACACTCAAATCTACCTCAAGGTGTCTTCCGCACATGATCTCTCACTACTCAACTTCACTCTCAACTCTATTCACAACTGGATGTTAGCTCACCAACTCATTCTAAATCCCGCCAAAACTGAATTCCTCCTCCTTTCTACCTCTCTCTCCCCTCCTCCTGTTCAATCTTGGATGGATCAGCTGAACTTACTCAACAACAAACCCATCATTGTCGACAGCGCTAAATCCCTAGGTGTCATACTTGACAAAAGACTCAACTTAATCTCCCACATCAACTCTATTGCTAAGAACGCACGTTACCAGTTGCGCCTTCTGTGGGGGATTCGTCGGTTCTTCCCGGAGAAAGACTTAAAAACCTTGGTACAATCGCTGGTTCTCTCTAGACTGGATTATTGCAATTCTCTTCTGACGGGCCTACCCAAATCCCACCTCTCCCCTCTCAAATCCATCCTCCATTCAGCAGCTCGCTTCATTTCACGGTCTAAACGAAGCGACCACGTCACTCCTATCCTGTCTTCTCTTCGATGGCTTCCGATCGAGGCAAGATCTATTTACAAAACTGCCTGCATCACACACAAAGCCTTGCACACTTCCTCCCCTCGTTACCTGGCGAATAAATTGAAATTGTCCGGAGGCTCTCGACCTTCTCGCAATGCGGAAAAGCTTCTGCTTGAGCCCCCCTCCTTCAAAAGGGAAAGATCGATGGCGCAATCCTTCTCAGGCAATGCGGTGAGAATCTGGAACTCGTTTCCCCATTGCTCCGTGCCACCTCCTCTACCCGGATCTTCAAAGCTGACCTCAAATCTCTTCTCTTCCAAAGACACTTTGAGAACTAATACTTTCATTCTCAGGCCCCTCTAGGAAGTTCGCTCATCATTGTAAATTTGTATTTTTCTTGTACATTCCTCACCCTTGCGTGCTGTGTTGGATTTTGTGTTTGTGTACCCTTCCTTTTAAGTCTCCTGTTTATTTTTGTATTGTTCTATTGTGTAACACTTTTCTCTTGTAACGTAACTGGTTCTATTGTACAGCGCTCTGACACCTTCGGGTAATGTCCACGCTTTATAAAAATGCACTAAATAAATAAAAAAGGAAATAACAGTGCAACAGACCCTCTTGTATTCTCTGCAATCCCATTTTCATCTCATTCAGATGCTTATTTGCCATCCAGCGTGTCGGCCACTGAAGCTGTGCAGCCAGATAATGAAGTTCAAAGTGGGGAACTCCTAGGCACCATTTGTCCACTGGTAGTTTGAGCTTCAACATCGCTACTCTCGGTTTATTCGTGCCACAGATTACATTCCACACTAACTTGTCCAGTGTTGTAAAGAACATTTTCGGCAACAATAGAGGAAGTTTTTTGAAACAATATAGAAAGAAGCCTCATTATCATTACCATTTTGGTCAGTGCCGCTAGGCTACGCCGATCACCAAAAATGGCAGCGTTTTCCCACAGGCATTTCAAGATCTTAAGGAACACAGGGGCTTATTTACAAGCCCCTTGCGCCGCCGGTACGTCACTTTTTCCCGTATTAAAAGTGATGCACCGGTGGCGCAAGGGGCTTGTAAATAAGCCCCACATTGTGGCTCCTAGGTTGCCTTACTCTAAGTCTACATTTGTGTGGTAAATTCTTAAACCCAGATAGTGAAAGGTTGTGCAATTGAGGCTAAAAAGTCTTCCTCTTAGATCTACTCTTCTAGGTTTGGTTACCGGGTGATTGGGAAACAAACAGGATTTTGCCCAGTTAACCCCTAGAACCAATGTAGATGGAGATCACTCAGAGATGGGCCTCTCTGGGCCAGTTCTGTAGTACAATCCCGTATGTACAACAACATATCATCTGTGTACAGTGATGGTGAGTGTATTCTATCATTCAGCTGGATCCCCATGCTTGTCCCTCACTGTGTAGTTTAATTGCAAAAGGTTCAACAGCCAAGACAAATAGGAGGGGGGACAGGGGACAGCCATGTCTGGTGGCCCTCCCCACTTTATAGAAACCTGATATTAGTGTGCCTGTTCTAACCCTTCCTGTTGGTCTGGCGTAAAGGAGTGAAGTCTAACTCCTCATATTTCTTTCAATCCTAAACCTTTCTAGGACCGGAAACATATTCTTCTTGCTGAGCATGGCAAACTCTTTTTCCAAATCTAAAGCCAAAAGGTCAGAGTTTGACCAGCCGACGGGGGCCTCCTCATGGTTGTGTAACAGCTCCCTTAAATTTGAGAGGTACTATGGTTGTGGAGAAGAACGTTTTGGTCCACATGGACTACATCCTATAGATCAAATAGCAATTGCATGGCTCAGACTTTGCCCAGCCTATCGGGGTCCAGATCAAGTGGACCTCACTAGGAATTTAGTCATTAAACCTTTTCTCATAATGTGTGAAAGGTAGCAGTTCTCAGAGGCAGCTGTGTATAATGCCAATAATTTCAATGTTAGCTGAGCTTCAAACATCCCATAGAATTAAATTGGGAGGCCATCCAAGTCCAGGGTCTCCCCTTTAGCCAACACCCCCATAGCTCCCTACATTTCTTGTATGATGATAGGAGCTTCCAGCTCCTCTACCATTTTGAAAGGAAGTTTGGAAATGTCAAGTGTGTCTAAGAATGCTACTAGTTTTTCTTTAGGTGGGTCAGTTGCCTTTTGGTGTAGCCTACAGTAATAATTGAACAAGGTTTATTTCTTTTTTTCTGTGTATGTACTATTTAATTCAGGCACACCTCTAGGTCCACATTTTATGAACATTTTCTGGACAAAGAATGTGGGTCACTGTCTCAAACTGTAGAACTGGTTTGTAGTGATTCGTTGTTCAAGTATCCTCCACAGGCTGTTCTCCTGACACGTTCTGTGTGTAGAGTGATCCTTTTCTCAGCATTAGCTCTGGTGCTGGCTTCAGCCTGGAGCATCCACGGCATAGGCACAGTGAGGTGTGAAGGTTCTTATCTGGCTGTCATCTGCCTAACTGAAGCAGTAATCTGGGGTGGACAAAGGGGCCGGTCTGAACTACAAACTTTCTCATTTTGAATAAGTGAACTTCAGTTTTACCCCTACCATCAAACAAATGGCCGTGCTCATAAGGACCTAAGCAGCCCCTTAGTAACAAACGGCCTCATTGAATTTCGAAAGGTAAGCTAGTCTCCATCCTCCTCACTTTAGTGGCAGGATCCCATTCCCTCAGATACAGGAATGCTGGCCATATACTTCCTATGCTCACCCGCCTATGTGTGCGATGTGAAGCCAAGGTTATCCAAAATGGATAACACCCAGTTCTTAAGCTCATTCACACCCTTAGCTACAGCACTGTATGTGTACTGCATGTGCTTGACACACACACACACTAGATGCCAGTGCAAGGTTCTGGGTTTACACATAACAGCAGAACTTTAAACAAGTGGGGCCAGTAAGGCTCAATCCATATGACACAGATAATAAAAGTCTTGTTACATTATTAATGTTCCAAAGCATGGCATGCTGCCACAACTGCATTATGTGCTGTACACAGGAGGAGAACAGTAGTCCCCAGCACAGAATGAGGACATGCTTAGTGCATCCCTCCAAGTTGATGGACATCACACAGTCAGGGATAGGCCTAGGCCTCTCTTCACGTGTTGAATTAGCTTGACATCATGGCCAAAATAAAACTCAAGATGGCAGATAAACACACAGTTGAACACTCAGGGTAGGGGAACACGCCCATATATCATGCAGTGGACATTCCCTTCCCAACACTCATAATGCATCTTTAGGGCAGCATTAGTCACATCTTGAGTCATCTTGCTGAACTGGCTTCCAGTCACAGTGAGTAAAGGATAACGATATCCCTTTTCCTGAGTGTGGTTGACATTTTGCTGACACAGGAAAGCACAAATACCATAGCATCTGGAAAATGTCCTGGAAAGCACAATGACCATAACATCTGTGGATTTTCCCAGAAGGCCCCAAGAGAGCTTCAACAATCCATTTATTCAATACGTCAACATCACATGATAATTGTGCCTCCTCGCATGACAGTCAAGGGTGAAGAAAATGCTGTGGCATCGGGACCTAGGAGTTTGAGGGCTCTCTGCTCTCCAATTATGGCTGTTTATGGCTGTTTTTGCCACCCACCAGCTGTATCCGAACCAGAGCACTTCCACTCACGATTTTACAATGTAAACTTCTGAGGGAAAATATATTTGTCTTTAACCTCTATATCAGAGCAATATCTAGTGGAGCAAACCTGTCATGCCTTTTAACCAATGTTGTAGAGGATTTCATGTGACTTTCTGTCATTTTTACTGTCAGGTTCCCGACTCTTACATACCCTCCTCTAGGGTTGTGATTACCATTGGCTAAGAGGAAACAGGATCCCTCATACCTCACTCCTTCATGTAGGCATCTACACTGTCCACCTGCTCTGTCTTCTCTCTAGAATGTTGCCAATGTCACCATCATCACTTTGGTTCCCAACTGAGATCCGGGAAGTGATACCAGAATATCTTTGACATAAACATTGTGTCCTAAAGATCAACTACATAAATATTGTCCAATTAGAATTACTAATAGAAAATCTACACTCAGTGCGACGATATTTTCGTAAACGATATTTCGCACAAATTATTTCTGTAAGACGATATTTCTGCATATGATATTCTGACATAAAGCCATCCTCGAGCTCACATACACTCTATAGATTTAAGTATCTGTCTCTCATCCGCCTACAGTGTTATAAGTAAAGGGTTTCTTTATATGAGGGCCTTTGAACAAACTCTGTTCACAGTACTGATGTAGTTTTTACTTGGAAATAATTATTTTCCTGTTCTTTCTAAATTAAAGGTCTGTGTTAGGCTATTATTCAGCTTTGACATTAAAGATAAAATGCAGGTAATATACACTGCCAGCCTTGGCATATAATCAGTTTCTCCCGTGTCCATCACTGATGTACAAAGGCAGGATGTGCAAAGTGAACAGAATTCAATGAGGTATGGGGTAGATGGTGTGAGAGAGTGACACTCGGAAGACTAAGGACTGTCATCTCCCATGGGACTTAATGGATTTCAACCTTTAGTGTGACATTTCTGCTGGATACTTTTTCACACGGATTCTTCACTTTACAAATACCCACAGGCACCAGTCTAGATCCGGAAACTTTTCTCTCCAGTCGTGGCTCTGTCCGCACAGGAAGTGTTGACCTGTGTCTATGCACGGAGCTGTCTGCCACACTGATGTCAGTTTTTGTTTTTCTATGCCTCACCAATGCAGGCATTTCTTCTTCAGTTTTCACTGAATTTCTTGAACCTCTAACACTTATGAAGCAGATTAGATCAAATGTCACCTTTTAAGGTTTCGGGATTTAAACCCTGTCAGCCACTATATTTGCTTGTGGTGCCTGGGGTTTCATCATGATACATTGGTGTTCGACTCCTGTGTCTTCATGCACAGAAGGCTATCAAGGAGGCTAAATTATTAGCAGGTTTGACTCTTGAAGAGAATCTATTGGAACTCAGTGGTCGACCTCCTTTTCTGGACAAACTAGATATGCTTTCACAGCAGGATCGTTTGGACTCTTCATCTGCAGGTGTGGAGATTGGGTGATCCCGGTTAGAGATTTTCAGCCTCCCACAGAGGTAGTGGATATTATTTTGGCCTCCAAATCTGTTTACGCTGGGCGCTGGAACAAGTTTGTCTCGTGGTGCCAAGTAGCTGGTTTAAACCGTTTCAAAGTCCATCTGTCACATGTTCTTCACTTTGCATTTTCCCTCATTCAACAGGGTTGGACTATTTTTACAGTGAAAGAGCACCTGGTTAAGCTGTCCACCTTCTTGTGTCACCCTAATAAGTCACCCTTGTTCTAATCACCCCCTGTGGCTAGTTTTTGAAAGGTTTGCTGTAAATGTTTCCTCCTATGCCATTTGTTGCTCCACAGGGGAACTTACATTTTGTTCTGATTTTTCTCATGGAATCCCAGTTTGAGTCTATGCTCTGTCCTTCCGTTCACCCTCTAACTTTAATTTCCACTTCTTATACTTCTAACGAGAAGCAGCAGTTGTACAGGCTGGATCCTAACCAAGGTCTCTCCTATCGCCTCGTTCGGACTAGATCCGGCCAGATGGATGACCAGCAGGTTTTTTTGGTTTTGCTGAGGCAGGAAAAGTTAAACAATAGCCAAACATATTCTTTCACATTGAGTCACTCTTTGCATTAAGAACTGTTATGCCTTGGCCAAGTAAGACCCTCTGGTTGGTATTTGTCCACACTCTACTAGGGTTATGGTGGCTACTACTGCCAGGGCTAAAACGTCCTGCTGGCAGATATTTTTGAGCCATCAACTTGTCCTTAGTTTCATACCTTTTCCATGCATTATTGTCTGGTAGCTCCGCTGTGGAGTAACGGACGCTTGACTAAGGATGTGCTGCATGAATACCTTGACTTTGCAAGTCATACTTCAAGCAAGGAATATACGGGAAGAAACGTCAATTAGATTAAAAAGTCATTTGCTTTCAGTAATGATATTTCTGATTGATACTATATCTTTCTGCAGATGTCCTACCGCCCTCCACCTGCCTTTAGAGATAGTTCCATTCATAATAAAGTACCAGTGACTCCAGCTTGTTACTTGTGCGGTTGTACACACTATTTTCATAAAGCTTCTTCAGTTCCTCTCCATGTGGGTATGGAAAAAAATAAGAAACTGATGCCAGTGCACTAGGTAGTGCTGTATATTGGTGGGTGTCATCGCTTTCGGGGCGGGCGGAACTACAACTGCAGTCACTTGGCTGTGCTGCAGAGCTATTGCTGGAGAGAAACGTTTCCAGGCCCAGTCTGGTGCCTGGGGGTATTGTAAGGTGAGGGATCTGGTGGAAATATTGTTACAAAAGGTAAATAACTTTTTCTTTTCTGATAATCTGGTACACAAATGTTTTGTAGATTTGAAATATCCGGGCTTTCGCTAACTGTTGTTCGCCAATAGATTGCCTGAAGCATATTTTGTATTTTGCTTCTTCCGAGGATGTTTCTATTTCCCTTCTAGATGCTTTGTTAAAATGCTCTATCAAAGCAGCCACCACATGTCAAATGTATGTGAAACTAAAACATCTCTTGAGATGGGAAAACTTGAAACAAGGAGCAGCCTTACCCGTATGGACTGGGAAGAGGAATGCAGGGTGAAGTTATAAGTCTGACCTCTTTCTCACTACCATTTGAAAAACAATGGCATAAGCAGAGCAATGGTGGTAGGAACCTATTGAGAGTGTGCACCTGTATAGACTTCATTATGTCGAAGAAAACTCCCTCACTTGATTTTGTGGAGTTTGAAAGTGTTTATTGTGCTAAGTAATTGACACCGATTACCAACAGGGGATCCCTCAGCAATGGAGGAGTGCTCCCCAACACAAGGCAGATCCCTTATGCATACCTTCCGGCACACTCAGTTTTAGTATTGATCGCATGATGAAATCACAGCAAAAGAACAAGCAGGTACATAGCTGACCTCAATAATTATGTACACAGTTTTGTCTGATCAATATGGATGCAGGATGTCTAAGGCTCAGAACAAATACAAGATGATGGACGGAGTGCTAAAAATTGTCAAACACTTACCTCTAGTCAAGATATCTGGGTTAAATCCATCGTTCTCTTGCTCACCATGCCATCCGAGTTTGGACCCAGTCCTATGCAAATCAGCCTTGACCCAGCTCCCCATCGTAACAGTCCAGCCCTAACTGCCAGGCCAGGTCCTCCCTGGACCGCAACAAGCATCCTGGGACCAGTTTCAGAGTATCACTCATCATTGGCTGAGCTAGTCTGAATTCAGTGGCACAGCAAGCAAGGGACCCAAGTCTTGGCATACCCTTGGCCACTTAGGGTCACAGATGGTCATATCTACCAAGCTAGATTAACACGAGCAAGGAAACAAGGCTGCAAAAGGTAAGAGTTGCACTGAAACAGGGCAATGCATTTAGTGGATTCCATACAGATATGTATTTTTCACATGTACTATGGATAACATGATAGGAGTTCTGATGATATGTGATTGGCTGCTGCACTTGAATCATGTGCTGATTGCATGGGCAGGGCAGATTGCGAGCTGGTTGGTCAGGATGTGTGTGTGTGTTTTGGACTCTGTAAATTCAGTGAGTTAACTAGAAGTTGGCATTTGGCATCTAGGGATGATGGAAACTGCAGAGCAACAACTGCTAAAAGAATGGCAATTTTGACTGCAGAGACGAAGGCGTTTGTAATCACGGGCCCCTCCACCAAGGATAGAGAAGAGGCAGGGGCCATGTTCTCAAATGACCTGATGCCCACAATTTTTTGTCTGAATCAGGCTACCAACATCGTGGCCCAATCACACCTTATAGTGTTTTAGAAAACTGACTGACAGGGAAATTGACCATGTGTTTACAGAGAAGTTGGTGAATTCTTGATAACAAAAGAAGCAAAACCAGTTTTGTTCGGGAATGGTATCCTAGGTGTGTGTGTTGAACATTTGACTGTAAAGAAAGTGCTACCCTTTCCCCATTATTGCTGGTAAGCCTTATATATTTTAACAGGTTTACCAACAAAAATAAGTTAGTCTCACACTCCCCAAGAGCAGAAGTGTGAAATTTGTTAGGCAAACAGTATTTATGTGATACACTTTCCAGAAATATATAAATTGGGGAAATGTGGTGATGGATAACATACAGTTAATCATTTTCAGTGCGGGTGTGTGACGAGTATATATATATTAAGTCAAAATGGAGTCCCGGGAATATTAAGAAATTCCGTAGGGTGATGATGATTTCACTTCTATGTATAACTATTGGAAGTTGGTCAAGCTCTAGAAGGAAGATTGAGTCAGAACCAAGATTGAATCTTGATACAGAAAAATATTTTATTTGTGCACAGTAAGCAATGGAATGTCTATCACCTAAGATGGTTTAAGAGTGGGACATTATTTGCTTGAAGAACTAATATTAACATTTATCACTTCCTTTGTAATGTTGTTTAATATGAGGTTGTCCTTTTGAACCTAAAAGTTTAAAGCAATGCAGTGAATGAACAGGAAATTTAATGTATTGGTTGTTTTATGTTAAAATGAATGTCATTACATTTCCCTGTAATTTTCACTTACTGAATAAAAGTGTGGTACTTTAAATTTTAAATGCCAGCTTATATGTATTTCATACAACCACCTGTAAAACTAAAGGAAGACGTAAAAATGAAGTAGACCTTGAGGAGCAGGTGTGGCAACTGCAGCATTTAACAGAGCCTGTGAGTATTTATCTTTGTTGCTAAGAGTGTAATACCTGATTTATAAAGCTCTTTTGCTTTCCGGTCTAAGCCACATTTAATTCAAGAACGTATGTCATAATTACTCATGGAAACCATTGGAGATGACCATCCTTTGTGTGGCACCACTCCAGATTATTACCTTGACTATTTTTGCTGGCTATAGAACTCTGTGCACTTTACCTATGTAAACCAGTGGTAAAGTGTCTGTGCTTCCCCTTTCAACATGATGAAATTGGCATACACATAACTGGCACATTTCATTTACTTTTAAGTCCAGGCTGCTACTGGGCATCAATATGGAACCCACAGATTTCTCCTGAGAACACGCCTGTGAAGAACTGCCCTGTTGTCTGAAGACACCAAAAGAAGAATGGACCTGCTAGCCTTGAACCCAGGACCTCAGAAGCTCCAAGGTTCAGTTCGCTGACCTCCTGTATGTGATACAGGGGCACAACAAGCTCCCTGCAACTTCCCAGCTGACCAGTTCCAACTGGACATGCCCTGGACCCTGCTACTGGCCCGTGTTGGAGTGAGTCCTAACCCCCACGTGGTGCCTCAAGACCTAAGCCCTTGGCTGGTGTTGAAGTGTACTTCTCCTGTCCCCAAACTGCAAGAAGTAGAGAATAGAAACTTTTTACCATCTTTCTGCCTGGAAAAACGATGGAGAGTGGGGTCGCCTTCGAACTGCAGCCGACAAACGTCACGGGCACCACAAGAACTGCTGCATGTTCAATAGCCTTTTGGCCCCACCTGACTTTGCACGAGGAACAGCCAAGAGACAACTGCATGTGAATGCCAGGCTCCATCACCACAGACATAAACTAACTGAACCTATGAAAAGAGAGGAAGAGAAGGATATGCCAAGGAAAAATTAGAGCGAACTGGAGAAAAAACAGCAGAATGAGAGAGCAAGAAGAGAGAGAGTGTGTGTGAGAGAGAGAGAGAGAGTTTTTGTGTGAGAAAACGGAAATGATGTCTCTAAAACAGGAAGTGTAGAGGAACGAGGAACAGAAGCAGAATGTTCAGAAATATCAGGAACCGCCAAGAATAGAGCTGATCAGGCTGAGAAAGAAAGCGGTAAACATAAAACATGGCAGAAATTGCGATTGTATTATATTTTCTGGCACATTGATTCTATTAACATACTATGTAATTTAGAATGTAACTTTAATGACCATTTACAGCCCTGAAGGAGACTTCTTGGTATATGCACTTGGGCAACAATACTGCACACAGGTGCCTTGGCGAAGGAACATCTGTAAGACACAGACCGCAGTACAAACAGCATGACAGCCAACCGGTCCTCCGCCAGCCTGGGATTGTTCGCTAACAATGCTTGGCATGCTGGGATTTGTGGGTCCAAACTTTACAAAATGAACATAAAGTTACACGTTTTTGTATCTTGCTCTTGTACATAAAGGGATCTCCTTGGAAGAGTACCTAGCCATGCTCATCGCAACATATACCCCAGCTAGAGTTTCCACACTAGAATCTGGTACTGGTTCCATTTTGGTTTTAAGAGGTTCATTAGTGAAGGTTATCCTTGTGCAAGAAGTGGCTCGGTAAGACATGCCACTGACCATGTTTAGTACTGTCTGCCGAAATGTGAAGCAACAGCTCTGCGTGTTTTCGGAACCATGGCTACTTGATTTCACTGCACGTTTTTCAGTTGTGTTTAATTCACATATAGAGGGTGTAAGTTGGGCATTATGTGTATTGTACATTATGTATACACATTGTGAGCTCTTTGGAATATATTTCACACAGAACCCCAGGTTCACGACACATCTCTTGAAGAGGATGGACCTAGATTTGTATCCAGGGATAGCTCTGTTCAACGGATATACACTTTCCTTCACTTGTGTCATTCCTGGGCACATTGTTGGTACAAACTCATCTGAAATAATGTGCCTAGAAGCCTCCATATGAGTATTAAGACCAGTTCTAGATCTCAGATCTGGAGATTTTTATCTGGAGTAAGGTATCCAGTCACTAGTCCTGGAGACTTAAACCCAATTATTATCCCAAGTTCAAGATAACGGGACCCGTCTGGGGTGATGTTTCCTGCCCTGAAACCCTCCCGTGGAGTATCATCTCCTGCTATAGAAACCATTCTGAAATATCGCATCCTGCCCTGGAAAACTCACCCGCGGTATTGTATCCTGGCTCGTCTATACTATTTGGCCCTGTTCACGGACTTGCGTCATGTGACCAGTATGGGAAGCCTCATCTGAAGGACTGTGTCCAGGTCTGGAGGTCCCATCATTAGGATTGCGGCTAGGCTTGGAGGCCTCACCAGGGGATTGCACCGCCTCATGCAGGTCTCTGCTGGAGTATTGTATCCTGTCCTGGGAACATTGGCTTGAGTATTATGGCCCACACTCTGAGGTACTGTGCTCAGTTCTGGAGCCTAGTCACCATTAGAATGGTTGGTAGTTGTGGAGAACTCTTCAGAGTATTGTCTAGGTATTACAATCCCATCTGGTGTATTGTGCTGGAGCCGTCTTGGCCTAGAGTCCATGGGTGGATAATGGCGGGGCAGTATAAAGAGGGCAATTGGTAAATGTATTATTTCAGCAAGAGTAGGGTATTCCTTGAAAAAACCTCTTCACAGAAGTAGTGGTAGCAGCCCATGTAAAGCTGGAGGCCTTGTACTGCCTGAATATGAAGCAGATGTGACGCGGGCCTAGAAAGTCTCCCACGCCTCAAAATCAGAAGATTTTATGTTTGTTCAGTTAGCTTGAGGCACTGTACTGTCAAGGTTTCTATTATCCTTATTATAGAAGCTAAAATGTTAGGCATCCTGTTGGTGCCTAGGGGACAGGAGTGAAAAATGTTATAAAAAGGAAACAACAAGGTAAGACTGTAAGGCATGATGAGTTGAGTGTTCAGTGCAAGAAATGGCAGGGCGGGGAAACTGCGATGCTATTAACAAATGACTGTGCCAAAAAACTGATAAGTGAAATGGCAAAGAGAGTATGCTACTGACATAAATCTAATATTAATATGGTATTAACTATTTGCACAGCACATAGCACAAAATGAACTGCATGTAGAAGCTTAAGTAAGAGGTGTTACTGGCAGTGGCGTAGCGTGGGCGGGGCCGCCCGGGCAATTGCCCCCGGGTGCAAAATTTTTAGGGGTACAAAACATTTTCTTAAAATCTAATTGATATGATTGGGGGTAATGGTCTCAATACTGGACTGGTGGAAGGGACTCAGGAAGTGCTAACGGTCCGCCCCGGGCGCTGGCGACCCTACGCTGCTGTTTACTGTCCCACAATTCAATTATACACCTTTGACAGCCCTTATATGATGAAAGGCTGAGTCAGTAGACTCTGAAAACAAACCTGTGGAGAGCAGCATATGTGGCAATCACAGTAGCAGGTGCTCAACAACTGAGCAGTCTTGTTTGATGTGCAAATATTTTAGTTTGTCAAGCTTACACAATATAACAAACAATAGAACAAAGCAAAAGGCACACGCATCCACCCACATAAAACACCACACAGATCCATAGAGCTTTGAGTCCACTCAAAATGAATCCCAGAACAGTACCTAAAGGGCAACCAGATTCTAAAGGCATTTGAGGAATCAGGACTATAGAAATGATGGAAATGTTCAATACAAATGCATTTAACACAATACAACTTAAGACATAATATAGAAGGACATAACAATAGCTGGTATGGAACAGTTACTTACCTCTACCAACAGTTCTCCTTAAAATCATTCCCTGTTGCCAGGCTGAACCTCGGAAAGCCCCATTTTTAAAAACAAGTCTTTTCTACTTCCCCCTTTTCAAAGAAGCACAAAAAAATAGAACCAACAGTAAAAGCACTCAAGGCAAGGCACAAAATAAACAGTATATGTCCCTTTAAAACTTCTCTCTCCATTGAGCAGGGCTTACTTCAGGTCAGGAAGATCAGCCCTCGAGCAGCCATTTTACCACAGTTTTCTTAACAGGAGATGTATCCACTCCAAGAGTCTCAATTCTGGAGGCTTTAAGAGTTACTTCTAAATCTGGGGAGAATAACTGCGAAAAACTATTATTACATGTAGGTAAAGTTCCTTTTTTACAAGGAAGAAAATCAGGTGCGCATGCCTCAGGAAGCACTCTGCTTTTCAATTGTATTTAATTAAACCTATCTTGCCAAAGTGTTCAAAGTACACCAACAGAGTTTGTGAGGACAAGACCCACAAAAAGGCTGCCATCTGCTACCCATGCAAAACCCATTTAAGAAAATTGATTATTATCTGGGGTGGGTGACTAACAGGCTTAACTTAGGGCAATGTGTAATTTATTTATATAGTACCAAAACAGTAATAAAGTCAACATGCAAAGCAATAAAAATCACAAATCAAATAGGGTAAAATTCAGCAAACATATTGACATCAAAATTGCAGAAATACAATATGGTGAGCTGGAGGAATACGGGGAATTTGTAAAGTCTTAACTAAAAATAGCGCCACAAAGTACAAAGCACCAATGATAGTCACTGGTCAATGTAGACCGGAACCTAGGCGCAAGTTGAGACTGACTGCGATGAAGCGAGGGTCTGATGCAACAACCAGTTAATCCTGAGCAAAGATTTTGCCTTCTGACTTACTGGCTGAATTGGAGTTTGGACGGTGGAGGTGAGTCTGTCAGTATGGCGGAGTGCTTTACTCCTGCCATACGACAGATCCTTCACCTGCCAAATTTAGGATTTTCCACCAGCCCTGTGGACAACTCTAAACATTGTCAGGAACTGCTGTCATGGTGTTTCCTGTTAATGTTGTAAAAGTTAGATAGATTGCTCAGTCAAACATGACGTCCACTTGTCAAATTTTTATGTTTTACTTATAACAAAAACAAACTTCCAAAGAGGGAGCCAAACTCTAAATCAGCCCCTTAGTATGTTAAGTCCCAATCCACAGTAGGAGTACACTTTTAAAGCCCCACAGGACTTCGGGAGAGGTTTTTAGAGGCTCACAGGGTGGAAGGCAGAGGCCAGAAGCAGGGTCTAGTCCAGCTCCAGTTGCTACTGGTCAGATGGGTACTTCCAGAAAAAGACCTCTTGCAGCTTGTTGTATCACTGTAACCACATGGGCAGTCAGCCAATTGTACCTTGGAGTCCACGTTTATGTCCTGGGTGCAAGAAGGAGCAGGTCCAGTGCTTCATGGCTCCTCTCTTGTCACAGACAGCCGGCCCAGTTCTCTTCTGTTCTTCGTCAGATCCAGCAGTGTTCTAAAGTGGGTGCATGAGGATGCCACATTTATGCCTGGTATGAACTGGGTGAGAATGACTCCTTGGCAAGCCCTAACAAAGGGGTAAAAGTACCCAGGACCAACCTTACCCCCTTTAGGCATTATTCGATAGCTGGAACCTTCAGCCACACTAAACTGGAGCTCTGAGGGCTGGGAGTGTATGTGGGGAATGTACTATTATCGTCCTAGGGCCCTCCTACATCAAATACTAAAATCAAGGTAAAGGCAGCTGCTGTAGTCAGAACAAACCCAGAGAAACGAGTCTGGTAGGACAAAAGTAGGTTTTTTCAGTATCCAGACAGTAGATACACAAGAATTTTCTTAGCATCCTATTCCCTTCCTTTAAAGTGAGCCCCAAGTGTTACAAGTGAACCCAGCAGGATTTGACAGTCAAGCAGGATTTGACACTGGAATGTCAAAAGGATGCTCAGAGCCCCCACCTTCTGCGGAGCTCAAAGAGGTCATCCATGCCTATTAAGGTTGACCTGTCAATCACAATGACCTATAGTGTATTCAATTCAATCCAATTCAACTTTATTCAGTTTCAGAAATTTAAAACCATAAAAGTTAACACTACATAAAAGTTACCATAAAATCGACACAATTCATCACAGTTAAAATACATTCCACAGCAAACCAAAAAAAGTCTGAGATAAAATGCAGTATACCGGTACCAACAATCAGGATTCATGCGTTAATAACCCGCCAACAAAATTGATAGCTGTATGTGTTTTAAAAGTGGACTTAAACCGGGACCCTTATTAATGTTTAATCAAGACAAGCCCTAGACTTCACCGCAGATTTCAAGTAGCCAAGAACAAAAAAAATACAATCGTCGTTCAACAGTTGTAAATACAGGAGAGCTGGGCGAGCCTGTTTAAAATTCATCCTCTTTAAAATCGGCACAATAAAAAACTTCCGGGGAACCTCATAAAATTTACAAAATAATACAAAGTGTAGCAGATCTTGTGGAGACTCTCCGTCGCAGCCACAGGGTGCTAACAACTGCCCTCTACTGCTCCCCCTTGGTATGGCAAGCAGGAGGTGAAAGAGATCCAGGCGAAACCTGGTCAATAAAAAACGTTCATAAATAGTTAATAACCCCAGGAGGTAAGGCTCAGCTAATGATGTTGTCTTTAGCAATAGAAATTTACGGACACTTGGTTTGCGTAGTTCCAGCTCTTCCCTCTCCAGTTTCCTTAAGCTGCCAAAGGACTCCCTTGTTATCTCCACATCCTGTTTGGTGATTGATTCGGGATTGGTATACAGTTCAACTCGTCCTAACCTTTCAAAGCTACGCTTGATGTATCTGAGCCATGGTATACTAAGCGCGTGATCAAGGGTCATACACTCTTTTAGAATCGACTGGCTCAATGATAATCCCTCGCTCAACCAGATTTTTAACCAGAAAGTTAGGGGACGGAGTGCCAAGATATCACTTAAATAAGGCACCCCTAGTTCCTCGTGTACCACCAAGTTAGATAGGCCACGGGGAACGCCCAATAATCGCTTCAGAAAGTTGTTCTCAGTTACCTGGAGATCATCTGTGGTGACATGCCCCCATATTTCACTTCCATAGGAGGCTATCGCTACACTCTTAGCTTGGTAAATCTTCAACAGTGCTGCTATGGGTCTGTTTCCCATCTTAGATGCAAAGTTAAAAATGGCCGCATTCACCAGGTCCCCTTCTTTCTTTGTTTGAGTGGGCCCCATTTCATATGGGCGTCCAATACGACCCCCAAATTTGGAAAAAACGTCTGTGCGGGGTTCCTTGGCCAAACCTACCCTGAATTGGAACCATTTTTTTTGGGCGTCTCCCCACTTGCATGACATAGGACTTTGAGTCATTTATGGATATGTCCCGATCCGCCATAAAGGCGGAAAAGGCATCAAGTAGGGTTCGTAGCCCCCTAACGGTCCTAGATATAAGGACTGCATCGTACGCATAGAGTACTACGGAGAGACCACGTCGGCCTACGTGCGGATAGTCGACCCCTATTGCTAGAAAGGGCTTTATCTAAATCATTAATGTAAAGATTGAATAAAAAAGGGGCCAAAATGCACCCTTGGCGTACACCCCTTTTAATATCAAAATTCCGTGAAACACGTAGGTCCCGCGAGAATCTAACGTTGGCCTTGGTTGCATGGTGGAGGTCTTCTAGGAAGAGGATGATGTTGTTGTCTACCCCTAAGTCTTTCATGGACTGCCACAGTTTGGTCCTATTCACGCGATCAAACGCGGAGGATAGGTCCAAGAAAGCGAGATAAATGGTGCCGGAGCGTGCAACCGTGTATTTACTGAGAATCATTGTAAGGTTGAGGCACTGGACCACCGTGGATCGGCCTGGGCGAAACCCATACTGTGCGTTAGATAATATATCATGTTCCTCAGCCCAGCTAGTCAGCCTATCTAAAAGCACACGGCCCACCACCTTGACAACTGAATCCAATAACGATATCGGTCTGTAGCAGTGTGTACTATCCCGGTCACCCTTTTTAAAAACTGGCAGGATGGTCGATGTAGCCCAAGACTCAGGGCATCCGGTCCTTGCTGCCGCATTAAATACGGCAGCAAGTACCGGGGCCCAGAATGAGGGGTCAGATTTGAAGAGGTCCGGGGGGATGCCATTAGGTCCCGGGGCCTTATTGCTTGTAAGCCCAGCAATTCCCCCCTCGACTTCCCCCACCTCGAAGGTCAATGCGGGGGTAGCTACCTCGCGACCTGGCTGACAGATCAGATCGGGTGGGCTCCCAAACATAGTTTTAAAATGGAGCACCCATTCATCCTCGGTGATGTGCGCACCTATTGCATTGCTTTCTGCGTGCTCTAAAAAGGGGCTGTTAATGATGTTCCAAAATCTAGAGCTATTTCTGAGTGTGCTTGCCTCGGTCATCTCCCTCCATGCTTCCTCCTTTAGAGCAGACTTGCGCTTAGCCAATTTCAGCTTGTAGTCTTTACGACATGCTCTAACCAGGGCCTGATTTCTAGGGCTCCTGTTAAGACATCCCACAACTTTCTTGCTGCCAACGAGCAGGAAGAGTCAAACCATCTGGGGGTCTGAGAGTTAATTCTGCAGGCCGGGATGCTTAAAAGCTCACTTACTCTAACAGAAATAATGTTAAAAGCGCTAATGACCTCCCCCGGAGGTGTGTGCAGCGAAGTACAGATACTTAGTCGCTGGCGCATGATACTGTAACCGTTTTATAGAAGGCATCCGGGGAGGTCTGTGTCCACTTTAGCCTTCTTCTACCATCTGTTGGTATCCTTAACCCCTTTTGCTCAACTCCCCTTTTACGTGTCAGTAATGGTCCACGAAATTCGACACACAAGGGATTGTGGTCACTAAAGACACTATCTTGTATAGTAAAACCACGAAAAGAGCATTGTAAGTGCGATGAAATTAATATGTAATCGATGATTGTGCCACCACCTCTCCCTTTGAAAGAAGGGGTGGCTGCCTTACTATGAGGATCAATTACTGCCATAAGGGACATTAGATCAATTTCATGTAGGAGGGTGTTCATAACAGCCCCCTGGGCAGAGTGTTCAAAATGGATTCCCCTCACACGAGGGCAACCTAGGTCGGCCAATCTTGACACCCTGAAGTCTCCACATAAATGTATGTTAAAGTCCCCTGCGATCATGAGGTTTTGGGGTTCATCTGTTTAGTGTTGCCTTAGAAAAGAACCCAACAGGGTGATGTTACACCCTCCATTAAGACCTATAGTGTAGTTCCTGAGAGGAATTTCACACCTCATCAGGGCTTGAGCACTCAGAGGGCTAGAGCTGGAGGTTGATTGTAATTGTATTTATATAGCACTTACTACTCCTGATCCTGATGAGGCATTGAAGCACTTTTAGTTGAGTAGCATGCAAGTCCGGAACCCAAAGTGGATTAGTGGTGGATTAGTATAGGGAAATATAAGTTGTTAATTGTAGCAGTGGACATATGAATTTGTTAGTTGGATTGAATAGGATAAAGGAGGGATAGAGGAGGGAAGCGTCTAGAAAGTGTTATTTGGGAGATCATAGTAGTAAAATGAGGTTTGGGATGAGTCAAAGGAGGGATAGATGAGAGAAGATCCTAGAAATGGTTATTTGGGAGATCCTAGTAGTAAAATGAGGTTTAGGATGAGTCAGAGAGTGGAGGTAGCGGATATATTGAAAGAGGTATAGGATGAGACATAGAGTAGTGAATTGGAGAGAGTAGATGTTTTTTTTTCTACAGTAGGAGTAAAGTAATACATATATAGATACATGACTACATAAAAAGGAATATATATATATGGAAAATAATATAAAATTGTATTATATAAAGTACCATATGTACATGCATGGATATGTATTTAGAAACTCAGACTTCCAAGTGTTTGCTGTACATAGGGTAAGTTATTTATTTATTTATTATTTTGTTTGGTAATTTGATGTTTTAATAAAAAAATGTTATTTGTTTATTTATTAATATTTCTTTTTATCTTATATTTTCCCCAATATTTAAGTAGTAAAGCACTTTTAGATACAATTTTGATCATATTTACACATTGTGATAGATGAAATAAAATAAAACAGAGACCCATAAGCATCGTTTTTTGTTTTTTTATAAGTCCTCATTTATCAAATTATGCTCTGAATTCAGGAAAGCCAAACCTGGCCAGACCAAAAAGAGGCAATGAGGCACCCGGTCCCTCCACGAGGGAGGGAGGATAGAAATATCCCGGGTCCAGAACAAAAACCTCCTGGCTGGTCGGTAACGCTGACTCCTCTGAAACAGGTGCTGAAAAAGGTGACCCCAGCACTAAAGCAACCTGTGTAGCATACAATTAATCATTGAACCATAAGGTTTCAAAATAACTTAAACATACATCGTGCAAAAACTAAAGAAGGGAAGTAAACGAAGTTAAGGAGAAAGGAAAACGAGATGGAACAAAAGAGAGAGAAGGATGCAGAGGAGGAAGGAGAAAAATTCTGTGCTCAATGTGATAGGCTAGAGACATAAGGCTTAAACCAGTCGTCCCAGAGTTCCCAAAATGTTGTTCTCTTGACGAGTTTATTAGCCTGGTCAGGATACAAAGTTTTTTGTATAGAGCGAATCCATTCGGCCTCAGTGGGGGGACAAGGAAGAATCCACTTGACACACAGCTCCCTGCATGCAAGGAGGATCAGAACAAAATTGAGGGCTTTATGTGTTTTAAGAAGACCCCGATTATACACCCCTCCCGGGACCACTCCAAAAATCACAAGAGCTAAGCTCACCTTAATCTCCTGGCCCATGATACCTTAGATGATCTTACCCACTTGCTGCCAGAAAAGCTGAATTGAGGGACACTGCCAAAACATGTGAGCCTCATTTGCATTATTTTCTCCACATTTTGGACACTTCTTCACTACTCAAGTCCCCAGCTTCGATAGTTTCTGTGGCGTCCAGTAGGCCTTGTGGACAGTAAAAAGATGGTTTTTCCTTAATGGAGCAGGTTTCACATATGACCACAAATGAGACATAGATACTTGCCGTAAGGATTCGAGGTCTTGGTCTAGCAGTTCCCTCCTCCAGATCTCTGTAAATGGGTTTTGCATCTCTTCTCCATTTTGGATTAGCATCCAATACCACTCTGCAACTTCTTTCCGTAAAGTGGGGCGTGAACAGATCCTGGATGCCAAATCCATGTTCCCTTTGCCCTCCTTCCCCAATGTTTTAACCCAGCTTAAAAGTTGATAATATTTGAATTTAGAGACCGAGGGGCATATTAGCAAAAAGAGGCTATAATCATCGCTAACCCTGCTTAGCGTGATTTATTTTATCGCCGGCTATCGCTGGAATATATCGCCACGCTAACGCTGTATTAGCGACATTTAGCGCTATGGCGATAAATATTCCAGCGATAGCGGGAGGGAAGGGCCAACATCGCGACAAAACCAGCGATGTTGCATGGGGAGGTGGAAAACCTTGCTGATACGACCCTGTGGTCGTATCAGCATAATCCACCCCCATGTAATGTATGGCTAAGTCAGGAAAATAGCAGGTGATAAAAAAATGGCGATGGCCCCGGTTAGCGCGACTTTTCACGTCGCTAACCGGGGTCAGGGACTCCTTGCTAATAGGTGATAGGCCTGTTAGCGTCTGTTTACAGGGTATGTTGGTCGGGAACGCCTACTTTGCATGTCATTAGCGATAAACATCGCTGACATGCAAAGCGGCACCCAAACCGATCGCCTTCGTCAGAAAGTTGTCGCTAACTGCTGTTAGCGACAGCTTGCTGATAGAGGCGATAGATTTATCGCCGCTTTAGCGGCAAAAAGTGCCGCTAAAGCGGCGATAAATCGCTTGCTAATATTCCCCCGAGTTTTCAGAGATCACTGAAAGACATTGCCATGAGATTAGTTTAGTATCCACTATGACTTGCCCCAACCTAAGAATGCCACAGCCCTGTAGCGGGATTGCGAGTGCATCTAGTAAACAATCCGGAGTGCCTGGAGAGTCCCAGATAGGTGCTATGTCGCTGTAGTAAGGTATTTGTAGGGCCAATCTCACTTGATACCAAATCTTAGAAGCCGCGAGAAGGACCTTTAACTTCACCTCCTTAAAGAATTTGGGATGGCCAAACTTTAGAAGGAAGAAATCTGCTTGGTATGGAGATCTTGCCGTGAGGGCCCTAAAAAGCGGGGACAAGCAGGAGCTTCCCATCAACAGCTGACGAAAGTTCTTCAGATGGAAAGCGCGGTAGTATTGGTAAAGATCTGGACTGGTGATACCTCCATGTTCTTTTTTTCTTCGGAACTTCTTCCAGGAGATTTTATGTCTCTTATTTCCCCAAATAAAACTGGAGAACTCCCCCTGCACTTTCTTAAAACCAGGTCTTCTTAAATTCTGACAGGATAGTATTAAACAAGAAGGTAAACTTTCGGAGGCTTGACATTTTTAGGAGGTTTGATCTACCCAAGAAGGAGAGTGGGAGAGCCCCCCATGCTCGTAGCTGTGATTTAACTCCTGCTACTACTTTATCAAAATTCACCTGGGCTAGCTTCTCTAAATTATGCACTATTTGAACTCCCAGATATCTTATCTCCTGTTTCGTTAGATCTCTCCTATAGGTGGTGTTCCATTGCAGTAGCTCGGTTTTTTGCTGGTTAATGGAGTATCCAGATACCCTCCCAAACCCTTCCAACTGCTCCCATATCGCAGGAAATGAGTGCTGCAGATCCCCTGTCAAGATCATAAGATCGTCTGCATATAGCCCAATTTTTTTCGCCCAACCATTGCAAACGAAAGGATGAATATTACGACATGCCCTTAATTTGCATGCCAATGGTTCGATTTAAAGGTTAAAAAGGAGGGGGGAGAGAGGACATCCCTGTCTAGTCCCCCTACCATTTTTTTTTGACTTGGTGAGATTTCCATTGACCAAGACCCTAGCCGAGGGATTTTTATATAGGGCCCTAACTGCTAAGAAGACCGCCAATAAATTAAAACGTTGGATCATTTTGTATAGAAAAGGCCAACTGACCCTATCAAAGGCCTTCGCAGCGTCGAAGGTCATTACTGCCAAAGGGATCCCATATTCTCTTGCCATATCGATCGCCTCAATCAGATCGTGTGCTAACTCATGGAGTTGCCTCCCCTTCATGAAGCCTTCTTGGTGGGTATGAATTAGTGATCCTGCCACCTTATCCAGACATTTAGTTAGAATCTGGGTGTACATTTTATGATCACTGTTGAGAAGAGAAATAGGCCAATAAGACTCACAGGACCTCGGGTTCTTATTTTGTTTCCGGAGGATGGTTATGGTGGCGGTGTCCCAGGATAATGGAAGGTCCTGCCCAGATATAAAGGCAGAGTTAAACAGTTGGAGCAATATTGGGGCGAGTTCTTCTTTTTAAAATAGCATAAATTTCATTAGGGATGGAAGCAGGTCCTGCGGCTTTCCCTTTTTTTAGAGTACTGATGGAATGGAGAATTTCCTCAAGACCAATGGGGCTGTTTAAGTCATCTTGTTCAGGGCTCTGAAGCATAGGAAGTTCTAGATCTAGAAGAAATTCCTCCATGAGTTCTTCACTTACTATTCGATCCACTGTATAAAGATCCTGAAAAAACTGGGCAAAAGCATTTTCGATCTCAATACCATCGGAGATAATATTAGCTGAGTTTAGGCATCTGAGATCTTTTATCAGGTAACTTGTTGGCGTTAGTTTTCCATGCGAGAAATTTGCTGCACCCCTCCCTGTATTCATAATGGGCTAACCTGCTGGCTTCCCATTTCCTCCTGACTATTGCATCAAGATAGTCATCAAGCTCAGTTTTTGCTAAATGTAATTTTTGTTCAATTTGTGTTGCATTTAAGCTATTAGCTGTTTGTTCTAGCGCTAACTGGTTAATGTGTACTGCGGCTTCAAGTGTTCTAATTTCTTCTCTGACTCTCCTGTTTTGTGCAGTAGACAGGGCAGTTAAAGTACCTCTTAGAAAAGCTTTGTATGTATCCCATACAATATGTAGGAGTGCTGAATCTATATTAAATAAGAAGATCTCTTTGGTGGCTATTTTCAGCTTATCAATTACAAATGGTTCAAGAAGTAAAGAGCGATTTAGAGTCCACCTTCGGGAGAGGGGTCTATTCACAAGAGTGATCTCCAAAATGACAGCAGAGTGGTCAGACAGATGTTCCGGGACATGGTTATCCCTTGTCGTGTTCTTACTAATGAAGGAGTCCACCAAGAAAAAATCAATCCTAGATCGATGGCCACATTTTTTGTTATGGAAAGTGAATTTTCCCCCTGACATCCCTGCCTTACTTCCCATCACTCTCCAGATGTCTATGAGGCCCATATCTGTCATCTATTGTTTCAAGGCGACTCTCATGTTATGAGTTGGAGACCGTTTGACCGGGCTTTGGAGATTGCTGCTAGTCCCTGATTCTTTGTACAGCACGCCGCACTTTTCTCACGGCCCCTGGAGGGGCTCCGACGCCATAAAAGACTGAGCACGGTCCCGCAGCGCGGGAGACCATTTGACCGGGCTTTGGAGATTGCTGCTAGTCCCTGATTCTTTGTACAGCACGCCGCACTTTACTCACGGCCCCTGGAGGGGCTCCGACGCCATAAAAGACTGAGCACGGTCCCGCAGCACGGGAGACCGTTTGACCAGGCTTCGGAGATTGCTGCTAGTCCCTGATTCTTTGTACAGCACGCCGCACTTTACTCACGGCCCCTGGAGGGGCTCCGACGCCATAAAAGACTGAGCACGGTCCCGCAGCACGGGAGACCGTTTGACCGGGCTTTGGAGATTGCTGCCAGTCCCTGATTCTTTGTACAGCACGCCGCACTTTACTCACGGCCCCTGGAGGGGCTCCGACGCCATAAAAGACTGAGCACGGTCCCGCAGCGCGGGACGCGCGCTGGATGTGCCCGGTCTCGGCCCGGGCGAAGACCGGGCCAAGACGGGCCCATCTTAGCCCGTCATAGACCGGAATAGACTGGGCTGGGCCACGGCTCTTAAGTTTGCGCTCAAGGTACTGTGACTATGAACTTATGATAAGACCCACGTCGTCCTTTAGAGGGAGAACGCCTACGAACTTTTATGTTTATGTCTATGTAGATACTTGTCTCCCTTACACAAGAAAACATTTCTGCTGATCATAGGTTATATTATATGAGTTGTTTGGTTAATATTAATTCTTGAGTCAGCCAACTCTTCTACAGGTTGTTTTTGAACTGTGGCGGACTTTACATAAATTTTGTGTACTTTGTGCATAATTATTGTCATGGGAAAAAGAAAAGCACCAAGTGTTAAGAATAATAAGCAGCCTAAATCAGGGGAGCGCTCACGTCAGTCCTTACTTAATTACTTAACGGGAGCTATGGGCGCTATTGAGCAGCAGATTATAACTGTAGAAGAGTCTTTGAATACGGGAATACGGGAAATCCAGGAGTGGGAGGAGGAATGGTAGTGGATAACACAACACAGGGGTGCTCTGTCCCGCCCACAGAAATACCCAGGAGGCCGATAGGTTCAAATTGTTGCATTGTAAATACATCAGGGCACATATCAGGAAGCGACCAGGAATATGACAGCCAACCACCGACCAAGCGCGCAAGAAACCCTGATACTCTTCCCACTATAATAGGGGATATATGTTCTCCGGCCAGGGGGACTTTTCCGAACGTACGAAAAAAGGCCCCTAAAAAGGACACGTCTCTATCGACACATAAATTAGAGAGCAGGGAAAAATCTATAGTTAGCTCTAATGCACGTACACAGAATGAGGTGGCCAAGATAAAAGTCAAGCTGGATTCTTTAGACATCTTTCTTAGAGATACTCTAAATAATTTAACATGTAGAATTGGAAAAATGGAAGATGCTTTATCCAAATGTCTAGTTAAATTTCAGAAACCTGCACAGGAGTCAATAGATGTGCAAATGAGTAATAATGACCAACACGCTAATAGCACTAGACGTCACGCCACCCACTCTGGCCTTGACAGCCAAAAGGAACCAGCACATGCATATAATAGAGTCTACAAAACCTCTACTATTAATCACGAGGCTCTCCCCCATACAACGTCCTTAGACTCGGATATCCCCACACACTCTTCAAGCTCTAATTCTAACACCTTTAGCACCCGGATGACAATAAAGGTGAGTGGCATAAAATATATTTGGATTTACCACCAGCTGCCACACCCTATGTAGTGGTGTTAGCTAACGTCCCGAGATTACAGACGGGGTTGGTTGAACCGTGGGAGATTCTAAGGAATAGATCGTTACATTGGCTGGGCACCAGGATGGGCCTAACCGAGAGATTATTCGAAGAATTCAAGATGGCAAGGAGAGTAATGTGGGTAGGTAGAGGTCGAAAGAACATGACTGGGGATGGTGTGGTGCTGACTTTTAAAACACCGCAATTAGTACAACTAATTCTGAACAGAGCTGGAAGTCATACAATTTCGAGGCAGGATGTTAATTTAGTTCCATTGGGCTACTTTTATCAACCAACGAGTATTAATAATGCCATTAATTATAGGGAGTCTCAAACCCCGGGCCAGATGTGTCGGTTTAATGTGCCAACCTTTAACCGTTTTGAGACACTCACCAATCTTGAATCAGTTGACTGACCACGAATGGTGGAACAACAGCAGACTGTAACACCCAGTAGAACGGGCACTTCGCACAGTGAGGGACCTTTGGCACCACTATCTAGTAATATAAAAACCATTCAACATGGTTCTGCTACGGTAGTAAATGTAGAGACAGTAAATGATCTAGTGTTTAATACTACGGCTGTCTCTATTTTATCCCCTTTTTTTACAAACTGACTCTATACCAATTGACTTTGTCATTGGGAGGGGTAACGACTGTGGCAAAGAACAGGAGGATAAGTGCCATTTCCTGTTCTGGAACGTTGCTGGTTTAAAATCTAAGGTGTCTAATACCCTATAGACTGAGTTTGTGAGAAATTTTAATATCCTTAGCCTGCAAGAAACTTGGGCGGTAGACCCTATTCACATAAGTGGTTATAAAACCTTCCACACTCCAGCTATTACATCATCACATGGCAGAGCCAAAGGGGGTCTCTGTACGTATATCTCAAACTATCTGAATATAGGGAAAATTGAACTAAATGTTACTGAACGTTCCTATCAAATTATTAGTCTCCACATAGATCATGCTTTTTGCATGGTCTTGTTGAACTTTTATAATAATGCTACATCCGAGACGATTAAGGAAGTACTGAAATCTATGAGCTGTCATTTACATAACTTTCAGACTCACTCTACTAAGGAGGTATTTGTTGTATGGGGTGGGGACTTTAATTCTTCCCTATGCCAACATGCTGATAAAGAGGTCTGTGGCTTAACATATGAGAAAGGCTCTAGCTTCCTACATTTTCCACATACATTGTATGGCGATTTTAGAATGATATTATGTTTACGTTTGATTTGGGCTTTGCTAATAATCTGTGTTCACCTATGGTTCCTTTCAGCCCCACTTTTAATGGCCGAGGCACTTTCTCTACCATAGATTTTATATTAACATCGAGTAGATATTTCTCACGTGTTAAAGATTTCAATACTCATGAGATTGCTTTAAGTGACCATTTCCCCCTAAGTGTAGACGTGGTGGTGCATAGGCAGGGTACTATTGCTAGAGCTAATCCTTCTTATTCTGTTGACGACATTGCTCTGAGCAGGCAAAATGGTTATGCACTTAGATGGGCTACTGTGGATACTGAGGATTTTATTACAAAAGTTGTGTCGAACTGCAAAAGCATGTTTCTATCCTGTCTGGATGAGAGGTCATCCAAGCAAGATATTATAGAAAAATTTTCGGTTATTTCAAAATTTGTAAAAAAACACTCCTTGTTAATGCTAAAAAGATAGTTACATATAAACAAGGGTGGTTTGACACTGACTGTACAAAGGCCTATACTAAACTCAAACACTCTGTACATGCCACAGTGAAAAATAAGGAGCACATCAGAGAGGCAAGAAGAGATTATAAACTGGCACTAAAAGTGAGAAAGACTGTTTTAAAAGAGGAAGCCTGGCGAGCCTTGCACAACGCCTCAGTAAATCGCGATTCTTCTGCCTTCTGGAAGGCGGTGAATGCGCCCTTTTTGGCTGATAAGGATATAGCAACTATAGAAATTGCTATTACTGAATCAGAGTGGATACTACATTATTCAAAACTGTATAACAACTTAGTGATAGACGCTCAGGGCATTATGCCGAATATGGATGTTATTGCGCATCTTCCCGAACCTGTAGAATTATCATTAGATTTTACCCTTAGTGAAGTCATTGCGGCAATTAATTCAAGTTTGGGTGGCAAGGCTCCAGAGTCCGATGGTATTCCTGTGGACCTTTTTAAATCCAATCTAGCACTATGGGGACCACTCTTAACACAGGTTTTTAATGCATGTAGTTTATGTGGTTTCCTACCAACTTGGTACGAATCTGTTATTGTGCCGATTTTTAAAAAAGGCGACAGGATGAACCCAGCCTGTTACCGCCCAATCTCTCTGTTGGATTCAACAGTCAAGATTATTGGGCGGGTTTTATTAGATAGAATGCAGGTATGGGCGGAGGAACAGGCCATCATAAGTGATCTACAATATGGATTCCGTAAGGGCCTGGGTTCAGTCGAGCAGGGCCTTAATTTACACATTTTACTGGTTAAATATGCTAGGGCAAAAAGGGGAAGATTATTTTTGACTTTTGTTGATTTAACGGCGGCATTCGACTGTGTTATTCATGATAAGCTGTGGTCGATTTTAGAGGGCTTGGGTGTAGATGTTTTAATAATTGCATTTTTAAGGCAGCTTTATTCAGGGGCAAAGGCAAGGGTCCGATATGGGTTAGGCGGCGAATGCACTGGCCACTTTAGAGTGTTGAGAGGCGTGAGGCAAGGCTGTGTCCTTGCCCCATTTCTCTTTACACTATATATAAATAATTTAGAAACTATTTTAGTCAAGGAGTGCAGGGATCTGCTGACAGCAGCGATGCGCCCTATCCCTGCACTCCTGTATGCAGACGATGCGGTTTTAATGGCCCGTACGCCGCTCGGTCTCCAAAGGGTCGTTAACTCTTTCTCTAATTTTATGTCAAATTTGGGGCTTATGATCAATTGTTCCAAAACGTTTACAATTAATTGCGGGGTAGGGTCAAATAAGAGGATAAACTCCCTTTTTATAGACTCGAGGCCGATAGAGTGTACTAAAACATTTTCATATTTAGGGATATTATTTGATAGGTCAGGAACATGGTTTGAGGCAGTTAAAGCCAGACGATTGTTGTTTGTTAAGTCACTAATGGCACTATCAAATTTCAGTCGAAAATTAGGTAGACGTCCACCGGCGGAACTGCTATGCATTTATAGGGCTAAATGTGTGGCAATAGCCACCTATGGAGCTGGTATTTGGGGTTATGCAGATGTAAATGCACTGCAGATCGCGGAAAATATGTTTTTTAAGTTTCTTTTGGCATTACCGAATAGTACATCAAACTAGATTTGTCACTTGGAATTGGGTATGCCATATTTAGAGGACATGATTAAGATTCAGCCCGTCCTCTTGTGGCATAGAATCTGGACGGCAGATGAAACTGGTTTTAATCGCCATATATTGACAGATGCTCTGGGGACTGATGGTGTTAAACATATAAGATGGCTGGAATATGTTAAAATGTTTCTTTTAAAATTAGGACACTTGGAATATTTCACTGAGCCTCTTTCTATGTGTAATGTGTCCAGGAAAGATCTTAAAGCCAGTTGTATGTGTCTTTTGGGCGAAATTAGAGCTACCACCGAAATGAGAAAATCTACGGTTCAAGCCCATCATCTAACTTTGTTGACCCCAACTATACAACCATATATTCTTTTAATTACTGGCGATTATGACCGTTTCCTGTTGACACGTTTTAGACTGAATATTTTATATATATCCCTAAGTTTTCCCGAATTAAATGACTGGTCAAGAGTTCTATGTAAATGCCCTTGCGATGATGTTTCCGTACAGTCAACTATACATATAATGCTCTTTTGTAAATTTTATATTATACCAAGAAGGAGATGGATTATCCCTGTTTTAAAGAACCTTGGACTGAGACAATGTCGCCCCGCATTTTTGGCATTGCAATTTTTAGAAAATGAAATTGTTATTGCATCTGTTATTGCTTTTAAAAAAAATCTTTTTAATTACCTGAAATCCATTATATTGTGATTTTTATTTATGCACTTAATTAGCACTGAAATTATTTTATTATTTGTCAAATGTATTGTGCTTTTATGGTTATTCTTGATAGTAACCGAATAAAGATCTTTGAATTGAATTGAATTGAGTTGGGGCCATTGCTCTCCTAGAGGTTGAATCTTGTGTTGGATACAAAACTACATTAAAGTCTCCCCCCAGTATAATAGGATCTTTAATATCGTCCAGCTGAGGGACTAAGGTGCGTAGTGGGATCGGATCGTCCAAGTTAGGGCCATAATAACCAACAAGGGTCAGCCAAGAACCATTGATTTTGGCCCTGGCTAATGCCCACCTACCAAGAGGGTCGACAACACAATCTCCGAGTATAGCTTGGGTGGATTTTTTCAAAAGAAGAGCAACTCCTTTCACTGAACACGACTGTGTGGTACATACGCAGTGATCCACCCATTTCTGTTTTTTGAGTATCTCTGCCCACTTCTCTTTAAGCAGATGCGACTCCTGTAACAGGAAGACCTCGCTATCAGAGAGTCTCAAGTACTCTAGGATTTTTCTTCTTCTAGAGGGTAGCCTAAGGCCGTTTACATTCCATGATAGGATTTTCAGCTTCTTAGGCCTATCTAAATCCGTCATGGAGAATGTGGATAAATGCGTGATGACCTGAAAAGCCTGAAATTACTACAAGTATTTAAAAACCTAGAGGGTTGATACAAACCACTTAAGTACACTTGAGTCTTATTAATAAATGAGGACAATGTTTTTTCTTTTTTCCCACATGCTCCCCCACCCAGTGCAGATATAAAGTGTGCTTATTTTTGGTATTTTCTTTTTGCTTGTGACCCCCCCAACCTCTCCTCCCACCCCACCCACCCCGGGGAATCCTCCCAAAGGACTAGAGGTATACCGGTGGTTACCTCCACTTCGAGCTCTCTCACTACATCACGGCAAGGTTAGATCTTTTCTTTTGGATGTGCTTTATTCTGTTCGATCAGGGTACTGACTTGTCAGAGGTCCCTAAAGTTGTACATTTTATTGTTCCACATCACCTTTAGGGAGGCGGGGAACCGGAGGTTGGCCGTGGCACCCAGCCCCCTCAGTTCTTGTATAAACTTTCCTAGCTCCCATTGCCTATCTTGTGTGGCACGTGATGAGTCCGATCCGCTGCGGAAGGACCACTCTCCTTTCTTATTTGATCCTGCTTTAAGTTCCCCGGCAAGGATTTTCTCTATGATTGAATATGTCTTGAAGTTTACTAAGATCCTGCTCGGGTTTTTCTACCCTGATCTCTTAGAGAACGGGTCTCGGTGTACTCTCTGGATATCATCGTCCAAAGTCTGCTTCTCTATGTCTATATTACATTTTCTGAGAAGGTTGATAATGAAGCCCCTTATGTCTCCTCCCTCTAGGTCTTCCGGGACATTCAGAATCCTCATGTTGTTTCAGGGTTTCTAGTTTATCTCGAAGTTCTCTATCACTATTCCTCCCCTTCGTCATCTCACTCTTGTTAGTGTCAACTTGTTTTGAGAGGTCCTCAAAGGCTACCTCCATTGCTCCAACTCTTTCCATAAGGTTGTTAATCTTACCTTCTAGAGCCTCACATGCTCCCTGGATCTTTTGTTGATTAGGCTCGGAGACTGCAAACTTTTCTCTTATCTCCGTTAGCAGGGTGGCTAAAAGTCTCTCTGTGGGAGATTGCTCCCCCAGGCCGGCCACTGTGGCCGTTGCAATGGACCCTTCTCTCTGTTCAGGAGTCTGTCTCGAGGGGCTCTCGAACCTGGGGTTACGCTGAGCTGGTCCGCCGTCCTCTTCTACTGCTGCCAGAGGGGTGAACCTATTTTCAAGGCATAGGATATTGTTCGCAGCCTCACTGGACACAGGGCTATCCATAGCTCTTACAGGCCCAGGCAGCTCAGGGCTGTGCATGGAAGTAGGGCAAGCAGCCTTAGGAATGGAGATAGGCTGAGCAGACTGAGCTTGGACCTTAAAGTAAGAACGGAGTGAGGGTGTGATTCGGATACTTTCAGGTTCAGTTCTAGGCTGCCTTCTACCTATAGGCAGAGGTATTTTATCTGCAGGTCCTTTTTTGGTTAGTGAGGACGGGGGGGTCAAGGCGGGTACGAGACAGCCGGACGTCTAGGTTTTTCTGTGGCGCTAACGGAGTGTCTTCTTTTAGGGGAGCTCCAGAGGGAGGTTGACCTTTGCCCCAAATATCCCTACTTCTTAGGGTATACCTGTTTAACCCCCCAGTGGGAGCCTCATTTAAATCTTTTTTTCTTGTAGATTGCAGTTCCTCTGAGTTAGGGCCCCCCCCGCAGCTGCCTGGTCCCAGAACCCCCAATTCCCCTTCCTCCTCCTTCTTACCAGGGTCATTGGGGGGGCTCTGTACGACATCCTCCACTCTAGCCCCACATGCCGCTCTAGCGTTGTTGCAGAAATGAAGCTTGGGCAGGTGCTCGTGGGCCGAAATACAAGCACCTGTTCTGCGGCTCCTGCTGCCCCAGAAGACGATTCTCATTGTGGCGTGCCAGCCTCTGCTGAGCCGCGCCGCAGCCTCCGCCCACACACTGCCTTGCGTCGGCCCCGCCGTTGCCGGGCTGAAGGAAAGCCAGACGCTCTCGAGAAATGAGGAAAAAGACCAGAGATCACGGCTTCACATCACTGCGAAACCACACTGACTGCCGGGCCCCCCCACATCCGTGTGGGTGAGTAAACGTTCGTTTTCCGGGAGTAGGAGAGAGAGCTCTAACTAGCGGCCGCCATGTCCCCCCCTCTATGAGTGTTTTCGAGACCCATAAGCATCTAATCAAATAACTCATATGTAAACTATGCAGTGACATATATACATGTTAAGCATAAAAGTAGAAATGGCAAAAGACTTTGTCCCTTTCTATCTTGGCGTGGATAGCACTGTGCTAATCCTTGCTTAAAAACTTTGATAGAAAAGCAGACATTTGAGGTGAGCAAATCTCGAGTGTCGCTAGTGTTGAGGGTGCTCTATCCAGAAGCTGCCTTCCACCTAAACTTGGGAACTACCCAGAGTTCTCTTCTTTTTTTTGTGCATAATTTATGCATCACTCAATGCCTGCAAGGGTATTCTTTTGAGTTATGCTGGGTGCTCCCTTGTGTCTGGACAAAGCTAAACCTCTCTGAAGAGCTGTAATGACAGCGAAACATGTGTCAGGGGTTGCTTTTATTCATTTCAGGTTGGCTTGGATGGTATTTTGCCAGTCCAAAGCTGTAATACTGTGCCTAGAATGCTAAATGGCTTTTGTCATTTAACAGCTCGGCATGGGTAGCACTGTGCTATTCCTATGCTTAAAGACTTTGCTGTAGAAATGGCAAAAGACTTTGTCCCTTTCTATCTTGGCGTGGATAGCACTGTGCTAATCCTATGCTTAAAAACTTTGATAGAAAAGCAGACATTTGAGGTGAGAAAATCTAGAGTGTCGCTGGTGTTGAGGGTGCTCTATACAGAAGCTGCCTTCCACCTAAACTTGGGAACTACCCAGAGTTCTCTTCTTCTTTTTTGCATAATTTATGCGTCACTCTATGCCTGCAAGGGTATTCTTTTGATATATATATATATATATATATATATATATATATATATATATATATATATATATATATATATATATATATATATATATATATATTATCATCTACTGGCGGTCGCCAGTAGATAGTTATAGTTAGGACCTATTTTCCATAGGAAATCCGCAACATTCTATTTGAAATAACTCTTGCGTCGGTTGACGAATCTTCGCGAAATTTTCAAACTTTATGGCCCGCTCCGGTCCGCTCCTACCCTGAAAGTTTCGGGGTGATTTGTCAAGCGGGGGCCGAGAAAAAGGGGGTCCCAAAACGTGTTTTCCCCATTCATTTTCCCATAGGAAACTTTAGCCACGGCTACAGCCCGAACTGCTGAACGGAATTACACAAAGTTTGGCAAAGAGGTAGTTCTTGGTTCAGAAAGAACCCTTTTGTTAAATGGTGTAAATCCGTTCAGTAGTTGCAGAGAAATTACAAAAATAAGAGTCAAAAATCAATTTCCCATAGGAAACTTTATGCAAGGCTACAGCCCGAACTGCTGAACGGAATTACACCAAATTTGGCAAAGAGGTAGTTCTTGGTTCAGAAAGAACCCTTTTTGTTAAATGGTGTAAATCCGTTCCGTAGTTGCTGAGAAAATCAAAAGTAAAAACACATATATCTGGGCGGAGCCTAACCACACATGTCATCGTGAGATCTGATTGGCTGTCAGCACTTCATCCTGAAATTGCTGGCAGCCATCTTGGGACCAATATAAATGATAGTACCCCATTGAAATGCATTGTAGTGAATCGAAGATTTTGAGGGTTACCAAAAGGAGAACTATAAAGGGTGATAACAGACTTTAGTTACATTAGAATTCATTTGTTGATGGTACCATACTAATTTCAGGAATTGTGGTGTGTTCTAAGGTGATTTTACCCTGTGAAAAACCTTCTGCTGGGATATCATGAATCATGTTTGAGAGAAAACTATTTTCACATGCTTGTCCCATACAGTTTTGGAAGGTGCTCCAGAAGCTAAAATGAGAGCATATTTTCTGTAAATTCAGATTATCTTTCTCAGTCATGTGAGAATGAAGTCTGACATTCTCAGTAAAACATGTACATCCAACAAGGGCAGAGACTGTCAGTTGATTCCTTTGTGTTCTACTGCAGCTTCCCAGAGTGTTCTAAAGAACAACTAGAGTGCTAACAGCCTTACTTATGACAAAAGTATGGCACACCTGAAGCCATCTTGATTGGAATAAACTGGTAACACTTAAAACATTTTAATTTAAAAAGGAACAAAATGATGGGGTTCATCTTGTCATAGAAATTATGGTTAGTGCTCTGGAAAGAAAAATTAGGACATGTTTCAAGTGTGATCTCAAATATCTTCCTGTTATATTTCAACAGGAGCAGCCTGCCAGTTGATGCCTTTGTGTTCTACTGCAGCTTCCCAGAGTGTTCTAAAGAACAACTAGAGCGCTAACAGTCTTACTTATGACAAAAGTATGGCACACCTGAAGCCATCTTGATTGGAATAAACTGGTAACACTTAAAACATTTAATTTAAAAAGGAACAAAATGAGGGGTTCATTTTGCCATAGAAATTATGGTTAGTGCTGTAGAAAGAAAAATTAGGACATGTTTTAAGTGAGATCTCAAATATTTTTCCTGTTATATTTCAACAGGAGCAGCCTGTCAGTTGATGCCTTTGTGTTCTACTGCAGCTTCCCAGAGTGTTCTAAAGAACAACTAGAGTGCTAACAGCCTTACTTATGACAAAAGTATGGCACACCTGAAGCCATCTTGATTGGAATAAACTGGTAACACTTAAAACATTTAATTTAAAAAGGAACAAAATGAGGGGGTTCATTTTGCCATAGAAATTATGGTTAGTGCTGCAAAAAGAAAATTTAGTGCATGTTTTAAGTGAGATCTCAAATCCTCTTCTATTTCATTAGAAAATTCTGACATGCAGACTGAAACAATCACTTTCAATACCAGCAGTAGACTTCCAGTTAACTCCTTGGTGAGCAGTAGCTTTACTACAGTGATCTAATGAACAACTAGAGTGCTAACATTCTGAATTTATGGCAAATGTGTGACACATCTGAATGCCTTCTTGATGGAATCAAAGTAAAAAACTGAAAGCATTTCCTACTGAGGAGACGGCAGTAAATGAGGAAATTAGGAAACTTCATAACAAAGAAGTCTTCCAAGATGGCCACCAGTGAAAAAAGAGCCCAAATGTAGCACAAATATTACCCAGATGTAGCCCACATATAGCCCAATGACAAAAGTGTGCAAAACACTTTTTATTTTTAGTTTTTGTGCAGTTTTATGTAGTGCAGACTGGTCAGGTATTGGAGCGTTGCATCTTAAAACATGACCCCCTACACTACAAAAACACCACTGCACTACCCTAAACCCTAAAACACTACCCCAACACCACTGCACTAACCTAAATCCTAAAACACTACACCCAGCACGACCCCTACACTACCCAAACACCACTGCACTACCCTAAAACATGACCCCTACACTACACAAACACCACTGCACTACCCTAAACCCTAAAACACTACCCCCAGCACGACCCCCTACACTACACAAACACCACTGCACTACCTTAAACCCTAAAACACTACCCCCAGCACAACCCCCTACACTACACAAGCACCACTGCACTACCCTAAACCCTAAAACACTACCCCCAGCACGACCCCCTACACTACACAAACACCACTGCACTACCTTAAACCCTAAAACACTACCCCCAGCACGACCCCTACACTACCCAAACACCACTGCACTAACCTAAATCCTAAAACACTACCCCAGCATGACCCCCTACACTACCCAAACACCACTGCACTACCCTAAAACATGACCCCTACACTACACAAACACCACTGCACTACCCTAAACCCTAAAACTCTACCCCCAGCACGACCCCCTACACTACACAAGCACCACTGCACTACCCTAAACCCTAAAACACTACCCCCAGCACGACCCCTACACTGCCCGAACACCACTGCACTGCCCTAAACCCTGAAACACCAGCCCCTGCACGACCCCCTACACTGCCCAAACACCACTGCACTGCCCTAAACCCTGAAACACCAACCCTAGCACGACCCTCTACACTGCCCGAACACCACTGCACTGCCCTAAACCCTGAAACACCACCCCCTTCACGACCCCCTACACTGCCCGGACACCACGGCAGTGCCCGAAACCCTGAAACACCACCCCCAGCACGCCCCCTACACTGCCCGAACACCACTGCACTGCCCTAAACCCGGAAACACTACCCCCAGCAAGACCTCCTACACTGTCCGAACACCACTGCACTGCCCTAAACCCTGAAACGTCACCCCCAGCAAGACCCCCTACACTGCCCTAACACCACTGCCCTAAACCCTGAAACACCACTTCCAGCACGACCCCCTACACTGCCCGAACACCACTGCACTGCCCTAAACCCTGAAACACCACCCCAGCACGACCCCCTACACTGCCCGAACACCACTGCACTGCCCTAAACCCTGAAACACCACCCCCTGCACGACCCCCTACACTGCCCGAACACTACTGCACTGCCCTAAACCCTGAAACACCATCCCCAGCACAACCCCCTACACTGCACGAACACCACTGCACTGCCCTAAACCCTGAAACACTACCCCCAGCAAGATCCCCTACACTGCCCAAACACCACTGCACTGCCCTAAACCCTGAAATATCACCCCAGCAAGACCCCTACACTGCCCGAACACCACTGCCCTAAACCCTGAAACACCACCCCCAGCAAGACCCCCTACACTGCCCGAACACCACTGCACTGCCCTAAACCCTGAAACACCAGCCCCAGCACGACCCCTACACTGCCCGAACACCACTGCACTGCCCTAAACCCTGAAACACCACCCCCTGCACGACCCCCTACACTGCCCGAACACCACTGCACTGCCCTAAACCCTGAAACACCACCCCCAGCACCACCCCCTACACTGCCCGAACACCACTGCACTGCCCTAAACCCTGAAACACCACCCCTGCACGATCCCCTACACTGCCCGAACACTACTGCACTGCCCTAAACCCTGAAACACCACCCCAGCACGACCCCCTACACTGCAAGAACACCACTGCACTGCCCTAAACCCCGAAACACTACCCCCAGCAAGACCCCCTACACTGCCCGAACACCACTGCACTGCCCGAAACCCTGAAACATCACCCCCAGCAAGACCCCCTACACTGCCCGAACACCACTGCCCTAAACCCTGAAACACCACCCCCAGCAAGACCCCCTACACTGCCCGAACACCACTGCACTGCCCTAAACCCTGAAACACCACCCCCAGCATGACCCCCTACACTGCCCGAACACCACTGCACTGCCCTAAACCCTAAAACACCACCCCCAGCACGACCCCCTACACTGCCCGAACACCACTGCACTGCCCTAAACCATGAAACACCAGCCCCAGCATTACCCCCTACACTGCCCGAAACCCTGAAACACCACCCCCAGCACAACCCCCTACACTGCCCGAACACGACTGCACTGCCCTAAACCCTGAAACACCAGCCCCAGCACAACCCCGTACACTGCCCGAACACCACTGCACTGCCCTAAACCCCGAAACACTACCCCCAGCAAGACCCCCTACACTGCCCGAACACTACTGCACTGCCCTAAACCCTGAAACACCATCCCCAGCACAACCCCCTACACTGCACGAACACCACTGCACTGCCCTAAACCCTGAAACACTACCCCCAGCAAGATCCCCTACACTGCCCGAACACCACTGCACTGCCCTAAACCCTGAAATATCACCCCAGCAAGACCCCCTACACTGCCCGAACACCACTGCCCTAAACCCTGAAACACCACCCCCAGCAAGACCCCTACACTGCCCGAACACCACTGCACTGCCCTAAACCCTGAAACACCAGCCCCAGCACGACCCCTACACTGCCCGAACACCACTGCACTGCCCTAAACCCTGAAACACCACCCCCTGCACGACCCCCTACACTGCCCGAACACCACTGCACTGCCCTAAACCCTAAAACACCACCCCCAGCACCACCCCCTACACTGCCCGAACACCACTGCACTGCCCTAAACCCTGAAACACCACCCCTGCACGATCCCCTACACTGCCCGAACACTACTGCACTGCCCTAAACCCTGAAACACCACCCCCAGCACGACCCCCTACACTGCAAGAACACCACTGCACTGCCCTAAACCCCGAAACACTACCCCCAGCAAGACCCCCTACACTGCCCGAACACCACTGCACTGCCCGAAACCCTGAAACATCACCCCCAGCAAGACCCCCTACACTGCCCGAACACCACTGCCCTAAACCCTGAAACACCACCCCCAGCAAGACCCCCTACACTGCCCGAACACCACTGCACTGCCCTAAACCCTGAAACACCACCCCCAGCATGACCCCCTACACTGCCCGAACACCACTGCACTGCCCTAAACCCTAAAACACCACCCCCAGCACGACCCCCTACACAGCCCGAACACCACTGCACTGCCCTAAACCATGAAACACCAGCCCCAGCAATACCCCCTACACTGCCCGAAACCCTGAAACACCACCCCCAGCACAACCCCCTACACTGCCCGAACACGACTGCACTGCCCTAAACCCTGAAACACCAGTCCCAGCACAACCCCGTACACTGCCCGAACACCACTGCACTGCCCTAAACCCTGAAATACCAGCCCCAGCACGACCGCCTACACTGCCCGAAAACCACTGCACTGCCCTAAGCCCTGAAACACCAGCCCCAGCACGACCCCCTACACTGCCCGAACACCACTGCACTACCCTAAACCCTCAAACACCAGCCCCAGCACGACCCCCTACACTGCCCAAACACCACGGCACTGCCCTAAACCCTGAAACAGGAGCCCCAGCAAGACACCCTTCACTGCCCGAACACCACTGCACTGCCCTAAACCCTGAAACACCACCCCCAGCAAGACCCCCTACACTGCCCGAACACCACTGCACTAAAGCCTGAAACACCACCCCCAGCAAGACCACCTACACTGGCCGAACACCACTGCACTGCCCTAAACCCTGAAACACCACCCCCTGCACGACCCCCTACACTGCCCGAACACCACTGCACTGCCCTAAACCCTGAAACACTACCCCCAGCAAGATCCCCTACACTGCCCGAACACCACTGCACTGCCCTAAACCCTGAAATATCACCCCCAGCAAGACCCCCTACACTGCCCGAACACCACTGCCCTAAACCCTGAAACACCACCCTCAGCAAGACCCCTACACTGCCCGAACACCACTGCACTGCCCTAAACCCTGAAACACCAGCCCCAGCACGACCCCTACACTGCCCGAACACCACTGCACTGCCCTAAACCCTGAAACACCACCCCTGCACGACCCCCTACACTGCCCGAACACCACTGCACTGCCCTAAACCCTGAAACACCACCCCCAGCACCACCCCCTACACTGCCCGAACACCACTGCACTGCCCTAAACCCTGAAACACCACCCCCTGCACGATCCCCTACACTGCCCGAACACTACTGCACTGCCCTAAACCCTGAAACACCACCCCCAGCACGACCCCCTACACTGCAAGAACACCACTGCACTGCCCTAAACCCCGAAACACTACCCCCAGCAAGACCCTCTACACTGCCCGAACACCACTGCCCTAAACCCTGAAACACCACCCCCAGCAAGACCCCCTACACTGCCCGAACACCACTGCACTGCCCTAAACCCTGAAACACCACCCCCAGCATGACCCCCTACACTGCCTGAACACCACTGCACTGCCCTAAACCCTAAAACACCACCCCCAGCACGACCCCTACACTGCCCGAACACCACTGCACTGCCCTAAACCATGAAACACCAGCCCCAGCATTACCCCCTACACTGCCCGAAACCCTGAAACACCACCCCCAGCACAACCCCCTACACTGCCCGAACACGACTGCACTGCCCTAAACCCTGAAACACCAGCCCCAGCACAACCCTGTACACTGCCCGAACACCACTGCACTGCCCTAAACCCTGAAACACCAGCCCCAGCACGACCGCCTACACTGCCCGAAAACCACTGCACTGCCCTAAGCCCTGAAACACCAGCCCCAGCACGACCCCCTACACTGCCCGAACACCACTGCACTACCCTAAACCCTCAAACACCAGCCCCAGCACGACCCCCTACACTGCCCAAACACCACGGCACTGCCCTAAACCCTGAAACAGCAGCCCCAGCAAGACCCCCTACACTGCCCGAACACCACTGCACTGTCCTAAACCCTGAAACACCACCCCCAGCAAGACCCCCTACACTGCCCGAACACCACTGCACTAAAGCCTGAAACACCACCCCCAGCAAGACCACCTACACTGGCCGAACACCACTGCACTGCCCTAAACCCTGAAACACCACCCCTGCACGACCCCCTACACTGCCCGAACACCACTGCACTGCCCTAAACCCTGAAACACTACCCCCTGCACGACCCCCTACACTGCCCGAACACCACTGCACTGCCCTAAACCCTGAAACACCACCCCTCAGCACAACACCCTACACTGCCCGAACACCACTGCACTGCCCTAAACCCTGAAACACCACCCCCAGCACGACCCCCTACACTGCCCGATCACCACTGCACTGCCCTAAACCCTGAAACACCACCCCCTGCACGACCTCCTACACTGCCGGAACACCACTGCACTGCCCTAAACCCTGAAACACCACCCCCAGCACGACACCCTACACTGCCCGAACACCACTGCACTGCCCTAAACCCTGAAACATCAACCCCAGCAAGACCCCCTACACTGCCTGAACACCAATGCCCTAAACCCTGAAACACCACCCCCTACACTGCACGAACACCACTGCACTGCCCTAAACCCTGAAACACCACCTCCAGCAAAACCCCCTACACTGCCTGAACACCATTGCTCTGCCCTAAATCCTGAAACACTAGCCCCAGCATGACCCCCTACACAGCCTGAAAACAACTGCACTGCCCTAAACCCTGAAACACCACCCCCAGCACGACCCCCTACACTGCCCGAACACCACTGCACTGCCCTAAACCCTGAAACACCAGCCCCAGCAAGACCCCCTACACTGCCCGAACACCACTGCACTGCCCTAGACTCTGAAACACCAGCCCCAGCAAGACCCCCTACACTGCCCAAACACCACTGCACTGCCCTAAACCCTGAATCACCAGCCCCAGCAAGACCCCCTACACTGCCCGAACACCACTGCACTGCCCTAAACCCTGAAACACCAGCCCCAGCACAACCTCCTACACTGCCCGAACACCACTGCACTGCCCTAAACCCTGAAACACCAGCCCCAGCAAGACCCCCTACACTGCCCGAACACCACTGCACTGCCCTAGACTCTGAAACACCAGCCCCAGCAAGACCCCCTACACTGCCCGAACACCACTGCACTGCCCTAAACCCTGAATCACCAGCCCCAGCAAGACCCCCTACACTGCCCGAACACCACTGCACTGCCCTAAACCCTGAAACACCAGCCCCAGCACGACCACCTACACTGCCCGAACACCACTGCACTGCCCTAAACCCTGAAACACCAGCCCCAGCACAACCCCCTACACTGCCCAAACACCACTGCACTGCCCTAAACCCTGAAACACCAGCCCCAGCACGACCCCCTACACTGCCCGAACACCACTGTACTGCCCTAAACCCTGAAACACCAGCCCCAGCACGACCCCCTACACTGCCCGAACACCACTGCACTGCCCTAAACCCTGAAACACCACCCCCTGCATGACCCCCTACACTGCCTGAACACCACTGCACTGCCCTAAACCCTGAAACACCACCCCTGCACCACCCCCTACACTGCCCGAACACCACTGCACTGCCCTAAACCCTGAAACACCACCCCCTGCACCGCCCCCTACACTGCCCGAACACCACTGCACTGCCCTAAACCCTGAAACACCACCCCCAGCACGACCCCCTTTACTGCTCGAACACCACTGCACTGCCCCAAACCCTGAAACACCACCCCCAGCACGACCCCCTACACTGCCCAAACACCACTGCCCTAAACCCTGAAACACCACCCCCTGCACGACCCCCTACACTGCCCGAACACCACTGCACTGCCCTAAACCCTGAAACACCACCCCCTACACTGCCCGAACACCACTGCACTGCCCTAAACCCTGAAACACCACCCCCAGCATGACCCCCTACACTGCCCGAACACCACTGCACTGCCCTAAACCCTAAAACACCACCCCCAGCATTACCCCCTACACTGCCCAAACACCACTGCACTGCCCTAAACCCTAGAACACTACCCCAGCACGACCCCCTACACTACCCGAACACCACTGCACTACCCTAAACCCTAAAATACTATCCACAGAACAACCCCCTACACTACCGGAACACGACTGCACTGCCCTTAACCCTCAAACACTCCCCCCAGCACGACCCCCTACACTACCTGAACACCACTGCACTGCCCTAAACCCTAAAACACTCCCCCCAGCACGACCCCCTACACTACCCGAACACCACTGCACTGCCCTAAACCCTAAAACACTCCCCCAGCACGACCCCCTACACTACCCAAACACCACTGCACTGCCCTAAACCCTAAAACACTACCCCCTGCATGACCCCCTACACTACCCAAACACCAATGCACTACCCTAATCCCTAAAACACTACCCCCGCATGACCCCTACACTATCCAAAGACCACTGCACTACCCTAAACCCTAAAACACAACCTCCTACACTACACAAACACCACTGCACTACCCTAAACCCTAAAACACTACCCCCTACACTACACAAACACCACTGCACTACCCTAAACCCTAAAAAACTACCCCAGCACGAACCACTACACTACCCAAACACCACTGCACTACCCTAAACCCTAAAAACTACCCCCAGCAGTACCCCTACACTACCCAAACACCACTGCACTACCCTAAACACTAAAACACTACCCCCAGCAGTACCCCCTACACTACCCAAACACCACTGCACTACCCTAAATCACTACCCCCAGCACGACCCCCTACACTACCCAAACACCACTGCACTACCCTGAACCCTAAAACACTACCCCCAGCACGACCCCCTACACTACCCAAACACCACTGCACTACCCTAAACCCTAAAACACTCCCCCAGCACGACTCCCTACACTACCCAAACACCACTGCACTACCCTAAACCCTAAATCTACCCCCAGCATGACCCCCTACACTACACAAACACCACTGCACTACCCTAAACCCTAAAACACTACCCCCAGCACGACCCTCTTCACTACCTAAACACAACTGCACAATTTGTTACAGGCGTTGCAACGCAGGCCTGTGGTGCTTACTGGAAGTACCTAGTGGGCTAGTTGGGCCCCAGGGACCCTCAGGATTCAAGGTGACCTAATCCCCCAACTTAAAACGCACCACGGGCGCGTTTGCACAGTGGTGAAGGGAGGGGCGGGGCCTCAGGTGACATGTGCGCAAACACGCCCTGTGGTGCGTTTTAAGTTGGGGAATTAATTCCCTTTGAATCCTGAGGAACCCTGGGGCCAACTTGCCCACCAGGTACCTTCAGTAAGCACAACAGAGTTGCGTTGCAGAGAGGTGAAAAAAGGTGTGTGGCCTCGGAACGCCTCTCTGCAACTCAGCTCTGTGGTCCTAACTGTAGGTACCTGGGGGCTAGTTGGGCCCCAGGGACCCTCAGAATTCAAGGGGACTTAATCCCGCAACTTAAAACGCACCACGGGGTGCGTTTGCACACATGTCACCTCAGGCCCCCTCCCTTCACCACTGTGCAAACGCGCCCTGTAGCGTTTTAAGAGGTAGTTTTAATCCCCTGCCCTATTATGTACTAGGGACTTGCAGAGGAGGTCATGCTAATCACAGGGTACCCCAACGCATAGTGTTCCCTAGTGTATGTAGGTGTTTCCACTGTATTCTAAGTGTCTTTTAGCATAGCACTGGCTCTGGTTAGTCAGAGTCAGTTACCACCAGTACCCGTCTGAAAAAGTTGTGGGCACAGGATGATTTTGCAACAAGGCCTCTTTCTGCTCCTCTGTTGGTTCTTTCTGCACATCTTTTGCTTCTTTCTGTGCGTTTTTTCTTCTTTCTTCACATGTCCTACCTCTGTAGGCATAGTTAGAAACTAGCATTTAAAAAAACCTTTGAAATTCACTTAAAAAATCATAGGTTTCAGGCACGTTATAGTTAGAAATTAGCATTTAAAAAACCTTTGAAATTCACTGAAAAAACCATAGGTTTCAGACACGTTATAGTTAGAAATTAGCATTTAAAAACCTTTGAAATTCACTGAAAATACCATAGGTTTTAGGGACAGTTATAGTTAGTTGGACATTTCACTCGTATAAAACCATAGAAATTCCCCGTTATAGTTAGTTCAGCTAACTATAACTCGCGCCCCGCAATGCACTGCTGATGACGTCACATATTACATCACTCATGACATGGTCAGTGACATCACTGATGACATCACTGATGACATCTCAAATGACATCACTGATGACATCATCCAGTGACTGTGTTTCTGTAAAGTTTAAATATGTTTAATATATATAGGGAAAGGCGTATTGAAGAATGAGTGGGTGTATAAGTGTCTGAATGGATGATTTAGTACGTGAGTGACTGACTCTACAAGTGAGTGATTAAATGTATCTTACTGAATGCAGGGGTTAGTGACTAAACTGTGTGAATATCTGTATCCGTCTGTCTGTTGGTTTGTAAGCGGCTGCATGGCTTTCTGAATAGCTACATGAGTGTCTACATGGGTTATTGATTGATTGTCTGAGTATCTGTATGGGTGCCTGAGTGTTTGTGTGGGTGGGGTGTGTGTGACTCTGTGCATAGATGTGTGAGTTGGTGATTCACTGGGTGCATGGTTTCAAGAGTGCATCTGTGATGGACTGTATGGGTGGGTGAGTGTGTGTATGGGTGTGTTAGTGATTGAATGTATATCTCAGTGGTACATGTGTGAGTAACTACATATGTGAAAGGCAGTATATATGTGTGTTGGAGTATATAAATGGCTATAAGTGAGAGTGTGTGATTGTGAGAGTGGCTGTATGGATGAGTGTGTACTTGTATCAGTGATTGTGTAAGAGCATAAGAATGTGCTAGTATTTGTATGAGTAAGTGAGCTGGTGTGTGTATAACTGTATAGGTGAGTAAATGGGTGTGTGATTAAGTTTTGCATGACTGACTAGGTGTGTGAGTACCTCTATGGGATGAGTGGCGGTGTGGAGTGTTTATATAGGTGTATGAGTGCATATGATAGTCCTGTACTGAGTGACTAAGTATGAGTGACTGTACGGGTGAGTGAGTGGATGTGTGTGTAGACCTAAGAATCAGTGAGTGGGTATGTTTTTTCTTCTTTCTTCACATGTCCTACCTCTGTAGGCATAGTTAGAAACTAGCATTTAAAAAAACCTTTGAAATTCACTTAAAAATCATAGGTTTCAGGCACGTTATAGTTAGAAATTAGCATTTAAAAAACCTTTGAAATTCACTGAAAAAACCATAGGTTTCAGACACGTTATAGTTAGAAATTAGCATTTAAAAAACCTTTGAAATTCACTGAAAATACCATAGGTTTTAGGGACAGTTATAGTTAGTTGGACATTTCACTCGTACAAAACCATAGAAATTCCCCCGTTATAGTTAGTTCAGCTAACTATAACTCGCGCCCGCAATGCACTGCTGATGACGTCACATATTACATCACTCATGACATGGTCAGTGACATCACTGATGACATCACTGATGACATCTCAAATGACATCACTGATGACATCATCCATGTGATAATTTCATGCATCTTCTCACACCCTAATATAACTTTTGATACACCCACTCTAAATTACAGACTGCCATTCTCAAAACCATAGACACTCCAACACCAAAAACTACATACCCACTCACTGATTCTTAGGTCTACACACACATCCACTCACTCACCCGTACAGTCACTCATACTTAGTCACTCAGTACAGGACTATCATATGCACTCATACACCTATATAAACACTCCCACACCGCCACTCATCCATAGAGGTACTCACACACCTAGTCAGTCATGCAAAAACTTAATCACACACCCATTTACTCACCTATACAGTTATACACACACCAGCTCACTTACTCATACAAATACTAGCACATTCTTATGCTCTTACACAATCACTGATACAAGTACACACTCATCCATACAGCCACTCTCACAATCACACACTCTCACTTATAGCCATTTATATACTCCAACACACATATATACTGCCTTTCACATATGTAGTTACTCACACATGTACCACTGAGATATACATTCAATCACTAACACACCCATACACACACTCACCCACCCATACAGTCCATCACAGATGCACTCTTGAAACCATGCACCCAGTGAATCACCAACTCACACATCTATGCACAGAGTCACACACACCCCACCCACACAAACACTCAGGCACCCATACAGATACTCAGACAATCAATCAATAACCCATGTAGACACTCATGTAGCTATTCAGAAAGCCATGCAGCCGCTTACAAACCAACAGACAGACGGATACAGACATTCACACAGTTTAGTCACTAACCCCTGCATTCAGTAAGATACATTTAATCACTCACTTGTAGAGTCAGTCACTCACGTACTAAATCATCCATTCAGACACTTATACACCCACTCATTCTTCAATACGCCTTTCCCTATATATATTAAACATATTTAAACTTTACAGAAACACACAGTCACTGGATGATGTCATCAGTGATGTCATTTGAGATGTCATCAGTGATGTCATCAGTGATGTCACTGACCATGTCATGAGTGATGTAATATGTGACGTCATCAGCAGTGCATTGCGGGCGCGAGTTATAGTTAGCTGAACTAACTATAACGGGGGAATTTCTATGGTTTTGTACGAGTGAAATGTCCAACTAACTATAACTGTCCCTAAAACCTATGGTTTTTTCAGTGAATTTCAAAGGTTTTTTAAATGCTAATTTCTAACTATAACGTGTCTGAAACCTATGGTTTTTTCAGTGAATATATATATATATTCACATTCACAATCCCGGGAGCTCCTCCTGGGAAATCCGCCCGTAATTCAGTGGCGCAAGATGCCGGTAGCGCCAAACCGGCGTCACAATACTCAACCTGATTCCAACAAATCGCGCTCTCAGGTTCCGAGGAAAGGAATGATTTATTGCTCAAAGTAATAAATCATTCCTTTCCTCGGAACCTGAGAGCGCGATTTATTGGAATCAGGTTGGATCAAGTTTCATGCCCATGATGCCTAAGGATGCCGTGGACATCTTTCATGATAGAGTTATAGAGGATCTCAAAAATCTAAATTATCAAATGAAATGGAAAAAAGGAAAAATCAAATATCGGGACGTACAATTCAATCAACTAATGCGAAAACTAAAAAAGAATAATGAGTTGGTAATAAACAAATCTGATAAGGGCGGCAACGTCGTAATCTGGCCGAAAAATGAGTTTATTCAAGAGGCACTTTTCCAGCTCAACAATGTGGATTGCTATGAGAAAACAGAAATGAAAAAATACAATAAAGCAAAGGAAGGCCTTAAAAAAGAACTTTTGCAATGGAAAAGAAATGGATTGATTTCAAATGATGAATTCAAATTTATGCACGAGTGGCCAGTACTTCCCACCATGTATCTAATTCCAAAAATACACAAAGAACGTGGACCTGTCCCAGGGCGGCCTATCATTTCAGCAATCAAAGGCATTAGTGAAAATATTGCACAGTACATTGATTATTTCCTGCAAGATCATGTTAGAAATCTACCTACATATATCAAGGACACAGGCGATTTTGTGTCTAAACTGAAAAATAACTTTGGACATAGAGTCCCTATACACAAGTATCGATCATGAAGTGGGACTAGCGGCAATTCAACATTATCTGAACACCAAAGCTTTAATGAATTATAATCATAATGTTATGTTGGTTGAGTTAATCAGATGGTGTTTATTTAATAATTTCTTTTTATTTGATAAAAAACTGTATAGACAAAAACGTGGTGTGGCCATGAGAGCCTGCTTCTCCCCCAGCTATGCCTGTCTGCATGTTGGCTGGAGGAAGGAGCAGGTTCTTAGGGTTACCCATGCCTCACAATACAATGCTCATATGATTCACTGGCTTAGATTTATTGACGACGTATTTATTATCTGGAGAGGGGATGAGCTGAGTGCCACAAACTTTATAAATGATATTAATGAAAACAATGTCAATCTCAAATTTACATCAAATGTTAGCAGCCAGTCAGTAGAATTCCTAGATGTGAGGGTATACATTTCTAACATGAAGATTGAAACAACCCTACACCGAAAAAGTACTGCAGGTAACACCATATTACATGCCCATAGTGCCCATCCAAAGCATTTGATAGCCAGTATACCCTTCGGGGAGTTCCTAAGATTGAAAAGAATATGTAGCACGGAAACAGAATTTGCTAAAAATATGGAGGAGGCCACAAAGAGATTTAAAGCAAGGGGTTACAATAATAAAGTCTTGAAAGATGCAGCCTCTAAGTCTAAAATAAGAACAAGGGATTCACTGTTACAACAGTACAGTGAAGAAAATGTGAGTATAACTGAGACAGAAACAACAAATAAGGACGAAGACAACAACTCAATAAGGATTATTACTAGATTTAGTGGCCAACAAAGACAAATTAAAGCTATTGTAAAGAAAAACTGGCCCATTGTATTAACTGATCAGGTACTGGCTCCAAGATTACCCATTGTTCCATCTATTACATTTAGAAGGGCACCTTCTATGAGAACACAGCGAGTGAAAGCCAGCCCTGAATTAAGTCCCACTACTACATGGCTGAAACTTCAAAATGGATTTTTTAAGTGCTCATCATGTCGAGCCTGTAAATTTGGGGTTAACACCACGCATTTTGAAACAGCTTTTGATACGAAAAGGATAGCCATTCGAGGAAACTACAACTGTAGAACGGACTTTGCGGTGTATGTTCTCACGTGCACTTGTGGTTTAAAATATGTTGGAAGTACCAAGCTGCACGTGAGAATTCTGCAGCACTTAAGGGCTATTGTTAATAATGACGTTACGTACCCTGTGGCCAGAACCTTCAAGGCTGTACACAACAACAATGAGTGTCTAAAATATTTTGTTATCAATGCAGTCCCAAGTTTAAGACGTGGAGGCAATAGAGAGAAGCTCTTACGCCAGCTTGAAACACCTATGATACTTGAGCTGGACAGCAAGACTCGACATGGTCTCAATAATAATGAAGACATGCACAACTATCTGTAATTAAGCTTCCTATTAATGCAAATTTGTTAACAGTGGGACAAATAATATTGCTTACTTGCCCTCCCCCCCGTTTTTTAGCCTAAATATAAATTACAAAATAATTTTAAAAATATCTTGTAACTTTTTACTTTTTAGAAAAAATATATTCCCACCCAGATGTGACACATCAGTTTTTTACTACTTTTTGCACTTTTGCACAGTTATTGCACAACAGGCACTTTTACTAAAGGAGCACACTAGCACTTTAAGAAAATTCTGTTTCGATTGCTGTTATTTGATAAAAGGTTTAATATTAAAAATGTATTTCCAATTCATAAACAAAGTATATACACCAGAATGGCATTAATGTTGGTATAAAAAATGTTTTACTACAATGTACAATGACTACATCATGGTACATTTGTTTTGTGCATTTATGCAGATATATTATTAGAGAATAAGATTTTAAGGATTTGAATTCTCAAAATGAACTATAATTGGTTAAGTAATAATGTTTTTACTTAAACTTATTTATTATATTGAAATTTAAAAAAATATATATTTATTTATTTATTTATTTATTTATATATTTATTTAAGATTTGCATTAATATAAGTCTTATGTGTAAATATGCTCAATGAATTGGTTGTTTGAATTAATAGCACTATAATATGTGGCTATGCATTTAAGTCAACAAATCAGCAAGAATCGAATAGGCTGTTTACTATGTCTATTGTATGATGTCACAGCCGGGAGGTGGTATTTATGTTAGGCGGATATGCATTTGAATCATGTGATCAAGGTAACGGCTGTTACCGAAACGTGTAGTGACTGCACGACCGTGTGAAATAATAAAGAAAATTTGCGAACCTGAAGTGGAGTTCGTGCCCGTCTGTTTCGATTGTGTGGAGGAGATATCGGAGGAAGGGCAAACCTTGGTTTTGTGGATAAATATATATATATATATATATATATATATATATATATATATATATATATATATGTATATATATATATATATATATCATAAGTAATAAATTAATAAATACATTTGTTAATCAGACCTATAAGAATATACATATATCGTATTGGATCATTTATTGATATAACAAAACATTTGTTTCATAATCAAAAATCCATCCATTTAAAAACTGTTTAAAACATGATAAGAACACATTAAAACAACAATAAAATCTTTAAAAACCCATACAGTGGTCACTCAGAGCATTATAAGTGCAAAAGGGGGAATTCACAGCCTAGCTCTGAATAGCCTTTAACACTTTATTTCTGATTATCCATGCTGAATACAGAAATTTTGAAACAGCCACCGTCACAATCAAGGTTGTGTCAATTTTACATATTCTATTTGTCCCTCCCTCGTCAATAGGTAGAAAGACCTGCACATAAACACAATCCATTTGGACCTTGGTTTTGCATAGAGGGGGCATAAAAACAACACGTGCTCATCACTTTCACAAGCGGTTTGGCAGCATGGACAGCAGTCAGATTCCTGGTTTGCCTTCCGCCACTTTGTGGCGAAGGCTGCTACTGGTATACACACATATCTAAATTGTAGGTATAAGGTTTGTGCCTGAGCCGGGCGTATAAAATCCAAGAACTCCTCACCATTACACAGGCTGGTGAAGCATGAACGCATTTCTCAAACTCCCTGGTGCTATGCTTTGGTTTCTAAGGCGGCTAACTTACTCTTCCACCCTCTTTTTCACTACAGCAGCATCCCTTCCCAGAACTGCTTGGGGCTCACTCCAGAATTTTCCTAAGCCCACATCAAGCCAGGTTTATTTAAGCGCCCTTAACCAACCAACTCTCCCTGCCCCATTGGCCAAGATGACATCCCTCAGACCCTCCTTGAGATGGCACAATTCATCAGTGCTCCACACTCGAATACAGTACAAGGGTTTTAGAAAAAGCACTGTTGTTAACTCATGGATTCCTAAATCTAGACGGATGGCACCCAGTGGTGTGCCCTTTCCTAGACCCAACAGTTGTTATCTGCTATAGTCAGGGGACTAGTATTACCACCCCGTAAAGTGCTGCCTCCTTTCACCCCACACCTTCCTTTCGCAAAATTCCCCTCATGGAGCAATCTAATCAGATGAAGAAGGTCAGGTGGGATACCTAGCACCTGGAGGACTTCCCAAAGCTTCCCTCTAGGGACCAGGGCAAAAGCAGCGTGCAGATTGATAAACACCACAAAAAGCTCACCCTTGGCCTGATCCCCCACCTTCCATTTGACAAGGAGGAATCAAAAAACCTGATCGGCAGCACTAACCTTCTGCCTAAAGCCCACCTGGAGGTTGGTAAGAATTTTATTTTCCTTGCACAAATCTAACAGCCTCTCCAACACCTGTTTGCAGAATATTTTTGGAGGTTATCTATGAGACTAATGAGACAGTAGTTAGAAGGCACACTGGGGTCTCCATTTTTAAAACTTGAGAGAATCTCCTCCCCCTTGCAAGAAGCCTCCGCAGCAATAGCATTAGAAAACACATTAATATAGGGGACCCATACACTTGAATTGGACTTAAAACATCTGTTTGAATTTTATCAAGGCCTGGGGCTTTCCCTGGCTTAAATGAGGCCACTGCAAGCTCTGTCTTTTCAAGGGAGAAGATTACCGGGTATTGCATCTGATTCGATCTGCTAAGCATATCCCCACCCTCAAGTTGGCTCTCATAAACCACAGCAAGAGCCAAACTGTCATGCACACTTAGAAAGTGCCCCAACCACTCCTCCCCCTGCTCTGTGAGCTGCCCAGCCCCACCCCACCCCACCCCACCAAACTGAAGAAGGGTGTATATATCGACCTATCATTCACAAGATAGCCTATGCCACAAAGAACTTATTTAATTTAGGATGGCGAGTTTCATACTAACATGCACTGAGCTGGTGCAGATGGAATGGCTCATAGTGAGTTGCTTGAGCAGAGACTCGCCCAGAAGCCTAGAAAAGTTGCAAGGTGGGTCTGCCAGAGCTGGGCCTTTCATGGAGGAATCATTCCTGGTCTGAAAACTCAGGTGTCTCACATCAGAGACTTAGGGGCCGATTCCGATTCGGGCCGGAAAACGTACCGACCGACTCGGTACGGGAATTTAGTCCAACCGACACATACCGGCGCTGCCCGATCCGCCTGGTACGATGCAATGCATGTGAAGTACGACCGACTCGTACGGAACACAAGCCGAACGACCGAACCGCACGGAAACCAGCTATCCGGCCGGAAAACCACGCGAATCGAACCGACCGACACCCACCAGGAAAGAACCCGACAGAAACGTACCCGCGAACTCCGACCCGCGCAGTACGATGCAATGCGTGCTAAACTAAACCGAGTCGCACGGAGCTCAAGCTGTACGACCGACACGCATACAAAACGGAGCCGAAGCAACCCAATACTCCGCGACCGACGCGTACGCCGCACATAAAATACAGCAGAAATACAGCCTGAAAGAGTTGGAGAAGCTCGCACAAGACAACTGCAGCGTCCGACTCGGTCAGGAGAACGTCTCCTACATGCCCAGAAACTACAAAGGAACAAATACAAAAAAAAGCGCCAAACAAGCAATGACAAAGTCAATAAATACTGGGGGGAAATGGAACAAAGACACACCCACAACTCCACCCATATAAAGGCCACAAATCCCTACCATGATCCTTTGCAAATCCTAATGACCAGCCAGCACAGAACACCATCAGACAGCAACCACAGACACACCCACAACTCATCCATCACACAAGCCACACACCATTAGCAACTCCCCAATAGCACCCTCACATACACCCAGCAAAACTGACACTCACCTACCCTCACTTACACACTCACACACACATCAATCCCCACCACCACCCATCACCATGCCCCCAAAGAAGAATCCAAAGTTCCTAGACAGTGAATTGGAAGTGTTGGTAGATGAAATCCTCAGGGTAGAGCCACAATTGTTTGGTACACTGGTCCAACAGACCCCCATGTCGCAGAAAACCAAGATGTGGGAGAGGATCGTCGACAGGGTGAACGCACAATCACCATGTTTGCGCACAAAGGAAGACATCCAGAACAGGTGGTATGATGTGCGCAGGAGGGTCAAGGACCTAGTCAAGAAGGATTACGCCTTGAGCCATCGCACCGGCAGTGGCCCTCCTGCCAAACCAGTATACCTCAGGCCCTGGGAGGAGAAGGTGCGGGCCATCCTACCACCAGAGAGTGTACATGGACAAGCAAACATCCCAGTGCCTGGTGAGTACACAACCAATATACCCAATATCGTGTGACAATACACACACATCACTGTCAAGGGGATAGTCAAACCATGCACCGTCAGCAAAGCCACAGTAACCAAAACAGAATCATCCCAAGATGTGTATGTTAGTTACACAAACACAATACCTGCCATCCCAAAGTGAAATGTAACTGTGTCATGACATGTACAAACCCAACAACAAATAGAGCAAGGCAGCCGCACAAATCTAACCAATAAACACTGTCAGACATTTTGCCACCACCAGAACACCACCTCACAGGGAAGCTCACTGAAAGGAAGGAATTCTGTGTATGAAGGTGAAGTCAGTGTAGCCAATAGCATGATGGGAGTTGTAGTCACAGATATTGGTCACCCTCACAATTGGCCCATCAACACCACTCTGAACCATGCTCACATCACAGGGAGTGGAATAAAACTGACAAGATGGCTGACACTGGGTACTGCTGTGGGGAGCACAAGCCCCTGCTGGGAACTGTGCACCAACTAGCAGCAGGACACCACTGACTGACATCCTGAAAGCAAACTTGCACTCCCTGCAATGGAAGCACGTTCCATGGTGGGATATCTGGCTGGGTGGGAAGGAGGACTGACAGCACTGACCATAGTTACCAGCAGCTCTTCTCACACACACCCTTAACACAAACTCCACACAACTCACCTGGGAGAAAGCATTGCCTCACACTCCAATTAAATATCCCACAAAGAACCACCACCCTGGGTTATGCTGTGTGAAGCACAGGGACACTTTTGGGACTTGTAGCCAAACTAACGCCAGGACAACACTGTCAGCCATCCTGTCAGCACAGGCACACCATCCCACAGGGAAGCAGAGTCAAAAGGAAGGAAGTATGGGCATGCTGGGAAGGGGGTGTAGGCAATAGCATGATGGGAGTGGTAGTCACAGCTCAACATCCCCCACCCACATGGCCCAGCAAGCTCACACTGAAGCATGCACACCTCACAGGGAGTGAAAAGCCACTTCAAAGATGTCTGACAATGCTGCTCTGTCGTGGGGAGCACAAGGCCCTGCTGGGAACTGGGCACCAACCAACAGCAGGACACCACTGTCAGCCATCTTGCCATTGCTGTCACACTCACATACAGTGAAGTCCACTCAAAAGGAAGGAAGTATGGGCATGCTGGGAAGGGGGGTGTAGGCAATAGCATGATGGGAGTGGTAGTCACAGCTCAACATCCCCCACCCGCATGGCCCAGCAAGCTCACACTGAAGCACGCACACCTCACAGGGAGTGAAAAGCCACTTCAAAGATGTCTGACAATGGTGCTCTGTTGTGGGGAGCACAAGGCCCTGCTGGGAACTGGGCACCAACAAACAACAGGACCACACTGTCAGCCATCTTGCCATTGCTGTCACACTCACACACAGTGAATTCGACTCAAAAGGAAGGAAGTATTGGCATGCTGGGAAGGGGGGTTTGTAGGCAATAGCATGATGGGAGTGGTAGTCACAGATATTGGTCACCCTCACAATTGGCCCATCAACACCACTCTGAACCATGCTCACATCACAGGGAGTGGCAAAGAACTGACAAGATGGCTGACACTGGGTACTGCTGTGGGGAGCACAAGCCCCTGCTGGTAACTGTGCACCAACTAACAGCAGGACACCACTGACTGACATCCTGAAAGCAAACTTGCACCCCCTGCAATGGAAGCACGTTCCATGGTGGGATATCTGGCTGGGTGGGAAGGAGGACTGACAGCACTGACCATAGTTACCAGCAGCTCTTCTCACACACACCCTTAACACAAACTCCACACAACTCACCTGGGAGAATGCATTGCCTCACACTCCAATTAAATATCCCACAAAGAACCACCACCCTGGGTTATGCTGTGTGAAGCACAGGGACACTTTTGGGACTTGTAGCCAAACTAACGCCAGGACAACACTGTCAGCCATCGTGTCAGCACAGGCACACTATCCCACAGGGAAGCAGAGTCAAAAGGAAGGAAGTATGGGCATGCTGGGAAGGGGGGTGTAGGCAATAGCATGATGGGAGTGCTAGTCACAGATATTGGTCACCCTCACAATTGGCCCATCAACACCACTCTGAACCATGCTCACATCACAGGGAGTGGCAAAGAACTGACAAGATGGCTGACACTGGGTACTGCTGTGGGGAGCACAAGGCCCTGCTGGGAACTGGGCACCAACCAACAGCAGGACACCTCTGACTGACATCCTGAGAGTCAACCTGCACCCACTGCAAAGGTGGCATGCTTCATGGTGTGACAACTGGGCTGGGGGGAGAAGGAGGGCCGGATGTCAACCAAATATCAACAATGCTGGCCATGCACACACCTCAACATTCACATTGAAATGCTTCAGGTTTGCAGGACAATGTGCTACACCAATACCAACCTCTGACTGTGACAACTTAGGACAATGCAATGTACAGGCCCGCATTCAGAGGTACAGTCACAACTGTCAGGTGTTTGAACCATTGATGCCTGTAGAAACATAACATACATTGTGTGTCTCTTCCAAAAACAGGTGATGATGGGGACACAGCAGCAGACGATGAGGAGTCCCTGTCCCAGGCTCCGGGGGCCCCTGAGCTCTCTGGTGTGGAACAGCCTCTGCCCTCCTCGGATGGCGAAGACCTACCTGGCACCTCCGGTGTGAGTCATCATGCAGCACCAGCAGGACCACCATCAGCACCACCTGCACCCACTCCTCCAACAACTGCCAACACACAGACCACCCCCGCCGACACGGACAGACCAAGGACCAGCAATGACAACAGCACAGTGACCCCGGCCCACCGTGAAGCAACGGACAACAACCCCAGTACCAACCCCCAAGGGGCCTAGGGTCACCTGTGCGTGCCACCGCAGGTCCCGCACGTGTGGCCAGGGGTGGTGGGAGGGGTGGTAGGCAGAGGTCGCTGTTTGCAGAGGGGTCTGGACTGCATGATGACCCACAACTGGTACGCATTGCTGATGCATACCAGAATAGCACCGGAGAGGTCAGCCAGGTAGTGGGGATCCTCAAGGACATTCAACAGCAGCAGGCTGCCCATCATGCCCGCTTGGACTCACACATGTCCCGTGTGGAGACACACATGTCCCGTGTGGAGACACACATGGCTGGCATGGAGTCCAAGTGGGACACATTGCAAGAACTGACAGCGGTGCATAGGGACATATTGACATGCCTCCGCCAGATTAGCACCAACATGGCCACACCTCCCTGTGTGCCCACAACATCTGGTGCCGCAACAACTGCAACTGCCACAGGGAGGGAGGATGACTCTGGCGGAGAGTCCTCTGCACTGCAGCAGCCTGCACGTGAGGGTCCCCCCCCAAAGAAGAGGGGTCGTCCGAGGAAGGAGAACTGAGAGGCCGATGGCCATGTACATCCCCCAGGAACCCAACACCTGTTCTGGAAATCCACCTTTGTGTGCAAACTGTTCACCCTGTCGCATGCAACCCAACTCTCTCACATGACATGGGGAGTTTAAGTTGGACCAATGTATCAGATGACTGTGGACTTTACTCAGGACATTTCTGCTACCAACACTTCCAACTCATCTGGGAACTTTGGATTTCAATCCCAATGTACAGCACCCACCATCCTGTGCACTGTCCTCACACATGTATGTAAATAAAATCACTAATACACCATACTTGCCTCTGTTGTGATTCCAAAGTTGTTTTTGTCATGGAGATGATGATCTGCTAAATGACACTGTGCATGCTAACTGCTACAGCAAGTTCAACACCGTCATGTGAGTCATGGCGACGTGACACATATGAGGGAGACACACCACTAGGGCTACACAGCACATACACACCAGGGCCATCTGACTCATCGCCTACACTGATGTTGCCAGGAAATACAGTGGAATGCACAGACACCACACCTATTCACAGTCTGTGTTAACTAGCCCACAGGTGAAGTAAGCTAATGTCAGTCAGATGTGTGACCACAGACAACGCACATCCCAAAGTGAAGCACAGGTTTATTACACATTTGCAACATGTTGTTTCCACTACAGATGCAAGGTAATCCCACGTGGCTGTGGCCACACAGTCAACAATTGTAGAAGAAATAAAGTCCAGGGGTGTGGGGCACATCACCTGTAGGGAAACGACTGCTTCCACCCTGGAAGTTGAACCATGGTGTCGGGGGATCCGAGTGGACCAAACAACTCTGAAAGCACCCTGTGAAGGACAGACATGACACACAGTCAAGAGCACTGAAGAACAGGACAGAACTGCAATACTCATGCCCAATACATGTCACAAGATACCTACACAAAACCAAGTCAGCATGTCAACACTGTTGGGGAGTACAGACTACCTGTAAGGACACACCGCTGCACGCATCCAGTCAAGTAGCACATGGCCACACTCAAACAGCAACAGAGCACCACCAACACATATCATGCAAACTCAAATCATTGACATAACATCTCTGGATACTCACATTCAGCTGAAGAAGTTGGTGATGAGCTGTGTGCGGACATCACCATCATCATCATCATCATCACTGGCATCGTGGCCCAGGCCAGGATCCTCCACAGGTGGCGGATGTTGGTCATCGTCATCCAGGATGAGAGGCAACTCCTTCCGCACTGCCAGGTTGTGTAGCATGCAGCAGACGATGACAATCTTGCACACCTTTGCTGGGGCATATGGGAGGGCCCCTCCTGTCTTGTCCAGGCAGCGAAAGCGGCTCTTCAGGAGACCAAATGTCCGCTCGATCACTCTCCTGGTCCGACCATGTGCCTCATTGTAGCGCATCTGGGCTGGTGTCACAGGGTTCCTGAGGGGTGTCAGCAACCACGGCATGTTGGGGTATCCGGAGTCACCTACATACAGACAATTGCACATTAGCTGAGTTGGGTAAAGAGGGTGGAATACAACATTGCAGAACACACACAATGGTAAAAAGTCAGTACACACCGACAAGCCAGGCACGCTGGTTCGGCATCTGTGACATCATCCTCGGGATGCGACTACTCCTCATCACGTAGGCATCGTGTGCAGAACCGGGGAAACGTGCACACACATGTGAGATGGTCATATCTGCAAGACATACCACCAGAGCATTGATAGAATGGTAATGTTTACGGTTCCTGTATGCCTGCTCATGTGCCTGTGGTGGTACCAAAGCCACATGTGTCCCATCAATGGAGCCAATGACATGTGGCATCCTCCCCAGGGCATAGAAGTCACTCTTGACGTCAGTGAGTTGTTGACGTTTAGGGAAATAGATGTACTGGTTCAGGTATCTCAACATTGCCTCCAAAATATCGCGTAGCACACGGCTGAACATGGTCTGTGACATCCCACCAGCAGACGCCACAGTGTGTTGAAAGGTACCGGTGGCAAAGAAGTGTAGGGCTGCCATCACCTTCACCTTGGGGGTCAGCGCTGTAGGGTATGTCCGGCCAGGTTGCAAATGTGGGGCCAAACGCACCGTCAATTCCTCAATCAGCGGCCTGTTGAAGCGGTACCGTCGGATGCAGTCACGTTCAACCATCGTTGCAAGGTCAGGGAATGGTCTATGGACAGCTGGTGCCCTGCAGTGCATAGGTGAACAAAGAAAGATTGTCAGTCACCCCACATATGTGGCATTGACCATACTCAATATCACATGATACATCATTACAAGACACAAGTACTTGATGTGTGTGCCTTTCTGTATGGACATATATGGCACCTACATGGCCAACATCAAACATCACAGTTCAACATGTGTCGACAACAAGTTCCAGGTCGGGCTATGGGAAATCATTAGGCTGTGTCACAGTACCCATTTACTGCTGACACGTTCCAAACACACACCACAGTGACAAGTGAGGACAGATGTGCCACAGGCATCACAGCTCATTGACAGGTAGATTCCCAGGGACCCTGTATTGCCACATGGACATTGGCATGACATGGCGTATCATGTACACGTCAGCTAAACAACCATGACTCCCACAGGTAGTGGCCCCTGTCGCCTCTGCAGGACAGACATGGACGTCTGTGACACACACACGCACAACATCAAAGTCGATGCACAAACAACGTGGATGTGGAGACTGTCTCCCATTGTGCACATTGAATCAGAGACATCTGAAACACAACATGCACACAGACTGTGGAGGGCCATCACTATTGTGGCAATGGGTCACCCTGTGACGTACATACCTTCCCACATGGGACTCAGGGTGTATGTGACATGACATACACATACACAACCTGGAAATGTGACCATGCCACATGCCCTGAACTGAACAGTTGCACATCACAGTGGTCATGTGCACAACACACAAAGGATTCTGTCCCCATGAACACGTGCACAGCCTGGGAGTGGCTGCCCCCAAGTGCCACCAAAAAAACACATGTTGACCCCCATACACACACAGGTAATGCAGCCTTACATGCCTTAGGATACAGTGTGGACAGGCTGTGGTGTTGTAGGTGTGCCCCTGAGTCCCTGGCAAGTAATTGTGGCTGGCATACGTTCACCAGTGACAACCATGGTGACATATGCCAGTGACTTGTACAGGGACGCGTCGTACAGCAATGGACCGATCGGTGCGCACGCATTGGCCATTGCATATGATGTGACCGGGTACGCGTTGTACAGCAATGGACCGATCGGTGCGCACGCATTGGCCATTGCATATGATGTGACCGGGTACGCGTTGTACAGCAATGGACCGATCGGTGCGCACGCATTGGCCATTGCATATGATGTGGACAGAAGTACGCGTTGTACAGCAATGGACCGATCAGTGCGCACGCATTGGCCATTGCATATGATGTGACCGGGTACGCGTTGTACAGCAATGGACCGATCGGTGCGCACGCATTGGCCATTGCATATGATGTGGACAGAAGTACGCGTTGTACAGCAATGGACCGATCGGTGCGCACGCATTGGCCATTGCATATGATGTGACCGGGTACGCGTTGTACAGCAATGGACCGATCGGTGCGCACGCATTGGCCATTGCATATGATGTGGACAGAAGTACGCGTTGTACAGCAATGGACCGATCGGTGCGCACGCATTGGCCATTGCATATGATGTGACCGGGTACGCGTTGTACAGCAATGGACCGATCGGTGCGCACGCATTGGCCATTGCATATGATGTGACCGAAGTACGCGTTGTACAGCAATGGACCGATCGGTGCGCACGCATTGGCCATTGCATATGATGTGACCGGGTACGCGTTGTACAGCAATGGACCGATCGGTGCGCACGCATTGGCCATTGCATATGATGTGACCGGGTACGCGTTGTACAGCAATGGACCGATCGGTGCGCACGCATTGGCCATTGCATATGATGTGACCGGGTACGCGTTGTACAGCAATGGACCGATCGGTGCGCACGCATTGGCCATTGCATATGATGTGACCGGGTACGCGTTGTACAGCAATGGACCGATCGGTGCGCACGCATTGGCCATTGCATATGATGTGACCGGGTACGCGTTGTACAGCAATGGACCGATCGGTGCGCACGCATTGGCCATTGCATATGATGTGACCGGGTACGCGTTGTACAGCAATGGACCGATCGGTGCGCACGCATTGGCTATGGCCTGGCATGGCAACGGACGCGTTTTCGAACCTTTAACGAGTCTGATGCTGTGAATTCAGTTGGCCACCCACAACAATGTTGCAAATTCATGGGTGTCATGAAGTTGAACTTTTGAAGGATGCTGTGGGCGTGTGTAAGTGGTGCAATTCCATGGATTGGCCAGATTCAGAAGATGCAAACGACTTGGACCTATCACTTTGGACACATGGGACAGTATCTGCCTCTGCAGCACACATATAATGCTGGCTGTTCCCCTGAGAGCTCACTTGCCTGCACTACATGCTCCAGGACGACATCTGCCACCACCACTGCTGCTGTATATGCATCCTCTGGCTCCTGCAATGGCACGTACTGTGGAGAGAGCCCCAGCCTTCAGCACTGAGGAGAACCAGGCCCTGCTGGACAGCCTCCTTCCACAGTACAGCAAGCTGTATGGGAAACCAGGGGAGCAGGTGAGTGTGCTGTCCACTGCCTTACTAAATGTGCATGTTGTCTGACTAGCAAGACTTACAGTGTGCACGCCACTGGCTAGCATGCTCACTGAGTAGTTGTCACCCCCATAGTGTGTAGTTACATGCACTGAACAGGTATAGTGCAGTAACAGTGCATTCCAACAAGGTTTTACTTCCCAGGCAATGATACCATGTAGTAACTGCTGGCAAACTGTTCATAGCCATCGTTGCACTGCCTGTGTACATCATGTGCCCCTGTGATTGAGACATGTATATCTAAATGTGTGATGCACGGATATGTTGCATGTGTAGTAATGGCCTTTTCACTTTGTCATCCTCACAGGTTGATGCCCACCAGAAGCAGGAAATCTGGCTGACCATCGCCCGGGCAGTAAGATCTGTGGGGGTCTACAAGCGCCGGATCCGCAACTGCCAGAAGAGGTGGCAGGACCTTCGGGGCTGGACCCGGAGGATCGCAAGGGTCCAGCTGAAGCTGTCGCCTCCTCGCAGGAGGGGCGGACACCGGACCCTGACCCCCACATGCTCAGGATCCTGGCGGTGGTCTTCCCTGACCTGGATGGGCAGCTGAAGGCCAGACAGCAGCAAGGAGGGGGTGAGTCCATGACTGCACTGTGAACTTTGTCTGACATGCTATGTGCCCTCCTCTGGCCTGGTTAAACTTCCACAGTACATCAGTCTTGTGGTCCAGGACCCATGTCCCTCAATTGTGACATGCCCACTCCTCATCTGATACCCAGGTGTGGCCCTTACAGTCAGGAAATTGTGTCACTTGGGTACTGTGTCCTTACATTTTGCTTAGCTCAAGGTGGGGGACAGCATTTGTTCCCGTAACTTTGTGGTGGGCTTCATGGGTGGGTCCATTGCTTACACAATGCCTGAGTTCTGACATGTAATCTGCGTGTAACTTTGATATGTGGTCCAATTGCTGATCTGACTCACCACATGTGCCTGGGGTATTTGGCACACACCCATGCTGCGGGTGGGAACAATGTTTGGGCCTCAGGAGTATGTATATCAAGTGTGTCACACATACTTAGCCACCTGCCTACTGTCCAGGGCTCATCCCTCTTTCACGTGGAGCAGGACAGTCATGCCTACTCCAGGCCATACAATACACTCTGTACTCCCACTGCCGTGTATCAGCTGACACGTTGTGCTCAGTGAAATATTCCCTCAGGTGTCTGCCTCTGTGTCATTGTGCTGTGGCTCCGTTGTCAGGACTAATGGGGTGTTTATCGGTTAGGGCTCAGCATGCCACCTGAGATGTGACCATAGGAGACGATACTTGTGTGACATATAGGTGTTTGATCACTTGACTGTGCAGACTGGGGTATGCGACTGTGAAGTTCAGGCAGCTGTTTCCCATTCACAGCAGATTGTGAGGTGCTCAGGTTCAGAGGGTTGTGTTTCATGTCTCCCATATGTCCAATTGGTATGACGTGGACAAATAAGAGTTCAGATGATGTGGTTTGTGGGGGATGGACATGTGCACTTGTCAGCTACAGAACTTGCATTCCCCATGACCTAGGATTGTGACACAGTGCAGACTGTTGTTGGCTGGCTGCCCTGCCCATGTGACTGGAGACAGTGATGTATGACTTTGCAGGCATGCCTGTGCCATGGCATTAAACTCCCTAAGAGTGATCCTGCAGGTGAGTGACATGTGCTACATGCACCCCATTGTGGCATTGACTATCAGGACATGGGTGCATCATGGTGTCTGGTGCTGGTATGCATCACATGCATTTCAAAATAGACTCTGGCCATCCCTTTATCCGGACACCTGTACTGACTCAGTGGCAAGAAATGTGATGTGTGCATGTTCACATACTTCACCGTGTACTCTGCACTGTCCAACTACTGTGTAGGTGGTGCATGTGTCCACACTGGGGTATTGCCATCCGACAGGCACCAGACAGATGGGTGCAAGGCCAGGAGGGATGTGAGTGCCATGGTTGACCATCAGACTGACAATTGGCTTCTCCTACTCTGTTTGAGCACTTTTGGCAATGTTCAACTAAGGATGCCAGGGCTTGCTCTGTAATGTGCTGTACTTACTGTGGGGTGTGCGGTCAGTGCAGGTGACTGATGTTTGTCTGTTTCCCTAATTGTTTGCAGATACATCCACGGCCACAGGAGGGGACAGCTCCACGGACCAGGAGGAGCCGCAGAGCCAGACTGGGTCAGCAGCCGATGAGTGGTCGGAGGGACCCAGTGGCACGGAGGGCGAGGGGAGCCACACCGAGGAGTCCTCAGCACCATCCACCTCAGCTGAGGACCACAGCAGCTCGGAGGATGACTCCCTTGTGGAGGCGGGTGTCAGCAGCCACCACACCCCAGCTAGTATTGCTGTTGCTGCCCGCCACCACCACCACCACCACCGCCCTCCCATCGGCTCCCATTCCAGAGGTCCGTGGAGGCTCCCGTGTTCGGGAGCGTGTCTCCTTCGTGCCAGGCACCGCACCCCTGCCCCTGTGTCCCCTGCTGCCCTGAGTGAGGAGTCTGTGTACCTACTTCGCCAGCTCCATGTAGGGCAGACAGCAATGCTGAGTGTCCTCCATGCCCACACCACTCTGTTGACACAGCTGGTGTCGTTTATGGAGGGCATCTCATCGGGCATGTCTGCCCTACAGAGGAGCAATAGGTCCATGGACTCCTCCCTGACGGCAGCAGTGTCCCTCCTCCAACAGTCCCTCACCCCTCCTACCTCTGCCCCAACCACACTTCCTGGCACCCTACCTGTCCCAAGCACATGCACACCTGCACAATCACCCAAACACACAGACACGAGCAGCACAGGAACACCCAAACCAAAAACAAAACGTGCACGCAGGCATCCTCAGGGGACTGATACCACACCCACAGGGGATGGGGAACAGACACACACACAGGCATCCACAGTCACTCCGCAGTCCTCCGATACCTCTCCCTCCAAGGCCCCTTCCCTTGCCTCACCTGCAACCCCACCTACAAAGCAGCTCTTCCTCTGTGACCTCGGCCTCTTCCCCTCTGATCCAGCTGATCCAGCATACAGGGGGAAGAGGAAGTCCACCCACACAGAGGGGAGTGCCCCTCACCCCCGGACACCCTCCCCCAGGCACAGACAGACTGAGGCCCCCATCCGTAAGTCCCCCGGACCCGGAAGAGCAAGACCCCGCCACCGCCCTGCAGCTCAACCACCAAGTCTCCTTCCTCCATCCCTCAGGCCCCCACTCCACAGGTTCCCCCACCACACCCTGCCCCAGGTTCCCCCACCCACAGATACACCATCCCCAAAATGATCCGGCCTTCTCCCCCTACCACTTGCTCTTCCAGCACCACACCCCCGCTGCGCATGTTTGTGCCACTGGTGTGGAGACCGTGTCCTCCCCCTCTGTCCTGCCCACCTTACCTGAACCCCATTCTACTCCCCTGGAGATAGGCACTGCGGTGGAGTCCACTACCACCCCGTCTGACTTGGGCACTGCAGTGGGGAACCTGTCCACTCCATCTGCCCAGCCCACTGCAGTCGTGCCGGCACCCACACCATCTGACTCATGCCCCCCAGTTGTGCCGGCACACACCATGTCAGACACCTCCACTGCAGTTGTCAGTGACTCTCCAGCACCCACCACCCCTTCCCTGCCTCCTTCTGGTGAGCCCTGATCCTGTCCCTGCGGTGCCTGGCCTGCCCCCCGTATGCCCCTCCGAGGGGAATGTCCCTGGTGTGTAGCAGTGCAGGCATGCAAAGGGTGACATCTGCCACTGTCACCCTGTTTGGACTTTGATAATGGACTGGCCATTGGCCTTTGTGTTTTTTCAGGACTTTCACTTTTTAAAAACACACATGCTGAATAAAGCTACTTTCTGTTCTCTAGTGGTTTTGCTTCTGATGTACATGATGTTGATGATGCTAACCATGCCCTTGCTGCAGTGATGGTTATTTTTGATATCAGGAAAATGAAGTGTTACTGTGCAGGACCCCATGTGGTCCAGGGGGAATGTGTCCTATACTGGTGTGTATCCATGTCATCCTTTGCAGCAATATGAGGGTGTCATGTTTTCAATATTTGGCAATGGGATTTCCTACTTTTATTTGCAATATCACATCTGTGGCTTACACCCCTGCACATCTGTTGTGCTTGCCATTGTTCAATTTGTCTATTTCCCTGACCGTGTGACCATCTCCACTGGACATGCAAGTTTGGGCATCAATGGGGAAGGACTCATCTGTGTTATCAGTGCAACTTGCTATACATGTGTGTTGGATCTGTGCAGATGATTTCGGTGACACTCCCATGACCAGGCTGATATGACGAGAGCCTTCATTTTGTGCTAATTGTTGACTGAGTGACCAAGTGTTCTGCTGACATGATAGAGCCCTGCAGAGACAACGTATGGCACAGCTTTCCTTACACAGGAGTGGAGTCCCCTCATGGCAGTGTGTAATTCCGTGACATTGCCTGAGCCCAAGGTGTGTGTTGTGTGAGCATGTCTGTGTGTGTTCACTTCCATTTTGCTAGGCAGGCTGGGATCCCTAGTGATGTTCCTGTTTGTGATGCTTGCTGAGTTGACCTATGTTCCCCCAAAGTCTTCTCCCTGGGTTCTCTGTGATGTGGGTGCATGGCACATTACTGGTCATCAGGGTGTCACCCATAGGTGTGTTTGCTGTCAGGGCTGAGTTTGTGGGCAAACGCAGATGAGACACAGTCAGGATTCCCCTTGGCACCTGTTGGTTACACCAGTCATGTAATTTACAGTTTGTGTTAGCTTTCAGTGATTGTGACACGTTGTGTGTGTGACTGCTGCCACTCCTCAGGGTCAGAGCTGCAATGTTGGAAGTTGTCTATGTGTGTTCTTTGTGGGTGACCTTGGCTTCTTCATTGGTGTGTGACTGTGGCCGGGATCCCATTGGTTGGTGTGGATTTGACGTCATGCCCATGTACGGCGTACTGTGCAGTGTGTCAGACATTCACGAGTCTTGTTGACTGGCCATGTGTGATGGGTTTCTGCACCTTAGTTCCCACCACCACCCCTGGGATTGTCATGGGTGCATGTGCAATGTCACCAGTCCATGTGAGCTTCACTGCTGCACATTGGTGGAGATCAAGGTGTGTGGTGTTGAGTGTGTGCAGATGAGAGTTGTTGCACGGCTAGACCCCTGCCTCCATATTGGCCTTGGCTGACAGGCCGTGCTGATTGATTTGTGCTTGTGTAGGTGTGATGGTAGTTTGTTGCTCAGGACACATGACTGTGGTTCACAGTGTGAACGACATCTAGCTTTGTCATCACAGTGGGATTATCATGCAGGCCGGTGTCACCACAATGTGGGGTCCCTGGGGGTAGTGCTGTGGTGGGTCTGTGTCTTGCTGTGTTAGTTGCTGTTCCTACAAGCTTGTGTGACATGTGTAATTTGGGCTCCCTCTCATCTAACAATGCCTGATTGCCCACATAGGGGAATCCGATCCATGAGTTACTTTTGTGTGGCACTGTATGCACATCTGTGTAATTGGGATTCAGGCCTCCTCATGTGTTGTGTGGTTGCCTGGGGACACTGGCACACCCCCCATCACCTGTTGTGTTTGATATGCAGTGTGGGGCTGCCTGTTTGTGTTTGTGCATCTGCACCACTGCATTGGCATATCTTTAGTGTGCCATTGGCTGTATGTTGTTTGGTGGGTTCCCCCTGCTGTCCCTGGGACTCCTAGGTCATCAGTCAGCACAGTGATCATGGTTTGTATGTCCCATTGCTGCCATGGTATGGTATTTGTTCACCTCACATCTACAGTCTCCACAGGATATCTACATTTGTGTGCCCATTGGTGCAGATATGTGGCTCTGCATTATGATGGTCACTTCTGTCATTGTGTTATTGATGAATGTTGACAATGTCAGCCCCCATGGGTGATGTTTGTCTGCACATGGCCAAAGGTATGTCTTATTTGCACTGCACTGTTTGCCTCACCCAATCTATGTTGCTATGGGACACAAGCACTACTATGCCACTGATGTGTTTGTTGTCCTGTGACCAGGAATCATCCATGCTGTTTGGCATTTGCACCTTTTTCCATGACAACACTTACATTTTGGTCACTGTGATGATGAGGGTTTAGACCCCATTGCCACAGTGTTCAAAATGTGCCCCAGCTATGGACCCCACACTTACCTTTTGGTCACTGTGATGATGGGGGGTTAGACCCCATTGTCACAATGTTCAAAATGTGCTTCAGCTATGGACCCCACATTTACCTTTTGGTCACTGTGATGATGGGGGTTACACCCCATTGCCAAAATGTTCAAAATGTGCCCCAGCTATGGACCCCACACTTACCTTTTGGTCACTGTGATGATGGGGGGTTAGACCCCATTGCCACAATGTTCAAAATGTGCCCCAGCTATGGACCCCACACTTACCTTTTGGTCACTGTGATGATGGGGGGTTAGACCCCATTGCCACAATGTTCAAAATGTGCTTCAGCTATGGACCCCATACTTACCTTTTGGTCACTGTGATGATGGGGGCTTAGACCCCATTGCCACAGTGGTCATGGTCTGCTTGCATTGTGGAGGCCACACACATTTATGTGTGACACATGTGATAGGGGGTCACATTGTATGTTCAATGTCATGTTCAGTGTTGTAGACATTTGACACAGTCTACACACGCTTGTCATGGTGTTGGGGGGATGTGTTTTTCTGACATTCCTTATGTTGGAGTATGCTGGTTGTGTCATGCATTACCCGTCCTATGAGTAGGGGGTGGTGTTGGTGGTAGGCATCCATCCCCCTATGAGTGGGGATGGTAGTAGTGACAGGCATCTAGCACCCCCTGAGTTGGGGTGGTGGTAGTGGTAGGCATCCAGCCCCCCCTGAGTAGGGGTGATGGTAGTGGTAGGCATCCAGCCCCCCCTGAGTAGGGGTGGTGGTAGTGGTAGGCATCCAGCCCCCCCTGAGTAGGGGTGGTGTTGGTGGTGGGCATCCATCCCACCATGAGTAGGGGTGGTGGTAGTGGTAGGCATCCAGCACCCCATGAGTGGGGATGGTAGTAGTGACAGGCATCTAGCACCCCTGAGTAGGGATGGTAGTAGTGACAAGCATCTAGCACCCCTGAGTAGGGGTGGTGGTAGTGGTAGGCATCCAGCCCCCATGAGTGGGGATGGTAGTAGTGACAGGCATCTAGCACCCCTGATTAGAGGTGGTGGTAGTGGTAGGCATCCAGCCCCCCCTGAGTAGGGGTGGTGATAGTGGTAGGCATCCATCCCCCTATGAGTGGGGATGGTAGTAGTGACAGGCATCTAGCACCCCCTGAGTAGGGGTGGTGGTAGTGGTAGGCATCCAGCCCCCCATGATAGGGGATGGTAGTAGTGACAGGCATCCAGCCCCCCATGAGTAGGGTGGTGGTAGTGGTAGGCATCCAGCCCCCCATGAGTAGGGGTGGTGGTAGTGGTAGGCATCCATCCCCCCATGAGTAGGGGTGGTGGTAGTGGTAGGCATCCATCCCCCTATGAGTGGGGATGGTAGTAGTGACAGGCATCTAGCACCCCCTGAGTAGGGGTGGTGGTAGTGGTAAGCATCCAGCCCCCCATGAGTGGGGATGGTAATAGTGACAGGCATCTAGCACCCCCTGAGTAGGGATGGTAGTAGTGACAGGCATCTAGCACCCCCTGAGTAGGGGTGGTGGTAGTGGTAGGCATCCAGCCCCCCATGAGTGGGAATGGTAGTAGTCACAGGCATCTAGCACCCCCTGAGTACGGGTGGTGGTAGTGGTAGGCATCCAGCCCCCCATGAGTAGGGGTGGTGGTAGTGGTAGGCATCCAGCCCCCCCTGAGTAGGGGTGGTGGTAGTGGTAGGCATCCAGCCCCCCCTGAGTAGGGGTGGTGGTAGTGGGAGGCATCCATCCCACTATGAGTGGGGATGGTAGTAGTGACAGGCATCTAGCACCCCCTGAGTAGGGGGGGTGGTAGTGGTAGGCATCCAGCCCCCCATGAGTGGGGGGGGGTGGTAGTGGTAGGCATCCAGCCCCCCCTGAGTAGGGGTTGTGGTAGTGGTAGGCATCCAGCCCCCCTGAGTAGGGGTGGTGTTGGTGGTAGGCATCCATCCCCCTATGAGTGGGGATGGTAGTAGTGACAGACATCTAGCACCCCCTGAGTAGGGGTGGTGGTAGTGGTTGGCATCCAGGCCCCTATGGGTGTATATGGCATTGGTGATAGACATCCCGCCCCTATGGTTCTGCTGTTGCTAGTGTAAGTCATTTCTGCATCCCTATGTGTGTGTGTTATATGTCGGGTACGTGTCGTTTGTTTGTGTAGTGGGTGTTTAACTTACCTTCTGCGCTGTACGCGTCCGTACCTGTTCCGGTAATAGATGTAGAGTATTGGTAGGACCTGCGCGATGGGATTCATGGTTGGTTCGTCTCGTTCGGCTTTCTCGTTGCTTCGACTCGTACTCTTGGCTGACGTGTTCGTCTCGTAGCCGTGGATCGTCTTGTGGCGCGAATCGGAGCTTATGTGCGGCTCTCCCGGATGCTCTGACGTGCCGGACGTAGCGACGGGTTCGGCGCGTACGGAAAGCGCATCGTACTGGTCCGGCCGGAAGGTGCTGTATTTTGGCTTCCGTGCGACTCGATTCTGCGTTTACGGATCCGGCTCGGGCGGGGAACAGGAGCTGGATTGGGTAAGTACGGCTGGGTCGGGATCTGGGCAGTTATGCGCATCGTACTTGCTCGTTCGTACGAATGTTCGAATCGGTCGGGAAACACACGTTCGGCTCGTTTTTTTTCCGGACAAATAGTGTTAGGTGCGCCTCCGCCCGAGATCGGAATCGACCCCCTAGTGCTCCATGGCCACTGGGGATCATGAAGAGACAAAACCAAGGCTCAAATGTCATGTAGCAGGAGCCAAGGTGGACGTGGTGGTGGGAGAATAGGCCCAGAGTGACCCATGGGGTTCACCCGTCTCCACCTTTGAAGTCTGGAGCAGGCAGGCTATAGCCCATTCCAAATGAGGCACCTATAGGAAGGATGAGAGCAGACTGAAGACTGGCAGTCTGGCTCCTGGCACCATGGGCCACACAACGGCAATGCCCTAAAGTTCACCTCAACCTCTGAAGGGTTCCCAGGTGAATAAATGAGGGACGATGGAGAGCGCTGGAGTGGTGGGTCGAAGGAGCTGCCTGCCTGTCAGGATACAACCTCATTCTCTCATTGTACTATTTTATACTTGGCTCAAGAACATCAATGTGCAAAATGATGTTTGCCTAAAAGCCAAGATTAGCCAAAGGTGTCTCACATGACATAACATAAGCCCACTTTGCAGCTAGTAACATTGCCTGCGAAAAACATCTTATAAAACATAATTGTGCATACAATAGTTCAAATTGTTCCTGATTTGCAGTAAAACAATAGCAGAAGGATATCCATAGCTGTGGTGCAAATAATACCCTTAACTGCAGACCACCTGGGTCCACTGAGCTTTCCCTTCATCACCACCATAGCCTCCAGGCATCTGACAGTTTCAAGGATATCTCTTGCTTGCCATGGCTTGAGCAACTCCTCCCTCTCACCTCCTCTGGGTTCCAGTAAAGTGAAACATGCCAGTGTGATGCACAAATGTGCAAAGATTTTTTTTTTTAAGCTATTTTGAAATGGGCCTTCATTTCTTGAAGACCTGTGTCAGGGGGCGATCTTCTGCAGGAAATGGGAGTTACTGGATTTATCTCTCCAGCAGCCTGCAATTGTTTACCAAGGATTGCAAGACACTCTTCTTTGTACCATGCACGAGCTTCAACATTATTTCCTACCTACAGCTCAAATCCATACAGCATGGAATGTTTACTTCAAATACTTTTAAAATTTGTGTGTAATATGCCCCTACATTCCTTTAGATTTAAATCTGTTTTATTGGTTTCAAACAGAATACAAAACATTAACTCTCACCTACTTCTACTGGCCGGGGGAGTGAATTATAGGGAGGGGGAGGTCAGACAAACTGGTGGGAGGGAGGAATAGAGAGGTTTCAGGTCCAACTATCCTAGGGTGAGGTGAAGGAGTGGAGAAAGGGACGGCACAGTCCGGAGTGGAGGGTGCTGCTCGACAGTTACTGCTGCATTGAGCATGCAATGGTCTTGAGGTGGCCCCAGAGTGGGTGCAGTCATCCAGGGTTTGTTCTCACTAGCTTAGTCGGTGTTGCTCTCTGTGTTTGTGAGCCGAAGCACTCATAGGTATGCCGGGCAGGACAACTCCCGGAAGTCTTGTGCAAGGAACTGTATGCACGGACCTCATGTCTTATCAAACTGGGTGAACTTATGTTCTATGTACGCTGTTAATTTTTCCATAACTAGTAGATCCCAGAGCTTATGTAGCCGATCAGCATTGGTCGGCATCTTGTCTTTGCCCCACTTTGACAAAAAGACTTGCTTAGCCACACAAAGCACTATGGTAATTGCCTTCCCTGTTGCAGAATGCAGTGGATAAATCAGAGCATTGGGTAGCCTTAACAGTATGTAACTAGGGAATTTGGGTATGTCTGTCGCATACATTTCGTTAATGTCTGTCAGCATGTCCGCTCCAGTGCCATTGTAGTTTGCGGCAGTGCTAAAGAGGGTGGGTCAGTGTTCCTGGGTGGCTACATCTGTGCCAACAACCAACGTCCCCGTCGGTTTTACATTCAACCAGTCTGGCTGGGGTGTAGTACCACTAATGTGTCAGTTTAAGTAGGGTCTCCTTCCCGGAAGCACTATAGGCAGAGGTGCGGGCCTGTGTAAGATGTCGGACCATTCCTTTGCGGTAAAGGAGCACTCAAACTCAGATTCCCACCTTTTCTGGGCTGGGGATTTATTACAGACTGCGGGTGTGTTCAGGAAGGTATAAATGTCAGAGAGGAGGCCCTTGTCAGTATGGAGGGTGAGGAGCCACGTCTTGAAATGCTTGGGTAGTCTTCTAGCATGTGGGCAGACCTGAGGGTGTTTCACCTAGTGTCTAAAGGCCACGTAGCAACAATATTCGCTGGATGGCATGTCGTAACTGGATTGGATTGTGGAATGTCCATGAGGCCGTGGTGGTCAAAGAAGTCCCCTATTTTTTTTACAATTGGCTTCTTGCCATGGGAAGAATACTGTATCCTGCATGGCAGGAGGGAAGTCAGGGTTTCCTACAATGGGCATTTGTGGGGAGATGTGTGTGGATAGCTTTGTGGCCAATTTAACTCTATCCCATGTCCCAGTTGTTGCCCGGACAGCTGGCACAATATACACCCCTGGTGGACGATGTTTTTTAGGGAGTCAGGGGATTTTCCATATGTGGATACCTGCAATCGCTTGATCAATGAACCACCAATGCTTTTCTGAGTATGTCCTGTTCCGTTCCACTATATATCACAATTAGGCTGCCTGGTGGTAACAAGTTAAGTGGGGAATGCCTAGGCATCCCCCTCTACGGACAAGCAAGCTTGTTTTTTGGCCATACAAGCCTTCTTGCCTTCCTATATATAGGTTTGGTTCAAATGTTGCAATTTCATCTGCAGTTGCGGAGGGGGATCCAGGGGTGGGGTGTGCATTATGTAGAGATTCTTTGGAAGGAGAATCATCTTGATCGCAGCTGTCCTACCCAATCAAGAGATGGGGCCACTCCTCCAGGATTGTAAATCAGAACCAATGGACGCTAGCAAGCCAGTGTAGTTACATTCCGCTGTTTTCTCGACTGCGAAGTGTATTTTAAGGTCCAAGTATGGTACCCCTTGAGTAGCCCACGGGAAAGGGAAGAGGCGCTCGAGCTGGGTCCTATCACTAAAGGCCACGTAGCAACAATATTCGCTGGACGGCATGTCGTAACTGGATTGGATTGTGGAATGTCCATGAGGCCGTGGTGGTCAAAGAAGTCCCCTATTCTTTTACAATTGGCTGCTTGCCATGGGAAGCATACTGTATCCTGCATGACAGGAGGGAATTCAGGGTTTCCTACAATGGGCGTTTGTGGGGAGATGTGTGTGGATAGCTTCTTGGCCAATTTAACTCTATCCCATGTCCCAATTGTTGCCGGACATCTGGCACAATATACACCCCTGGCAGGCGATGTTTTTTAGAGCGCCAGGGGATTTTCCATATATGGATGCCCGCGATCGCCTGATCAATGAACCACCAACGCTTTTCTGAGTATGTCCTGTTCCATTCCACTATATATCGCAATTGGGCTGCCTGCTGGTAACAAGTGCAGTAACAAGCAAGCTTGTTTTTTGGCAATACAAGCCTTCTTGCATTCCCATATATAGGTTTGGATCAAATTCTGCAATTTCACCTGCAGGTGCAGAGGGGAATCCAGGGGGAGGGTTTGCATTATGTAGAGAATCTTTGGAAGGAGAATCATCTTGATCGCAGCTGTCCTACCCAATCAAGAGATGGGGCCACTCCTTCAGGATTGTAGGTCAGAACGAATGGACGCAAGCAAGCCAGTGTAGTTACAGTCTGCTGTTCTCTCTACTGTGAAGTGTATTTTGAGGCCCAAGTATGGTACCCCTTAAGTAGTCCACAGGAAAGGGAAGAGGTGCTCGAGCTGGGTCCTATCATTTTGGGGAACAGTAATATTGAAGGCCTGAATCTTCTGTAGATTGACTTTGAAGGCAGAGACTCTTCCAAAGGCTTCAAGTTCCTGCAGGAGCAGTGGTAAGGAGGTGCAGGGCTGAGTAAGTGCAATCATGACATCACTCGTATAAAGTGCAATTTTATGCTCCTGGTGGCCCATGGTGATGCCCTTGATCTGGAAGTTCATGTGTATCTTTTCAGCTAGGGGCTCCGTGCAGAGAGCAAATAATAGCAGACAGGGGGCATCCCAATCTAGTGCCTCTTGCAATATCAATGGACCACAATTTTAGCCCCTTAACTCTCACCCTAGCCGTAGGCATAGCATAGTTGCACTATATCCACTTCTGAAAGTGGGTACCCAGGCTCACCCTGTCCAGCACTAGCTGGAGAAAAGGCCAGTGCACACAATCAAATGCTCTCTCCGCAACGATCAACAGCAAGAATGCTGGGATCTTCAAGTGGCCCACTTTATCTATAGGGTGTAGGAGCCGTTTTGTGTTATCACTACAGCATCTTTCCGGTATGAAGCCAGCTTGGCCTGGATAGACCAACCCCTGATTGTAGGGGACAAGTCGGGCCGCGAGTATGCTTGTAAAGATCTTGTCATCAACACTGAGCAATGAGATGGTTCTGTACGATGAACAAAAAGTGGGATCTTTCCCATGTTGGGGAATCACTGTAATGGTTTCCTCCCTCATTGTGTCAGTGAGTGTGCCCTTGTCACTAAAAGAATTATAGAGGTGGATAAGGATAGGTGCCAGTTGGGTGGCAAATGTCTTGTAAAAGCTGGAGGTGAATCCGTCTTATCTGTGCCTTGACCACCTGGAGACTTGCTATAGCTGTTAGGACTTCATCCTTTCATATATCCTTTTCCAGCTAGAGGGCATCTGCCACCAGTAGGCGCATGGTGGTCGCCTGTGACATATAATTTGCAGTGTCTGTATGGCTTAAAGTTTCTGCTGAGTATAAGTCGGCGTAGAAGTGTTCAAATTCCTGTGCTATTGTCACATCATTGTGTGAGTGCTGGCCCTGTGGTCCCCGGATCTCAACTATTCTCTGCCTGTGTGTTTTGGTCCCTCAACAGGTGAGTGAGTAATCACCTTGCCTTATTACCCCCTGTGTAATACTTCTGTTTGGTACTAAGGAGAGCATGTTCTGGTTTGTCCATATTCAGTGCTTTGAACTGCTTTCTGGCTAGTGCTAGTTGCTTCCTCAATTTATAGGATCCCGATAGTTTGTGGGCTTCCTGTAGATCTTTCACCTGCTCGTCCAGAGTGGCTCGTTTGTCCTTCCTATCCTTAGTGAGACTTGTGGCAATGACTATGAGGTGCCTCACAGGCCAGCCTGTAGGGTGTCCCAGAGTAGAGATATAGGGGGGCCTGGTGTGCCATCAGCACAGAGTAAAGTGTGTTTGGCCATTTTCTTCTGAAATGGGTGGTGATTTTGCCCACTGGTGCCTGGTGGCGTTGATGAGCACCGAGGCATCGAGGACGAATATCCTCCTCCCATGGTGTCTCCAGGACCAGGATCGACCGTGCCTCTTCCATAGTGCAGATCATGTGTGTCTCTTTGTTCTAAATGAAGATTAGTCAAAAGGGATGCCCCCACTTGTATCTGACTTCTTTCTCGAACAAAAAGGTAGTGGCAGGCTTGAGCGCACAACGACACTGCAATATGATTGTGGGCAAGTCCAGATATAGAAATGCACAAAAAGGGCCAGAGGAGATTTAACGACCAGCGAGGGCTAAGTCCCCTAGTCCATACAACCAATCACACAAGAAGAGCCCTCAGGTCTAGGAGTGGAGTCTAGGCTAAATACAGAAACACCAAATCAAAAAGGGTGTCCCTTTTAAAGGATGGTTTCCCTCACCCACCAGAGGTGGCATGCTTCTTCAATGGGGAACCTCTTCGCACAATGAAGCCTAGACAGCCACGGAACTTCATCATTTACACCTGTGTTGTCAGTGCTCAATCTAAACACCCATCTTTGTTCAATTTTCAAGAGAATCTTTGTCAAGTTTGGTGAGGTAGACGTCACATTGGGATATGTTTTCTTTGATGCATTTTTCACTTTCACAGCAGTAGCACGAAATAGATCCTTAAGAAGGCCATGACACTGAATAGGTCGCCGGCCGAAACATGTCGATCCTTAAAAGGCACAACGGGGTCTAATGTTTCCTGTCATGCTTGATGTTTTTAATCCTAGCGCAGGGCAGCCAGAATAAATTCATACGGCAAACCCTGGAGCTAGTTTCATCACCTGCACTGCGTCCTTCACCACGCCAATAAGCCCTCATTGGGTATTTAGTATCTACGCTCCTAGAATACAAAACATCCCAGAGCTCCTACCTCTCAGAGAGGGGGTTGTAGCCCGCACAATGACTAGGCTTCATTGTGCGAGGAGGTTCCCCAATGATGAAGCATGCCACCTCTGGTGGGTGAGGGAAACCGTCCTTTAAAAGGGAAGCCCTTTTTGATTTGGTGTTTCTGTATTTAACCTAGACTCCACTCCTAGACCTGAGGGCTCTTGTGTGATTGGCAAGTCCTGATATAGCCATACATCTGTCCCTTCGAAAGTGATCGAGCTCCGATCTTGCACTGATGACATTATGGCTTCCTTCTGACAGTAGTGGTGCACACATGTTAAGATGTCCTGCGGCGCCCCAATGCTTTGGAAGGGCAGCCCGCTCTATGAGTGCAGTCAATGACAAGTCCTTCTCTGCAGGTTCTGGGAGAATATGACAAAAGAGGCAAATCACATAATTCTCTAGGTTCCCAGAGTCTTCCTTAATTCTAATGCTGGAGCGATGGAATCTATTTTCAAGATCTTCCAGGTCGAGCTGTAATTCTGCATTTTGATCCCGCAGCTCTTGCAATTTGCGTTTTGTGAATGTCAAGTTCCTCCTCCCTTGCGTCGCTGGTTTGCTCCAAAGGTGGCCATCCTGTGGCCCACCTCCCCCACATCTTGTTTTGATTTCTTTGATATCTGCGGCAGCTTCCTCTTTCAGGGTGGCGATGTCACCCCGGAGCACAGTGAGCAGGGTCTCCATGAAAGATCATGTGATCGGGGCCTCGCCTTCCTGGTGCCGCATGGTACATTGGCTGGGTAGGCGAAGCATCTCGAGGCCGGTCAAGTTTTTTGGAAGAGGGTTTGGTAAGCATATCTTTCAGCGTGGTGTCCTTTTTAGAGCTGTGTACTTTCTGGAGGGTGTTCTGCTGTGGTATCCCAATCTAGCGACTCGAAATTGCAGTGCACCAGGGCCAGCCGTCCCACTTAGAGATATCACACTGAGGCCATTTAATCTGATGTTGGGAAGGCCATGTTAGTTCTGAAGGTATACCAAGGGGCTGGCGGGCCCTACAGACCATCATAAGAGTGGGAGAGAGGGCCAGCCTCCGCTGTCCCGTTCATCTCATACTTGTGGCTCCCCTCGCCTCCACAGCGCGTGCCCCCTGTCCATCAGCAAGGCAAACGCACTGCGCCCCATTCTCTCACCGTAATGGTCAATGGCTCGTTTGATCACCCGCAGGCTCCGGCCACCTCCAAACGCAGCAGATGCCATCTTGGATTGCGCTTGCTGCTGCATCATACTGTCACTCGTCGCCCTTCATCATCTCTCACCTGCACAGGGCCTGCGATTGCCCCCTCAGTCCTCCAAAAGGTGCCCCGTCAATATCTGTGATCAAATCAGGAGAAACGTTGAATCTGCCAGCTGCCGAAGACAGGCGGCAGAGCTCCGCAGAGACGCTCCTACTCAGGTGCCATTTTCGACATGCCCCCCTTTACATTCTTTTGAGCACTTTGAACTTCTCTCTCATTGAGAGACTTGCAATTTCCACGCCTTATAAATACCTGTTCCGAGGTTATCAACCTTCCAGATGACATGATTTTTCCCTCTATCAAAATGGGCAACCTCAGTCTTTCCTAGGTTAAGACTCAGCTTTGTATCGCTCAAAAATCAGAAGCCAAATAGAGAGTCAGGAAATATATGAGTGCTGATATTATAGGTTCATTGAGAATAATATAGATTCCTAGAACAGATTTCAAGTTAAAGAGCTCTTGTGTAATGAATTCTTTTGATTAATTGGTTTGATTCTTCATCAGTAGGTCAGCCATGGGACAGGATGGCAATCACTAGAGTGCATACTTGGATTCAATCATCCAACACGTGTTTCACTGCTTATGGCCACAAACCTGGGGCTTCTCCAAGACTTTATATGAACAAACTGTTGTCTAGAATTAGAAGGTAGCAGTCTGTAATTGATGCCGTCGGTGAAGTAAGATGCAGTGTGGGTAGTCGGCAAGAATAGGCCATGTGCAAATGTCATGCAGCCAGAGTCTACTGTAGACCATTGAAGGTCTGGATCATCAGAGCTATTGCTTTTTGTATTTCACAAAGAAACTCCTGCTTTGGTAGTTTGTGTGTGAAATACAAAAACAAAATGGCAAGCAAGTGAAAAACACATTGCGCCCACATGGCATTCGATTCTCCTGTAAGTGAATTGCCACAATGGCAGAGGCACTTACAGCAGAAATGCTCCCGTCAGGCTGGCTTCGATCTCTAGATAAGGGAGGCGATCCTCGTCCCATATGTGCAGAGGCGAGGGTGTGCACAACGATGGCAGGCTGGCAGACTGCTTGCCACAGTCTAAATGACCCTGCAAATGTTATTATTGAAAACTGACTGAAACTGTGTAAACATGGTAAGGGCTTCTCTCTGCTCTCTCCCCCCTCAGAGGTCAATGGTCAGTGGTGTAGCTTCGGGGGAAGGGGTGTTTGGGGTATGACACCCCCAAATAAATGCATTCTTGGATTGGTCGTTGGGTCTGCTATGTCTGTGTCTGTTTACAAGTGAACGGTCTACCTTGAACCATGGTCCCCTCATACATTAACTCTGTGGCCCACTGATTTTGTAGTTGGGAAATTTGAGATTCACAACCCCCACCACTAAGTCTCACTGACTAAGCTACACCCCTGCCAATGATTACTATTCCATTCTGCCTTACAGCAGCTTTGGAAGGAAAAAGTAACCTGTTATCATAAAGCGTATTAATGAACTTCCCCAAGTTGTGTATGTCAAGCTGGTTTGCCATTAAGTGATCATCAAGTGTACCCATTCACCCTTGCAGGTCTCATTCTAGTTCTTTTGCTCTCCTCTATAGCATGAGCTGTTTCTACAGCTGAATCGATGTTGGGGTAGGGCTCGCTGATCAGTGTTCTTACCCACTCTCATCGAAGCTGAAAGGATCCTCTGCTATGCACTACCCTTTTATTGGAACTGAGCACTAGAGAGCTCTCTCCACAGCTGGGAAACAGCTAGAGAATATTTGGCATGTCTATCATACCTCGTCCTCCATCACACTGCTATACTCTGCAAACTAACACAAGATAAGTGCACCTCTATGGTCACTGATGCATGGAGGTGGGCGAATCAACGATTTAACAGGGAGAGCCGAGCAAGAGCCGAGCCAAGGATTGGCTCTGGCTGTAAGAGCCCTGTACTAGCCGAACCCGTGAAAATATTTGACCTGTAAATCATGCAACAAGCATCATACAAAATATGCTAAACCCTCTTTAAAATATAAAAAAGTGTATTTAACACGCAGAAGAATTTCGCCTTATTACACCAGATTATACTTCTGCACTCAGAGGCAGTTATTACATGTGTTTTTAAACGTGAAGTTAGGGAAGTCATTTGTCATGTATACCCAAAATGTGGCCTTGGTATACTATGCTGTAGACTATCACATCCTAAACTTACATATTTGAAGGTGCTGCTATGTGATAATGAAGAAAAAGGAGGCTTGGTGAAATAAAGCTTTTGCCTAGGCTCACACAATTTGGTCAAGCAGAAAAGCCAGGATTGATTCCAAATTTTCCAGTTTAACACTGTGGAATTCAGCTATTAGATGAGTATTGCTTTCTAATATCAAAAGTTAATGCTTTGTACTTGATTCTTGGAGCATGAGATTAGAGAGTGTGTAAGAAGCAGAATCCATATTTTTGGCCGGTTTTACATAGCACAAACGTTGCCCACCTATGCATACGAGCGTTTTACAACAGACACAGACTATGTTACTCATTTTTTTCAGCACGGGAAGATTTGCTGGGATTCAGAGGATGCTGATCTAAGGACGGGATTCAAACTTGGTTGCCCATGTTGAATGGTTGCCATCTGTATCCACTAGGCTGCACGCCTCCAGTAAAAGCTCAACTTGTTTTGAGCTTGAGGTTTCCAGAGCACGTCAAGCTGAGCCAGATTGAAGCTTCTGGCTTGTGTCTGGCTCGAACGTTTAGTGGCTCGTCCACCTCTACTCATGCATGACACCTAAATGCTTCCCACATACTAAATGCTCCTACGCGACCAAAAATGCAGGGTATGAAGCTATATAAATGCTACAATAGAGTACATTACATCTAAGGAAGGCTCCTGCAGATGTTGAAAGGCAGACCCCCTTTCCAAAAATCTCCAGGTTTTTAGCAAGCTCTGCATTTTCTAACTAGTGGAAGCTAATAAAGTGTTGGCCCAAACGCGTCAACAGGATCCAGACCTACTGCGGTACACTGAATTATAGTAGCCTGTTGTGCTAGACTGGGCTAGCACATAAACTCCCTCTGTACCATTTTGTTGACATCAAACACAGTACTAATCCAACGTCCATAGTGTTGGCAGTCATATCTAATTAAGCTTAAGTGCTAGGTCCTTCTGTTTTTTTTGCTGTTTTCTATTTTGAATCTTATTGTATTAAATAAGCATTCTTTTTTTTCACGAAAAATCTCTGACTGGATACGTATATTCATTAAGTGCGGTGAACTTTGTGTTACCAGACCCCTCACCACTTCTACGCCTTTGCTGCACGGCCACATCTACCACCAAAAAATCAAGGAAACTGTAGGAGTCTTGGGTAAGCTTTGAAAAAAGCACATTGACCTTGTTAATCCACCCACACTGATTAATAAACATAGATGCAGTTCCTCATAATGTCCACAATAAATGTTAACGAAGCAATCAGCCTTCTCCAACAAGTAGCTCGTGAGCTACTAGAATCTCTCCAGCTACCTGTGAGTAGCTCTCCTGTGTGCAGCCAAGTCTAATACATTTTGAACTTTTGTTTGGTTTAATTAATATCTGTGTACCAAAACTGAGAGCGCATTTAAGAACTAGAATGTTTGCATTTTCAGTACCATGAAACTCCACTCTACTCTACGACTCTCCACTCTACTCTATAACACTCTACAACTCTTCACTCCACTCTTCACCACTCCACAACACTACACTCCATGGGGCAGATCTACGAGGAAGTGCCGCAGCGCGGCACTGCAAGCCCTTTGGCTGCGCCACGCTGCGGCACTTCCGAAGCACAGGAATGCGACATATTTACAAGAATATGTCACATTCCTGTGCTTCCCCTGCGCTGGCGCACAAACTGCAGCCATGCGCCGGCGCAGGCACCTTTGCACCATGGTGCAAGGATGCTCATGTCGTGGGAGATTGTTTTTGTGCAGGAAGGGTCACTTTCCTGCACAAAAACAATCACTACAGGCATTTTCCTCCTTCAATGTGTGCTGTAGAATGCAGCACGCATTGAAAGAGGAAATAACGAGGAGAAATGAAAACATTTCTCCTCGTTATGCTCGCTACGCCACCTCTAGGGTGGCGTAGCATTCACACGCATCTCCAGATTTACGATTTCTCGTAAATCTGGAGATGTGTCTTGTTCCATGGGTGCTGCGTGGGAACACCCACTGCAACACCCATGGAACGCCCCTTCACCGCAAAGTGCTGCGTGTGAAAGTGAACGTATTTACAAGGAGAGGAAAAGTCACGCAGGGTGGCTTTTCCTCCTTGTAAATATGGAGGAGCCCCCTGCGCCACCAGTACGTCACGAAAAGTGACGTACTGGTGGCGCAGGGGGCTTGTAAATCTGCCCCCATGTGTCTCCATGACACTCTACGCCACTTCACTATATGACACTCCACTCCAGACTACAACACTCCACCCAGCGCCACTCTACATGCCATGTCACGTAGATTGGAGTAGAGTGGAGTAGACTGCCGTAGAGTGTATGGGGCATAGAGTGGAGTAGAGTGGAATGGCGCAGAGCAGAGAGGCGTATAGTGGAGTGGTACACACAGTGGCATAGCTGGGGGGCGGTCTGCCCCGGGCGTCATGAGATTTGGGTGGGGCGGTGGCCTCCCCCGCTCTTACCTGCCGTCTCGGGCGGCAATAGCAAACACCCCCCAAACACCCCGCTCCTCAATGCGTTTGCCGCAGGGCGGCAAACAGAGAAAACTCTCGACATCCCCCCCCCCCGCTCTACACTGCGGCCGCCGCCAGAAGACTAGCTACGCCACTGGGTACACAGAGCAGGAGAGTGGCCTAGAGTAAAGTAGCAAAGAGTGTTGTAGAGTGGAGTGGCATAACTTTTAGCTATGCTAAACAGCAGTCATGCTGGTGTACAACACGGCTAAAACACATTGGCAAAGCCAAAATCTCTTACATAGGCAAGACCCATTAGCTGTGCCAATGCTTGTTAACATTATTGCTAGCAACACTGCTAGTAATCTTGCATATGGTTGCCCTTAATGTACCATTGCCTGGTGTGGTCACTCTAACAATAATATTAGTAGCTCTGAACAGGGACATCTTAAAGATTTCGGTAGCCCTGGGCCAAACATATTTTGTAGGCCTCTGTTTGTAACAGTTTTGAATTTATAATCTAATTTTAGCTTTTTTATGCCCTCTTTGGCCAGGTTACTGACAGTGCACAGGCACACTGGTCCACATTCTAAATTTATTAACATCTAATATTTAGGGATGGTGACTTGTGTTTTCAATATTATAATTCAGCAGCAGCTCACTAATATTATTGCTGATAGTCTTTGTGACCCCCTGCCATTTCTCATATGTGAGGTCCTGTTTTGCCCTAAACAAAACTGTTTTTATGGACACTGCATAATGTTGGAAAAACAAACATTTCTCTGCCAAAGGTCTGTAACAGACTCAAATACATCACTCTCATTAAAAACAAATGATAGGAAAACGGTATTTAAAACAATCTAGTAATTATTCAAGGTCATCAGGACAAGAACAGAGCTGGCTCTATCAGGGTGGCACTTTGCCCATGTCTTAAAACGTCTCTGGGTCGGGATGATTTTCATGGAACATATGTAGCTCTTGTTACAGAAAAGGATGGAGGCCCCTGTGGTAGATTTTACGGAGATTATTTGCTTCGTGGATGGTGGGCACTCTGAAAAGCCGACTTGAATTTACAGTGAGATGGGTCGACGAACAGCCGTGCTTACGCCAGTGTCGGCAGTCCCCTGGGGAGGGAGGATACTGCTAAAATCTGACAGCACTCAGGGGCATATGTACAAGCCCCTATCGCCACCACAACGTCACCTATAATGACGTTGTGGTGGCGATAGGGGCTGCGCCTTATGTACAAGGCAGTGTTAAGCCACTTAACGTGGCTTAACGCTGCCTTGTACATAAGACCCCCTTTCACGCTATGGTTAGCATCAAAGGGGTGGGCAGTGGGTGTTGCGGCGGGGGTTCCACCGCAACACCCATTCATTTTGACGCTGCCCATTATGTACAAGGGTGGCATACATAGGAGGCAGTTGCCAAAATTAAGACCAGGTAAAAACTGGTCTTAAGATGGCTAAACGAGGAGAAATGCATTATTTCTCCTCGTTTTGCTTTTTCCATGAGTGCTGCCTTGTGCAGCACACATGGAAAAAGCAAAATGCCATGGTTTGTTTATGAAAAGGAAGGTGTTCCTTCCTGTACATAAACAAACCAAAAAAAATTATGCCATTTTGTCACTTTCCTACATGAAAGTGACAGAATGGCATTTTAGGATTGTTTATGTGCAGGAAGGGACACCTTCCTACACATAAACAATCCTCCCCTGCACACAGACACCCTTGCACTCTGGTGCAAGGGTGCCTGCGTTGGCGCTAAATTGCTAAACTTAGCGTCATCGCAGGGGGAAACGCAAGGCTGCACCACATTCTTGTAAATATGGTTCAGCCTTGGGTTTCAGAAGTGGCGGAGCGAGGCGTTAAGCCAAGGAGGCGAACGACACGCTCCGCCACTTCCTTGTACATATCCCCCTCAGTTCTCTCAACGGCACCATGGACTTGAGGAAACTTCGAATCCCACAGCAGAAACGTGTCAGTGCCAGTGCCGAAATATTGCCTTCCTGGACCTTTGAACCTCATAGACCAGGACTTTAAATGTGTTGGTACTCTCAGGTACGGAGTACCTGCACTTCTTTATTTTGACTAGGGAGGGTACCTGCACTTCTCAGCAGATGTGCAGTTCTTTAGACTTGCAGTTTTCCCGGGAAGGGCGCGGCGGGACTACGGATTCCACAGATGGTTTCTATAAAAGCTCATAGAAACCGGGTCACGACCGGAATAAAAGACGTATTGCCACTTCTTCAAAGCCCTACAATCATAAACCTATCTACCCAGGATCACACAATGCGATACAGAGGAGGGGTCAGATTTTCGGGATTCACCGTCAGCAACTCGACCATTAAATCACACGGCTTCTTAATTGAATATGTATGTGGACACCTCAGAAGCCAAAAAGCGAAAGTGTTGAAAACTCATGAGACAAGCGGCAGGCTTCCGGGAAATCGCCTGTGGGCTTCTGCTTCGAGGGGCGGTGGGGGTGAGGGAGGATCTGTAGGCGGAACATCTCAGTAACCCCAGGCCTTCTAAGGAACGGCAGAGAGGCTGCCCGGGTCCCGTCCTAGAGCGGTCAGGGGGGTGTGATCACGCCAGCCACGGGGTCCCGTTATTGACTGGACCGCAGACTCATCCGCCCGGCCAAAGTCTTGCGCTGCTGGACAGAGCCAAAGACCATGAGGCTCTCCCTCGGGCTGGTGTGCGCATTGGCGTGTGCCAGTATCAGCCCTCGAGTGGCAGCTGCGGGTGAGTACTCTGACTGCGATGGAGGGTGGAGGAGGGGGGGGCGGCGTGCTAGGAGGGCTAGTGGAGAAGGGGGCGGAGTGTGGCGGATGGTGATCACTGAAAGTGGTGGGGCATGATACTTGTCACGGGTTCATGTCATTTTTTTAATTCAAACTTTGCCTTCGGAGAACTGTATAGGCAGGGCCACTAGAATTATGCGGCGGGGATTGGGGGGGGGGGCAAAGTATGCGACAGGGTAGACCCAATTATGTGGCAAGAAAAGGGAAATTATGAGGCATAATATGATCACATTTTGCGATAGTATTACTTTATTATTTTGTCATTTTTACTCATGGTAACACTGTCTGGACAAAGATTGCATCTCATTTGTGCATGTTTAACAACCAAATGCAGAAGTAAACTTCTGAAAGACGACTAGTGAACTTTTGTGAGAGGCCTTCCACCGCTCAGGAACTCTCGTTGCCACATTTGTAGTAAGTTTTAATCTGCCTGAGTTATATTTTTTTTGTTAAAATCTGCATATTATGCTGCAGATTATGGATTATATGGCAAATGCTGCAAATCCATAAGTATGTGGAAAAGACTGCAGAATCACATAATTCCAGGGGCCCTCACTATGTGCTAAAAAAAATTCCAGTGTGCCAATGCCAGAGATTTGTCATGGGAACCCCCTTATGCCAAGAATCATATACAATACGTCAGAACCAGACATTTTCCATTGTTACCGTCCATAAATAATGAGTGCCCACATATGTTAAAAATTACCTCCAGTATGTCAGAGCCAGCATTTTCTTAAAGACTGCTTTCCCGAGCAAGGCCTCCCACCCTCAATATGCCTTGGCTGCCAAGTATTACCTCCAGTATGCCAGCACCAGCCTTTTACCATAGGTGTCCTCTGTATGCCAAGAATTACAACCTGTGTGCCAGGGCCAGTGTTTTTAAATCGTTGCCCTTTCTTTATGCCAACAATTCCCTCCAATATGCCAGTGGCAGCAAGTAGCCTTGGTTGTCCCCTAAGTTAAGAATTATCTTGAATATGCCATGGTCAGCAGCAGATGCACAAGCATAAACCAATTACACTCTCACTCGCTTACAGTAACTCTCACTCTTACTCTCTTCTTCATTCTTTCTATCCTTCCCACTCACTCAAACTCACACTGTCACACATTTACACACTTTGACTCATACTCACTCCCACTCACTGTCACTAACATACAAATGTATCCACTCACTCACACTCTCAGATTCTCTCACTCACAAGCACACTTACACACACTCACTATTTCACAGTTACTGGCTCTCACTCACAACTACTGGTGCACATGGTGCTCTGATTTAAACTCCTGAGGTACAGGTGCTCTGCTCTAATAAATAGGTTTTATGCCTCTGGGCCCTGGTGCAGCTGCGCCTTCTGCACTATTTCTAGCTACACCCTTGACTCACTCCCACTCCCTCACTCATTCTAATTCACACACACTCCTTTACTCACTCTCTCGCCCTCTCTTCCACTTATTCATACTCTCACTTTCACTCATTGATTCTCAGTCACTTTCACTGTCATTGACACCGCAAACACACTAGACCAACATCTGTGCTCTCATTCAGTCACAAACACACATTCACTCGCACATGCGCAGAGGAACAACGCTGGACTTTCTTTTTTTTTAGTTACATGTAGGTACCAGAGCAGAATTCTGCACTGGACATTGGAAGCAGCAAGACATCATTCTCAATGAGGAGCCATACAGAGCAGCTGGGCTAGGTTTGGAAATGGGAAGACCCTTCTCAATCCCTCTCCCAGCCTCTTGAACACTTCAGTTTTATCACTGATATATCATAGAAGCGTTAAAATACTTTTCTTTAGTTATTGTTCTGTTCATACTCCATTTACCAGCACAAAGCACTTTTATGTGATTCGAGGATTAGACTGTTAGTATAACAGACAACATTTTTGCTGACGTGGAAGGTCACCCCATGTCCAAGCTCTCTAACACATAGAATGTTGAATTTGTATTCGGTGGTACTTCATGGTCCAACCCTCAGTAAATATTATTTCTTTTGAAATGCTTGGGTGGTGATATAGCCTGAAACACAACCAGTGTTTGGAAAGATTTGCTCTATTAATATGCCATATAAGAAGCTGGGACAGTGCTGGGTATCCATGCTGCCCCAATGCTCTGTGTGGCATCTCATTGGCCTCAGTCATGCTTTAATTTGTATCCTCACAACCACAGTTTAGCAGATATACTGTGCTGCCTGAGGCATGCACAGTATGTCTGCTAAAGATAGTGGATTGTGCCTGTGTGAGGGGATTGTAGTTGAACTACGCCGCAAACATTCGCAATCCAGACATCCACCTACAGAGTGCTGTGTTTTATACACAGCCCCTTCAGCCTCTTCCTCCTCCTGTCATCAGGAGCCTGGAGAGAAGCCAAAGAGGGCTGACCTCTATCTACACTGATAGTGTCCATGAAAACACGAAAGGCGTGTTTTCATGAACACTGCTATGTTAAAGAATGATCACAGTGTGGGCCTAGGTTCAGGGCATTATTTGGCTCCTCGCACGTGCCAGGACTGCTCCCTGAAGCCCCTGTAGAGAAGCCACCCCTGGTATTTGGTGTCTTTCTGCAGATGAGGGGGGTCTACAAGGATGTTTGTGTACACCGGAGTGTGTCTGCAGGAGGTGCAGGGCACTTCAGGGGGAGGGTGCTCACAAGTTAAGCAGTGGTGAAGGAGGTACTATCAGAGCCAAGTCAAAATTGCCAGTGTGGGGCGCTCCCTTTTCTGCTCTTCTTCAATGCATAAAGCGGGGAGTCATTCTTCTTGACTGGACTATATGTTGTAAATAGTGGATTTTAAAACACAATGGGTTAGTAAATAGTTCCCCACATGACTGGATTTAAAATATCTTAAATGGGTTTTGGAGTTCTCCTTAAGACAATTTAACAGAATCAATGGCGAATATTCTGTTTTAATACACATTGAGGCTGTAGGCCTAATACAGTGTTGAATGTCAGGTGCCAGTTTATGGGACAATCCTTAGCAAATGGCACACTCTAAACACACTATACCATTTACAAGATCCTAACAGGACTTAAAAAATAACATTTACTAGATAATTGAGCGTTCTTCCCTCCAATACAAATTTTGCTGAATTGGTAGCAAATCATGCACTTTATGCACATTTCTTCAGCTATGTTTCGGCTCATACTCTATTTACCAGCACTGTGTTACATGGAGAATAGGTTGTTAATATAGCAGACAACATTGACAAGATATTTGAGCATTCTCCCCTCAGACAAAACCTTGGAAAACTGGTAGGAAATAGTCCAGTTTAAATGGTGAACAACCTTATTATTTTTGCAAAAATATTCTTGGACACAAATATCATATCAAAAATAGCATGATGTCAAGAATATTGTGGGAAAACATATTGCAGGTAAAAAATATTTTTTTAAGTGTTTGTTGTCTTTTTTTTAATATAGACTCAAATCTAAACATGCAGGCTCACATACAAGATGCCACCAGAAGTGCTAATCTACATCTTCTAAGAAAACTAAAATCCTTCATACCGCCTGGAGACATAAAAACAGTGGTTCAATCTCAGTGCTCTCAAGACTGGATTATGGGAATGCCACACTCATAGGTCTACCTAAAGCCATCCTAGCCTCAATGAAAGCAACAATAAATAGAGCAGCAAGACGTTTACCAGGCACATATCGCTACAATCGCATCTCTCCATCACTCAGAGCTCTCAACTGGCTCCCAGTTGAAGCCAGGATACAATTGAAGGTGGCGTTCATAACACGCAAAGCCCTTCACAATTCTGGCCCTAAATGCATAGCAAATAGGATCAAGCTATCACGTAGCGGAAGGGATTCTAGAAGTGCTAAATCCCTCATACTTGAACGACCCAGATTCAAAAAAGGAAATCCCACAGTCACACTTTCACTGGCTGTGCCCCAAAAATGTGGAAATCCCTATCACCGTCAACAAGAGCAATTACCTCACTCAAGCTTTTCAAGAAGGAAGTCAAAACCGTACTAATAGAAAGACATGTTGCATAAAAGAACTATTTTGAAACTTTTATCTCCCCTTATTTGATACTGTATCCTAGTGTGTTATACCTGTGGAGAGGTGTGGTGCAGCGGCCAGGGGAGCTCACTTCGGAGCACAGGGCTCAGGGTTCGATCCCCGGCTCTGGCGGCAGCTCAGCACCATGTGACTCTGGGCAATAGCTCACTTAATTTCCACGACGGCCCCCAGCGCCTTGAGACCCGTAAGGGTGAGTAGTTCGCGCTTTACAAAAAAAAAAAAAATATACGGATACCTTGCTTGTTGAATTCTATGTACAATGTATCTTAAATTATTCTCTCTGCACTGCAACCCTCACCAGCTCTCTCCCTGTACAGTGCTCTGATACCGTGATGGTCATGTTCACGCTTTATAAAACACAATAAATAAATAAAAATAAAAGAAATAGTTGTATGTAATATTGTATTGGAATTATTTTATTACTTTTTGTGTTACTATTTTAATGTTAATTATGTGTAATTATTTTTAGTTTAGTTTATTTTATGTTTGCTTTAGTAATATGTTTAAAGACTTTTTTGATTTTATATTAATATAATTACTTATTGGTGGATTGATGGGTTTATCGATGAGGAGGGTGGGAAGTTTCTTCAATATATATTTTCGAATTCTTTATACGTATTTTATTTATTTTATACATTTTAATTGGCTAATTTGATTATTAATTATGTCAATTATTTAGTTTTAGAATTATTTATTAGATATTTTGTGAAAACATTGGTAGTTAATTGTTTCAACTGTTAACTGGTTAGAATACTGATTGTATAAATTATTTGTTTTAAATAATATTTATATTCATTAAATGTATTCAATTTTAGTATTTTTTATATAATAATGTTATAGTATTATTATATTTTTATTTATTAGGCACTGTCATTTTTCCTAGTAATATTTTCTATTGCTTTTGTGGGATCTTGGGGTTTTAGGGCAGTAGAGTAGAAGTAATTTAAGTATATATTTGTATATTCTTTTACTTGGTAAATACTTTGTAATCTTATTTTTTTTTTAACTTTGTAAACACTTTTAAAGTATTTATATTGGCTATACAATGTTAACACACACACATGTATATATATGTGTGTGTTCATGTGTATATATACATATATATATATAAATATATATATATATATATATTCCAACTCACTGCGCAGAAAATTGCACGCGCACACTCCTTCCGCAAAGTAAGGCACAGTTCCAAAGTGCTTGGGATCAGTTTATTCACGGTACCAAGCCGACAAAACCCAACGCGTTTCGGCGTGAACGCCTTGATCACGGGTTAATTCATTACATTTTTCTCTGAATACATATACTTTCAAATCACGTACAACGTGAAAAGTGAGAGACATAAAAAGTGGACAACAAAAAATATAAAAACTATATAAAGCACTACTTCTTCACTAATGAATCAGCCATCTTCTAATGGTAATTTGGACATGATTCACATACTGGTCTCACTTTGACTTGACAAACTCCTTCTTTGATAGAGCGCGTTCTTTCAGTTTCAACAATTATGATCAAAACCAATTAAGCCTGATTATCAATGACAGATATTAAGTCGTCATGACACGAAAATTCGGAACCAGTTCAAAAAACGATCTTTCTCCGTTTTCTAATCGTTATTCTTTTTAAAAAACACCCCTTTTGCCAAAGTGGTTCTAATCAAAACACCCGTACAAGGTTATAATTTGCAAATATCAACATGGCAAAATCATTACCATAATAAGACGTGACCTTATTCCCATACGTGATCATAATATACATTTGATGCTCTTTCCTTTAATTTCACATTTTGTACAGTCCAATCGCATCAATACAAGTGGATGAAACAGTCCATATTTCAAAAGCTCCTCAATTATACTCACTGTTATAGCGCTTATGATGCTGAAATAATATAAATAAGGCTGTAATACTGTATTATTCCAATGAACACAGTATCTAGGAAAATGTACTGCCTGCACACAGTTATTCCAATGCCCTAAAATCCCCCATTGGTCTGGCTGGGACAGACATCGAGGTAAAATTATATTTGCAAATTCCTTCTGCACAATGTATACTGATAATACCCAAGTGGGTTAGTATCCATAAGATACACATGATTCTTAGAAATAACCCCCGACAATAACGCCCCAGTGGGCTAGGGCACCAATTCATCTGCAGCTGAAGAAAATTATATATAACTCTCTAAACATGTGCACACACATTAGAGTCTGCACATTCCAATTCCTAGTGTTCACTGTCTCAACAGTACAACAGTAAAGAGGAAGTCTTCATAGTGCTGTAGAACCAACAATGCTTCTCCACCTAAAATAAAAAGCATAATAATGTGTCACAGCCCGATTCTTATGTCTAGCGCTACAAACAACACACTAACAGTGAAATAGTGAACATTATACAACGTTAAATGTGCAATTAAAATTCATGTTAAAAACATTCGATACTGCACGGCACGGAGTTTGCCTAATGGTCAACAGAAGAGAACTGATGTAACAAAATTTGCAGCATAATGAAATGTTACTGATGATTGGCTTCTGTCTTGAAAATAACTTTTTTATTTTTAATGACACCTTTACAGACAGAACAAAGGGACTGCTATGGGCACCTGCTTTGCTCCCAGTTATGCCAACCTCTTCATGGGGTGGTGGGAGCGGCAGGTGTCCAAAGCCTACAAACAATATAACGACCACATAAAAATCTGGTTGTGTTATATTGATGATCTTTTTATTGTTTGGCAAGGCAGTCAGGAACAAGCAACCAATTTTATTTCATTTCTTAACACCAATGACCTTAATCTTAGATTTGAGGGCAACGTGAGCAAGACCTGTATAGAGTTTCTGGACTTACAAGTTGAAGTGGTAAATAATCAGATTAGGTCTAGTCTGTTCCGTAAAAAAAACCGCAGGTAACACTCTACCCCATGCGGATAGTGGCCACTCCAAGTTGTTGATCCAGAGCATCCCATATGGTGAGTTCCTCCGGGCTCGGAGGAACTGTAGCTCTGACATTGACTTTGTGAAGGAATGTGAGTGCATGACTACCAGATTCCCAGATCGAGGCTGCACAGCCAAGACTATCAAAGATGCATGTGATAAAGCAGCCAATCTGAGACGGGGTGAGTTGCTAGTCCCTAAGAGTATTATCAGTAAGGAGAATGATAACATCATCAGATATGTCACGACTTTTAATTCGGCCTCACAAGATCTGAAAAAGTGCCTAAGAAAGCATTGGAAAATCTTAAAAACTGCAGTTGGAGGGCTTCTCCCACGACTTTACATAGTCTTTCTTTAATGTTGATCATGCTCCACGGATTACGCTTGCACTGTTCACTATTTAAACCAATGGTAGTAACTTGACTGTGTCACGTGATCAAGGCCCGTGAAGGGGCTGAAACGCGTCATGGCGACAACTATGCACCTACAATAAATATTGCTGCACGAATTCTGTGGTCCGTATCCGTTCTTACCAGGAAAAGTTTCGGAGTTCTTTGTATATATATATATATATGTATATGTATATGTATATATATATATGTATATGTATATATATATATATATATAATCTACTGGCGGTCGCCAGTAGATAGTTATAGTTACAACCTATTATCCATAGGAAATCCGCGACATTCTATTTGAAATAACTCTCTTGCCGGTTGACGTATCTTCGCAAAATTTTCAAACTTTGTGACCCGCTCCGGTCCGCTCCTACCCTGAAAGTCTCGGGGATTCGCCAAGCGGGGGCCGAGAAAAAGGGGGTCCCAAAACGCGTTTTCCCCATGCAATTTTCCATAGGAAACTTTAGACACGGCTACAGCCTCGGACTGCTGAACGGAATTACACCAAATTTGGCAAAGAGGTAGTTCTTGGTTCAGAAAGAACCCTTTTGTTAAATGGTGTAAATCCGTTCAGTAGTTGCTGAGAAAATCAAAAGTAAAAAGATAGTGATATCTATGGCCGAGTAGGGTCCGCGCACTCTCCCGATCACGAGCTGCATGTTAATTGGTTGTCAGCTGGCTGTCAACATTCCGATTCAGGAAATGTTGGCAGCTATTTTGTCCCTCGGTAGAACCGAGGGACAGAAACAAGTGCGCAAAGCGCACAAAGGGGGCAGGGTAGAAACACCCTGACCCCTAGGTTTGCTCAGGGGTCCCACAAGGACCCCTGGGCAAAAAAAAAAATATTTTTTAAAAATCGGCAGGATGCGCTCAGGGTGCGCGAATCCTGCCGAAAATCGAGCGCGGTCTCCGCGCTCGATCAGTATTTTGCCCCGGGTGGCCCAAGTCCCGGGGCATGGTGGGGGGTTAATTTGATGTGTGGGGGCCTCAAGGGCCCCCAAGCCCCGGGACCGCCACCCCCCGGGCTTTTTATAATGGTGCGGGAGGGCTCTGAGCTCTCCCGCAGCCCCGGGACCACCACCTCCCCGGGCTTTTTTTTAAAAATTGAAAAACCTGTGTGGGGGCTCCAGCCCCCACACGCCCGGGACCGCCACCTCCCCGGGCACTAAACATTTAAATATGGGGGTCCGTTACGGACTCTCCAGAGCCCCGGGGACCACCACCTCCCCGGGCTGTGCAATTTAAGGGAGGGGGCCGCGCGGCCCCCTCCTGGAGCCCTTGATGGCCCTGGGGACCGCCACCCCCAGGGCCGGCTTCCTGCAGTGTCCCGGGTGCCTACCCCCGGGACACTGTAGTTTGCTATGGCAGGACGGAGCCTCGCGGCTCCCGTCCTGCCATAGCAAACTGCTTTGGATATTGGAAGAGAGAGCAGGGAAACCTGCCTCTCTTCCAATATCCAAAGCCGATTGCTTTTCACATGGGGAGCTGCATCTTAGCAGCTCCCCATGTGTAAAGCAATGCCGGCTCCCAAGGGACGCGGGAGCCGGCGGGACTGTGGGGGCTTGGGGACCCCCCACAGTCCCCAACGGAGAGGGCCAGCCCGGGGATGGGGTCCCCGGGCGTAGTGGCTCGGGAGTGGAGCCACGCGGCCCCTCCCCAAAGTTTAAAAAATAAAAAAATTAAAAAGGGTATGGCCGGCCCCGGGGATGGGGTCCCCGGGCCTTAATGGCCAGAGGAAGGGGGCCACGCAGCCCCTCCAAAGAATAAAAATAAAAATAGAGGCCATGCCCCGGGGATGGGGTCCCCGGGCCAATACAGGCCCAGGAAGGGGGCCACGCGGCCCCTTCCCGTTTAAATAAAAAAATTATTTAAAAAGGGGTAAGGCCCTGGGGGATGGGGTCCCCAGGGCCCAAAAACAGGAAAAAGTAAGGGGGCTACACAGCCTCCCTTCAGGGACAAAAAACACAAAAACGATCGGGCCCGCAGGCCCCGCCCCTTCCTTCACCTCTCTGCAAACGCGCCCTGGCGCGTTTGCAGAGGGGGAACGACTCCCTTGAATACTGGGTCTTGGGCCAACTAGCCCACCAGGAACCTCCAGTATGCTAGGCTGCGTTGCAGAGAGGTGTACAGAGGCCACGCCCCTTTACACCTCTCTGCAACGCAGCTCTGTGGCGCTTTGGATATACCTGTTGGGCTAGTTGGCCCCAGGGACCCTCAGGATTCAAGGGAGTTAATCCCTCGACTTAAAACGCGCCATCGGGCGCGTTTGCACAGTGGTGAAGGGAGGGCGGGGCTCAGGTGACATCTGCAAACGCGCCCGTGGCGCGTTTAAGTTGGGGATTAAATCCCTTCAATCCTGAGGGTCTTGGGGCCAACTAGCCCAACAGGTACATCCAGAAAGCGCCACAGAGCTGCGTTGCAGAGAGGTGTAAAAGGGGTGTGGCCTCTCTACACGTCTCTGCAACGCAGCCCCTGGCGCATATTGGAGGTTCCTGGTGGGCTAGTTGGCCCCTAGGGACCCTCAGGATTCAAGGGGACTTAATCCCCAACTTAAAACGCGCCACGGGGCGCGTTTGCACAGATGTCACCTCAGGCCCCGCCCCTCCCTTCACCATTGTGCAAATATTCTTCTAAAATCATCCGAAATACGAATTCCGATTTACTCACCTGTTATCAGGAGAGACCTCAGTGCTGCATCTTTCAGCCCAGTACTAATCCTGAAAAGTAATTTTAACCGTACTTACCAGTAACTTGAATTTCCTTCCATAGGATATCATTGCCTGCTTTTTGCTGAAAAAGTTTCTAAGTGTTGATTTTTGAAACATACAAATATTCCTCTAAAATCAGCCGAAATCCGAATTCTGATTTACTCAGCTGTTATCAGGAGAGACCTCAGTGCTGCATCTTTCAGCCCAGTACTGGTCCTGAAAAGTAATTTTAACCGTACTTACCGGTAACTTGAATTTCCTTCATAGGCTAACATTGACTGGTTTCACTTGGAAATTCTTCTAAGTGTGGAGTTTTGGAACTTTAAAATATTCCTCTAAAATCAGCCGAAATACGAATTCCGATTTACTCACCTGTTATCAGGAGAGACCTCAGTGCTGCATCTTTCAGCCCAGTACTGATCCTCAAAAGTAATTTTAACCGTACTTTACCAGTAACTTGAATTTCCTTCCATAGGAAATCATTGCCTGCTTTTGCTGAAAAAGTTTCTAAGTGTTGATTTTTGAAACATACAAATATTCCTCTAAAATCAGCCGAAATCCGAATTCTGATTTACTCACCTGTTATCAGGAGAGACCTCAGTGCTGCATCTTTCAGCCCAGTACTGGTCCTGAAAAGTAATTTTAACCGTACTTACCAGTAACTTGAATTTCCTTCCATAGGCTAACATTGACTGGTTTCACTTGGAAATTCTTCTAAGTGTGGAGTTTTGGAACTTTATAATATTCCTCTAAAATCAACCAAAGTACGAATTCCAATTTACTCACCTGTTATCAGGAGAGAACCCAGTGCTGCATCTTTAGCCCAGCACTGACCCTGAAAAGTAATTTTAACCGTACTTACCAGTAACTTATATTTTCTTCCATAGCAATCCATTGACTGGTTTTTAGCAGAAAAGTTTCAAAGTGTCGATTTTCACAAACTACAAATATTCCTAAAAATCGCCTGTATGACTTAAACGCATTCTTTCAACTGTTTACATGAGATGCACCAGTGCTGGATCCAGGATCCAACACTGAGTAAGAAAAAGTAACGATAACAGTTTTTACCTTCTAAGTGAATTTCCTTCCATAGGATAACATTGGTGATTCTATGAGAAAAAGTTTCTAAGTGTCAACTTTTAAAGTACAATAATATTCCTTAAAAATCACGACTGTAACCAAAACGCTTTTACTCAACTGTTTACAGGAGATGTCCCAGGACTGAATCTAGGATCCAGTCCTGTGGTTAGAAAAGTAATCCATAAAGTAACTAATTGCATTTAACTAGAAATTCACATTGAGCTGAATGTTGCATTGTGTTTGAAAATGTGTTGCCCATTGCAACAACTGTAACTATTGTACTTAAAAGTCTATTGCCTATGTGCAAAGTATTTAAACTAAAGTAATTCATTCTGAGAAAGTATTTTTGTAATGTAATGTATAATGTAATTACAATGTAATTTAAAAATAAAATATGTAAAAAAAATTGTTTCTAAAAATGTAGTAAATCAGTATGAAAAAATTTATATAACAATTAATACATTTAAAAATTGTCATTTACAAAACCTTTGAAATTCACTGAAAAACCGTAGGTTTCAGACATGTTATAGTTACAAATTAGCATTTAAAAACCTTTGAAATTCACTGAAAAAACCATAGGTTTCAGGGACGTTATAGTTACAAATTAGCATTTAAAAACCTTTGAAATTCACTGAAAAACCATAGGTTTTAGGGACAGTTATAGTTAGTTGGACATTGCACTCGTACAAAACCCGTGAAATTCCCCGTTATAGTTAGTCCAGCTAACTATAACTCGCGCCCCGCAATGCACTGCTGATGACGTCACATATTACATCACTCATGACATGGTCAGTGACATCACTGAAGACATCACTGATGACATCTCAAATGACATCACTGATGACATCATCCATGTGATAATTTCATGCATCTTCTCACACCCTAATATAACCTTTGATACACCCACTCTAAATTACAGACTGCCATTCGCAAAACCATAGACACTCCAACACCAATAACTACATACCCACTCACTGATTCTTAGGTCTACACACACACATCCACTCACTCACCCGTACAGTCACTCATACTTATGGTCACTCAGTACAGGACTATCATATGCACTCATACTCCTATATAGACACTCAAACACCGCCACTCATCCATAGAGGTACTCACACACCTAGTCAGTCATGCAAATAATTAAACACACTACCATTTACTCACCTATACAGTTATACACACACCAGCTCACTTACTCATACAAATACTAGCACATTCTTACGCTCTTATACAATCACTGATACAAGCACACACTCATCCATACAGCCACTATCACAATCACTCACTCTCGCTTATAGCTATTTATATACTCCAACACACATATATACTGCCTTTCACATATGTAGTTACTCACACATGTACCACTGGGACATACATTCACTCACTAACACACTCTTACACACACTTACCCACCCATACAGTCTATCACAGATGCACTCTTGAAACCATCCACCCAGTGAATCACCCACTCACACATCTATGCACAGAGTCGCACACACCCCTCCCACACAAACACTCATGCACCCATACAGATACTCACACAAGCATTCAATAACTCATATAGACACTCATGTAGCTATTCACAAACACATGCAGCCACTTACACAGCAACAGACAGACGGATACAGACATTCACCCAGTTTAGTCACTAACCCATGCATTCAGTAAGATACGTTAAATCACTCACTTATACAGTCAGTCATGCACCTACTAAATCATCCATACAGACACTTACACACCCACTCATTCTTCAATACGTCTTTTCCTATATATATTAAAAATATTTAAACTTTACAGAAACACACAGTCACTGGATGATGTCATCAGTGATGTCATTTGAGATGTCATCAGTGATGTCATCAGTGATGTCACTGACCATGTCATGAGTGATGTAATATGTGACGTCATCAGCAGTGCATTGTGGGGCGCGAGTTATAGTTAGCTGGACTAACTATAACGGGGAATTTCACGGGTTTTGTACGAGTGCAATGTCCAACTAACTATAACTGTCCCTAAAACCTATGGTTTTTTCAGTGAATTTCAAAGGTTTTTTAAATGCTAATTTGTAACTATAACGTCCCTGAAACCTATGGTTTTTCAGTGAATATATATATATATATATATATATATATATTCACTTAAATGATCAAAGTTTACCGTAACCTTATAGTTAGGTAAAATGCTCATCCCAAATCCCCTTCCACTGCTATGAACTCCCCCACACCAAAAAAAATTCCTAGTCCCTTTCTCTTCTTCTCTTCTATCCCCCCCACTATTCCTTTTCAATCCAGAAAACAGACTAACATGTCCATTGCTCAAATTCATTTAATATTTCCTATACTAATTCCCCACTTATCCTGTTTGGCTTCCAGAGTAGCGTGCTACCCACCAAAAAATGCTTCAACACCTCATCAGGGGTAGCAAGCGCTATATAAATGCAAACCCTTCCCTCTTCTTTCCCTCCACTATCCTTTTACAATTTAAATAACTGGCTAACTTGTCCACCGCTCAAATTAATTTCATATTTCCCTATACTAATTCCCCACTAATCCTGTTTGGGTTCCGGAGTAGCGTACTACTTGCCGAAAAGTGCTTCAACACCTCATCAGGGGTAGCAAGCGCTATATAAATCCAAACCCTTCCCTCTTCCATCCCTCCACTATCCTTTCAATCCAAATAACAGACTAACATGTCCACTGCTCCAATTTATTTCATATTTCACTATGATAATTCACTAATAATCCTTTTGGGTTCTGGAGTAGCGTGCTACTTGCCGCAAAAGCACTTTGACCCCTCGTCAGGGGTAGAAAGCGCTATATAAATGCAATTACGATACAATACAATACAATTAACAGCATAACGTTATAAACTCTAAAAACCACAGAAATACACAAGTTATAGTTATCTCAAGCAATTATAACTGGTGCCCTAAGGTAATTATAACTCGGGCCCCCTTGCACAGTTTTCTCATTAATAATTTAAGTGCCAATGTTACAGTGATGTTGCAATGAGTCATAGAAGATGTAATGAGTGATGTAATCTATGTGGAGTAATTAGCAGTGCATTGCAAGGGCGTGAGTAATAGTTACCTTAAGGCACAAGTCATTGTTACTTGAAATAACTATAACTGGTGAATTTCTGTGGTTTTTAGAGTTTAAAACGTTACGTTGTTACTGAACATTTTAGCTAACTATAACGTTACTTTACCCTTTTTTTTCAGGGAATTTCTAGATTTTTTTTTTTTAAAGTAAAGGAATATTTTCTTACCATACATAAATCCAACTCCCGCCGCGCAGGGCCTGTGGCCAGCCCCTGCATGCAGCCAACCCCAGGCTGAGCAGTGGGGTAGGTAGCTAATCCCACACTATTTGGCCACAGGGCCTGGCCATGCAGCTCCCCTGAGCTTTATTAGGCTCCGGGGACCCCATCCCCCCGGGCCGAGTAATTAATAAAAGGATGGTATGCCCCCTTCCCGAGACTATTTGGGGCCATGGGGACCCATTCCTTAGGGCCTTATTTATTTTAAAGGAGAGGGGGGCCATGTGGCCACAATCCCACGCCTTATTAGTCCTTGTGATCCCATTCCACAGGGCCTTTTTTTTAGATCGAGCCTAGTAGCCAGCGTGCATGCGGAATAGAAGCCCCACCCACTCTCTGCCCATATTTACCATTGGCTTGTGTCATTGTCCGTCCTAAATGCTGGCTTCTGATTCATCAATAGGCTTGTTAGCCCCTCCTTAGTACCGCCTCCTCTTCATTTGTCACCTCCTATGGTGACTGGCCCCTTTACTTCGGTTGTTACATGGTAGGTGTTATTTAGACTATGAGCACTATTTTCTTTAATGAGGTTCTCCTGCTGCAGGCACAACATACTTTGGTGCCTTCTTTACTCCCCCATGAATATCTCCCTCCTCTTGCTTACAATTCAAGCTTACGTGCCTTTCCAATATCCCAGCAATACGGTCATCACACCACACAACAAAACGCCTCCCATTTATGCCACATAATAAATCCACACATCAAACAAGCACAACAATGGTGTGTATGAGTGAAAGTGGCTATATTTGTCACTCATCCTTGTTATGGCTCATGCTTAGGTGCAATTACATATGTGCCACATTGTAGGAAAGTAGGATCTGCTTCTATGGTTACCCCCACTTTTTTCCTGGTGCTAAGCTGTTATTGACTAGTATGGCTGGGATCCTGCTAATCAGGACCCCAGTCTATCTGCTTTCTCCCTAAATTGTTATGTTCAGTGCTTAGGTACATTCCAGATTGGATACTGGGGTAACCTTATAAGTACCCAGGCCATAGGTACCCCAGAGGTCCCCCGTGGGCTGAAGCATGCATTATGCCACCCATGGGAGACAATTCAAAATGGAACTACAGGCCTGCCATTGCAGCCTGTGTAAGCTGGTGCTAGCACCACTTACTAAAGATATAGGTTTCCTATATCTAGGGTCACTGCACTTAAAACCTATGTCACCCCTATAGCAAGCCTTTACAATCCTGAAGGCATGGTGCTTGGTTCTAAGTGAGAGGGGGCCCCTGCATGAGCAGGACACCCCTACAGCCTATGGCGTCCATTCTCGAGGGTGGTCAGTAAAGCAGCCATATACTATATAGATGGGCACCGCGTAATTACGCGATGACCATCTCGGAACTGGCTGCAACGAATCCCATCATGTTTGGTATCAAACATGTTGGAATCACAGTTCCACACCGTAAACGGTGTGGGAGGTATGATTCCAAGCACTGGAAGAGCACTCCGTTAGGCTCTCCATGTCCCCGGTACAGTCTTTCAGACCTGGACAGCACAAAATGATTGCTGCCGACCAGAGACACGATTCTGCCCTCCTGCTGCTGAGCCAAGCTCGATCAGAGGAAGGCAGAACAATAGGCATCTTGTCACAGGGAGGTGTGACCACCTCACAGACAGGATTTAGTGTATTGGGACAAGGTGGGTGCGCTTCCAGTGCCACTCAGTCTGCATGAGGGGAACATTTGGTGTCCCCATGAATAGTCCAGTTCAAACCAGTCCTGGGAGCCATCAGCTCACGCTCTGGCACGAAACTGGACAAAGGACATAGGAGTAACCTCCTCACTGTCCAGACCCTCCCCTGAGAGGGTCCCCTGAATCGTCACAACCCTTTCCTAAGGGCACTTAAGGGCTTACCTGTGGGTGGGTCCCTAGATTCGTCGTGGGATAAAATTCAGATCGGACGCCACTTCTTCTTCTACCTTCTGGGCACTCTGGACTTCGCCGGACTTCGTTTGGGCTTGACTTCATCTCCCTTCCAGTCTGCTGCATCGTCTGTGCCTGTGCACTATACAGGAACCTTCCAAGGCCTTTGGGCATCAAAGACACCTAAAGGAATCTCCCTTGGAGTGAAGCAGTCGCTCCCCTGCATTCGCAGGCACCGCAACTAAGTTGACCAGTCCGCTGATCCTGAGCTCCTCCGGACTCTGAAAGGTTCTGCAACACAGGTCGTAGTTTTCCACAGCTCCCTAGGCCTGCCCTACCCTCTCAACAAGTTTGAGGCCAGTAGCCCTCTTGGGAGTTGCAATAACCAAACTCCAGCGCACTGCGTCAACTTGCAATTGCAAAGGCTTGTTGGCTTCCTTCCAAGAAGATCTTCAGGCTCCAAGTAGCCGCAACCTCGTGCACCTCCTGTGACCAGAATCTTCGGCCACACCACATCGTGTGCATCGTGGCCTGCATCTTTTGGTGAGCTGCTTGAGGTCTTCTCGCGACTCCAGTGCCTCCGGCCTGTGGGTCCATTTGAGGGTCACCTTTGCTTCTCTTGGGCTCCCCTGATTGCTTGGGGCCTGCCCTGACTCCCCTGCTTGTGGTGAGACCCCTGGACCTTGCTGGTCCCGATGTTGCTCCTTCTTCAGCTCCTGTGTTGTTTGCGTTTGCCAAGGCTTGTTGGTGCTCCCGCCAGACACTGACCCTTTAGCACTTAACATCCTTCGTGGGACAGCTCATGCATGGCTCCTGATCTTCCTCAGCATCGCCTGGTCCTCACAGCTGCAGAGTCAAGGTCCTTGTCAACTCTCCTGCAACTCCCTGCATCAGTGGGCATTCGTCTTCCAGATCTTCTGGTCACTCCTGAGTGACATAGACTCTGTCGTCTCTGCTTGCAGGTACCTCTCAACAAGAATCCACCTTCGGATTCCAACGGACATTTTCTCCTCCTTCAGCAGCGGCACTTTCCTGAAGTCCTCCATTGGGTTCGACAGCGGTTTCGGACACCACTTCACACCTATGCACCCGGCTTCCCTGGTGTAGGTAACACAGGTACTAGGGTATCCATGGGTGGGGTAGCTCTCCAACCTTCTGTCTTCCACTGGGTTTCTTCAGGGTCCACTGGGAAGGGTCCTTAATCTTTAAAAATCGAATCACTACTTACACGTAGACTTGTATGGAGCAAGCAGCCGTGTTCCCACACTGCACACGCTCTCCGTGGGGTTCCTAGTCACTCACCTTGGGTGGTTCCTTGGGTCCCCAGCACTTCTACGTCCACTTGACATTGTCTTGACCCGAGTCGTGGTTCTTATATCACTTTCTTAGTATATAGTTTGGTCTCCCCCTGGGGTCCACTGTGTATTATGTGCTATTTACTGTGTTTCTTTGCAAAGTAGTGTGTGCATTGTGCATATCTCCAAGTATGAGATATTTGTATGTGTTAGAGAGTATTATATAATAAATACATATTTTTATAAATACCTTGTGTGGTTCTTTTTCTCTTAATCTATACTATAAGATTGCATTCTGGTAAAACAAGCTGCTTTACACTACTTCTGGGCTAAGCCTGAAGGCTGCTCTCCACAGCTACCACTTGGAGCGCTTTCTAAGATTGTCTAAGACCTCTTAAATCACCATAAGGGTTGTTTGGACTGGTGCAAGGTGTCCACTTACAAAAGTGTACATCATATACCAGGCCAGCTTCTCACACACATCACAAAAGAAGCATGTTCTTGGTCCCCACGTCTTACACCAATGCTCTCTCTATATTGCACACAAATATCCTCTCCTAAATAAACATGGAAAATTACACATATTCACACTGGGCGACTCTGTACTGTGCACTGTATAACTGCATAGTCACTGATTTCATTTAATGCAACGTTTTAACTAGGATTTATGGGTGCAATGGTGTTACATTTAAAATATATATACCAAATATTTTGAAGTGCATCAGTTAAGGTGCTATTTGAAAAAAAACATAATAGTGCTATACCAAACCCTTCTCTAGTTAAGAATGAGCATCCTTACCCCATAACAGAGAACACAACTACTCCTGAATGATGAATAAAGTTAAGCAGCGTTTAAAAAGCAACTTAACTGATGCATTTCATCACTTTTTGCACTTTTTAAGTCTCGCCTACCAGACAGTTTTTAGCTATCTGGTTAGGAAAACATTTTGTGGTCTATACTAAGAGCTTATGGTGGGCTTATAGTCCACCTGCAGCTACTATTGGTTGGCTTTATTGTCACTCTCATTTTCTTGCTTCTTGTTCAATGCCTTAACTTCCTCTTCCTGTATTTGTCCCTCCTCTAGAGCATATGCTCTTTACCATCCTTTAGATTAGCTGACTTGTATCCTTCCACTGCTCACTTTTAGAGCACTACTTTTTTCTCGTTGGTTAAGCACTCTGTGAGAGTGCATGTGCTTTCTAGCTCCCACCCTCTTGTGCTTCTCCCTACCAAATACCAGCACTCCATATTGCTTTGTTCCTCGTGTGCTGCCCTCTTTTGTTTGCCTTCCCCACGCGCTCTATGTTACTCTCTCCCTCATCTGCAGCTTTTGCCCTCCTTTATTCCTCCCCTCCACCTTTATTTTTACTCTATCCCTCCCAACCTACTTCTCATTGCCCTCCCAAACTGTCCTTCATTGCTACCCTACCCCTTGTGGGCTTTGATATGTTTTTTTAACTTGCATGTTTTTTGAAGGCTCCTGCAGCTTGTGGTTGCTGGCAGGCACTCTGCTACAAGGAAAACAGTTTGGACACATAAAATTTCGCCACCTTAGTTCGGTCAATGAAAACAAAATAACACATGCGTCATTCTGTAAGCATGCACGTGTGGTGACGCATGTGCTTGCATAAGTTTTAATGCATTTGTGCGCCTACAGAATAACACCACCAGCAACAGTGGCTACATCATCATACATTTTTGATAATGCTATAATGCATTCTCAAAAAGCATTGGCATAGCGAATAGGTATATCGGGCGAGACCTATTGGCTTAGCCAATGCTTGTTTTTTGTGGGTGTTGTCATATGTTGCATGTTGTTACCTTAACTTTTCTTGAAACATAGTTTTTCAAATGACATATATTTTTTGATCTACGTAGTGCTTGCTACAGGAGATGGTACAGTTTTGCAGCCCCTAAAATGTTCTGTAGTGATACACATAGTATAAATCTTAGAAGGTTGAAAGGCTGTGATGCACCCATTTGGAATTAAAACTATGTACTGTGAGTTTTAGATTCCTGAAGCAGGCATCGTTGCCAGCCGAACACAAATGCATATTTTAGCGTGAAATTACATTTCCATACTGCTTCATCCCCTATAAGGGAAAATAAAACAAATTAATTTAATTATTTATGATATAATTTCATACACAATTCCTTTCTTTTTCTTTGGCAGACAAAATACTTGTCTCCTCACACTATCCATGTGTTCCAGGCTCCTCCTCCCGGCCCCCCCCACCTCCCTCAGTGTCCGACTGTGGTCTCCACGACCCTACAATGTTTTCCCATGGGATCCACGACCCTCACGCTGTCCTAGGTTCCTCACACTGTCTGCCCAACGGCCCCAGGTCCTCCCTGCCCCACTGTCTGCCCATGTGCTCCATGCTTCTCACGCAGTATGCCCATCAGCCCCAGGATCCTCAAACTCTGACCAGGGGCTCCAGAATCTTCACACTCGCTGCCAGTAGACCCAAAGACCCTTACACTCTCTGTCCATGTGTCCCAAGCTCCTCATCCTGTCTGCACACAACCCTCACACTATCTGCCCACCAGTCTCAGAAACCCCACTGTCTACCTATGAACTCCGCGATCCTCACAGTTTGCCCATAAACTCAAGAACTCTCACACATTCTGTCCATGCATCCCAAACCCCTCACACTCCATGCCCATCAGCCCCAGGATCCCTTACTGTCTTCCTATTGTCTCCACGCTCCTGACACAATCTGCCCTCACACCCAAGGACCCTCACAATGTCTGTCCATGTATCCCAGCGTCCTTACTCTGCCTGCCCATCGGCTCCAGGACCCTCACAGTATCTGCCCATCAGCCCCAGGATCCCTTACTGTCTGCCTATTGTCTCCACGCTCCTGACACAATCTGCCCTCACACCCAAGGACCCTCACAATGTCTGTCCATGTATCCCAGCGTCCTTACTCTGCCTGCTCATTGGCCCACAGGACCTGACGCAGTCTGTCCATATACCCCAAACTCCTTGCAATGCCTGCCCATCGGCTCCAGAACCCTCACAGTATATGCCCATCAGCCCTGCACCCCCCACATGGCCTGTGTATGACTCCCAAGCACCTCACAGGCTGCCCATACACCCAAGGACCCACACACTGTCTGTCTATGCTCCTTACACTGCCTTCTCATCATCCACAGGACCCTCACACTGCCTGCCATTCAGGCTCAGTACCACCCACTGTCTGCCTATGGGCTGAAAGCTCCTTACACGGTCTGCTCATAGGTCCCAAAACCCTTACACTGGCTATCGACTCCAAAACAATCACACTGTCTTCGGTGTGTCCCATGCTCCCCTCACTGTCTGTCCGCCGACCTCAGGACCCTCACACGGTCCATGCCGCCCAGGCTCCTCACACTGTGTGACCGATGGCCTCCATGGCAGTCACACTGCCCATGTGTCTCAAGCTCCTCCGCTGTGGGCTCATGTGATGCTCTACGGTCCTTACTCTCAGCCCATTTATTCAAAGCTCCTCACACCTCACTGTGTGGACCTGCCCCTGGCAGTGCCCACATCTGAAGGACACATCTGGAGGGCTGTGCCCGGTTCTGCAAGCTTCTGTAGTTTTTTGTCCCCAGTTCGGTTGGCCTTAGTTGCAATAGTGTTTCCAGTTCTGGTAGCCACACCTGGAGTATTATGCCCAGTTCGGCATTGTTGTGGCCACTTCTGGAGGCCTCATCTGCAGTCTTGTTTCCAGTTCTAAAGGCCTCACCTCGAGTAGTGTGCACATTTTTGCAGTTGTGTGTCCAGTCCCAGAGGCCTCATTTGAAGTACTGAGTCAAGTTCCAGAGCTTCACCTGCTGTAAAGTGCCTAAAGGGTTAACCTGATATAGTGTGTCCAGTTCTGAAGGCCTCATCCGCTGTAGTGTGTCCTCTTATGTAGGCCTCGCATGCAGTAGTGTGCCAAGCCCTAGGGCCGCAAGCCCAACAGGATGGAGACAGGCCTGGGGGGGTTGCCAGATTAACACAAGCTTTACCCTGCAGGGCCAACGAGGTGAGATTCAGGAATGCCAAGCATGTCAACACGTGGGCGAAAAATCCGCTTTTCGGCCAAAGGACGCTCCTGGAGGCCACGCTATGAGACTGGGGAAAAATATATTTTTTTTTCACCAAAAGAGTACAAGATACATGGGTCAGTCAAGCCATAAACAGAAGAGGCAAAGATTACAAAAATTAAAAGTAATTGAAGAATAACTAAAACTGACACAAGGGGAATCATATAATATTACTAAACATACCACAGCGCCCCACCACAAGATTATCTGTTTTTTTGGAGCTTAAATAATAGGTGTCCTTACTATCCAACTCGATGGCCGTCTTTTCTTCAAACTCAGAAGGATGAAGGGCTGAGTTGGAACTGCCAAGATCAAACCAGTAAACTGAAGGCTACATGCAGACGTGGGCAGGCACAGCATGGACCCAACAAGCTAAACTGCCACGTTCTTGCAAAGGCTTTGAAGAGAGAGAGCAGTTGTGTAGGCTCTCACCTTATGCCCTGTCTTCTCCATATGATTTCACTGGGGTGTGAGGTGAGGTGTCAATGGGAACTGTGGTTGGAAATGAGGAATTAGTCCAAAGGTCCAGGTCGTTTTTGAAGTAATTTCTTGTAATCTAGTGCCCTCTTTTGGCCATATTAAGTATCGTGGTCAGCTATTTAGTATTTGAGGCTTAACGCAACCTTTGTTTGCTTTGAGCCCGTTGTGATGTGTTGATATGTTTGTGCAATTGGTGGTCAGGAATAGGAATTACTAGGATTTTGAGTAGTGTGGGCAACGGTCCAAACGTCGCCTTCGAGGTTAGGGGAAATGTCTGACACTTCTAAGAGTTTGCCAACTTTGCTCAACTTTACCCGAAGGAGAAGCTTTCCACATTTAAAAATATTTTTTCGTGAATGAATATTCTTGCGGAATCTTTTTCGAAGATAATTCTCCTGCTGAGAGTAAGTGTTTTGCACTTTCTTCCGCAAACCAAATTTTAATAGTTTTTTTTTATTTAAAAAAAAAAAAACAATTTGCAACGTTCGCAAATATCACCGGAGTTATGAGGCTTGAAAAAAAAATCACATTTGCAGGTGAAAAACGTTTTTGACATCCCATATTGACTCCGTCTAAGGCGCCTAGGGATGTACCCGGGTTGCTCTATGTGGCCATATCTGAACCCATTACTGAAGCTTATAGGAATGTCCTCGGGCACCTTTAGTGCTTCAATGGCCATAAAGACCCTTTACTGGGACAGCGAAAGACCGTCACTCACGCCCTGGTCACCAGCAGACTCGACTATGGCAACGCACTCTACGCCGGAATAAACAAAAACCTCACCCGCGAGCTACAGAACATCCAGAACGCCGCCGCAAGACTGGTCCTCAACCTGCCAAAACACTGCAACATCTCCCAGCACCTGCGCACACTCCACTGGCTCCCTGTCGAGGCGAGAATCACCTTCAAGATGCTCACCCACACACACAAGGCCCTCCACGGCACCTGACCAGCATACCTGAACAGCCGACTCAAATTCCACGCACCCCAAAGGACCCTACGATCAGCCCAGCTCTCCTACGCCGTGGTCCCCCGCACCAGAAAGACCAGATCGGGAGGCCGCTCCTTCTCCTTCCTCACGGCCAAAGCATGGAACGTCCTTCCGCTCCACCTCAGACAGACAACATTGCTCCCCATCTTCGCAAGAAACCTCAAAACTGGCTCTTCGACAGACCCCCTCCTTGATGGAATGGAACCTGCACCCCCCCCACCCCTAGCGCCTTGAGACCCTTACGGGTGAGTAGTCGCGCTTTAACAAACCCCTGATTGATTGATTGATTGATTGACCTAACGATGTCCCCGGTTTGCACCTGTAGAGCCCTACCTGGCCAGATAGACTCTTTACTTAGGCATCTAGGTCGCATGCACCATCACGACGCGATTACACACTAACCAAGCTACTGCTGTGAAAGAATTTACAGGTTTATATTTTTGTGCGTTATTAACAATGAGTCAAATTCAATTTTACGCTCGGATGACATAATGTACAAACTGATATGGAAGAGGTGTGGCGCAACGACCAGGGCGACTGATTCCGGAACCCGGGGGCTCACGGTTTGATCCCCGGTGCCAGATGAGCCCAGCACCATGTGACTCTGGGCAATAGCTCGCTTAATCTTCCCGACGACCCCACGCACCTTGACACCTTCGGGTAATTGTTTGCGCTTTACAAATACTGGACATTTACATATAATGCAATTATTTTTAAACAAGTTTCCTATGATGTGTAGACGTGCGTTTTTCTAATTAATGTTAAATAGGCCACATTTCTGTGCAAACTCCATTTTGACCAAGATGGAAGTCCTATCTGTCACTCACAGGGGGATATTCTCAAGAACGTGCGATAAACATCGCCAAAATAGGCTAACGCAATTTTTCATATCGCCGTCTATCGTGGGAAAATAACTCCGTGTCAACGTCGTATTCTCAACACGGCGGTAACATGCAATAGTTTCTCGATAACGCCTCAAATGTCCGCGATACAACTACCGCGACGGCGATAAAAAAAGAAACCCGAACGTGAAAAAAGTTGCGATGGGCCCAACTGTGATAAAAATCCAGCGAAAAGCAGCGCCAGGCCCGCAAGTCCCACAAGTATGGTGGGAAAATCGCTATAAAACGTGGCAAAAATGAAATACAAATAATACACAAACAACTGCGAAGCACCATGGAGGTAGCCGGAGCAAGCACAGAGGACAACCCGAACCCCACAAGCCCCACGGAGGACCAGCCTGGGACCTCGGGGTCAGGGAAGGGCAAGGAGAAGAAGAAGAGGAAGACGCGGTTCAGTCCGCAGGAAAACAGGATCCTGATTACAGAGGTGACAGAACACCATCAACAACTGTTCGTCACCTCCACTGTGTCATTGGCAACAAAAAATGGAATATGGCAGTCCATCGTGGACAAGGTGAATGCAGTCGGAGTGCTGAGGAGGACAATGGAAGAGGTCAAGAGGCGCTGGAATGATATTGCTTTTGTGGACATGCATCCAAGACAGGTGTGAGGAACTTTGATAGGGCTGGCTGTGAGACTCCTCCGACTCTGGCAGTTGTTGGTTGGAAGGTACCAGACTCCAACAGGTGCAGCACAGCCAGCAGCTTTGTCTGCGGAGGGATGTTGGTTGTCCGCTGTGTTGGTACCGTCAGCCTGTGGGCAATGTGGGTCATGGTGTGGAGGATGGTTGTCCTTTTGAGCCTGTAGTGGGCAATGACATCCTCTGGCGTTAAGTCTGTGAGGCTGATGCATTTTCGGAAGGTCCGCTGTCTTGTTCTGCGCTGCCTCGGTGGTGGTCTGGGGGGGGGGGGGGGTGGTCCTGGGGGTGGTGGCGGTGGGTGTTGTGGCCCTCTTGCGTCTCCAAGCTGCATGATTAGTAGCTCCATGGCATCTGTTGGTCTTCAGATGTGGCTCTGGCCTGGGCTCCCTTGGTACTGCAGGTTTTCGTCCTACTTAAGACCAGTAAAAAGCAGGTGTTAAGTCCCTGCTGCTAACGCACCTTATCGCCTGTTTTTGTTTGGCATCGCAGATCTGGCTGGTCGTTGAGAATATCGCGAAGTGGTGTTTTCGTGTGTTTTTGCATGGGAACGCCTACTCTGCATATCATTAGCGTTAATTGTCGCTCTCATCCATGGCGATGTGTTTTGCGGCAGCTATCGCAGGAAAACTGGTGATGTCGGCAGTTTGCACCAGCTTGTGAATAGGGCGATAAGTCTATCGCCACTTTTGCGGTGCTAAAGTGCCGATAAATCGGCGATAACTCCTTGAGAATATGCCCCACAGTGTGCTTCCTCCACTGCACTCATCCTCTTGCCCACAGGATCCACAGCTCACAATCAGTTTGAAGTCATACTGATTATTTCCCCAGCTTTTATTTTTCTGTTCGTGGTGAATCTTCCCCAGTTGGGATGTGGTTTGATACATGCAGGGCCGGACTGGCAAACGAAACCGGTCCTGGCACACGGCTCAGGCCGGCCCCCTGGGGGTACGGCCAAGCTGTGTGCTAGGGCCGGTTTCAGCCGATTTTGTTACAGGGGGCCGATATTGCCGGCTCCCAATTACAAAAACGGCCCCCCAGGGACCCAAAACCGGCCCCCTCCCTCGTGGCCCACCGAGGAAACGCCCGGTGCCTTCTACGGCCAGTCCGGCCCTGGATACATGTCACATCTCCAGTTTCTTCGCTGAAGTCGCTGAAAGTCTCATTGTTAATGTTTCACATTTGTTCGAACATCTCTGGGTTATATTAGCATAGATGGTGTTGGATAAGTATTCCAAAAAATGGGTTAGTGCTTAGGTGATAACAGGTATGTGACTTGTATTTTTCTGTGCGCTGATTTACTGAATGATAAATTATACATTTGCTCAGAGCACAATGACTGTGCAGAAACTCTAATTACACAAGAATTGTATATAAATGCCCTCAATTTTGGGGGTCAGCCGGAAGACTTTCCTATTCCACTAGGAATGCCGCACAATTCTTTTCTGATTTTGCTGCTCATTTGGACTAAAAATAATTTCTGATTTTTACCTACTCTGTGTGACTCTGCATCTCAGAGCCTTCATGGCATTGACTCTGAACTGCTTATTTTCGAATTTTGTAATAGAAGCCTTTAACTTTTCATTGATCTAGAACTCAATTATGTTTGTGGGCCCACTCAATCTATTAAATCCAGTTGATTAATGAACTGTATGTTTCTGCAGATTTTATGTTTGGGGAGGTCCCTTAACACAGGGGACACATTGTTAACGCTAGGGCTAATCTAATCACTTGCACTGGATTCCCATGGAGGAGCATGCTATTCATCTGCATACCATGCCCTACTACTCTATTCCACACCAAACAATGACATACCGCATCACCTGTTCTCATACCACTCTATACCACTCCAAGGCCTGGCCTGATGATCTGGGACCACCTTCTAAAGGATCTAAGGAAGTAAGAAACCTTAGAATTACCATGGACTCCAAATTATCAATGAATGTCCAAGTGGACAAGTTAGCAAGATCAAGCTTCATTACTATGACAACTCTGCGACACATCTTCCCCCACCTAGATTTTCAACAAAGATCTAAGCTACTATTTCTCTTGTACTGCCTAAACTTAATTGCACCAATGACCTTTACCACAGATCATCTTAATCAACTATGAAAAAATGACAACAAATTCAGAACTCTGCTGCCAGACTACTTCTACACATAAAGTCACAAGCCCACATCTCCCCTGCCTTGAGGACCCTACATTGGCTACCAGTTGTCAGAAGACCCACCTTCAAGGTACTTTGTATCACCCAAACATTAATACATGGAACCAAACCACATTTCATCAGGAATAAAATCCACTAAATACATACAACAAAGGAACCTCCACTCAAGATTGGCACCTCACCTCACCCTACCATATATAGGGCCACTGAAATTATGTGATTGTGCAGCCTTGGCTTTTTTTGCATAGTTATAGATTAGCCACATTTGCGACATAATCCATCATCTGCTGCATAGTTTTTATATTTTAACAAAAAAACATTGTTTCTAGCTCACACAGTTCAAAAGTTACTAAAAATACTGCAACATGTGTTGTCGTGCAGTGGAAGGTCCTTTTCAAAGCTTGACTGGTCATGTTTCTGTTGCTTATTGCTATATTTAGGTGTCAAACTGGTACTAATGAGGTGAAAACAATGCCCAGACAGTGTTAACAAGTGTAAAAATGACATAATAATGAAGTAATACTAACACAAAGTGTGCCACATTACGCTGCATAATTTGCAGTTTCTTGCTGCATAATTTACTAAACCCTACAGCATAATTTGGCCTCCTTAGCCATATAATTCCAGTGGCCCTGACCATACCAAACCATACCATACCATATGTAACATGGACCCGAGTTCTGACAGTGGAAATTGCAACATGGCCGCCAATCAAGGGCCTGTAAAAGCCGAAGGCAACTCGCTAGTTGTTCGACATGACTCGTCATCGGAACGAAGTGCAGCCGAACCCAAGGGACATGGTGTTGCTCGAGAAAAGGATGCCGGAATCTGCCTGCACAGGGAAGCTACAAGGAACACAGGCGTGGAAGCATCCCTTCAGCGAGTTCGGGACTGTTTCTGACATCGGCAGTAGAGATGGGAAAAGGCTGCCATAACGACATGTGTTGTCAGGAGGACGTAACGACCAAACTGCAAGCACTGCAAGGAAGGAAGATGAGACCAGATATGCAGGAGCGCCCAAGGGAAATGGGCGCTGAGGCAGGGGCGGCTCCTCTGTTAGGGCGGAGGGGCGTTGCCCCACTGCTTTCTCGCAGTGCGAGAAGCAGAAACATAAAATGGTAAAACTACCATTTTCTGTTTCTGCTTCTCGCAATGCGAGAAAGCAGAAGTGCCTGGTTGTGGGTGGGCGGATGGGCGCGTCTGCAGGAAAGCAGGGGAGGCGTGGCTAGCCCACTGTTGTGGGCCCTGACTGCTTTGGTTGGCCCTCTGGGGCCGACCAAAGCAGTCATGCGCACTCTCCCTTGTCTCTATGTAGGCTGCATGCAGCCTACATAGAGAAAATGGCCTCCCATTAGGCGCCTGGCTGGGCGCTGTCCGCACCCATCACAACGCTGCCACTGCAGCGTTGTGATTGGCGGAGGGGAGGAGAGGGAGGCTGCCTATGGGTGGCTGCTTTATGAGGAGAGCTGCGGCAGCAGGAAAACGCGGGGCCCGGGGGAAGGTAAGTTTTATTTTACTTATTCCCCTCCCTCCTCCCCCCCACGCGCGACCCCCTCCCACACGATACCCCCCCACCCAACGCGATACCCCCCCCACCCGCTCGACATGCCGGCCGCTACTGGGCTTGAGTGCTTACTGCTGAGGTCTGTGGCACCCTGCTGGCCACAGGCCTTAATTTTATGAGCCATCGATGTCTAGCAGCGAGGTTTGTGCTCGAATTGTAGCCTCTGTTACGGAATTCAATGTGAGGACACCCGTAAAAGGGTAAACTGTGCAAGATGTGTCATTTCCTTGAAATTACAGTCACTCAAGGGAATTCAACACAATGTTCAGCTTGCTACTTGTTTGCCTCTGACTCATTTTCAGGCAGAATATGACAGAAAGACAGGCCACGCTAGCGTAGTAGACCTGACTTTACGTAAGAGCCAATGGTTTTTCGCATTGTTGTCGTAACCCTTTGCATACATTAACCGGAGATAGACGCTCCCTGAAGCAAAGTATTGATAGCGCCGCACGCGCGCCAACTTCTGGGGCTGAAACACGTTAGCGCCAGGCACCTGCATATCTGCCAATATATGAATGCTTTCCAAAGGTTTGCAAACCCCTCCAAAGCCGCCATGCATTTCTTACTAGAAAGCCAGTGCCGACAGGGCTCTGGAATGTCATTAGTGGCCTCTGGAAGGCCTAGCTGAACCCACTGAATCTGAGGCTGACATGATGGATTGGAAAGTCACTGAATCCATTACTGCGCATGGCTTCAAAACCAGCAGCTCTGCAGTCAATGCGCGATGGAGAGGGTAAGAGGGTGCGTGTTGACAACAGACCTGATACACTTAACAAACAGAAGCGACGCCCGGCAGCAGATTACATTCTTCTCTTCAATTTAGCGCTCATTTGGCTCAGAGACTGTACTTTAACAAGGCTTTTACATAGGACAGCACTGAGAGTAGTACCTCCCAGGGCTCTTCTCAGAAAGCAATGTAACTTCTGGTGCCGAGCCCAGGATACAAGCAACAATTCCTTCAATTATAGAATTATTGCACGTTTTCTACAAACAACCGGTATTAATTAGTGGAGCCGACCCACATAATTAATTACCAGTTGTTTGTTTCCGTCCCTACATCATTTGACATGTTGGTAGGTGCATTCACTTTTGTCAAAATAGGAATAGTTGTATTGAAGTACTCATAAATGTTGGTATTTTTTTGTTCTTTCTGTTACTAACTGCAGATTAAATATACACATATCATTTGAGATAATCTTGTAAAAAAAAAACGTGCAATAATTATCTAGTTGAAGACAAACTATGATTTATCATGTTTATAAGGAAGCACGACCTTTCTCTATAAATGACTGAAGGTAGTCAACAGATGTTAGCTATTAGTTGGTGGTGCATTTCTTATACTGATAACACAAAATGTAAATTGTGACATCACATGATTTTATTCAAATTTTGCATTTTATCCTATTATTTCTTCTTTATCAGTCTTGATAAAACTGGATTTCTGCGAAACACGTGCTGGCAGTGAAGACTTTATCAGTAGGATGTAAAGATTATACACCTGCAACACAATGGGTCAAGCACTTTTGATAATTCTAATTTGCTTTGATCATATGTATTCAAATATTCGATAATAAATTGTGTTGTTGCATAAATAACAGAGTGTATGCCTGTCACCTCCCAACCTGCAGTTTTAGCTTGTTCTGTGTATATAATTTCCCTAAAGGGTAATTGGGGTGTCTTAGCAGGGATAAGCGCCGGGCACCATACAGGTTTATCCAAGACATAGGCCATTGACAACTGGGTGCTGGCCCTCGTGTGGCTAGAAGCACACGTGTCTGCTCCTGTTTAGCTAGGCTTCAAAGCCAGGCCACAGTACCTGTCACAGGCTACCCTTCCAGCCCAGCGAGAGAAGAGACCAGAGGTTCATTGGCAATAGCGGGCATATACACCATGCCCTTCTCTGTGCCCTGTCAGACCATCTGCTCACTTCCCATTCAGTCTGCTACCTTTACTCTCATGCATCTCATTCACCTGGGGGCTTGTGGCTTCTCTGTTTCATGCTTTTGGGCCTGGGAATGGGCAGACATCAGAGGCAACACTTAATGATTTTTAACTTTATCTGCCCAAGGGTGTTCCCTGGAGCCTCATATCTCTGGTGTCATGGCAGCAGTGATGGGCTGAGTATCTTCCTGTCTCCCCCTTCAGGGACTGAGCCGGGCTGTAAACTCTGCCAAGGCACACATGCTTATTTAATATCCCTCTCTCTCACGTCCTTCTAATATTGGAAAGAGCAGCTGAGCAGAGGCGCAGGTGGCCTGGCCTTCACTGATACCTAATCCATTGGTTAGTGGCTTACTTGCTCTACTAGTTAAGGGTATCCCTGTAGTAAACCAGATGCCGCCATGTGGTACAGTCGAGGTAAGGTGATTGCTGTTTTCCTGACATTTATTTTTAATGTGTGTGATGTGGGAGACTAGTCTATTTCAGAGTGACATTTTGCAGAGAAATGTTAGTTTACGTTTCATGCAACATCCTTAAAAAAGTTACTTTTAGATCAAAACAGTACCTCACACACATATGAGATATGGGAGGGCGTCACAGAGATTATTTGCATTAATATTAGTGAGCTGCTGTTGTTTTGCAATATTGAAAACACGTCATCACTATCCATGAATATTGTAGATGTAAACACATTTAGAAATTTGGAGGAATGGCTGTGCACTGTCAGTGACTTGGTCAAAGAGGGAATGAAACAGCTGAAACTGGACCATATATTCAAAGCTGTTCCTAACAGGGGCCGGGGGCCCCCAAAATATGTGTGGCCCAGGCCCCCCAAAATCCTTAAGATGTCCCAGTTTGCCCACTCTTTTAAAAAAAAATTCTCAGGGGGGAGAACCCCCCCGAACTCTCTTAGGTTGTTCAGGCTCGCTCGCTACGCTCGCTCGCAGCGGTGCTCTCCCACACAAATTGTACGCCTCACCACTTTCAAATGTCACCAGCCGCCACTGCGCTGAAGTCCTGTCAGCCGTGACTCATCCGCAGAGCTGTGGCTATAGGCAAGTACTCTCTTCACCCATTTTTGCCTGGTTATGGGGCTGGTAGAGTGTCTTTTTAGCCTATAGATGGGAGTTTCTGTCTAGGGGACACAGTGGGGACTCCTCACATTTAGCTGTTTTTTTTTACATAGGGCCACGCTCAGGGTGAAACCACCATGTGACAGCATAAGTCACTGAGGAAGTGGGCTTGTTTGATCACACATTGGTGATTGGAAAGTTTTAGGATATGTTGAATCTATGACTCAAGACCCTTTTCTTGTATTTTGTATTCATCCGAGGCCAAGATTATGACAAGGATAAGAAGACGCAGAGCCAGTTGATGGGACTACTCTTTGCAAAGAAGAAACAACAGACTTTCTCTGCCTGTCCTTTGTGTCGATGTCCTAATACTTATTTGGGGACTACTACTATGATTTCCTGAGATTCCCTAATCAAATAAATAAGAATTATGCTTCACCAAGGCAACAGTCGTGTCAGACTTTGCTTTTACAGTGGTGTCTAGAGTAGAAATGACGCAGCCTATTACAATGGAGGATATGATAAAACAGCTAACAGAGGAACAAAGACACCTACACTTTGTTGAGGAACAACAGGCTGCTCAAGCAACCCAGCAAGACATAGAGAGTATAAAAACTGCTACGAAAACACAGGTGTCCCTCTTTGTGGATGCTGAACAATCCCAGGAAACAGCTATCCTGAAGCTCACTGATGCCCTCGCTAACCCTAATGTACCTATTTTGGTTCTACAAAAGTATGAAGCCAGAGAAGACCCTGATTTATTTTTTATCAATTTTGAAAGGTTTGTGTCCACAGCCATTTGACCTCACGAATGATGGGGGTCAGTACATCGCTCCTTTGTTGTCAGGAGAGTTACAGTCAGCGTATCAGGCTGCAAATCGCTCAGGCACAACCTCGTATGAAGAAATAAAAAAAGACCATTCTGGAATGGTTGTGATACAGAGTACTACAGGTCCTGCATCAGAAAAGAAAAATAGAACTCAAACGATTATCAGAGGGCCTTATTTTATCATATCCAAGACTTGGGAAAATCGATGGTTGAAGCCCAAAACTTCAACCGTGGAGGAAGCATTGGGAAAGTTTATGTAGATCAGTTCCTAGACACACTCCCAAGGTCTACACGTACCTGGATCCAACAGCATCCAAACATTACGATCTCTGTGGCAATCAAAATAGTGTGTGCTTACCATTGATCAACTGTGTTTTGAGGATCCTTTCTAAAACCCCACACCCCTATGTTCTCATGGAAAACACAGGTGAAGACCCAGGACAGGGACCCCAATGTTTGCAGTGTGGCCAGTGGGTACATATAGCTAGGAACTTTCCTCAGAGAGCGACTGGTCTTGAACCCATCGAAATCTGATACTCTAGGAGACACATCCTGTGTATGGGATGGTCACCACGAGCCTACCGATTGCTAGTCCTCCTCAATGGGTGACCCGTTAGGGCTCTAGTGGATTCGGAGTGTCACTATTTGGTAGTCCAACGTGATTTGATGGAACCACGACAACTAGTAACCCGGGGGTTGGTCTCCATCACCTGTGTCCACGGATGCAGTAAAATATACCCGATGGCACTAGTGAAAATACAGTGGCAAGATAACATAGGACCTCTTGAAGTAGGAGTAGTACCCCATTTGATAGAAGTGATTATTGGGATGGACTACTATAAGTTCCATCAAATGTTACTTGAGTCAAGAAAGGATGCAGCAAGACTAGAGTGGTTACAGGAGACTCCTTCCAGTTTTAGGATATGTCGAACATATGACTCAGGACCCTTTTTTTTTATTTTGTATTCTTCCGAGACCAAGAGTCTGACAAGGATAATAAGACCCGGGGCCGGTATGTGGGACTACCCATTTCAAAGAAGAAAGAACAGATTTTCTCTGCCTGTCCTTTGTGTCGATGTCTTGATACTTATTTGGGGACTACTACCTATGATTTCCTGAGATCCCCTAATCAAAAAATAAACTTTACACCTCACCAAGACAACAGTCATGTATGCCTCGTTTTTAAACCATACCATACCATACCATACAATACTCTTTAAATTACATATCCTTAATACTCACCCTTATATCAGCGCCTGGGACTCCCAACAACAAGCAGGCATCGGGCTTCACGAGGCGGCCCCTGCCACACCTGCTTTCCATCACTGAGGCGCTATAAAGCGCAGAGTTGGGTCCCGCAGCGTGGGGGATATCGGCGCCTGGGAGTACAACAACCAGCAGACATCGGGCTTCAAGAGGCGGCCTTTGCCACACCTGCTTTCCATCACTGGGGCACTATAAAGTGCAGAGTCAGGTCCCGCAGCGCGGGATGCGCAAGGACGCACCCGGGCCACACCCAGCCAAAGCCCAGGCCAAGGCAGGCCCGTCAGAGCCTTGGAGGAGGCTGGGACCCCCCCTTGGTTTTTGGCACGCTTGCCCAAGATCACCAGATATTACTCATCGAGCCAGGTACTGTCCGCTGCACATGCTGTACACGGGCCCCATTCACTGTAATTGTCATTGACGAGTGGGAAACTTGCTGGCAATTCTTGTTTAATCTTTGGTCCTTTCTCTTCGCTTCCTTGTTGCCGTAACGCTTGACAAAAACTGATAAGGTTTTAACAACATGGGTAAAAGGAAGGCCAAAGGGAGCCCTAATGGAGTTTCCAAAATGGCTAAGCGGACTGAGTCTAGCGCGGCAGAGAATTGTGTAGTTAATGACATAGGTACACTAATTGAAAAAGTAGAGAGTCTGTTGAATGGTCACGATAAATGAGCACACAAAAGAAATTGCTGATTACAATATATATTTTTCATCTGCCCAGATGGCAACATGCTTCCCCTCTTATGAGGAAGCTACATTGGCTCCTCATATCACAACGCTGTGCCTTCAAAATCGGATGCCTCACTTTCAAATCCTTGCATGGCACTTGCCCAGAATTTGTCTCCAATATCATTCAGAGATACAAACCTACCCGAAATTTGCGCTCAGCCCACATGAACCTTCTGTTCACCCGTCCTATAAATAATCAAAGCGGCTAGGCGGCAGCAGATTTGTGGTGCTGGCCCCCCGGTTCTGGAACGCCCTGCCCCTTGACATCACATCCTGTACAGACATCCCGAGATTCAGGAAACTCCATAAAACATGGCTGTTCACTCAGGTATATGAATAACTCATCAGGACCCAGGCTACTCCTATATATAGCGCCAAGAAAACATCTGGTGTACGTGCGCTCTACAAATAATTTTAACATAACATAACAATACAGGATGGAAAGTGGCTGATATTTTTCATTGAAAAAACCCTCTGGGAAGCCTCCACCTATGATAGCTACAACTACGATTCCTACCCTAAATTGCGGCACCAATGCTATAACCAGAGCCACTGTCATTGATGAGCCGGTAATGCACATTTCCACAACAGTATTGCATGAAACATGTGACTCTAACTGTAATAATATCATAACTGGCCAAACGGTGGCATTTGACATTGTGTGTGTTAATCGATTTGAGCCCCTTGCGCATCTGATTACTGTAATTGAGAATGCTGACAGTGGCGATAATGTTGACCCATGTTTTTCTGTTAAAAGGGATGCTAAGAAAGGGCATGAGGGCCGCATATCAAACACTGATAACTGTCCCTGTTTAGGTGAACTAGCTCAGCTCAAATTATTTGTTAAGCAGCTAGTGACTGAGGTATCACACTTGAGAGCCACTGTGGGAACACTCACCAAGCATCTTAATAGAAGTCACCCACCCAGAGTGGGCAGTGATATTGCAGAGGTTATAGACTCCCAGTCATACATTAGGGCATTGCCCTCGAGTGGACTTGGAAATTCTAACCCATATGTTGAATCACAGCCTATGGGTATGGTAGGCCCTCTCTAAAGCCTGTTACAATTTATAAACAGGGAGTCACTATGGCCCAGATCTCAGGGGGCAGTGGCAATGGCCACATCGTATGCAACTCCATATGCTGACCCCTGGAATTATGAGGAAACTGCCGATAAGGGCCTGATGTTGGGGAGAGCTGGGGTGGCATTACGAACACCATCATCTATACAGAAGATTTCTAATGCATTGTCAGGTGCACATACGCAGGGGGGTGGACAACAAACGGAAGAGATCACTAGGCCCAGGTCTGGGAATGGATGTGGAGGCTTCAAGAACCCACGCAGTGAAGGTAGGAACTGAATTTGTATGGTAAATGTACCCAAACTGGCAGCTGATGCAGGAGAAACTAGTGAAGTTTTGATTAATAAAGTAATCCATTGGATAAGACAGGTCAGGCAAGCAGCTCAATAATAAGATCTGCAGAACGTTGTTCTGTAACAAATTAGTATGATTATATTGTGCGGGAATTAGTTAGTAGGACTCTAGGGGATGGACTGGTCAATTTGGACCTTCGCACTCTACCACCAAATGGATCTATAATCCAGTTCAAATATTCTCCACCCAACAAGGCATCTATACCTGATCCAGAGAACGTGAGGCCCAAGGTCTGTCAACTGGATAATAGACAAAACGCCCCTAAAGAGGGTCAGTCAGTAAAGGAGGCTGTGGATGGCAGTATATGACAGGAAGAGGGGCTGCCATGCAGATGTGTCCAGTGCACCTTGATGGAGGAAGGTCCCCACCCCAGTGTACCTATAGATCTTGTGCAATCCATCATTATTGATGTGGCTGAAGATGTGGGAAGACAATCCCTGCAAATCCAAAGTCTACTAGGAACTAAAGGATATTATCTTGGAATTTAGCTGGTCTTAAGTCTAAAATTAACAGTGAGGAGTGGGGGAAGTTTGTTGACACCAATGACCTATGCCTTTTCCAGGAGACATGGGTCACAGACAAAACATATAGGGTGGACTTTACCAGTCACAGCGTAGAAGCTGTACAGTCGCATAAAAGCCGCCCTGCTGGGGCCCTTATTATCTGGATTAAAACTCACTTAAATTGTACTGCTAAAAGGCTCGGTACAAAGTCCATCAATCTTCTAGCCCTGAACCTTAAAAGCACATTTTCTAAGAATTCAGTGCTTTTGGTTAATGTTTATAATAGATTTCCTTCACAGCATCAGGACTCGCCTACAGTATCAGCTCTTGATGAGTTCCTGGAAAGGGAAGGGATTTTAACAACTTAGTGCTTGCCAGGGATATGAACACTACTTTTGAACCCTTAGAAACAACCCTGAATGTTACCGATGAGGAGGATGCTGAGAGGGGCATTCCAAGTTTGAGACAAAATAGACCCATTAAGAATGTGAGGGTAGCCTTCCAAGTTGCTTCTTTCACTCCTAAGTACGTAGCTTGTAATGGTCGTTCATCCTCTGGCAAGGAAGTAAGATATACATTTAAAAGAGCTAATTGTAAAACAAGGATAGACTATATCCTACTGGATGTACCTTTGTGGTGTAAATTACTAGATCTGTTGGTTATTGAGGGACCAGATAGTGATGATTACGCCCTATCACTAGAATTGTTGGACATGTTTACTTCCTTTCAGCCTCACCCGGAAGAATATTTGACAAATCCAACTGTTGTCAGTAACGATAGAAAGAGGATTAAGTGGCCCATGATCGAAAAGAGGGATGATATCCTTGCGCAAATTTACAACATTGTAGCCAACTCATTGGTGGATCTAAGTAAATGTTCCATGGAAGCGCAACCTACATTGGACACATTCATTAGATTAACGGAACAGATTAAAAAGTTTTTCTACAAGAAGGGGAAAACCAAGGTATCTAGCAACAATAACAATGAGTGGTATGATGAGTACTGTAAGGCAGCTAGGTTAGAATTAATGGCAGCCATCGAAATTGGCTCTAGAAGCATGGTTGTCATAAAAAGGAAACACTGTAACTTGGTTCAAAATGATGCAAAAAGAAGATGGCATGAGGGACACTGGAGAGATTTCAATATCTCAGCACAAACTAAGGACAGTAGACAGTTTTGGCACATATTAGCCAAAGGATCAAAAGATCAAACTGCAGAGGAAGACTATTACATACAGCCACAATCCTGGGTAAATCACTTTAACTTGTTATATACAGGGGTGACCAATACAAGGTTAGGGAGTAGTGAACCAATGCCAGAGGTCTTTCCTGATAGAGCAAGGGATGCAGACTTGATTAATTTTACTTTAGAAGAAACACAGATGGCACTTGTTAAGCTGCAGAAGGGCAAAGCCGCCGGTCTAGATAAAATTCCAGGTGATTTATATCTTTCCGAACCTGAGATCTGGTGCGTGATCCTCAACCATAGCTTTAACGCGATCTTAAAGGGAGCAGAAATTCCAGACTCTTGGCTGGGTGCGGAGGTGATAGCCATATTTGAAAAGGGGGACGAAAGCGATCCAGCAAATTATAGGCCTATTAGCCTAATTGATACAGCAGATAAATGATTTTGCAGGCATTTGCTGGAGAAGCTTCAAGACTGGATAAGGGAAGGGGAAATACTGTCTTCCCTACAGGCAGGTTTTAGAGAGAACACGAGCACTGTTGACCAATTGTTTAGGTTTTTAATATTATTGTGGAAATATGTGGTCATAAAGAAGGAACATGTATAAGTTGTGTTCGTGGACCTGAGTGCCGCATTTGATTTGAAAAAAAATTGTGGGAAACTCTACATAAGATTGGGGTCCCGAGAAACATATTAGACATTCTTATCAGACTCCACAGGGACAACTATGCCCAAATTAGATGGGGGAAGAATGGTGAACTGACCGAACGGATAATGGTGAACAGAGGAGTGTGCCGAGGGTGTGTACTGGCGCCCACTCTGTTCACCCTATATATCAATGGATTATTTGAAACACTACTTGACTGCAGAGGCGATCCCTCGAAGCTAGCTGGTCAAGCAGTGGCATCTCTGCTTTTTGCAGATGATACCCTACTTATTTCCTGGACCCCGATGGGGCTCCAAAACTTTTTTTAGCATTTTGTGTGGAACTTTGGCTGGAAATTAATGTCATGAAAACTAAATTCATGGCATTTAATCCACATAAGTAATTTAGGGGTAAGGTCAAAATGGGTGATTTCCCATTAGAGCAGTTGAAGCAATTCGATTATATGGGGGTAAGGTTGACAAACTCATTATCATGGGCCCCACAAGTTGCAAAAAGCCAATTATCACTTCAATATGTAAGTGCTGCATTAATATAAAAATGGAAAATGCCAATCTATAGGCCTGTTTCCCAGTTATCAAAGTTTATCCAGCCAAGGGTGCTGGAGCCGCAGTATATGGCGTGCAGCTATGGGGTCATAATAATGTAGGGGCTATTGAAAAAACAAAGAATGTTTTTATTAGATCAGTTTTGGAACTTCCCCGAAATGGCCCTTTGACTCCCATGCGCCTGGATTTGGGGCTCAAAAATGTAGCACATGTGATCGCTTTTAGGCCACTTGCTTTCTGGACTCGAGTATGGTCAAACAATTCACCACTTCCTCTGAGACAATCACTGCTTGATGTGATGGCATTAGATACCAAAGGGAATATCCCGTGGTTAAAGTACATAAAGAGCTGGATGTATAAATTGGGTATGAGTGAGCTCTAGACCAAGCCTGAGAGCATTGAGAAAAAATCCCTGATTAATTTAAAAAAGAGATATTGGGACCATATCAATGAGCTAAAGGGGGAAATACCGGTGAGTTAAGAAAGAGGTTTCTGGATTTTAAAGATATGTATCAAGAGGAGTTTCTAAATAGTATAGAACCGCCATTAGCGAAATCCCTGTTTTTAAAATTCAGATATGGTATTTTGCCAGTAAATTAATTTTGCAGTAAGTGGAAGGGCGCTAATATTTCGCCTGTCTGTCCCACATGTATGGCTAATCGTGAAAATGAAGAACATTTCCTGTTCTTCTGCCCTGATATATTGAGATCAGAAGAACCTGGTTAATCCCAATATGTTGCATCTTATCAGTGAATGGTTTAAAAGACATCATTCGAATCCTCAGAAGTGATCACTCAAAGTGGTTAGTCTCCACCCTGTCCAGATATTTGCTGTATACCTGGAGATTAAGAAACAGTAAGATGAAACTCCCCATAAAATAATGAAAATGAGTCTCTGCTGTAATGATTTTACACTTTATCCATTCAATGAATAATTAGATTAAATATTAGATTTTAAAACATCTTATATGGTAATAAGAATTTTTGACATAATGGGCTAATCAAGTGCAAATGCTACAGTAATTCGCAAAAACAAAACAAAAATCCTGATATTGGAACGTATTGCATATGCAATTCTATCGATACAAATATTAGTGCTTATGACATAAAAGTGGTCAATTAATGTGCATCTGAACCAGACGAGTTGCCTAGTATTAGTCCATTTTTAAACTGTTCTTAGTTAATTCATAGTGGAATCATTACATCTTATTGGTTCATTATTTTCATTATCTTAATTCACAGGTCTTTAACCTGTTATTGTGAATGATAGTAAAATTATTGTATATGTCTGTGAAATTGATTGAGCATTTATGGTCTTTGTAAAAACCGAATAACTATATTTCTATTACTACTACTACTCCTCCTTACCATACCACCAAATTGAATTACATTTTGATTATAATAATTAACTCTTACCCTAGTGCTATTTTCACGTATTTACCTAAATTAAACATTTAATAACGTTATTGTAATGCGCATGTGTTGTGATTGAAAGGAGTGTATAGGCAATCCTGCATTAGATTTGCCCAAGCATGAAATGCATTTGGACATATCCACATGCTTCACAAACCAGGACATGCACTGGTGAGTCCTCCCAGCATACATTGCAAATCCACACTTTTTTAAATAGCAGAAAAATATACCACCAACGTGAAGGAAGACAACATACTGCTTTCAACCGCCCACTTCGAGCCTACACCCTGCATTACCTGCATCAAAACACCCTCCTCTTGTTGCTGTGGCTGAAAAAAAGGGCAACAGGAGAAAAGTGTTTCGAAGAGATACTTGAGAGAAGCCTACCATCTTTGAACTGCACCTTTGGTGTGATTGTGTGGCTGATCACACCATGCACAAGTGGCCTCAACATTTCCCCTGGCAGCAGGTGCAGCAGACTGACAGCCGGCCACATCATGAAGGCACAGGCTATAATCGTTTACATCCTGCAGATATTTCAGTACTACAGAGGGTATTGAGCTGGCACACTCAGCTGTGTAGGGTGTGGATTTTAAAGCCACAGATTTGTGGGAAATCGGGGTTGGTGCCAGGGCAAGATGATGCTAGGGTAACACAATCAGTGGGTGCTGTTTTGCCCCCAAAGCATCAAATATGGCCAAGTTGCAAAATAGCAGGTGGTAGAGGGACATATGCCTTTGGGCTGCAGAAATCCTTGCACTAACCCTGTGGGTAATTTCAATCAGTAGTATGCATCCCCCAGTACTGGTGCCACCAATAGGAAACTTGTACATCAATGACTTGAACTAGACTGGCCCAATGGCACTCACAAGGGCTTCCAGGGAAGGTGTGGCACCAAGACACAAATATAGGAGCAAAAGGGATTAATGCAGGTGGGCATGACCTCGGTGGGAAGGGAGTGCGTTGTGGCAATCAGTTTGGGACACCTAGGAGCAGCTCTGGTGCAATTACTTCCAGAGCCCCAGACAAAACAACTGTTTGTTTTTTGGTACCCTGATCCACCAAAAACATGACCAATTTAACACTATTTATTGAAATCTGATGCCCTCTTTTGGCTGTTTCAGAAGGTGGTGTAATGCAGCTGCCTATAGTTTTCCTTGCTGGGAGGTGCACGTTGTTAGGAAACATCTGAGGATTGTCTGTACATTATGTTCCATCGAGTGGCGATGTTTGGATCGAGAACCTGGTTGATAATTGAATGGTAACATAAATCTGTCATATTTATGGAGAACGTGGTAAATTCACTGTGTCAGGATTCTCCACTGTGGAAATCAGCAGAGAATCATCCTGTGGACAATTTACCACATCCTTCACAACTCAGAGGACTTTCTGTTACCACCCAACTCTGAAAAAACCTTTAAGCCTCCACCCTCCTGCTACACTTCCACTGTCTGAGAAAAGCAACTTCATTCCAACTTGTGCATATAGACATGCCTGAGGCATCCAAAATGGAACCCAGAGGCCATCATCACTCCACTTCGCTTCTGCATATAATGCATATACTAGAATAGCCACATACACAAACACACACTGCATACACTTGGATAGGATTAGGTGACAAATATGATTGCACATTGGTAAGACACTATCAGCCAGTGTCAAATAACTCATTTTAGTGAGTGAGGGAAAAAACCTTCTATTTACACAATAGTGAGGGAATATCTTTAAATATCTTCTTTGTGCAGTGTACGGACCCCGTATCAAGGTTGGTATACTCCAGACTTGGTTTAAAAAGGCTGTCTGTGGCTTGGGACACAACAGACTAGGGCTTTTAATGTTTAAAGGAGGTATACACTTGGAATCACATTAAGCTGCCTGCCCTGGATATGGAGCACTATGTATAATGGTGTTTCTTTCTACAGTTTACATTCTCCAACTGCTTGACTACTCAGAAAGACTTCTCCCACTATATTCCTAAACCCTGCATGAAAAATGTACCTTGACTTGCTCTTGTTTGATTCCTTTCCTATCTTTCTTCATAATGACCCTCTTCTCACCTTCCATCTGCTGCATGCCTTCTGTTTCTGAGAATAATCTCCTCTCAGTCCCAATCCTGTCTCAGTCTTTCTTATTGTACTTCTGCAATTGGCTGATACATCATTTCATAGACACCAATCTAATTTAATAAATGACAACCTCTCCTCTTTGCAACCCTATCCCTGTAATCTAACATCAACTAATCTCTGTTATTGTATCATTCTCACTAACCATTCACCTGAAACAACTTAGCCCCCACTAATGATTACACCTAACTGGTATTAATATATCACAAGTAACTGGAGTAAATGCATGCAATTTTTCTTGCGAGCACATGACTTATTGCAATAACCAACAGTAACCACTAGAATAACCACTAACCCTTGGTTTCGGAGTAGCGTGCTACTCGCCGTGCTTCAACATCTAGTCAGGGGCAGTAAGCGCTATATAAATCCAATTACAATTGCAATTAATTATCTGCCTTACAATTTGAGTGTTGATTTCAGTTTTTTCAGTTTGAGGCAGTGCTCTCCTGTCCTGCTGTCTTGGTCACAATTAAATTAAAATTAAAATAATATTTCTTTTAATCTCTAAAGAAGTAATACCCTTTATATCTAGAATTCGGGTAGGTGGACGAAAGGCCACTTCAGTGTGTTGTTTGTCATTTTTCAATTCTTCTAACCATGCAGCTTTATAGTAGTGAATCTTATAGTTGATTCTCACACAAAAACTAGTTCTAGAGGACTGTGAGTGATGTGTTTGGATTAGCATGATTTAGAAGTAAATCTAAAATCACTGGTGAATGTTAGGTTCTTCCCTATGACCAAAAGCTCATAATAGACATGCTTAAAAGAGACATAAAAGGTACTGATGATGTTTTCTAATGCTTCTCCTTTGTTTCTTTCTCAGAGACAATGCCAGATCCTTGTAAACCAATGATTTTAGGGCCAAATCCAGTTTTTGTTGAATACGGGGGCTCTATTTCTTTAAACTGCACGATGATGTGCAACAGCACTATAGTAGCCAGAGGCTGGGAGACCTCCCTGCGTAAGGATGAAGGGCCAATGGACAAGTACTGGATCACAACAAATCTCCTTAACATCACTCAGTGGATCTCTGCCACACAATGCTTCACCATCGACATTTCTTCAGTAAGCAGAACCACACAAATCACCATTGTTGCATACCGTAAGTCAGCTGCTCCAGGACTCACTGTTCTTTGTTTGTATGCAAATAGTACAGCTAATGTTCAAGAAGGTATGAATGTGAAAAAGGCATTTTGAAAAATACCTCATTTTTAAAATATGTTATGGAGAACAGCAACCTCGAGTCTGTAAAGAGTAAGCTGTTTCCGCAGACCTCCTTAGATGAATCATCAAAACTGTTTTTTTTCTCACTTATGCATAGTTTGAAATAAATTCACTTCAACTTGCTTTATACAACATAAGGATTAGTTGACAAGCATATTACACTGTATTTTTATTCATTAGCTGTTGAAGCACTTACTTTATATGATTTTCAGTCACAATCCCTTTCTTCCATTTTTAATGAAAAAAGCAAACATCCTGAAACAGACTCAGTATTCAAGCAGTGAGGATTGAAACATGTTCTTTCCCTGGTTTTCACTCCTCACCTTTTAATTGCCATTTATTTTGACAACAAAAGCCAACAAATCACATTGGCTGCAGGAATAAGAAAGTCTTCCTTGTCAATTTTGGCTGATATTTTCCTTCACACATGTTCCTATTATTGTGCCTACTTCACATTTAATATGGCCAGCTTGGGCATATTAATAAAGTTTTGGGTTTTGATACATATTTGCACTCCGTGCTTGTGTCTATAATTGTTGCTGTACATTACACTTGTGTGCATATATTATACAGGAAGGAATGCAATATTTGTATAACAACCTGTCTTTGATTTTCTTATTACATTCTAATTGTGACTTCACTAGTCATGTGCCATTTTTTATAAGAAAGTTACATACCTATTCTAGTGTAATGCGTTTTCACAGTTGAGTTGTGACATCTCAATGGCTACTGGCACAGCAAGCAGACAGTTTGAAAGGAAGATAATGAAGCAGAATGGCAACTGCTGTTTAAACAATGAAAATGAGAGCTTCTTTTTAACTTTTCTGAAAGCTTTTTCCCTAAAAATTAACAATCTTTAGTAGGAAGAAGATAATATTGAACTACTACTGTTAATAAGACCAATGTAGGGATCTATCAGCATGTTACCAGTAATTCTAAACTACAGCTGTTTTTTAAAGCCACTTATATTAAACTGCTTAATATGTTTACAGCACATTATTAGCTTCATATTGGTGTAATTAATTTCACACTACAGACACTACTATTATTATTATTATTATTATGAAGTTTGTATAGCGCACAGCTACCTCCAACGGAGGTGTCCCGGCGCTGAGACAGTCGACTGATAAGAAGGGAAAGGGAAGAATCTAGATGTAGTTGAAAAACCAGGTTTTGAGGGCACGCCGGAAAGTAAGCTCTGTCCCTGATAAGCGGATGGAAAGTGGCAGGGCGTTCCAGAGTTTAGCGGTCCTGACCGTGAAGGCTCTGCCGCCAGTCCTTGCCTTGCGAAAGTGGGGGGGAGACAAGGAGACATAAATGGTTGGATCTCAGGGTACGGGCGTGGTGGTAATGTTGGAGCCTGTTTCTCAGATAAACCGGGCCCAGTCCCCTGGTTGCTCTATACGCCAGAGTCAGGGCCTTGAATTCAATGCGCCTAATTACGGGCAACCAGTGCAGGTTCTTCAAGTGGGGGGAGATCGAGTGGCGAAAGGGTATCTTGCAGATCATTCTGGCCGCAGCGTTCTGGACCATCTGCAATCTGTGAGTCAAGTAGGCGGGGAGACCCAAGTAGAGACTGTTGGCGTAGTCCAGGTGAGATGTAATAAGTGCATGGACTACAGTTCTACGACTTTCCAGTGGAATAAAGTGGAGGAATTTCTGCAGAATGCGTAGCTTCCAAAAGCAGGAGGAGGAGACTTGCCTGATTTGGGCATTACATGAGAGTTCATTATCGAATCTGAACCCTAGGTTTCTTGCCGAGACAACCAGTACTGGGGGAGGGTTCATCTCCTGAGGCCACCAAAATGCAGGGGGGGAGGGGACTTCTGATTAAAAAAGAGGACCTCTCTTTTATCCGAGTTAAGCTTGAGGCAATTCAGAGTCATCCAAGCCGAGATGTTACTCAGGCAGCTCCGGAAATTAGTGAAAGCAGTGTCTGACTGATCCCCGAAGGAAAACACCAGTTGGGTGTCGTCCGCGTAGGATACCACCCTCACCCCGTGGGATTCAATCAGAGTCACCAGAGGTGAAAGGTAGGCGCTGAAAAGGAGAGGGCTCAGTGCAGAACCCTGGGGAACCCCGCAGAGCAGGGGTTTCTCGGCAGAGATGAAAGGGCGGAGAAAGACTTGTGACCGGTGAGCCAGAAAAGATCGAATCCAGGACAGGGCCGTACCCTGAATACCCAGGTCACTTAGTCTGTTGTAATGAGAATGGAGTGGGCAACAGTATTGAAGGCCGCGGACAGGTCGAGCAGCATAAGCATGACTGCTTTGCCCTGGTCGACCTTCTCGCGTACACTCTCGGATACTTCGAGGAGGGCGGTCTCCGTACTGTAGCCAGCTCTGAAGCCGAATTGGGAGTCGTGGAAGAGATTCCTAGATTCTAAATGACTCGACAGTTGCTCATGAACTATTTGTTCAAGGATTTTAGCCGGTGCCGGGAGCAGGGAGATAGGTCTGAAGTTTTTAAATTCAGCCGGGTCGGCATCTGGTTTTTTAAGGATCGGCAGGAGGTACTGCAGGGAAGATTCCTGAGCTCAGAGAGGAGTTCCAAATTTGATTTAACGAGGCGTTAATGCATGGTGCCAGAAGTTTAAAGAACTGTGCCGGGCAGGGATCACCCGGTGACCCGGATTTACAGGATAGTAATTTTTGCAATGAATTAGCAAGAGAAAGCAGGTGGAAGTTAGTAAGCGTGTCATTGTTGGGCGAGGTAGTGAGCTCAATGGTAGTCTGAGGGGAGGTGAAGTTGCTGTAGATATACCCATGTATTACACATATTCAGTGCCATCTTTTTCCTATGAAAAGCAAGAGAACTTGGCGGCATATTAGCAAGACCCACGTTAAAATTATCGCCGTTTTAGCGGCAGGAAACTGCCGCTAAAACGGCGATAATGGGCTTGCTAATATGCGTTATAGAATTCCAATAGAAGCCCATGTTAGATGTCCTGCACATCTAACCTGGGCTTCTATTGGAATTCCATAACGCATATTAGCAAGCCCATTATCGCTGCTTTAGCGGCAGTTTCCTGCCGCTAAAACGGCGATAATTTTATCGCCAGTCTTGCTAATATGCCCCTTAGATTTAGGCTTTTTGAGGAAAAGTTAATGGCAGACCGTATAATATACGAATACAATTCCCTTCACTGTTCGTTAAAAGAATATTGCATGTCACCTCGGAGTTCTGTGATCTTAAAAAGGGACATCACCTTTAGCTTTGTTCCTATAAATTGCTATATAACCGCACTAAAGAGAAGCCTGCAGATTTCACCCATACAGAGCGTTGGCAGGGTAACACAAAACCCAAAATGGAGTTAAAAACAATGGTCCCGATTAACAAAAGTACAATGAGATGAAAGTCTAACTTTACGACTTTCGGTATTCACAAAGGGCATTTACGAGTAGTAAAGTTAGTTAAACTTAATTTTTGGTCTTAAGTTTAACTGAGACCAAAACTGAGACAAAAGTCTGAGACAAAAGTCTAACTTTACTACTCATAAATGCCCTTTGTGAACACCGAAAGTCGTAAAGTTAGACTTTCGTCTCAGCTTACCTTTGTGAGTCAGGCCCAATATTATGTAATTTAATGCAACACCATAATTCGTACACAATGCAGCCGATAAAACTTACTGAGTGCACCTCACCACTATTCTGATATGAAAAGCTTGTCAACAAATGCATCCAGTTAATTTAGGATTCAAAACTAATTGTCAGTTGATTATAATTTTTTTAGTTATTGTTTTTCCATATTTTTGTCATTTTCCAGACATTATGCCGGGGGGTCAAGTCGTAGTTCCAATAACTTCTACAAAATGAAATTATAAATCAGAAAATGAGTAATAATTACTGGCCATGAATGCTCTCTTTTCATGAGAAAAAACTCGAAATATGCACTGATCCTCAATATTACGCAGTTTTCCACTTCCTATTACTGAGATGCTATCAGTCACACTGATTCACATTAAAGAAAAGGAGAAAATATTTCATATAACGCTCAGGCAAAACTAGCACAGCATCCATGACAGAACACACAGTTTCTAATTCTAAAGAAATACTGCAATTTAATTTGTCATGTTATATCCCTGCGGGGCTAGAGTCTCCAGATCCAAAATATGTTGGGATTCAAACTTACAGAGTTTGCCTTCTCGCTCCCTCCTTCTAATATGTGCTGGAATTATGCCAGTTCCAAAGAATGTAAGCAATGTAATGTGTGACTGATGAAATGTAGCTATATGCAGAGGCACGGGATAACTGTAGTCCTGTTTTTAGGTCTCGGGCCTAGCGTTGCAGTGCGTAGCACTGCTCGCGCAGCGCGAGACTTTTTGTATGGGCTTTAGAAAGCTAACCACACGCTCGTGCGTGTGTTTAGCTTTCTGAAGCCTGGCATTGGCTGTAGCGTGCGTTTTTTTTTTTTAAAACGGCCCGCAATTGGGCAAAGGCGGGCGCATGTCCCGCCTGTGCTCCGCCCATTCCCGTCTGTGTCTAGGACGCGCATCAGCGCGCGGCACAGACGACAGGCTCCCTCGCCCCCCCGCTCCTCTGTGGTGCGCGCGCACCACTGGTTCTTTCAGTAACCATACACTGTGACTCCCTCGCGAAGCCGTTTTATGGATCTGTCTCCTTTCATTTGCTGTGGCTGAGGCAGCCCTGCCACCACACGGCCGCCCCTCCCCCAGCCCGCCGTCCTGTCACTGGAAGGGAGGGGCACGCGTGGGATTTAATCCGCTCTTCAGGCAAAGGTGACAAGTGTGGAAACATAAGGTAATGAAAGAGGGGTACCTGGGAATGTGCACTACAAAGCGCTGCTACCACTGACTTCCACCCCCTGACATAGCCCCAAGGAATGACGCAGCCTCTGGCTTCACTCTGTGCGTCCTCTGAATAGCCCAGTCTGTGCGTCCTCGGAACAGCCCGAACGCCCAAAGTAGAAGGCAATTCAGAAACAACGTGGTTAGGTAGGGCAATGACTCAAAAATGCACAGAATTGCGGAAAGATGTTTAAAATAGATCAGGGACAGACAGGGCTGAGTCACGGTCCGTGAACGCTCGATAACAGCAAGACCAGGGCCAGAGCTCGGGGCTGATACAGGCGGCCGGGGCTCGGCTCTGTGAGCTCATCTGTTATTACCTGTGCCTGACTGCTTTAAAGGCATTAATGGGATTTAGATCCCTGATAGGACTAATCCGTTGCTGTCTTGTCTTGCAGAGGGCCTGCGCGCTTCCGCTTGACATAGCAGGGGTGAGGGCAGTGTGTCTTTGTGGGTAGGAGGACAGGGGGCAGTGCAGTTCATTTGGAACTCGTTTGCTGTGTCACTTGCATGGAACATAACGGCATGGGAGGGCAGTATGTGGTGAGACACGGGCTGATGCAGGTGTGATATTCGTACCGTTATTTGGAGAGGGGTCTTTTACAAGCAGTCGCAATGAGCAATAAATTCGAGTGTTCTTTGGTCTGGCGGAGTCCTTCCTGGAGATGGGGCACAAGGCATGATGTACCCTGAGTCTCTGTTTAAGACTTGGGGCGCAACATCCGTCAGGGAACAATCTGGGTTAAACCAGACATTTTCAAGCACGCTGTTCTGCAAACATTTCGCAACACTGCTCTGTGATACTAAATAGCCGACTCTTTTCGTGACTGTGTGGGTTGGGTGTGTTTGAGGTGGGAGCGGTACTCTTGGGGATAAAAAGGTGCATTTTGCAATCCTGTAATAAATAGCATTGCAAAGGTTTCGCAGCGCTGCGGTGTAATCGCAAATAGGGCATCTGCTGTTTGCCCGCGTGCGCTTTGTGTGCTAGGAACTCCCAGGCTGGGGTCCTTTCATAAGAAGGGTGGGAGAAGCTCCTTGTTTGATGCTCGGTGTTGCTTGAGGGAAGGGCACATTTTGCAGACTATACTAGGTATCCCATGCAAAAGTGTATTTCCTACTCTTTGGGGGCGCGCATTGGGAGATTTTACGGGGCCGGCTTCTGCTTCCCCTTTGCACGCGGGCCAGTTGTGGGGAGGCAGCCATTCTGAAATACGCAGAGTTGGGAAAATGGAGTTGTGATGTCTTCAGTGGAAAGGCCAACTTGGGAGAAACGTCAATTTGACAGACCTCAGCCTGTCTGCGATGTCGGTGTCTTTTAAACACGAGCTTCCTTGGCTGTGGGGTTCTCACCTAGCGCGCGATCTGTGGTGCACTGCCCCTACCAGGGAGAGGTGCTGTGCAGGAAGCAAGTGTAAAGAGGAGGCCCCCTACAGTTCCAATGAGGTACCTTAAAGTAGGGAATAAGTCAATAAGTGCACAGATATAAGGCAACCAGCATGTAGACCTTAATTGGTATTTCTACATACGTAATGATTATCAGCAAGAACCAAAGACAACAATAGATTTATCAAAAAATGGAAAATTAACATTTATTAAATATTAGAACAATGAAGAAGATATTTTAAAGAATCATTCATTCACTTTCATATCTATCATTCAGACTTACAACCATACTAGACCCAGATTAAAAACATTTTTAGAATAATAACACATTATAATCAATCAATTGATCAGCACAACATATGTGGAGCAATATCAGAGGAGTGGCACAAATTCGAATGACTGGTGAAATTCTCTACGCACGTTTCGGCACAAACAAGGTGCCTTCGTCAGGAAGAAGGCCACAATAGAAGCAGTTGATGAATTCTCTATATAGGTAGAAAACCTGTAGCGATGAACAGTGAAGTGAAAGCAAAACGATATTGGAATGATGGTCTTAAGAATATGTGACGATGAAACACCAACGATTGTTGAGTATAGTTGAATGCAAAGTTTGCTATTAATTACAGGCTTCCAAGAATATACCACAGACACCTGCGTAGTGTTCACTGAGGCTGTCCAGAATTAGTTCATAGACCGGTCATCCATTCCAGATTTTCAGGCTAGCCACATGCTAAAAGTGTATGTACACTGAATCTAAATGGGATTAATTTACTTAGGCCATTGTTGTCCTGGAAAACCGGCTATTCTGATTGTAATACACTTAATTGTAGAAACATAAAGGACTTTTGGCTAGAATCTTAGTTTCACTCAAGAGGCTATATCACTGAAACCCAGTCCCTGAACCACTTTTTAGCTAAATGCCCCAGCCTGGAATATATGGATGCCATGAATGTATTTCTGTGACCACACAGTAGTAGCTGATCTACAATGCCCAAAAAAGTGTTGCCTAGATATTACAGAAATAAATACACACATAAATAAACTCCTAAGTGTACTTGTATTTTTAGATCTTTTTATAGAACTACCTAATTCAAAGTATGTATGTGCTTATCCACAAGCCTGCAACCCAACTTAACCGATACCTGATGGTATCGATACGTTGACGCTGATTAGTCAGTAGTAGTTGTTTTTCTCTTGCACAACATGCAATAAAGTTTAATTAAAAAATAACCAGGTTTCTGAATGTTTCTCGAGTTCTGAGCCCTGAAGATTAATCCCTGGCCTGCCCATGTCTGTTTGAATTATGGGGCATATCTACAAGGAAATGGCACAGCGCTGCGTTGTGGCAAATTTTGCAGCGCCATGCTTTGTCATTTAAAAAACGCAGGGATGCTCCGTATTTACAACAATACAGCACACCCCTGTATTTTCCCTTGCACTGGCGCTAAAAATAGCTGCCTAGCGACAACACAGAGACCCTTGCGACACAGTGCAAGGGTGCCTGCATTGCAAGGAATTATTGTTTATGTGCAGGAAGGTGTCCCTTCCTGCACATAAACAATCAATAATGGCGATTTGCTACTTCTGTGTGTGCTGCATTCTGCAGCACACATAGAAGTAGCAAATCGCAATTATTTAATGATTGTTTATGTGCAGGAAGGGACACCTCCCTGCACATAAACAATCATTAAAGGCATTTTGCTCTTTCTATGGGTGCTGCAGAATGCAGCACACATAGAAAAAGCAAAAACGAAGTATTTCTCCTCGTTGCAACAATCTAACGCCTGCTTTTGCATGGCATTAGTTTTTGGCACTGCCTCAGATCCTTATAAATCTGGGACAGTGTCAAAAAGCAATGGGTATCGCGGTGGAACGCCCACAGCACCACCCATTGCAAGACCCTTTCACGCAGAAAATGGTGTTAAAGGGTACCATATTTACAAAGCGGCGTTAAGCCACGCAAAGTGGCTTGACGCCACTTTGTAAATATGGTGCAGGGCATCGCGCCACCGGAATGTCATGAAAAGTGACGTTCCGTGGTGTAATACCCTTGTAAATATCCCACTATGTCCTTAGAAATGAATAATCCTCAGATTCTGAAATAAACCAAAACATTTGTAAGTCTGCATTCAGATGTGCAACATCAAAACCTTTTGTTGTGGGTGCATAAGGATTAAGTGGAACATAGGCTATCCCTTTCCTCATCTCTTTGCTCCACCGTGTGTAGCAGTAGACCAATAGACAACACAATCACAGTCGACCACAATGCACTGGGAAAGTTCGCAAGATGGCTCAGAACAGATGGTATTTCAAGATATTGGTTTGCTGCATTCTGAATGTAAACATGGGTGGCGTGGCCAAGATGGCGGACGGGTGAGACGTGTCCCCGAGTCTCTCCGCTCTCCGCTGCAGGCCCATACGCCCAGAAAGCACTACTCGAAATGGCAGCTCACCGGAGTACCCCGCTCTTCTTGCTCCCCCGGCGGGGGCCTCTTGGGACCGGGGCGATGATCGCCTAACTTTGCAGTTTAGCCCAGCGGATCTGAGAGCACGGAGGCCGCCGCACAGAGGAACGCGGTGCGCGTCTGTCGGCAACGAGCTGGAACACCCGGTGCGCAAGTCTGTCCCTCCCCCCGTAGGGGCGAGCTGGGACGCTGTTGAGAAGCCCCAGGCCTGGAGAGCAGAGCGTCTGACAGAGGGAGAAGCAGGCCCCAACCGGAGGAGCGGAAAGGCTACAGCGCCTCTTGGGAGGCGGAGCACGACGAGACCACCCGCCTGAGAGAAGGGCAGATGCCGACACTGGAGCGGGCCCAGGGCGGGTGCCGGAGCACACGGGAGGTCAGCCCGCACCTACAAATGACGGTGAGCCTGCACTGAAAGGGGAGGACTCTCACACTGCCCCAGACACCAAGGTAAAATAGTGGGCCGGGAGAGAGGTAGCACAAGGGGCCGGTGTGCGCTTCCAGGGAGGAGGAAGGCCATACCTCTCCGACGAGAAACAGAAGAGGCCGCCAGGGAAAGACCTGGGTCTATGCGGAACCCCCCTGAACGGAGCACGATGAGACCTCCCGTTTGAGGAAAGGGCGAGAACTGACATCGGACTAGGCCTGAGAAAAGTGCCGGAGTGCTTGGGGGACGCCCCCCCACCACGAGAGTCGGTACGCTTGTTCTGGGGACTCTCACTGCACCCCCGGTTCCAGGGGAGGCCCCCGAAGAGCCACTGGAGAGGCCCCTAAAACGAATTGGAGTGCCTGGAGAGAGGTGCTGCGGAGGGCTGGCGAGAGCTGTCTGGTGAGGAGGGAGGCCATACGCTCCCCACCGACGACTCCCAGAGGCCATAATTGTCTGACGGGGGGAGTCTTTTCGCCCCACAGAGACCGGGGGGCCCCCCTTAATTAAATACCCTGCGGCGGCCCAGGCGCCTAGGACTGGTCACTCTCCTGCATAGACCAGGCGGCTTACCGTCAGACTTGGAGACCATCAGAGAAAGTGGCGTAGAACGGGGTCCCCCCGGATGTAATTACCTCTGTGGTCCACAGGGCTGGGGACACCCAGCTGACCGGAAGCGGCACCTCCCAAACCGGCGGAGTCACAGCGCAATGACTCGTGGCAGGGCCCTTCGAAGCCCAGGGGGCACAGGCTGCGGCAGGCCTCAAGCCCATCGGTCCCACCTGGGACGGAGCAAACCGGGGAGGAGGGGCAGTGGTTGGTTCCACACACAAAGACCCTACAGCGCCAAGCTCAGTGTATTCATCAATTCACAATCCGGAGGGGGCCAGCAACAGAACATCTAGGGGGCAACCGTTGAAGCAGAGAAGTTGACACCAGGTTGAAGTATATTACTCACCTACTGGGACGACAAACTTGCTCGGAGGGGATACCCCGAGCTCACTGGCCAGGTCGGTCCTCTGGGGCACGCTGAGCTTTCTGGAAATGGTGACTGCGAAAGGAAAGAAAGACCGTACCCTTAAAGACATGCTTCTTAAAAACACGGGGGCCCAGTCGAGTGAGGCCACAGCGATGTCAACGGTGGAGGGGCCCGCCAATAAGGGAGTAACAGAGGAGGCAGTCACCCGCCCCTATCTGGAATCATTGTTTGCAGCACTACGGGAAGACCTCCAGTCCTTCAAGAAGGAATTTACGCAGGAACTTAAAGAAACCTGGCGGGACCTGGATGGACTTAGGGAGAGGATCTCTACATTGGAAGATCACAAATCAAACAGAGATGAGGAGATTGAACAATTACAGCAAGAGGTCCTCCGCCTCATGGACCAGCATCTGGACCTCCAGGCACATGTGGAGGATTTAGAGAATAGATTACGCCGCAACAACATCCACATAAGGGGCGTACCATCTGGCGCAGAGGGATTGGATATTTCCGCGTTTGTAATGGACCTTTTCAGATCTGTTCTCGAGGCACCCTCGGAGGAGATCATTAAACTAGATAGAACACATAGGGTGGGCTCTAAATGATCGCCTGAAGCTCCACCACCGGACATCCTCACCTGTGTACATGACTTCCCCTTGAAGGAACGTATCCTCAAACGGGTGCGAGAGAAACATCCACTGCAGTACAAGGGCTATCACCCAACCCTGTACCAGGACTTAGCCACAATAACTCTCAAAAACGCAAAGCTTTCCACCCTATTACCTCACATCTCCGGGCGGCTGGGGTACGGCCTAACTGGGGCAATCCCTTCCACCTAATTTTCCGCCACAAAGGGAAACTGCATCAAACTAGATCGCTGGGGGAGGCCCGCAACATCTTAGACTTGGCAGACACGGCCCTGGACACTCCCCAGGAAGACAAGGGGGGCCATGACATAGAGGGCACTCAAGGACGAAGGAATACAAGAGCATTCCCTGTGGAGAGCAAGCTGGATGCCGAAACTGTAGCCAGAGAGAAGCAGGCCGTCATTGACTCTCTGTCGCAGAGCACCTCAGGACCGCCTTCTCCTTGAGCCCCAGGCGGCGTACCACAAATCAAGGCCACCAACATCTCCTAGGTGCGAGGTCCCTCCTTTACAATCGCCCTCATCTTGTTACAAAGTACTCTGCTCCGGATTAGGGTGGGCCGGGTGGGGACGAAGGTGGGCTTCCACGACCGCGCTTCAAGAACATTCCATAGACCTACGGGAAATGGACTTTGACACTGTGTTAGTTAATTTTATGTTATTACGGTTTCTCGCCCTGATACTGGGCAACTTGTTTATTTTTGTTTGTTGGACCCGGGTACGGCCATCACAATATTTCGGTATCACCACCCCCAGCATCAGGCCCCATAATTCACTTGCCCACATCCTCAGTGGACGACTCCAAAATGATTTAAGTAGTGTTAAACCCTTTACCATGTCATATCAGACCGCTTAACAATCCTTACGGTGAATGTAAAAGGCCTTAACCATCCCCTGAAAAGGAGCGCTATTCTATCATATCTGGAACAATCCGGAGCTCACATTTGCCTGTTAGAAGAAACCCACCTCCTCCCCAAGGACGAACATAGGCTCCGATCCAAACACTTTCTCCAACAGTACTTTTCGTCCCTCCTGAACAAAACCGCAGGAGTAGCTCTTCTGTTGTCTCGGCACTTTAGGGGTAAGGTCCTCTCTAAAGAGGCAGAGATAAAGGGGAGGATGCTGGCATACTCGATACAAGTTGGCCCAAACGCGGTAACTATAGCTACCATATATGCGCCTAACGAGGGACAGGAACCTTTTCTTCGGAAGGCCCTGACAGAGGTACTGGGGACCCAGATTCGGTCACTAATAGTGGAGGTGACTTTAACCTCATCTTTGATAACGACCTGGACAGGTCGGTGCAAAGATACGGCCAGACAGGGACCCTCCCCAAAGGGGGACTACAATTGTTTCTAAGCACGGGCCTCACAGACATTTGGAGACACACCCACGCTCAGACCCGGGACTACACGTACTATTCATTCGCACACAAAACCTACGCCAGACTGGACTACCTCCTGGTCACACCAGACCTCATCCCTAGAGTGCAGGAAGTCACCATTGAACCCAGATCCCTCTCTGACCATGCAGCGGTAGTAATTACTTTAGAGATCCCTAAACACAATCCATACGCTAGAACCTGGCGTCTGCGGGATAACCTCCTTCAACGCCCTGAAAATATACAACAGATCTCAAACGCCATAGAAAATTATCTAACCACAAATGACACTCCGGGTATGCCCACTTCCATGCTCTGGAACACCCTAAAGGTGGTGATTAGGGGGGAATTAATTGCCATATCGGCTGCTGAAAATAAAACTCGCCGGGATAAACGCCAACAGCTTTCCCTCCAAGTAGTAGAACTTGAACGCATTCATAAAAGGACTGGTGCCCCCAGAGTATGGAGACAGCTGGAAGCTGCTAGAGCTCTGTTGGCCGGCCTAGACACAGACAGAGTGGAATATGCAGCAATCCGTCTTAAACATCGATACTATGTAGGGGGGACAGATGTGGGCATCTCCTTGCCAACAGATTGCGGGCCCAAAGACAGGAGCACCAAATCCAAGAAGTCACAGACTCTAAGGGTCAGTTACAGACAGAGGACCCTTATATAGCGGCGGCCTTCCGAGAATACTATAAAGAACTCTACAAAGCTCAATTCCTTCAGTCGGAGAACATGCCGGCCTATCTCAGGGGCGTGCACACGTCAGTCCTCACCCCAGACCAGAGGGACGACTTAGGCCGCCCTATTCAAATTGAGGAAGTCATTTCTGGCATCACCCACCAACACGTATCTAAATACCCCTGCCCAATGGCTTCCCAGCCATCTTTTATAAGACCTCCTGCAAAACCCTTGCACCCCTTCTCACTCAGCTATTTAACGAACTGGGGAGCTCTGCTGTTCTTCCCCCTTCTATGCAGATGGCATCGATAGTGGTGATCCCAAAGCCAGGGAAGGACAAAACACAATGCCCGTCGTACAGGTCGATTTCACTGTTAAATATGGACCTTAAAAGCTTTACGGGTATCTTGGTGTCCCGCCTAAACCCGCCTCTCCCGGGCCTTATAGATCCGGATCAAGCCGGATTCGTCACTCAAAGCCAATGCGGAGACAATACACGCAGGGTTCTCCACCTCATAGACAATGCGCAGAGACACAACCAGGAGCTAATGCTTCTAGCGGTGGATGCAGAGAAGGCATTCAACAGAGTGCACTGGCCGTACCTCGAGGCTATACTAGAGCACTTCGGCTTTGGAGACAGGTTTAGAAGCTGGATTTTTAGTGCCTTCAACCGCCTTACAGCCACGATTTGGGTTAACGGTCACACGTCCACCTCCTTACCAATTTCCAGGGGCACCAGACAGGGTTGCCCCTTGTCTCCGTTACTTTTCGCATTGTACATGGAACTCATGGCCCATAGAGTTCGATCAAACCCAGTGATAACGGGCATTAAATTTGGCGGAGACCACCACACAGTCAGTCTGTACGCAGATGACCTTTTAGCAACACTGAAGAACGCATCCACCTCTTTACCAGCCTTCCTTAAAGAATTACATTAGTTTGGCCAGGTCAGATGGTTTCAAAATGAACATTCATAAATCGCAGGCCTTGAGCCTAACTCTGCACCCTCAAGCAGAAATTCCCTCTCTGTTGGGCCCCATCACATCTCTCTTATCTGGGACTTCAGATTGCTCCCACGATTCCTATGACGGCCACTCTTACTTACCGCACCCTGACCCGCCAAATACGCGGTGATCTTCACCACTGGCCACACTATTCTCTCTCTTGGCTGGGGAAAATTGTGGCTATAAAAATGACGATCCTCCCCCAGATCTTGTGTATGTTCCAAGCCCCCGCGGGGCATGCTCCGCACCCTCCAAGATAAGGTGAACCACTTCATTTGAGCAGATAAGCGCCCTTGCCTCCGCAGAGATATCACCTATTGCAACCCGCTCGAAGGTGGGCTAGGGGTCCCAGATCTAAACGATATTATCAGGCTACACAGTTGATAATTTTTGTAGAATGGTCCAGCGCAGAATCTGAGAAACACTGGTTGTTCATGGAAAGGGCCCTGGCGGGACAACCTTTATGGAGGATCCCCCTCCTCCCTAAAAACGCCCAACCTACCAACCTCTACCTGTCCTCTATCACCCAACCAGCACTAAATACTTGGGATAAACTGGCGACTCAAAGAGACCTTACTTCTTTCCCTTCCCCATTGACCCCTATAGTAGGGAACCCTGAGTTTACACCGGCCCGAACCAACCAGGATGTAGATCGATCAGACATTTGTTCGACATGGAGGGCCCTATCCCATTTGAGTCCCTCCGGACAGAATTAGGGATTCCTGAAAGTGAGCGTTGGCATTACACACAAATACGCCACTGGGCGCTGCAACCGACAGTCCGCCCAGGGGCACAATGCCACCTCACACCCTATGAACACTGGCTGCTCTCAACCCCTACGAACTCATGTTTAATCACACAGTTATATAAATTCCTATGTCCGCTGAGCACACCTACTAAAACGGCAGGTCAACTCCGTTGGGAGCCTGAGATCGGGCGGGAACTGACACCGAAGGAATGGGTAGACATCCACTATCGCGCTAGGCACACAGCCCTTTAATATACCAGGGATTGAAACAGCGACAAAGATTATAATATACTGGTATCTTACCCAAATCAGACTCCATAGGTTTGCACCGTCCAAATCCCTGGACTGTTGGTGGCAGTGTGGCCTCCCAGGCACCTTATTACACATTTTATGGGATTGCCCGGAAATAGTGCCATACTGGACAAGGGTCCTTAATGACATTGACACATACTTGGAAACGGAACTCCCGAGATTCCCCGCCTATATCATCCTGGGCCTTCCCAATGTCCTTACCTTCCCACTAAAATCCCACAGAGGCAGGCAGATCAGTCTAGCACTAATTGCGTCACTGCAGAACATACTGTCGGACTGGGGTACAGATCACATCCCGACATACCAAGGCTGGCTGCATAGACTGTGGTACGTTATGGGAATGGAACGAGTGAACTTAACACTATTGAATCAAAGCACAGCATTTCACAAGCTATGGAAACCATTTCTGAATCTCCTGACGTCAGAAGTCAGTGAACTTACCTGCCCCAAGTATCTTCGCCTAGTGTGCCTCTCGGAAGCCCCTATGAGTCCCACTCCAAAACCCTGAGTCGGGACATGGCTGGGTGGGGGGGCATGATACAATTGTTATTAGTCAGTTTAAGGCAGTCCGGGGTGGGTAGGGAGGGGGAGTTCAGGGGAAGTTAGGTAAATGTATTTAAAGCATCCTGTGTTCCACAGGCCATGCCGCTTACATTCTTTGCTATGACGGAACTTGTAATAAAGAAATTTAAACCATAAATGTAAACATAACGCACAGGGTTTGTCATCAAATGTCTTAACAAGATAACATGCTGTCCAGTAGCGACGGAGAATAAGAATTGCTTCATTTGGAAATGTTGCAATGCGCGTATTGTGGCATTAAGATGATAAAATGTGAGCTTTATTTTAAAACCGTACTGGACTCGATTAATACATTTATGGGTAACAATAAGTAAAGGGACATTTCAAAATTAAATGAAAAATAAGGGAACAATATGTGTCACACCCTCCAGTTGAGGTTTGCTTGGTTTCCATTAAGGTATCTGAGATTGTACTGTGCTGATGTGGAATCTTATACTTGCATCCCTCTTTTTTAGAAGCCCCCAGCGATGTGCTCATTGACCTCCCTGTAGAGATGGTGGTGGGTCAGTCCTACAGCGTGATATGCCAAGTATTCAACATAGCTCCAAAAAGAAACCTGTCCGTGTCCATCTTCAGGGGGACTGAGACACTCCGTAGAGAGACATTTTCTCAAGATCTCATGAATACAAGCACTGATGTCACCATCACCCATGACGTCACTGCCCAGAGAACGGACCAAGGGGCTGAGTACAGTTGTATAGCAGTGTTGGATCTCAGACCCAACGGAAGAGTTTTCAATGCAACATCCCTCCGGAAACCCATCAGTATTGTTGGTAAGTTCATACTCTTGACTGTGCCATCTGTCCTTTCAGCTTTGATGAGTTCCCTCCTCTATACTTGGGTGCCAAAGTGACATTTGTGACTGTAACCTTGAAAATTCAGCAATGTGGGAGCAATGAGGAAGTATCTTCGCTGAGCTCCTGGGCCTGGGACCTCCTCTCATGGCTATCGTGAGATAAATGACAGCCATGAATTTCTTCTAGCAGAGATCTGTCAGGAGAAGCAACTGGCTCTTCGATGAGCCCAGCGGCAACCAAGGCGAAGCATGGGCTGATGTGTAAATCTGAGGGGAATGAGCCCTGTGATGCAGAGTCAAGATGGCCTCTGGCTCAGCACTTTTTGTTTAGATGGCCCAGAGGACGCCCTATTCACCTGGCTTGTTTGGCCATGCCCCAGTGCAAGCGCAGAGTTGAGGGAGCTTGGGGGGTAGTATGGGAGCCCGTTGTGCCAATAACAATGCTGGACATTCAGATTACCGGGGTCAGAGGCAGTCTTTGGCTAATGTGGAGGAGCTCAGCGGGGGCCACAGCTTGGCCTGAGGGCGCGATTCAGAGCAGAGCCTTGGAGAAGTGCTGAGTGGCATCCTTGGTGGCCTGGCCCTAAGAAAGCCTGCAGGTAAGCCATCTGCAATGGACAGTGAGATAGTGAAGACTGCCTCAACCCATCTGGAACCTCTGTGTTGCTCTGAAGAGAATGAGAGGGAGTCTGAAGTGATCTTTTAAAGCAGTGGCTGGCGACTTTCTGAGGAGTTTAAGATAAGCTGGACCTGGGATATTAATGCGCCATAGGGACTAGGTTGGAGTAGAGTATATGCTCGTGCAGGAATTGGCCTCGATATAGACTTATGAGCGTGTCTCTTTGACTTACACCTATGATGGCCGACACCATAAGAGCCCTGCCTAAGCTTCAATGTAGTTCTAGCGCTAGTAACTTCAGAGATACCACTCTGTTCCTTACTTATTGGCAGTGACATTACCACCATGTAGTGCCTTGAAGCAGAGGGGACCCAGGGAGAACCCATTCCTACATATGGCGCAAGAAATAATGATATCCACACAGCCAAAAGTGCAGAAAGCTGCGAACATCAAAGACAGGCTGGGGGCCCAGCATCCACTTCACATAATGCCTACAGAAACTCTAGCAGGGAGCCTGATGGACCAGACACTATCCCAGATCCCTGAGGACAATATGGAGGCCCAGCCCACAATGCACATATCTACCTGCTTATCTCAGAACTGAAGCATTATATAATGGCATTTAGACAGCACCTCACAAAAGCAGTATCAGACCAGGACCACTCCCTCCAAAAAACAGATTGCAGAGTCGAACAGCTTGAGGAAGTGATGACCAAAGGGACTCACAATTGTGACAAACACAAATCTATGAACTAGAGAACCAACACCAGGTGCTCTTATATAAAATGCAAGGATGTGTACTATGGAGCCCCACGCAACAATCTACTCAAGAGAGCACTTCCTGAGTCGTTGACTGATAGCAAACTGAAAATCTATGTCAGGGGCCTCTTTAATTCACTGCTTGAACAAGTTGAAGACCCCCACATCGAGATGGATTGCACTCACCGTTTAATAAACACCTATGAGATCAAGAACCAACTCGCCCCAGGTACATTGACTAGGGTGCCCTATTTCAAAATTAAGGAAAATATTAGCAGTGGCCAGTAAAACGGATTCTATCATCTCCAAAGTCTCTACGATCTCACTCTTCCAAGATATTTCACCTATGACATTGGCAAAGCATGGGTCTCTCAGATTGGCCACTGAATACCTTCGAAGCAAATAAATCAAGTATAAAGGGTTTGTATGACCAAACTACGAAGGAAAATACATCGCATGCCTTAAGCACGCAAGCATTGTTTATATACATATAAAAACAAAGTATTTGTGGGGGGCCCACACCCCCCAACTTACCTTAAATGTGTGGTATAAGCATGCGTTGTAAAAACATACACGTGGTAAAAACATGCATGCAAAAAAATGCATGGTTAAGGCACAAAGTGGTAAAAACCTTGTTGTAAAGACTGTTTCCTGTATAAGTGCAGTTTCCCAATTAGCTTGATATTCAGTTTGATATTCAGTTTGAATAGAAAGACCATATCGATTTAATCTAGGGAGGAAGCACTTACAATCTTGAACTTGGAAACAGAAGAGACGAACTCGGACAAGACATTGATGGAGATCCGTCTGGACTGGCAAATACAACAATCAAAATGACCTAGGAAGAGGGAATGAAAAGGTCTGAAACAAAAGGCTTCTATCACTAGCGATGTGGATCAAGACTCCTCTAGAGCAACTTGACTCTACATAATAACTATGTTGACTCCTTTGTTTGCCCAACAAGGATATCCATGGATGAAGCATGCAACCTAGGCCAGTGAGGGTCATTGAGCCTTGATAACAGTACTTTTCTTAGACTTAGAAAATGTCTCCACATTTTGGTGGAACGTAACACTTTTTGTTGATGTTCATGTATGGGAGAAGGCATGACGGACCCTTTCAATCATAACCTCCCACTCTCCTTGATTAAGACAATCAAGTTTTAGCATTGCCAATGCAGAAGGTGATAACTCATTGAGCTGGCCATACAAGCTCATCTCCTCTAGTATTACAGAACATTCAGCTGTAGTGGCAAAAAGCTCAAACTACACAAAAAAAGTAAAAAACAATTTGGCACAAGACTACTCATAAAGCGGACAAGACCTGGAAGGTACTCCGTTCATGAAGTGGCTCAATAGCGCCTCAAAACATGTCTCCAAGCATGTGAATTTGGTGGCAGAGTAATCGAAATCTCCCATGCGGTTGTTGCCACATGGTATATCCTCAATGTGCCATGGAGCTATAGTAACATCGTAGGTCCTTAGATTCCTAGAGGTCAGTTGTCAAACAATCCGTCTTCAATTTCCCAGATGGCTGCTTTCACAAACTAGGTCAATGATCTCCCTTAGAGCTATTGTCACACAGCGTTTCCTCGGTCATCCTTGGAAAAGTTGTCATATGCTACGTCCTTGATCGCCCATAGTCCTATAGCCATGAAGTAGGTCCTAAGTTTACCATAGTGCTGTTACAGTACATCCTCGAGCTCTCATTGAACTGTTGTGACATTGAATTGTATTGATCTGTCCTGGAAATGTTGTCAAACAGTACATCCTCGATCTCTATTAGGGCTGTTGTCTCATCCCATCTTAGCATGTCTTTAATATGTCCATAGTATGTATTTTGTTTCTCACATTGCATTTCTTCAATCTCTTGTAGGATTGTTCTGCCTATGATCACATATGGGGCTATTTTAACACAGTATTTCTTAATCTCCCATACGGTTGCTATCACATAGTATGTCCTGGACTTCCCAAGATATATGACAAATCTTGACATTTTACAATATTTGTAAACACTTTGCACTATGCTCTGGTTGTTGTTTTGGACTGTGTTTGGGACGATTGTAAGTACAGAGGGCAGAGGCCAAAGCTTATTTGCCCAGGAGCAACATTCTGCGACTAGTCGTGAATCAGGAGCAGGGTGGTGCTTATGGATAGCAAATTCCATATGGGGAGGGATGCCATGTGCAGTGGGGACTTCGGTGTCCTTTGCTTAGTGGGTCACGACCTATACATATATATTAATACTGGGCAATAGGAGCGGTTTGTTTTGTAGAGTGAAAGTTTATTATATCACATTGCATCCTTTGCTAAAACGTTCCTCTCCTTCCTTCCTTTTCACATCATAGGACCACCGATAAATATTAATATTTCCACAGAACGGACAGATTTCCAAAAAGGCGATAACTTCACAGTGAAGTGCTATGCTGAGGGAAACCCCTCTCCAATGTTCATGTGGCATTTGCCCTCTAATGAAAGCACGCGGACCTCGCGCAATGGGTCGACAGTCACCATCATCGCTGCACAAGGAATGCATAGCGGGACCTATGAGTGTAGGGCACAGAACCGCTTTGGTACCACCATGGCACAAGTTGATATTCTTCTTAAAGGTAAGCATGTTACTATGCGATCATATTTGGTATCACCCCTTGTCCTTGAAAAGCGATTTGTTTTTTTAGGTCGAGCCTAGCAGCAGCGCGCATGCACTGCTCTCTCTGCGAGGCATGCTGTAATAGAGTATGCTGTGGAAGCCCCGCCCACTCTCCTCCCATAGTTTTCATTGGCTGGTGTCATTGTCCTTGGTAAATGCAGGCTTCCGATTCATTATGAGGCTTGTTAGTCCCTTCTTGTTACCGCCTTGTCGCCATTTGTTACCGCCCATAAGGACTGGACCTTTTACTTGGCACGTTACATGAACTGCGTTATCTAGTCAGTGAGCACTATTTTTGTTATTGACACTGATGGGGACAATGGTGGCTGCTTTATTTTGTTGTATTTGCATGTTGAGTGTGGCGCCCGCTTCACGGACACCGCGCTCTGTTTTTTTTTTTATTTCAAACTTTAATACTGAGCGCGGCGCCCGCTTCAGGGACACTGCGCTCGTTTTTTTTTTTTGTTTTTTTTAATTTAAAACCGAGCGCGGCGCCCGCTTCATGGACACCGCGCTCGGTTTATTTATTATTTTTTTTAATTTAATACCGAGCGCGGAGCCCGCTTCAGGGACACCGCTCTCGGTTTCATAATTTTTTTTTTTACTTTAATGAGTGCTGCGCCCATTTCACGGACACCGCGCTCTGCAATGCAATAGGTGTTGCTTTTGGTATTGTAAATGACAATGCCCTCTAATTTTTTATAAAAGGCATTGCCATTTACAATGCCAATAGCTCAAAAACTCACAGTTGCGAGACCTATTGCATTGTAAATGCTTGTTTTCTCTGTGTCACAATATAGTAAGCAATAAAACGCATGCCTTTTTTCTTCAGAATCAAGAACAATGTTTGCGCTGTCCCAGAATGGGCTAGGATTTCTTTCTCAGGGACTCAGCAAGTCTTTTGGTCTCCTCCAAAGACCAAAAAACTTCAGATCAAATCAACTGTACATCATAATTCTTTTTTGAGGACTTAAATGAGCAGTTGCATTTTTAGTGTGATTTAAACCTAACTGTGAGACACACCAAGGTTTTCAGATAATCACCTATGGACAGGAAAGAATAATTCCCAAAAATATTTATGTGGAAGAAGCACAAAGATGGTCACAAAAAAATGTATGCACAATCGCGAGTAGTACAAAGACATCCACCTAACTTTTACGCGCTGCTGTGAGAAGTAGAACGTCTTCTACATTATAGTTTATTTAAAGCTTTGAGAAGTACCAAGAGTACCAATTTTCCACATACTGTACTAGCGTATGTCAGAGCTTCCAAGGCCCTAAAGACCCACTTCTTACCGCCTGATTTAAGTAGCCAGAGTCACGCTTAACAGTTTTTTCACAGATATGAGACAAGACCCAGCCAGACCTCCAAGTAACAATGTATGCACAAATTAAAGATGTAGGAAGATTTGCAAGATAAAAAAAAGTATTACCTTAACTCATACTGAATAAACTACAAAAATGCAATACACCACCTTGATGGTCCTGTTGTTTTTTTTTTTTATATATGACGAGGCAATATTGTACTGTCCAACTATTGCGGGAGAAACGTTTACGTGTAGACTGCTTCTGTGGGCAACGTTCCAACACTTACCCTAATCTTCTTTGTTTTTTTTTTTTAATTTCAGCACCTGGCTTTCCTGTTTGGGCAACAGTCATCATCATCATCGTTAGCTGTTTGACAGTTGTTGGCGGGGCCTGGTTATTTTGGAAATATCGATAAACTTTCATGGACAATTAAATATACATTTTACTACTTTGGTACATTGGACATTTTAGTCATGAACATAAACAGACATTTAAAAACGATTTGACAAGTGTCATCTTTGCCCCACAGATTGCCTGGGTGAGCACTCAAGGCTCTGATTTGAAAGACGCGTACACCAAACAGCATAATAAATGGATTGTGGATGATAAATGTAAATACGTAAAACCAATAGTCCTATTATGATCCGTGTTAGGTAGGTAGCCTTTTCACAGTGTTTGATGCGGGGATTTCTACCAAGGCACCATGGCCGAGAGATGCATCTATTGTACAATACAGAGTGCCTGTGGTATTACAGTCGGTCATTTTAGGGACAGCATGGACATATGGTAGCTCGAGTTTGGCCTTTGTGGTCTGGCATTAAAACTTAAATTAAAATTTAGCCATCCATGTTACTCTCTTAGATTTGATTGAAAGCCACTGGCTGAAGGAGGAGGAACTCCGCCAAAGTGTGAGCCAAAGGATAAATTGTGTGCAGTATTGTGTGACAAAAGCATCTGTACATGTTTAAATGCATGGACTGCACTTGAGGTACAGTAGCAACACAACACACAACAGAAGAAAACACAATGTAACACACCACGATACCTAACACAGTCATACATCAGCGGAACAACACAATTAAATGACAGCATATCATAACACAACAAACACATCACAACTAGCCATACCAACAGCCATCAAAAGAGAGTATGAACAGCACAACATTGCAACAAAATATTATTACAACACACCTCACAAACACAATATAACACACACCATCGCAAAAATAAAACAATAACAGAGCACAACAAACCAATATACTAATTCAATGCAATAATGCAGTATAACCACACATCAACACAGTAACAGAAATTCAATAGAAAAGAAAATATACCAACACGATACATCAGCACAACAAACCATTATGCAACACAGCAGCCTTTCAATGCAAAGTATAAATGTACCAGAACTACACAAGAGTACACCAATAAATCAATATAACACAACTCCAGAACCTAATACAGCAAACCGCAACAACATCACAATAAAACATCAACACAACTCCATAACTAATTAGTAGAACACCATAAAAAACACCAAAATATGAGCATAATACAACTAAACAGCAACACATCAAAACAATAGAGCAAAACTGTTTAGTTGTTATATTGTGTTATCATTGTGTTATTTTATTGTTGTGCTGTTTTCTTTTATTGTATGCTTTTTTATTTATGTTGCATTGTTGTATTGAGTTTGTATTGTTCTCAAGATTGGTTTTGATGTGCTTATTTTGTTCTTTTATTGTAGTATTACGTGACTTTATTTGCAGACTTCAACTAATGCTGCTTCTACATTTCCAGCCAAAAACAGCACATTCCATTAAAGGTCTAAAGCTGCTGAAATAACACCACTCCAGCGCTCCATCTTTGCATGACACTGGTCAGCTCCAAAACCATGCATCAGACCGTGCCCTACAATACCACTTCCAAGGCTCACATTTGGAATGTGGCCCTTAGTTTGTGTTGCTTAATTCCTATCTTGCTGATATGTGAAATTGTACTGTTTTATTTCAATTATATACTTTTAATGGACTCTTGTTCTAATCGCTGTTTGGACATCTAACTGTCAAGTGAAAATACTTTTCTGCATGTGAAGCCTTGCAATCAGCCTCCTGCACAATGATTACTGTAGCCCTTGTATTAGTATACGAAAATGCTATGCTTTCTGGGTCCTTTAACGGAAACATTCTTCTGAACATTCTTCTTTTGTCTTTCTGAAAACTGGACCCCAGTGTATTCAACTGTGCTTTCATAAAGTGCTCCGCATATCCAATAGGATTGTTCACACATTCGAAAATTCAAAGGTAAACTGGGGTCCCAATTTCCAAACATTTATAAGGATGTCAAAAAAATTATGAATCTTAGGAAAGCTCCTGTGATTTGTGCACGTCAAACTTTCTGGCATTTTACAAATGCCCTCAGATGCTGTCAAGACAAATCATTGTTTCAATTCGTACTCCTTGCCCACTCTATCTACTGGCCCCTAAACACGCCACCAGCCCTAAACACGATCCATCTCTGCCCCCTAAAATGCCTCCCTACACATAAACTATACCCATCCCTGAACCCTAAACTCCACCGATCCCTGAACCTTAAAAACCCTTTCTAACCCTAAACTCCACTCACCCCTGAACCCTAAAAATCCCTCACCGCACCTCAACTCCACAAGTCTCTGAACCCTTAAAGCCCTTTTTGCTCCTAGACTCTACCTATCTCTACCTAAAACCCCCTCACTACCCCCAAAGTCCATTCCTGAACCCTAAAAACTCCTTTCTATGCCTAAACCCCACCTGTCCCTGATCCCTTAAAACCCCTCACCAAGCCTGAGATGAACTCCTCCCTAAATCCTAAAAAAACCTCACCACATCTGAAAAACACCCATTAATGACACCTAAACCTCTCACCATCCCTAAACCCTCCATCCCTGAACTCTTAAAACCCTTTCTACATATAAATTCCACCTCTCCCCATGCCCTTAAACCCCACACCACCCTAAACTCCACCAAGACCTGAACACTAAAAATCCTTCACCACCCCACAACTCTACCCATCCCTGAACCTTAAAAGCACTCACCAGCCCTAAACTCCAAACATCAATTTACCTATAAAACCTCAACAGCCCTACGCTCCACCCATTCTTGAACCCTAAAAACCCCTCACCGCCCCTAAACTCCACTCATCCATCAACCCTAAAAACCCCTCCCCACTCTAAACTCCGCCCATGCCTGATCCCTAGAAAACCCTTACCACCCTTAAACTCCATCCATCTCTGAACTCTGAAAACCCTAAAAAAAAAACATCATCGCCCCAAAACATCACCCATCCTGAACCCAAACAACCCTCACTACCGCTAATCTTCACCCAAGTTAGTGAATTTGGATGTTTTGTTAAAATTATATTTCCTTTAAAATGCTTCCTTGAATTTTTGATTTATTTGTATTCCTTAAATTGGTTTTCCATGATTTGGTTTCCTCCATTGTGGTTTCTCAGTTTTTGTTTTTCCATTAATTCACATGCATCACCTTACTGTAGAGGATTTTCCACACAATGTATTATTCACATTACTAAGTGTGGCAGGTTTGTACATTTGCAGAGATTTTTTCTCTTTCTCCACAAGGAAAAAAATGTTATGGGAAGAAACCCCTTCCGCCATTTATGTATATTTTAATATTATTTCCATTTCACCACTCGCCCTGGAAACACTCTCTTGTCTTCTGCAGAAATAGTCTTACGTGCACAAAATGCTAAATGTTTGTGAAAACCCACAAACTTACTGATTTGTAGGTGTGACAGTGGGACAATAGAGAAAGGACTTCTCAACTAATGGTCTAGAACTAAACAGAGAAGTGTTGCACTGTGTCGTAAGGTGTTAAAGTGGGTGTGCAGGAAGGGAGGCGGCACATCAGCAAGTGAGCTGCTACTGTTAATGTTGTTAAGGGTTATTTAAATAATCAATAAAATCTTCTATCCGAACATAATCCAAAGCTTTCCCTAGATTTTACCAATAAGACAACTTCCTTGAAATACATACCAATGAAGACAACTTAAGGTGAAAGGAAGCACTGAGCAGCATTTTCACCCTTTACAACACTTCGGGGCATATTTGCAAGCCCCTATCGCCACCAGAACATCACTTTTTTGACGTTGTGGTGGCGATACGGGCTTCGCCTTATTTACAAGGCAGGTTTAAGCCGCTTAACGCTGCATTGTAAAAGGGACCCTTTCACGCTATACTTAGTGTAAAAGGGGTGGGCAATGGGTGTTGCGGTGGGCGTTCCTCCACAACACCAGTTGATTTTGGCGCTGCCCCATATTTACAAGAGTGGCATAAATATGTGGCAGCGCCAAAATTAAGACCAGGGAAAACCTGGTCTTAACAGGGCGCAATGAGGAGAAATGCTTTATTTCTCCTCGTTTTTGTTGTTTTTATGTGCGCTGCATTCATTGTGCAGCACACATAAAAACAGCAAAACGTAATGCATGATTGTTTATGTACAGGAAGGTGTCCCTTCCTGCACATAAACAATCATTTTAAAAATTACAAGTTGCAACTTCTATGTGTATTGCACAAAGCAGCATGGTGCAAGGGTGCCTGCGTTGGTGCTAGGCAGCTGAAATTAGTGCCAGTGCAGGGAGAAACTCAGAGCTGCACCGTATTGTTGTAAATACAGTGCAGCCCTGCGTTTCAGAAGTGGCAGAGTGCTGTGTTAAGCCAAGAAGGCTAACGCCGCGCTCTGTCACTTCTTTGTAAATATGCCCCTGTGTTGTTACAGGAAGTTATTGAGAAGAGGGAGCTATCTATACATCCCCCCAAAAAAGGATAGATGATTTGTCTACCTTACTAGTGATTCCCCCGCCTCATTTAGAGGAGCCAAAGCTGATTCTGCTGTCAGAAGTCCCTGTGCGATGGGCCAATGTCTGCAGGACCGTCAACTCCATGGCTTTGAGCGGCCCACCCTATTTGAGATAGGACTCAAACACTGTTTTTGAAGATGAAAAGAATGACAACCAATCCTTCAGGCCACCATATTTGGAGAATATTCTGCAGAAGCACTTTCAGTGAAAAAGTCTGCTGCAGCTGTTCAATCTCTAGATATGGTTGGCAGTCTGAGGCTGGGGCAGTGGGAGTGGTATTTCTAACATCCTACATTTTATATGGCCCCATAACTTTAACCACAGTCGTTGTTGCTAGTCTGTGCACTGTGTTTAAGGTGGATCTTAGAAATCACTCAGGTAACGCTTTCAAGTTACCAAATACTCTCAGTTAAGTAACAATCAACTAAATAAGTGAGATTCTTCCTAGACCATAAGTGAAAAGCAGTTTTTACCTCACTGCTTTTTTGGCCTACTGTTAGAAACCAGGCTACTGTCTGGTGAGGCCAGTTCAGTCTAGTTTCTGAAGATGTAGCCTTTAAATTTCTCTTGTGCCTCCTTTCATTTGAGTAATTGTTGGTGTGCTGTACATGCCAGTCCTTGACATCTCCTTTTTTAATCCTAGTGCTAAACTTATTACTGTGGAAAAACTACCTTACATTAAGACGCTTCATTCTACTATGTTACATCCTGTTTCTGTGATTTGGGCTCTCTGAACTTGCAAGCAATAATCACATGTTTGTTAACTCAAGTTGAACATGCTTTTGTAATTTGTAAAGCAGCAGTGAAGAAATGGTTGAGATGTTCCAGCTCCATATAAGAGAGAAGAAATATAGCTTGTTCAAGACAGATATCACTCTTAACCGCTACTTTGCTACTCAAAAAGGTCATCATGTCTACTGGCGGGATCTGCAGGGAGAGCAACTTTTATAAGAGTTAAGGAATCTGCTGTTTTTATCAAATGTAGCATAAAATAATAGCAAAATCCAATTCTCATGTAATTTTCCTAGTTAACAATTTTCATTGAACAATAGATGATTAAAAAGTATCACTTTTACATTCTTCCAAATGTTAGAAGCAACATTATATTTATTTACTCATTTTTAAATTTCAGCTTTCAATAGCAGATCCTAATTTTGAAATTTCAATGTAATAACTTCTGCAAAAAATTTGGTCTGCACTTTGTTTAAATCAAATCTTATCCTCTTTTAATAGACTGTTTACTGTCTTTCATAATGTCATTGATAAGCACAAAAATCTAGCTTAAAATAATGTGGTTAGCAGTCTTCATAAGCTTTTCCACCATCCTTTCCTTAGCGCATGTGCTGAGAGCTTTATGCTTATGAGACTAGTCCAGGCTAATTGTTCAGTGACAATCCTTTTGTCTTTTACACTGAGATACTGCTGATAGTGTTTTACATTTTTTTAAGAGCACAGTTGCTGCTGTGACCACCTCCTGATTGACAGAAGACTCAGACGAGTTTGCTAGAACAGCTCTTTAAGAGCAGTTCAACTAAAATCTAAATTCTATTTCAAAAGGCTCCTTAAAATTCTCGCACTTTTCTAAAAGGACTCTTCATGGGTTCTGATAGGTTAGGGTCTATTAGAGTAGAATAGGGACTTAGGTAAATTTCCTTTCTGGAACAAGCTGTAATAATATTGATCAAGGGCACTGGATGCCCGAAACGCGTCATCGTGAGGAGTAAGGAGAAATAAAAAGACAACTTGCCATTCAGCCACGGGTCCGTTACTCTCTTTTCGCCGAAGAGGAGGTCTGGAGCGTGCTGTGACTTTTGAATATATATATATATATATATATATATATATATATATATATATATATATATATATATATATATATATATATATATATAATCTACTGGCGGTCGCCAGTAGATAGTTATAGTTACAACCTATTATCCATAGGAAATCCGCGACATTCTATTTGAAATAACTCTCTTGCCGGTTGACGTATCTTCGCAAAATTTTCAAACTTTGTGGGGCGCTCCGGTCCGCTCCTACCCTGAAAGTCTCGGGGGATTTGTCAAGCGGGGGCCGAGAAAAAGGGGGTCCCAAAACGCGTTTTCCCCATGCAATTTTCCATAGGAAACTTTAGACACGGCTACAGCCCGAACTGCTGAACGGAATTACACCAAATTTGGCAAAGAGGTAGTTCTTGGTTCAGAAAGAACCCTTTTGTTAAATGGTGTAAATCCGTTCAGTAGTTGCTGAGAAAATCAAAAGTAAAAGATAGATATATCTATGGCCGCGTCGGATTCGCGCACCCTCCCGATCACGAGCTGCATGCTAATTGGCTGTCAACACTCCAAATCAGGAAGTGTTGGCAGCCATTTTGTCCAGAAACAAGTGCGCAAAGCGCACAAAGGGAGCAGGGTAGAAACACCCTGACCCCCTAGGTCTGCTCAGGGGTCCCACAAGGACCCCTGGGCAAAAAATATATATATTTTTTTAAATCGGCAGGATGCGCTCAGGGTGCGCGAATCCTGCCGAAAAAAAATCGAGCGCGGTCTCCGCGCTCGATGTATAGTGGCCCCGGGTGGGCCAAGTCCCGAGGGCATGCTGGGGGGTTAATTTTATGTATGGGGGCCTCTAAGGGCCCCCAAGCCCGGGGACCACCACCCCCGGGGCTTTATGTATAATGGTGCGGGAGGGCTCTGAGCCCTCCCGCAGCCCGAGACCGCCACCTCCCCGGGGCTTCTTTTTTATTTTTGAAAATCCTGTGTGGGGGGCTCCAGCCCTCACACGCCCGAGACCACCACCTCCCGGGGCACTAAGAAAAGTACAATGGGGGTCCGTTTTGGACCCCAAGCCCCGAGGACCACCACCTCCCGGGCTTTCAAAATGTAAGGAGGGGGCCGCGCGGCCCCCTCCTGGAGACCTGTGGTGGCCCTGGGGACCGCTACCCCCAGGGCCGGCTCCTGCAGTGTCCCGGGGTGCCTACCCCGGGACACTGCTGTTTGCAATGACAGGACGGGAGCCTCGCGGCTCCGTCCTGTCATTGCAAACTGCTTTGGATATTGGAAGAGAGCAGGAAACCTGCTCTCTCTTCCAATATCCAAAGCTGATTGCTTTCCACATGGGGAGAAGCATGTTAGCTGCTCCCCATGTGTAAAGCAATGCCGGCTCCCGTAGGACACGGGAGCCGGCGGGACTGTGGGGGTTTGGGGACCCCCCACAGTCCCCAACGAGAGGCCAGGCCCCGGGGATGGGGTCCCCGGGGCCATAAGTGGCCACGGAGGGGGCCACGCAGCCCCCTCCCCAAAGGTAAAAAAAAAAAAAGTGCAAGGCCGGCCCCGGGGATGGGGTCCCCGGGGCCTTAAGTGGCCTGAGGAGGGGGGCCACGCAGCCCCCTCCAAATAAAAAAAGAGGTCATGCCCGGGGGATGGGGTCCCGGGGCCAATACAGGCCCAGGGAAGGGAGCCACGCGGCCCCCTTCCCGTTTTTTTTTAATTTTAATTTTAAAAAGGGGTATGGCCCTGGGGGATGGGGTCCCCAGGGCCTAAAAATAGGAAAAAGGAAGGGGGCCACACGGCCCCCTACAGGGAAAAACAAAAAAACAAAAAACGATCGGGCCCGCAGGCCCCGCCCCTTCCTTCACCACTCTGCAAACGCGCCCCTGGCGCGTTTGCAGAGGGAACGAATTCCCTTGAATACTGGGAGTCCCTGGGGGCCAACTAGCCCACCAGGAACCTCCAGTATGCGCCAGAGGCTGCCTTGCAGAGAGGTGTACAGAGGCCACGCCCCTTTTACACCTCTCTGCAACGCAGCTCTGTGGCACTTTTTGGAGGTATATGGTGGGCTAGTTGCACCCCAGGGACCCTCAGGATTCAAGGGAGTTAATCCCCCGACTTAAAACGCGCCACGGGGCGCGTTTGCACAGTGGTGAAGGAGGGGCGGGGCTTCAGGTGACATGTGTGCAAACAGGCCCCGTGGCGCGTTTTAAGATGGGGAATTAAATCCCCTTCAATCCTTAGGGTCCCTGGGGGCCAACTAGCCCAACAGGTACATCCAGAAAGCGCCACAGAGCTGCGTTGCAGAGAGGTGTAAAAGGGGTGTGGCCTCTGTACATGTCTCTGCAACGCAGCCCTGGCGCATACTGGAGGTTCCTGGTGGGCTAGTTGGCCCGTAGGGACCCTCATGATTCAAGGGGACTTAATCCCCAACTTAAAACGCGCCACGGGCGCGTTTACAGATGTCACCTCAAGCCCCGCCCCCTCCCTTCACCATTGTGCAAATATTCCTCTAAAATCAGCCGAAATACGAATTCTGATTTACTCACCTGTTATCAGGAGAGACCTCAGTGCTGCATCTTTCAGCCCAGTACTAATCCTGAAAAGTAATTTTAACCGTACTTACCAGTAACTTGAATTTCCTTCCATAGGCTAACATTGACTGGTTTCACTTGGAAATTCTTCTAAGTGTGGAGTTTTGGAACTTTAAAATATTCCTCTAAAATCAGCCGAAATACGAATTCCGATTTACTCACCTGTTATCAGGGGAGACCTCAGTGCTGTATCTTTCAGCCCAGTACTGGTCCTGAAAAGTAATTTTAACTGTACTTACCAGTAACTTGAATTTCCTTCCATAGGCTAACATTGACTGGTTTCACTTGGAAATTCTTCTAAAGTGTGGAGTTTTGGAACTTTAAAATATTCCTCTAAAATCAGCCGAAATACGAATTCCGATTTACTCACCTGTTATCAGGAGAGACCTCAGTGCTGCATCTTTCAGCCCAGTACTGATCCTCAAAAGTAATTTTAACCGTACTTACCAGTAACTTGAATTTCCTTCCATAGGATATAATTGCCTGCTTTTTGCTGAAAAAGTTTCTAAGTGTTGATTTTTGAAACATACAAATATTCCTCTAAAATCAGCCGAAATACGAATTCCGATTTACTCACCTGTTATAAGGAGAGACCTCAGTGCTGTATCTTTCAGCCCAGTACTGGTCCTGAAAAGTAATTTTAACCGTACTTACCAGTAACTTGAATTTCCTTCCATAGGCTAACATTGACTGGTTTCACTTGGAAATTCTTCTAAGTGTGGAGTTTTGGAACTTTAAAATATTCCTCTAAAATCAGCCGAAATACGAATTCCGATTTACTCACCTGTTATCAGGAGAGACCTCAGTGCTGCATCTTTCAGCCCAGTACTAATCCTCAAAAGTAATTTTAACCGTACTTACCAGTAACTTGAATTTCCTTCCATAGGATATCATTGCCTGCTTTTTGCTGAAAAAGTTTCTAAGTGTTGATTTTTGAAACATACAAATATTCCTCTAAAATCAGCCGAAATACGAATTTTGATTTACTCACCTGTTATCAGGAGAGACCTCAGTGCTGCATCTTTCAGCCCAGCACTGACCCTGGAAAGTAATTTTAACCGTACTTACCAGTAACTTATATTTTCTTCCATAGGAATCCATTGTCTGGTTTTCAGCAGAAAAGTTTCAAAGTGTCGATTTTCACAAACTACAAATATTCCTTAAAAATCGCCTGTATGACTTAAACGCATTCTTTCAACTGTTTACAGGAGATGCACCAGTGCTGGATCCAGGATCCAACACTGAGTAAGAAAAGTAACGATAACAGTTTTTACCTGCTAAGTGAATTTCCTTCCATAGGATAACATTGGTGATTCTATGAGAAAAAGTTTCTAAGTGTCAACTTTTAAAATACAATAATATTCCTTAAAAATCACGACTGTAACCAAAACGCTTTTACTCAACTGTTTACAGGAGATGTACCAGGACTGAATCTAGGATCCAGTACTGTGGTTAGAAAAGTAATCCATAAAGTAACTAATTTCATTTAACTAGAAATTCACATTGAGCTGAATGTTGCATTGTGTTTGAAAATGTGGTGCCCATTGCAACAACTGTAACTACTGTACTTAAAAGTCTATTGCCTATGTGCAAAGTATTTAAACTAAAGTAATTCATTCTGAGAAAGTATTTTTTGTAATGTAATGTATAATGTAATTACAATGTAATTTAAAAAATAAAATATGTAAAAAAAAATTGTTTCTAAAAATGTAGTAAATCAGTATGAAAAAAATTTATATAACAATTAATACATTTAAAAATTGTCATTTACAAAACCTTTGAAATTCACTGAAAAAACCGTAGGTTTCAGACATGTTATAGTTAGGAATTAGCATTTAAAAACCTTTGAAATTCACTGAAAAAACCATAGGTTTCAGATAAGTTATAGTTAGAAATTAGCATTTAAAAAACCTTTGAAATTCACTGAAAAAACCATAGGTTTTAGGGACAGTTATAGTTAGTTGGACATTGCACTCGTACAAAACCCGTGAAATTCCCCGTTATAGTTAGTTCAGCTAACTATAACTCGCGCCCAGCAATGCACTGCTGATGACGTCACATATTACATCACTCATGACATGGTCAGTGACATCACTGATGACATCACTGATGACATCTCAAATGACATCACTGATTACATCATCCACGTGATAATCTGATGCACCTCCTCACACCCTAATATAACCTTTGATACACCCAATCTAAATTACAGACTGCCATTCGCAAAACAATAGACACTCCAACACCAATAACTACATACCCACTCACTGATTCTTAGGTCTACACACACACATCCACTCACTCACCCGTACAGTCACTCATACTTATGGTCACTCAGTACAGGACATTCATATGCACTCTTACTCCTATATAGACACTCAAACACCGCCACTCATCCATAGAGGTACTCACACACCTAGTCAGTCATGCAAATAATTAAACACACTGCCATTTACTCACCTATACAGTTATACACACACCAGCTCACTTAATCATACAAATACTAGCACATTGTTACGCTCTTATACAATCACTGATACAAGCACACACTCATCCATACAGCCACTATCACAATCACTCACTCTCGCTTATAGCTATTTATATACTCCAACACACATATATACTGCCTTTCACATATGTAGTTACTCACACATGTACCACTGGGACATACATTCACTCACTAACACACTCTTACACACACTTACCCACCCATACAGTCTATCACAGATGCACTCTTGAAACCATCCACCCAGTGAATCACCCACTCACACATCTATGCACAGTTGCACACACCCCATCCACACAAACACTCAGGCACCCATACAGATACTCAGACAACAAATCAATAACTCTTATAGACACTCATGTAGCTATTCACAAACCCATGCAGCCACTTACACAGCAACAGACAGACGGATACAGACATTCACCCAGTTTAGTCACTAACCCATGCATTCAGTAAGATACGTTAAATCACTCACTTATAGAGTCAGTCACGCACCTACTAAATCATCCATACAGACACTTACACACCCACTCATTCTTCAATACGTCTTTTCCTATATATATTAAAAATATTTAAACTTTACAGAAACACACAGTCACTGGATGATGTCATCAGTGATGTCATTTGAGATGTCATCAGTGATGTCATCAGTGATGTCACTGACCATGTCATGAGTGATGTAATATGTGACGTCATCAGCAGTGCATTGCGGGGCGCGAGTTATAGTTAGCTGAACTAACTATAACGGGGAATTTCACGGGTTTTGTACAGAGTGCAATGTCCAACTAACTATAACTGTCCCTAAAACCTATGGTTTTTTCAGTGAATTTCAAAGGTTTTTTAAATGCTAATTTCTAACTATAACTTATCTGAAACCTATGGTTTTTTCAGTGAATATATATATATATATGTAACCAAAAACGCCCAGAAGCTTGAGGCCGCACACAGCTGCAGGTGAGTTACAAGCTCCATTTGAACCAAGCAGGCAGCTTAACATCCCTTTGAAGTCCATGGCCTGACGCGTTTCGATGCCGCTGTTTGCATCTCCTCAGAGGCCGTGTCAGCGGAGGTGATTTATGGCTGCCGCATTTCCCCTGCGTGTTTGGGGTTAGTGAGCTATCAGTGCTCCTCCCTTGGTGGAAGTTCATTTTCAAATGCACGCTGGGATATGAGGTCTCATTTTGCCAAATAACGCCCTCTGGTGGGTTACCTCCGCTGCAGCTAATTATGGACGATTATTCTCGGCCCTCCATTGAGCCTTGGATGATACTCTGCCGGCTTCATTAAAGGTACCCTGCAGCTTCGGAAAGAGGAATCTTCCTCTCCCCTAGTCCCGTTGGTTGCGGGCAGTGCGATCCCTCTGCGGCCTGGAACCGCCGCATAATATGTAACCAAAGACGCCCAGAAGCTTGAGGCCGCACACAGCTGCAGGTGAGTTACAAACTCCATTTGAACCAAGCAGGCAGCTTAACATCCCTTTGAAGTCCATGGCCTGACGCGTTTCGATGCCGCTGTTTGCATCTCCTGTCTTGTGGATTGTTACCTGCCTTGTTATGTTGGCCTAGGCCTGGCTGCCATGCTGCTTTTCTGTGCGCACGTTACACTGAGCCGGGCCTTCCTCGCCCTTTGCTCGTGCCAAGTTCTTTTGCACTGTCTGCATTTTCTGTTGTTCACCTTTTTGGGCTCAGTCTGCACAAACATGTACAAGGTCGCATAACAATGTATTTTGGTTCTTCCTGATATGGCCAGTCTCGCGCACCCAGACATAACATTATGTGCAATTGCCATGAAGAATTTGGTATGCTTTTAATACTGTGGTTTACTAGCGCTTAAGACACTTGGAGAAATCCCTTTCAGTGAGAAGAGCTATGATGTCCTGCTGATGTAATTCTGCATCTAGAGACTGAGGTATGGGGTTCGCTAGTCAAAGCCCAGAGGTCTTCTATTATTATAATAAACTATCTTACTGCAAGGGGAGGGTGGTAATGTTATTTATACGTTTATCCACTGAGCTCTGAGATGCTTTCCCCGTTTGTATTCTATGGAATTGTAACCATGCTGCTTATATTAGTCATATGCATTATACTATTAGTACTGACACGTGTACTGTACATTAGAGCACGTAAGTTGGAATAAACATTTTAACCTATCCAGTGTCTCTTCCTACGCACCTTGTGGACAAGTACGAGTGAGTGACGAAAGAGTGTTCTTGCTTCTGTGAGTCCTGAGATAAAGATACCGTGTTCTGGGTTGTCCAAACATTAGTACTTGGGTGCTAATGGGATGCTAAGCTAGTTGGGTTGGGGTTTTTGGGTGCTACGGTATATGGTGGCAAACCACTGTATTCCGGGGTCCCATTTTTCTGCACATACACAGAGCTATGCACAGGAAAATGGGACCCCGGAATACAGTGGTTTGCCACCATATACCGTAGCACCCAAAAACCCCAACCCAACTAGCTTAGCATCCCATTAGCACCCAAGTACTAATGTTTGGACAACCCAGAACACGGTATCTTTATCTCAGGACTCACAGAAGCAAGAACACTCTTTCGTCACTCACTCGTACTTGTCCACAAGGTGCGTAGGAAGAGACACTGGATAGGTTAAAATGTTTATTCCAACTTACGTGCTCTAATGTACAGTACACGTGTCAGTACTAATAGTATAATGCATATGACTAATATAAGCAGCATGGTTACAATTCCATAGAATACAAACGGGGAAAGCATCTCAGAGCTCAGTGGATAAACGTATAAATAACATTACCACCCTCCCTTGCAGTAAGATAGTTTATTATAATAATAGAAGACCTCTGGGCTTTGACTAGCGAACCCCATACCTCAGTCTCTAGATGCAGAATTACATCAGCAGGACATCATAGCTCTTCTCACTGAAAAGGATTTCTCCAAGTGTCTTAAGCGCTAGTAAACCACAGTATTAAAAGCATACCAAATTCTTCATGGCAATTGCACATAATGTTATGTCTGGGTGCGCGAGACTGGCCATATCAGGAAGAACCAAAATACATTGTTATGCGACCTTGTACATGTTTGTGCAGACTGAGCCCAAAAGGTGAACAACAGAAAATGCAGACAGTGCAAAAGAACTTGGCACGAGCAAAGGGCGAGGAGGCCCGGCTCAGTGTAACGTGCGCACAGAAAAGCAGCATGGCAGCCAGGCCTAGGCCAACATAACAAGGCAGGTAACAATCCACAAGACACCCTCCCCTGGACAGTCCGGCGGCCAGGACAGAGGCCCATCAGAGGAGAAAAATAGCCGTCGGAGCACAGGGAGCGCCCAAACGGCGAGGGGCAGGTCAATCCATGAAAGTGAAAGTGCAGAAAAAGCCATACCCTCCAAGAGTTCATCATTGGAATCGTCAAAAACATAGATGCCATCCAATCCATGAGTTCAAAGAGCAGGAATGCTCCTCAGCAAAGGGAGCATCCAGAAGCAATGCGGGACAGCTTGCGTGATAATTGAAACAGCTTTGTTGTAGGAGATCCTGGGCAGCCGCCCAGATATCCCATTGCGCCAAAATCCCCAGTGCAGCCGCACGCGCCATACAGCCAGCGACGGAACAGTCCTGCTCATGGGCCTCTAAGGGACCCATCAACTGAACAAAATCCGGAACAGACAATGACGAATTGGAGAGGCAATAATCCAGAGTCCAGGTGAAAGGACAGCGGACACAAGTCATCACAGGTTGCACGCAAGTGAAATACGCAAAGCGAAATGAAAGAGTATATGACACACTCAGTGTCGCCAATGGCAAGACACCAAAACCGGCCAAAGGCGCTCACGGAGCAGCTGGAGGCGTTCTGGATCGAGCAGGTCCCATCGGGAGCAGCCATTGCGCAGAAAGCAAATTAAGAGCAAGACACCAGCCGCTAAAGCGAGGATCAATGGGAAACCGCCAAAGACACTGGAAAAAAATAGAATGTATGAAAGCCGGGATGACACCAAAAATAGTTTGGAAGGAGGACACCAAGCCCGACCCAACGACCTTAAAAAAGTGTACTAGGCCTTCAGTGTTAGATGCATTAAAAATACGATGTATTAACTCCCCAAAATGTTGGGGGAGATTAGTGTTCAAAAGGGCCTGTATTTCACTGTGGGTACTCGCCACCTGGAGAATGAATGTCTCCCGGGCGGACGTGAGCATAACTTCCTCGTTTAATAATAGTGCCTTTATTCTGCTCAGTCTATTGAAATCTGCTTCCATGGTAGGGATGGAAGGCCAAATAGAGATATCAACCTTGCCATGAGGGGGAGGAAAAAGCACATTTTTGCAGCAGACAACCCTGTGTGAAACTGTTACAATGTAAGGAATGCCAGCCTGCAGGCCACAACAGTTTTCGTTATTTAAAAGTAAATAACTACCATTGGAAAGGAGAGTGAAAGTAGGTGAAATAACAGGAGCAGGAATACCTTTCAGCACCCAAGCAAGATTAGGAGAGGAAACGCTACATGAGCCATGCAATTTAATGTGTTTACAAATAGCGAATGACCCATAGTCGAGTCGCAGTACTCCCCCGTGAGAAAGACTTCCTTGCCGTCCCGAAGGCATTTATACATGAAAGGCAAGGACCAGAGTTCATGCAGGAAAGCACTGCCCAATGGCCGGTAACGGCCCACAGGATAATGTTTCATGCACGAGTCAAATTCAAACAAGGAAAAAGGTAAGACGATAACCCCATGAACTAGCCATACAGCAGAATCGAGTTCTGCAACAGAGAAGCGACAAAGGATCCACCTTTTCGATATGTAATAGAGTGTAAGTTGCATCTTTCATGGACATAAATTGCTGTTTGTCAGTTAAGTTAAAAGGTAGAAATAAGGCAGAGGTGTTCAAGAAATGCCAAGGCACTTTACCTAACTTAAGTGTTTGTAAAGTCCATGCAAACTGCATAACGGAGCGCAATTGATTCTGACCATGATATAACACAGAAACATCATCTTGTACAATATCAACAACAGAGGACACAATATTCTCTAAAGTGTAAATGCGAGAAGACAGGGTATTAATACTATTGTCAACAACAGCAAGCACCTTTTCCATATTTGCTTGATCTATTTCCCGAAGACGGGAAGCAGCTTCCATTTGTGATAGCTTCCAGAGTTCATTATACGTTTCATAAATGAATCTCTTGGGTCGGGGACCACGAGGTCCCAAAACAAAGTCGGACAGATCAATATTGCCTGTAAGGAGGGACAAATGTTGTTTAACAGAATCAAGGGACGAATGTTGCAGCCATTGTTTGCATAATTTACCAACAGAGTATGTAGTGACAGTACGGGCATCAGTAAACCTCGGATCAGGCCTATTCTGTGTGTAGCTAGCACCAGTATCATGAAAACGCATTTGACATGCATTAGATGATATAGGCCATACTAACCAGGGTGACTGAACCAGCTCAGAAACATTAAACGAATTATTTTGTAACATTGCCTGCAAGGACACGAGGGACAGATTGAATCGTGAGCTTTCATTTGGAAAACTCGACAGGGATGGTATTGATGGCGTATTCAATTGTTTAGTGGTTGCTAAGCCCCAACATGTAGTCTGATAGATGGAAGCATTTAGGAACATAATTTGGGTAGGGATGAGGCAAGCACGATGCAACGCCTCGGTTCCCTGTACCTGCCATGGCTTGGAGCCCCAAATAGATTTTAAATCCACTGTATTATCCCAGTACTCATAACCACCCACAGCTAGGGCACTCAGAAAGGAACCTGAATAAAGCAATTTGGTGTGTGTCAACATAATTTTCTGAGTTGATGTGTTATTAAGTCTAAAATAATAGGATGCAGGGTTCGACCGATTAGAAGACTGGTTTATCATCTTTCTCAGATGCACTTTTTGTTTGTATAACTTGTGTTTGCGATTGAGTTTGCATTTTTACAAAAGGCTTGTTGCCTAGGCTATTTCTTCCAATTGTTTTATAAGCCCGGGCTATTATTTTCGGTAATTCGCGAGGCCTGTCCAACTCTGGGACCAAAGCCAAAGCATTCGCTACTTGAAAGTTCATAGCATCGCCCTTGACATTTCCAAGGATCAGCTCAGCTACTACATCAAACACTCCCACTAGTCTCATCCCTAATTCCACAGCCGCTTCAGGGCCATGTTCATCCTGTACTTTTTAATTACAGAGGGTAGAACCGTCATGGAAGGAGTTCCAAAACATTTTGAATAAACTGCTGCGAATACCTTACCCCAGTTTTCACATGATGTCAAATCGGGGATTATGTCTTTTGGCAAACTTATCGTGAGGATGCGGTGTTTATCTACTGGGGATGTATGGGGAAACACTGCTTCTATCTGATCGAACTTTTCTGCAAGCCAGTAAGGATAGTCGTCCTTATTTTGTGGACGTTTGCCCATCACAGAATTTACCATGACAGGACTTATGGTCACTCCAGCGGCTATAGCTGGTTGGCCTGCGACTACAGGAGCAGCTCCATGTAGAGCTACCTGTAACGTATGTCACTAGGGCTCGATGCACTCGTACCAATTCGGTATGCATAGTGCGCAGTTCCGGAAGCGGTAATGCCAGATAATTTGGATGCGGGGTATACCCGGCCAATATAGGCCAAGTGGCCCCCTCAATAGATAAGGGGCCTAAACGAACTGCGGTAGTTGGTTGTGGTAGGGCGCCATTAAACCAAACACGGTGCTGCCAAGCCGTGAGAGGTACTTCAAGTTTAGTATAGGGTCGATAGGCAGCAGGAATAGCGGTGGGTTTATATTCATGAAACAGCTTATCACCTGCATCCACCGCCTCAAAAGTGATCCAAGTGTAAAACACTTCAAAGTGATAAGCCGCATCGGCTTGAACCACAAAGACCAACTCGACCCCAGTATCGGGCACTCCATACACAGCTAAGTGGTCTCGGAGTGCTCCTCGACTATGTGCAGCTATCGCCACACCAGCCATGACTAAACAGATATACTCGACAACCTAACAGGGAGCACAAAAATGGGTATATTAACTAACCTTTTTCAATAATATCAAGCTCGAAAGAACCTATAAAACATTCAATATAGGAGGTATCACCGTCACATACGCCTCCGGAAGCGTACGCGAGGGGTTTGTGGACAAGCACAAGTACTACTCAAGCGTCTCGCAGATAAGCTGCCCCACGGTGGTCGCGCCATGTCATAAGGTTTCTGCACATACACAGAGCTATGCACAGGAAAATGGGACCCCGGAATACAGTGGTTTGCCACCATATACCGTAGCACCCAAAAACCCCAACCCAACTAGCTTAGCATCCCATTAGCACCCAAGTACTAATGTTTGGACAACCCAGAACACGGTATCTTTATCTCAGGACTCACAGAAGCAAGAACACTCTTTCGTCACTCACTCGTACTTGTCCACAAGGTGCGTAGGAAGAGACACTGGATAGGTTAAAATGTTTATTCCAACTTACGTGCTCTAATGTACAGTACACGTGTCAGTACTAATAGTATAATGCATATGACTAATATAAGCAGCATGGTTACAATTCCATAGAATACAAACGGGGAAAGCATCTCAGAGCTCAGTGGATAAACGTATAAATAACATTACCACCCTCCCTTGCAGTAAGATAGTTTATTATAATAATAGAAGACCTCTGGGCTTTGACTAGCGAACCCCCATACCTCAGTCTCTAGATGCAGAATTACATCAGCAGGACATCATAGCTCTTCTCACTGAAAGGGATTTCTCCAAGTGTCTTAAGCGCTAGTAAACCACAGTATTAAAAGCATACCAAATTCTTCATGGCAATTGCACATAATGTTATGTCTGGGTGCGCGAGACTGGCCATATCAGGAAGAACCAAAATACATTGTTATGCGACCTTGTACATGTTTGTGCAGACTGAGCCCAAAAAGGTGAACAACAGAAAATGCAGACAGTGCAAAAGAACTTGGCACGAGCAAAGGGCGAGGAAGGCCCGGCTCAGTGTAACGTGCGCACAGAAAAGCAGCATGGCAGCCAGGCCTAGGCCAACATAACAAGGCAGGTAACAATCCACAAGACACTCCTCAGAGGCCGTGTCAGCGGAGGTGATTTATGGCTGCCGCATTTCCCCTGCGTGTTTGGGGTTAGTGAGCTATCAGTGCTCCTCCCTTGGTGGAAGTTCATTTTCAAATGCACGCTGGGATATGAGGTCTCATTTTGCCAAATAACTCCCTCTGGTGGGTTACCTCCGCTGCAGCTAATTATGGATGATTATTCTCGGCTCTCCATTGAGCCTTGGATGATACTCTGCCGGCTTCATTAAAGGTACCCTGCAGCTTCGGAAAGAGGAATCTTCCTCTCCCCTAGTCCCGTTGGTTGCGGGCAGTGCGATCCCTCTGCGGCCTGGAACCGCCGCATAATATGTAACCAAAAACGCCCAGAAGCTTGAGGCCGCACACAGCTGCAGGTGAGTTACAAACTCCATTTGAACCAAGCAGGCAGCTTAACATCCCTTTGAAGTCCATGGCCTGACGCGTTTCGATGCCGCTGTTTGCATCTCCTCAGAGGCTGTGTCAACGGAGGTGATTTATGGCTGCCGCATTTCCCCTGCGTGTTTGGGGTTAGTGAGCTATCAGTGCTCCTCCCTTGGTGGAAGTTCATTTTCAAATGCACGCTGGGATATGAGGTCTCACTTTGCCAAATAACGCCCTCTGGTGGGTTACCTCCGCTGCAGCTAATTATGGACGATTATTCTCGGCCCTCCATTGAGCCTTGGATGATACTCTGCCGGCTTCATTAAAGGTACCCTGCAGCTTCGGAAAGAGGAATCTTCCTCTCCCTAGTCCCGTTGGTTGCGGGCAGTGCGATCCCTCTGCGGCCTGGAACCGCCGCATAATATGTAAGCAAAAACGCCCAGAAGCTTGAGGCCGCACACAGCTGCAGGTGAGTTACAAACTCCATTTGAACCAAGCAGGCAGCTTAACATCCCTTTGAAGTCCATGGCCTGACGCGTTTCGATGCCGCTGTTTGCATCTCCTCAGAGGCCGTGTCAGCGGAGGTGATTTATGGCTGCCGCATTTCCCCTGCGTGTTTGGGGTTAGTGAGCTATCAGTGCTCCTCCCTTGGTGGAAGTTCATTTTCAAATGCACGCTGGGATATGAGGTCTCATTTTGCCAAATAACGCCCTCTGGTGGGTTACCTCCGCTGCAGCTAATTATGGACGATTATTCTCGGCCCTCCATTGAGCCTTGGATGATACTCTGCCGGCTTCATTAAAGGTACCCTGCAGCTTCGGAAAGAGGAATCTTCCTCTCCCCTAGTCCCGTTGGTTGCGGGCAGTGCGATCCCTCTGCGGCCTGGAACCGCCGCATAATATGTAACCAAAAACGCCCAGAAGCTTGAGGCCGCACACAGCTGCAGGTGAGTTACACACTCCATTTGAACCAAGCAGGCAGCTTAACATCCCTTTGAAGTCCATGGCCTGACGCGTTTCGATGCCGCTGTTTGCATCTCCTCAGAGGCCGTGTCAGCGGAGGTGATTTATGGCTGCCGCATTTCCCCTGCGTGTTTGGGGTTAGTGAGCTATCAGTGCTCCTCCCTTGGTGGAAGTTCATTTTCAAATGCACGCTGGGATATGAGGTCTCATTTTGCCAAATAACGCCCTCTGGTGGGTTACCTCCGCTGCAGCTAATTATGGACGATTATTCTCGGCCCTCCATTGAGCCTTGGATGATACTCTGCCGGCTTCATTAAAGGTACCCTGCAGCTTCGGAAAGAGGAATCTTCCTCTCCCCTAGTCCCGTTGGTTGCGGGCAGTGCGATCCCTCTGCGGCCTGGAACCGCCGCATAATATGTAACCAAAAACGCCCAGAAGCTTGAGGCCGCACACAGCTGCAGGTGAGTTACAAACTCCATTTGATCTTCAAATCTGATTTTTTTTTCAGTCATAGCCAGCCTGGCGCATTCCATGATGAAGGGAACCGGTGTACTCAAAACTAACGAGGAAATCCGTCTCTGTGTCAAACTCGATCCCTGGTAATAATTGTAAGACATCCTTCGTGTCTTGAAGGTAGGTGGGCATCATTTTTACTAGGGGTCTTAAGAAGTGGTCTACGAAGGTGGAGAGGGGTTCTAACAGTGAACCAATCCTCGTTAGTTTTGATGTAGAATCCCTCTATACCTGCATCCCCCAGGTAGAAATATTAGATGCGGTTAGGGCACTCCTTGACCAAAGACCAGAGGCTACCAGTACACCGGTTCCCTTCATCATGGAATGCGCCAGGCTGGCTATGACTGAAAAAAATTTCAGATTTGAAGATCAAATTTACCTACAAACATCAGGTACTTCGATGGGCAGCGTTTTTGCCCCCAGCCTGGCTAACCTCTATGTCCATCTCTTCGAACAGCACTGCGTACTTGTGGACGGAAATCCCTTTCGCATCCACATTATCGAGTGGAAACGCTACATAGACGACATTTTCGTCATTTGGAGAGGCGACTTCACCACGCTCAACACTTTCCATGGTTGGCTCAATGCCAAAAACAACTACCTGAATTTTACAATGGATGCGAGCAAGACGAGTTTGCCGTTTTTAGATCTACGCATCTATTCATCATCTAGGGGTCTTGAAAGTGAACTGTATACCAAGCCCATGGCCAGAAATTTGTTACTGACCTTCGACAGCTTCCATCCTAAATCTCTACGCGAAGGGCTGCCATTTGGCCAGTTTCTGCGGTTGCGCAGAAACTGCTCCTCTACCGAAGACTTCAAGAAACATGCCTCTGTGCTTTCTCAAAACCTTAAAGCAAGGAAATATCCTAAGAGGTTAATACGCCAGTCTTACAAAAGAGCTGCTAACAACAATCGCGATGCACTTATAGAGCCCACGGTGCCTAAGCCTCCGCTCACCAGACTCACGTGCGTCAATACATTCAGTACACAATCTAACCAGATCCAAAAGATTGTACAGAGACACTGGCGTATCCTCAATGTGGGGCATACCAAGATACCCCCCCCTCTCTTTTCCTTCAAACGCAGTAAAAATCTACGTGATTGTCTTGTACACACACAACCTAGAGATGTCTCGGCACCAGTGAGCAATACACTCTGGAACATGCCAGCCGTGCAGGGACATTACCCATGCGGCACCTGCTCTGTATGTCCTCAGACCAGACACACTACTGAGGTAGACATCGGTACCTTGAGACCATGGAGGCAAACTAGACATACCAATTGCAACAGTGAGAGGGTAATTTATTTAATTACATGCCCTTGCTCGAAAAAGTACGTTGGAATGACAACACGTAAAGTTAAACAGAGAATAATGGAACACAAGAGCACCATTAGGTGCAAAAAACAAGCAACACGACTGACTAGTCATTTCTTGGAAAACAATCACAGACCTGAAGACATGAGTTGGACCATCCTTGAACAACCGCACCTACCAAAACAAGTTACTGATATCACCACATTCTTGTTCAAGAAAGAACAACGGTGAGTGTTTAAGTTACGTACCCATGTAGATGGGCTCAATGACGATATTCCGTGGACCCTGATTTAGTTCCACTACTCCTAGGTCTGTCATCACTGGCTGTAGCTGACTGGATAGCTGGGATAATATACTAGGTGGGCCTACAGCGTGCTTCATATGATGATAATGCCGTATGTCGCTTCTTCACCTACTCAATCTACGGTGAAGATTATCTCAGTTTCTTTAAGCTGTATAACTGTCCTAGAGAAACTGCGTTCAAATCCCCATTTCCTACAATGGGAGTTTCTTGCAGCCATGTAATAGCCTTGTTGGGACATGCTTATTTCACATGGCCCGCATCTCTCTGTCAATGACCTCTTTCTATAATCGTAATGAGCACTAAGTCAATTGTCATTATTAAAGAATGTGGTAGTTCAGTTCTCTACACACGACACTGAGCCGACAAAAACTACAATTCCCAGCCTTTTGCAGTTTCAAGACGTGCCACGTTACGTGTCATTCACACGCTTTTCCAACATAGCTCATATTTCTCTGGCGAAAACAACTACCGCCATGATAATGACCTTTTTCCACAAACCGTAATGAGCAACGAGTTACTCGTCATTATGAAATAATGAGGCAGTTTCCATATACGACATTGTGTTGTTATAAACTACAATTCCCAGTCCTGTGTAGTTTTAATACGTGCCGCGTCGCGCGTCATCCACACGCGACGCACCCGGCACTTTTTACGCAGCTGGAGTCGGTTTTCAAACACTTGCCGACGGTTATTTAAACCTCCCACCCCGGCCGGAGGTCACCGCTAGTGACTCTCAGGATCTGGCCCGGGGTAACGACGGAGAAGGTAAGCACGAGCGTGACGGCCTGTGTAATCTCTATTCTTGCAGCACGGTGTCAGGCGCAGCGCATAGCTTTTCCTTACGCTCCTCTATCACGATGCAGAGCGCATTGTCACAAGCGCTTGTCTGCACTCTGTGGCTACGCTGTATTGCTGCATGGGTCTTAGATAAGGAGACCGTTCCAGCGCTGCCATTCATGTTACTCAGTGTGCAGTGTTTGTAATTACCACGCTTAACTCCATAATTACAGTGCTACGCTGTATTGCTGCATGGGTCTTAGACAAGGAGACCGTTCCAGCGCTGCCATTTATGTCACTCAGTGTGTAGTGTTTGTAATCACCACGCTTAACTCCATAATTACAGTGCTAATTTCATCCCTGTATGACTTTTTTAAACTGGGTATGCACAGTTGTTCCTACAATGTCTAACAAGGCGGTAAGGTGTAATCTGCACAATTGGACGCTTTTTTCCAATTGTTGATAAAACCCCCCAATATTGACAATTTTGGAAACACACTCATAGTGGTTGGGCAACACCAGCCCACCACTTTTTAACTCTATTTCATTTACATTCAATCTTTCAGTAGATTGAGTTTTTTCTGTTCCTTTTATTTACAGAGCGTTGCCTCACGCCCTGAGCTGTTGCCAGGAGCGGTGGGTACCCTTCCGATTTGACACGGGTAAGGTGTTTTTCACTTCATTTACCTACTAGTAGGACAATGGCATATTCACATTGCAATCTAATGTGATTTAGGTGTATTAGGACAGAGATTTTCTTTCCAGCCACTACATACGAACTCCAATTTCTTTTTCTCTTCCTACAGGAGTACAAGACCTGTGATCAAACAGTGACATATACAGGTATATGGTTGTATCGTTCTTTTTTGTAATTTTCACTTACTTCACAGTGCAGTAGTTACATCTTGGTCCTGAAGAAAGCCTCCACTGGCTGAAACATGTAGACCGTATTACTAGCGCGTTCGCACATTTATTCAGATCGCGCGTTCACTGCTTTTTAACCCTTGACAACATGAGATACCTAATAAATTTATTTTTCTCATGCTAGTCAATTTTAAATCACTTTGTACACTGCACCACTCTTTCACCACACTGTTTATGCTTCATCAATCCTAGGTGATTGCGTCTCTAAACTACTGATTAAAAACATCCGCGAGCTCCTCCTTTACATTTAGCAAGGAGTTGCAGCTCCTTGGCTGCAGTAGCTTGCAGCCGAGAGGAGATCCCAAATGATAAAGCATGCCACTTCGGTGGGTGATGGGAATCCGTCCTCTTAAATGAGACTCCTTCATTAGCTATTACTCCATCTTGTTTTGGCTGGTCAATCTCTCTGTCTATATATACATCACTTCAGACCCGCGGATTTTTTGTTGTTACTGTATCTGGCTTGGGGACTTATCCGCGCAGGTCTTTAAATATTCCCTAGGACCCTCTCCTCACCTGGTAGTTATTGTTACTTCTTATGTCACCAACTTCAATTCTTGGCCAGTTGGCATTATTTTACTGATTTAACATTACCTCTGCCTTGTGCATCTTGCCATATAGGTAACTGGGCCCTCTCTGATTACCCCTCTTTTTAGGTCTCGCCTAGGCAGCGCTTGCGCTGTCTCTTCGAGACATGCTGTATTCAGGATAAGGGCATTAGGCTCCGCCCACTTTCCACCCATCTTTTTAATTGGCTCCTGTTACTGTCCTTTGTAAATGGTGACTTTTCATTGGTCAATAGGCGCCTAGTAGTCCCTCATTAGTACCACCTTTTCTCTTCTTGTAACCTACCATGATGACACCCCCTGTTACATGTGTTGTTACTCAGTAGGTTTTAATTACAGCCTCTGAGCACTATCTTCTTAAATTACTTTTTCCTGCCTGCCCTTGCAGGCAGTACATGCTCTCCTGCAACTGCTTTTTTTTTCTTTAATCGCATGCCTTTACATTATGTAGGCTCGCCCTATTTGAGTTAAAGTCTTTTTTTTGTTTTGTTAAAGTGCCCCCATGCTGCGCTTTCAATTTAATGGTGGCGGCGCTTCCTCGCCGTATTTACATTAACAAAGTATTTTTTTTGTTTTCTTAAAGCGCCCCCATGCCGCACTTTAATTTTAATGGTGGCCACTGCTTTTCTTTATAGCGGCTCGCCTTATTTACATTATTAACACAGCATTTGTTTTTGTTTTGTTAAAGAGCCCCCATGCCACGCTTTAACTTTAATGGTGGCCACGCCCCTTTCTGTATGCGCCTCTCGCCGGAATCACTTTAGAAAACACAGAACTCCATTGGGCTGTGGTAGCATGCAGTGTGTGGCATCAATTCCTGGTTCCCTCAGCCTCACTATGTAACGTTACAAGGCTGCATTTTCATTACATTATGTATGTGCTGCTTGCTGCGCCCTTTTTACGAGCGCCGCGCTCCATCACTTTTCTTTTATGCCCGGCGAGGGGGTTGTTACCACGCCCTCGCTGACGTCAATGATGAGCACCGCCTTTCAACCCTCTTCGGGCTCTCTAGTCTCTTGTTACCTGTCCCTCTGTAAGTGTTCCGGGCGTCAGGTTCGGGGCACCATTTGCGCATGTACTATGAAACCACGCACTATTGTGAGTCCGAATGGAGTGTACTTTCGGATTACATGAACAGAATCACCTGTGTCCTTTCGGGGCCGCAGTGCATAATTTGTGCCACACACCAGTGTACGTATCTTTCGGTGCCGGCACTCTTTGCTCCGGCCACGGGTTTAATACCGGTAAGAAAAAAACCACTTTCTGTGTAGTTGCCTCAGCATTCACACAGTTGGCTTTGGCGAATGACTGATGACGTTATAATCAATACGGCATTTCATGACGCATCAGCCTTGTCTACTTCCGATTGATTAACGGAAATTGGGGCGGCCGAGCTCTGTGGGACGGTTTGCGTGCCATGTGCACTATAAGACTGATTTGAAAAGGCACGTATGGTGGTTATGGTGCCCTGTTTTTGCCTTAATACCCAACCTGTCCCTCTTGTCTTCTCGCCTGTCTGAAGTTCCTTTTTATCTCTATGTTCTCGTTGACTGAAGGCGCTCACCTTAGAGCAGTTCTCTGAGCCCTCAGCCATATCGCGCCTCAGCTTTGCCACACTCCAAATAATCCCAGCGAGTATAGTTGTGGTGCCATTTGTGCTTACCAGCAAATTGTGTATGGCTGAATGTGTAACTGCCATTTCTGTACAGCTATAAAAGTAGAAAATGATGGGGCATATTCTCAAGGACTCATCGCCGATTTATCGGCACTTTAGTGCCGCAAAAGTGGCGATATATTTATCGCCCTATTCTCAAGCTGGTGCAAACTGCCGATATCGCCAGTTTTCCAGCGATAGCTGCCGCAAGAAACATCGCCATGGAAGAGTGCGACAACTAACGCTAATGATATGCAGAGTAGGCGTTCCCGTGCAAAAACACACAAAAACACCACTTCGCGAGATTCACAACGACCAGTCAGATCTGCGATGCGAACCAAGAACAGGCGATAAGGCGCATTAGCAGCAGGGATTTAACACCTGCCTTTTACTGGTGTTAAGCAGGATGACCAACTGCAGTAGAAAGGGAGCCCAGCCCAGAGCCACATCTGAAGACCAACAGATACCATGGAGACACTGATCATGCAGCTCGGAGACCCAAGAGGGCCACAACACCCACCGCCACCACCCCCAGGCACCCTCCCCGGACCCTCCCCCCAAGGTCATGAAGTCCAGTAGTCAACGGTAGTGGAAAAACAGAACTTTATTACAAATACATAAATCAACAAAACGAAAAGCTCAGCCAACGCGCTTCCATTCCCAACGGGGAACTCCAACAGGGCAACGTGTCTTCAGAAACCTGTGGGAAAAATGGTGACAATGGTCAAACTTCCATATAGTCACATGCCTAATCTGGTACAGTGTACTGCACTTGGACAAACCGGAATGCTCACAGGCCAGATAAACCATACATGAGAAGACCGTAACAGAACTACGTGTGGCCGTAACTGTCATAGGAATGCAGAGGAAGGTAACGACCACACGACCTGCTGCTACGGTCACATCATGCAGGACTCATCACACCTGAAAGCATCACGGTGTGTGTCAGCTCGATACCCCTGCCCCTCACACCCCCCACTGCACCCCACACTGCACAGGGACATCTTGAGACCACACAAGGGAACTACGCCATAGCTGGTGTCACGCACGTGTTGGGGGCAATTCACAGCACACGTGTATGACTTGTGCCCCCTGCCGACACTGCACACAATCACCGCAACAGCAACCACACGCATGCCATCACTGTGCATACAAAAGTGGACCACCGTGGCCTGTCCACCAATGTCGTCGCAAATACCCCAGGCAGCGTGCATGATCCCCACATGTCCGCAAGTCCGCCACCAACCAGCGCTTTGAGGCCCCCATGGAAATGCACTGCCCATCGGCAAGTACCAACTGAACACACCACACACCTCAACTCCACAATCCCCCAACTCACAACTGTGGGAATGCACACGTCACCAATCCACCACCAAAGTGACTACTGCATGTGTCTCAGTCTCCGCCACAACCTGCCCATAGGCCTACACACACGTGGCCGACCACCTTCAACGGGCACATTCACACTGGAGACGAGGTGGCTACGTCACAAACCAACCCGCGCACATCACGAACATCGCATGCAGGGCCGTGTCAGCAAGGGCGGCGCCCCCCACCCAGCCACGAGTCCGCCGCCGTGACCGGTGGTGCCTGCGTGATCCTGTGCGCCTGATGCACCCCAGCCCAGGTCCCCAGACCGGTCCTCCGCCCAGCGACGACTGGCCGCCCCTGCGCACCCAGGCCTCAATGCTCACCTGCCGCCACCGGCGTGTCTCCAAGAGGGCCCACCACTTGCCGGTGCATTCTCCTTAGCCGATTGCTGGATTCCACGCCACAGGCCCCCAGCGCACCCTGCGGCACCGCTCCGCGGAGTCATGTGTGTGCTGACTGCTGCTTGCGCGTACACTGTGGTCCAGCAGGGCACACTGTTCAATTTGAGTCTTGATTCGCTGGACGCCGTATCGAGGCCAACGCATCATTGCAGGCTGCACACCCGCTCAGCTCTTCAGGTGCCACTAACCCTGTGCAACGCAAGTCATCGTCACGTGGTGGTAGGCCCCTGCCAGCCGCAGTTCAGTGGGTGCCACTAACCCTGTGCAACGCAAGTCATCGTCACGTGGCGGTAGGCCCCTGCCAGCCGCAGTGCAGCGGGTGCCACTAACCCTGTGCAACGCAAGTCATCGTCACGTGGCGGTAGGCCCGTGCGGGCCGCAGTGCAGCGGGTGCCACCAACTCAGTACACCGCAAGTCATCGTCCCTTGGTGGTAGGCCCGTGCGGGCCGCAGTGCAGCGGGTGCCACCAACTCAGTGCGCCACAAGTCATGGACCCTTCATGATTGGGTCGCGTGGTGCGGACGCCATCATGTCATCTCCGGCAGTGGGGTATGTGACGTGCTAGGCCCCTTTTATTGGAAGGGTCACTTGTCCTGTGACGCTTGTGCTGGATGGGTGTGAACCAGCCCTCAGGGAGTGGCTGTGGCATGCTGACGACTAGACCAGTGATCAGAAGATCACTACAGGGAAGACCTGGGACATGTAGCTTTGTCGTCCCCCCCCTGAGCGTAAGCGGAGTGGACTGGCCTGCCGTATGGCAGGCCAGCGTAGGGGTGGGAACAATGAGCCCGGGGCTCTGGGCGAGCTTCAGTTCTGGGCTGGACATGGAAGTAACTGATGCTTGTGTCTCTGTTGTAGTGTCTACGCCACCCGGATCGCAATCGGCACTGTTGCACCCTGTGACTCAAGTCCCACGACATGAGCAACATGGACGTAAGGGGGAATCACTGACCCTACATTCATCCATACTCTCATACTTGAATGATCAAAGGCATGACACATCTGTGTGATTCTGAATGTTTAATTCACATCCAGTGGAGTGTTGCAGCTGGAGCAGTACAGGGTCATGCAAACCCCACTTCACATTATTGGCCCGTGGAGGGCCAGCCAGAGTCCTTCAGGGAATGACAAGTACATCGGAAGGGGAAAAGTTCAGTCCGCAGTCTGATGGCTGTGTCATTGGTAACCAAACAGAAAATGGCAGGCCATGTCGAGGTCCAAGGTGAGTGTCGTAGAGTGTATCGGGGGACAGTGGAAGGTGATGATGCAAAGGGCAGAACCAAGCAGAAACAGGCCCTATGGCGGAGATGAATGCTACTGCCTCTTCCTTACCAGTAAGGTTGATTCACCTGCATCTTCGTCCTCTGATGTCACATGTGCCTCACACGTGGGTGGTGGTGGATTGCCTGCTGCACTGTGTGGCACTGACACATCAGGGGCGGAGATGTGTATGTAGAAGCAGCATTCATCTGCGCAAGGCCTTGAGGCAGCAATGCCATGACGATGTGCTGCAGGGCATGGAAGGTCCCAGCCACATCTCGCTGGTGTGCAGCCGTGGCAGCCATTCTTTCCACCGTCATCCGCTCCATGTTCTCCATGAGCCCCCGCATCTGTCCCAACTCCCGGCTGACATCGCTGGAGCCACTCTGACTGGACAGTTGTTGTTGTCTCAGTTTCATGACTCCAGCGATGTCAGCCATGGATCATTGGAGAGCATGGAGCGGACTGTGGGTGTCTGTTAGGGACTGTAAGTGGTCCCTGATGGTACTCAGACACCCATGTATGGCATCAAGTTTGGCTGCCATGAGGTCGAACCCCACCCGCACCTGATCAGCCATCTTCCCCTGGACCTCTAGCACACGGCGTTGAAAGGCCATGTGTTGTTCGTGGGGGTCCTGGGAGACAGCTGTGGTGGTGGGTGCTTCCTGCTGTGTGGTCTGTGCAGGGGGTGGGGTCTCCTCGATGCTGCTGGGCTGCCCTGCTCCTGCGGGTGGGGTGCCGAGGCTGTCCATGAGCTGTTGGAGGGCGTCGGAGACGAAGGTGTGGAGGTCCTCTTCGTCATCAGTGAAGAGCTGTTGGGTCTGCTCTGCAGGAGGTGTTGGTTCTCCCTCTGCAATGTGAAGGGGAGATGCAGTTTAACATTTTGTTCACATGTATGTTGACGCATTGTACAGGTTTACTTACAAACTGCATGACAATGTACATTGTGACTGTTTGGGAGGAGCTGCCTATTTGATGCGTGACAGTGGACATTTCGTCGACATCATGGATGTGTGTTTGTACTTGTACATTATCATCTCATGTTTCCCTGCTATGCCAAATGTGATTGACCAGTTTCTGCACACAAGCGACACCAGTTGTGTCCTCTGTTCTGTTGTGAACGTGGTGCAGTTTATTCCTCATTGTTGTCAATGTTGATGTGCTCTGAATATTATGTGTGGGTGCTGCATTTTGGGAGAGTCGCCCCAGCAGCTCTGATTTGGCTGGACCTTATCCCTTTCAGGCGGTGTGCCTTTGACTTCTGTGCTTCTACAGTGCTGAGATGTTGCATTCTTAGGGAAATTGGGCTCTTGGTGGGACTTGGGACTCTGGGGCATGGTTTGTCCGCAGTTGTGTTGTTGAGGTCAGGGGTTGTTTGTGCACGTGGATGTGTCATAGTGTGACCTGCTCCTTTATGGATGTGGTCCACACTTAGCCACCTCAGTGTTGTGGCGTGCAACATGTCATGATATATTGACTGCAGCCATGCTATTCGTCATGCAGTGTCACTTGCATTGTCAGTGTGGCTCACAGACACGCCACTTTGCTGGGTTCAGCACATGTGCATGGGTTTGTTGTGAGATTAGTGATGTGTGGGGAGAGCCCCTCTGTGCACATTGTCGACGGGGGCCTACTTGCTGTTTCTATGTGTGCTGCAGTATTCCAAGGAGATCAGGGACATGATCCAGAGTCATTGTGGGTGTGCACTGTGCTATACTTGATTGTGCATGTGTGCCATTGTGCCCATCTCCCCCGTCCCCCAGTCCCTGGTGGTTACTCACCCTGTTGCTGTTGTGTCAGGTCATGTTGAGCAGTGTCCGGTGCCCCAACTCCTGCCACCGTCTCCACACTGATGACTGTGGACACCATTTCCTCCATCTCATCCAGCTCCTCCTGTGGCGCTGGACTCCCACCTCCAGTCTGCATTGCTGCCTTCTGGCTGTTGCCGAGTTTCAGCTTGGTTTTGCGCTTCACATCATTCCAGCGCCTCTTGAGCTCTTCCATTGTCCTCCTCAGCACTCCGACTGCATTCACCTTGTCCAGGATGGACTGCCATATTCCATTTTTTGTTGCCAATGACACAGTGGAGGTGACGAACAGTTGTTGTTGGTGTTCTACCTCCTCAGTGATCAGGATCCTGTTTTCCTGCGGACTGAACCTCGTCTTCCTCTTCTTCTTGTCCTTGCCCTTCCCTGTCCCCGAGGTCCCAGGCTAGTCCTCCGTGGGGCTTGTGGTGTTCTGGCCGCCCTCTGTACCTGCTCCGGCTGCCTCCATTGTGCTTCGCTGTAGTTCGGTTTTTGTTTGTTTATTTTCTTTTCTGCTTTTGTAGTGATTTTTCTCGCCTGACGTGTGTGATTTGCAGGCCTGGCGCTGCTTTTCGCTGATTGTCTTATCGCGGTTGGGCCCATCGCAACTTTTTTCGCGTTCAGGTTTGGATTTTCATCGCCGTCCCGGTAGTGTTATCGCAAACATTTGACGCGTTATCGGGGTACTATCGCATGTTACCGCCGTGTTGTGAATGCCACGTTAACACAGGGTTATTTTCCCGCGATAGACGGCGATATGTAAACTTGCTACAACTACATGAACGTTGATGGGATGAGATTCAGACCCAAGTCCATGTTAGATCATTCATTCTTAGGTATTCCTCAAAAAAGTTGTGTTGTTGTACTGATCTCCAGCCATGCATAAATACATAAGTACGGTATTACCTCTCTACAACCTCTTTTGATATAGTCAAGATTTTTATAACCCGAAGAGCAGGAGAGATGTGATCTGTAGGTTATGTACAGACTAAAAGTCCAGTTTAGCTTAGTAATTAAACTGTATGATCCCGGCCAAATCACTTTATTTCCCTGTTTCTCTCTCCTGTTGCTGCATAACTAGCCCTGCCTTAAGGTGATTCCAGGGATTAATTTTGGATGCGTAGACATATACGAGGAAGACTTTTATTTAAAAATAAAAATCCAATTTTTATGTTTTTAAATTACTTTATTCAGTAGATTTGCGCATTATTAAACTTTTGCAGTGTCATTTTCTTTATTTTCTACATAGGCTGCTCATGTGTACGTTTAATGCAAATAGTCAAAGAAGTGTTACATCAGTACACACGCTTTATTATTAATGAATAAAAAAGCTTCACCAAGCTTACAAAAAACGCTATCATCTCTCTAACACACTCACACACTGCCACTATCATCTATCCATTATACAACCACTCCCCCTTCTCGTTCAAAATTACACTGCCCCCTCATGCTCCCTATCACATAGCTAGACTGCCTACTAACACATACTACCTACCTTTACATCCTCGTACTAGGTACAACTCCACCTCATACCTACCCCTCCAAAATAACCTTCCCACAACTCTATCTCTCTCTTACTCTCTCTCACACCACTCTCTCACCATTTATAATATTAATTCTTTTCATAACTATATACACACTTTCAATACAATAACTTTCAAATAATAGCAACAAATACACCCTCTCCTCCTCTTCTTTCACTATATTCTACATACACAACCGCTGCCTCGTTATACATCTATAACATTCTCTCCCCTTCTACCTCTCTTCTGCACACACTATTTATGCTTTTATCAACTATTCATTCACCACTTCGAACACAAACTACCTATACCTCTCATTCTTACTTTCTATTTTATACATCTCTCACCCCTAACTATTCACCATATCACATCTTTACAATACACACATGCACTACACACCACACAATTCCAAAACAAACAATTCAACAACTAATAATCCCATATTCAAAGCACAGAATGGCAGCAAGGTTTATTAACACTGCACTACCCAGTCTAGTCACTAGTGTATTCTGGCACACGAATTGCCCACGTCAAATGACCAGCTGCCACATGGCCACAGATAAGATACAGTTTAGACAAAATGATGAGAGGCAATACAAATTAGCACACTAATGAGTCAATGAACAATAATGGTTCTTTCACAGGTTCTGTTAGTTGTGCGTTGCAAATTTGCAACGCACAACAAACAGAACCTGTATTGCCTCTCATCATTTTGTCTAGACTAATAATCCCAATTTAAACACCACATAATTCCACTGCAAACAACATACATCCACTCCACTACAAACAACTAAACATAAGTAAAAAACACAAACTCATTTACAAATCCAAAAACTCAGGGGCATATTAGCAAGACCCACGTTAAAATTATCGCCGTTTTAGCGGCAGGAAACTGCCGCTAAAACGGCGATAATGGGCTTGCTAATATGCGTTATGGAATTCCAATAGAAGCCCAGGTTAGATGTCCTGCACATCTAACCTGGGCTTCTATTGGAATTCTATAACGCATATTAGCAAGCCCATTATCGCCGTTTTAGCGGCAGTTTCCTGCCGCTAAAATGGCGATAATTTTAACGTGGGTCTTGCTAATATGCCCTCAGACTTTAACAAATAGGAGACCGATTGCATTGCAAATGCTTGTATGGTGTAGACACAGACAACACCATCCTGCCTTTATGGCTAAATTGGAGCTGTGTAGCTGCATATTTGTTTTAGGGTCTCAGACCCACCAGTTGCACTGCCTATAACTAGGGCCACAGGAATTATGCGATTCTGCAGCGGTGATGGTTTCTGCTTCTGTAACTGCATAATTATCAATTAGCCTGATTTGCTACATAATCACCGATTTGCTGACCAACAAAATTTGTTTCTACCGCAAATTAATAAACGGTTACTAAAAAACGCTGGTTTTGTGACATGGCAACTTTTTACAAATGATAACGGATGACCTTTCAGTTGCTAATTGCTCTATTTAGGTGTTACATTTATTGATGAGGTGCAAATCTGTCCACGCAGAAATAATGCGTGTTGAAATTACAAAATAAAGAACGAATACTGTCAAGGAAAGTTCAATTATACTATGCCTCTTAATTTTCCTTTGCTTTGCTGCATAATTTTGTAGTTTTCCCTTCTTTGCCACATAAATCCTTTGGTGCTACCTTAAAAGAAAGCCCAGTTGGTTAAATGGTTACCTCTTGCCCATGCCTCTAGCATAACGGAAACCATGAAACATAACACAGGCGTATGAAGTGTTATATAAATGCTTCAACATAAGTTCTGTTGCAGCATCCATTACAGCAATGCCCTCTCTAATGAGGAGCACATGGGGAGGACTCAATGGATCGTTGAGATTTAAAGACTTTTAAGGTAAGGACTTCTTCTCTTTGACTTCTATGTTGCATGAAATTTTCTTCATTAGACCAAAAAAAAACAACAGGCATTGAATAGATGGAAGCGCCAAGCTGTGATAAAAGGAAAACTTATCATCCCCACTTTGTTAGTCTGGGAAACATGCAGGGTTTGAACACAAGTTCAGACCCTGCTTAGTTTGACTGCTGGGCCATGGTCATGTAGGGAACGTTTGTTTTTTAAAGGAGAAAGATTCTCAACTGCGCTAACTGTGTCGATATTCTAGAGGCAATGACCATTTATTAAGAAAATCGTGTGTGTGTGTGTTTGTGGCTGCGGGGCATGTTTACCTCTTGAAAAAGACATTTATTTGCATGGGCCCTTATTAGATACAGTGCCCAGGTGCAGTGCCGGTTCTAGGATTTTTGGGGCACCGGGCGAAGTGGAATGTGCGAGGCCCCTCTAATTTACATAAGTGACATCTTCAGGGCTCCGGAAACTGCTTTGTGCAGACTCCTCCTGGGCCCCAGCTCCCCTCTCTGCCACCTACAAGCACCTCTTTCACAGCTCGTATCGGGCTGAAGGTGTAAGAATAGCTTGGGGGCTGAGAGTTAAAATAGTGCAGATGGTAAAGTGCTGACAATGGGTGTCCCGCAGTGTCGTTCAATGGGCAGCCAGGCAGGAGGTCTAATTGCAAGACAAACCTGCAATTAGGCCTCCTTGCAACTGGCACAAAATGAAGTGTTCCCCTCCCCTAGGCCTCCCCACACCATCCTTGAGAGGCCCAGGGAGGGTGCCCCCTCCCGTAAGCCCAATTGCAAACAGACAACTTTCTTCAATGGGATCGGCAGGGGCACAAGAGGTTTGGTGGTGTGTTGCACTGGTGCGGGGCCCCATGCTGGTGGGCTGAGAGCGAGGCCCTGGGCCGCTGCCCATACTTCCCATGCCTAGCGCCGGCCCTGCCCAAGTGACGCAGTGGGCATCTTTGCCGCTTTTTGCGCTTCCGAAGCACAATGGTACTGAAGAAGGGGGCTGCAGATGGTTGCGTAGCCTTTCTATAATATGGATCGTGCTGGTGTGAATTGTGCTCCGACACAATAGCAAGGGTTTTTTTTTTAACCAACTTTATTGAGATTTTATTTTGTACAGTACAGCTGTTACAAACACATCATTACAGGTATGGTGCAATATGTTGCCTCTGTTACAAACATACATGTGTGATGGCTCGGCAGTACTGGTTCAAGTAATGTAACAAACAAATCCGACTATGAGCTTGATAAAAAATCTCTAAGCATCATGTAGTGCATGATAGTAATGCGCAGTGTGCCCCGTGATCACTTCGCAACGTGGGAGACCCTGCACACTGGTCAGGGATGGAGCACAAAATGTCGCCTTTGGATCATGGTCATGCAATGGGAAATCAGTGATTAAGGAGGAGGGGAATTAACCCAGGTGTGCTATTATACAGAGTGTTTGGTTAGTCCGAGGAGTGCCACCAGTGGCGGCTCCTCCGCTAAGGCGGAGGAGCATCGCACCACTGCTAGAGTAGGAGAAAGGAAAAATAAAATGATAACTTTGATATTATCATTTTATTTTTTACTACGGGCTGAGTTAAGGTGGGGCTGGTGGCACAGGGCGAGGAGTGGTTTGCTCACTCCAAGTGTGGCTATCTTGTGCCGGCCAGACAGTCATGCGCACTTTGCATGTTCCCCACCAGGCTGCATTACACAGCCTGGTGGGCAACATGCTCAGCCTCTTAATCCCCATCTGAGCGCCGAACCACGGCGCTCAGACCAATCATAACGCTGCATTGCAGCCTTGTGATTGATTTAGGGGAGGGAGCCTGAGTGCTTCCTGTTTCCAGAAGCTATGGGGAGGCGGCGGCCTGCAAAAGGTAAGTGTTCTTTTTTTTGTGTGTATTCAATCAAAAAAAACACAAAGGTTAAAGATTAGTTATAGTTAGGGTGTGTGAGTAGTTTTCAGGGTGTAAGTATTTTCTATGAGTATATGATTGTTGAACAAATATTCTAAGCTACTACAATAGTTAAATTAGTATGCTAGGTGTGCTACTAATGGGTGATACTACTTCTAACTTATTATGTGAGTGGCTGTGTGACTTATGTATCTGTATGTGAGCGGGTGACTGAAAGGCTGTATGGGAGTGTGAGTGGGTGTGTGAGTGTCTATATGAGTGTATGGGTGGGTGAGTGAGTGGCTGTATGGGTGAGTGAGTAGGTGGGTGAGTGGCTGTATGGGTGAGTGAGTGGGTGTCTGAATGGCTCTATGAGTGAGTGGCTGGGTGTGTAAGTGGCTGTATGGGTGAGTGAGTGGCTGTTTGAGTGGGTGTTTGATTAAGGGAGTTGGTGTTTGATTAAGGGAGTTGGTGTGTGAGTGGCTGATGTGGAGAGTGAGTGTCTGTGTGAATGGCTGTATGGGTGAGTAAGCAGATGTGAGAGTGCTTGTATGGATATGTGAATGGGCATGTAAGTGGTGGTGTGGGTGTGTGAGTGCTTGTATGGGTGAGTGAGTAGCTGTGTTGAGAGACTTTGGGTGAATGAGTGGGTGTGTGAGTGGCTGTATGGGTGAGTGACTGGTTGTATCAGAAACTGTATGGGTGAGTGATTGGTTGTGCGAGTGGCTGTATGAGTGAATGACTGGGTTTGTGAGTGGGTGACTATGGATGAGTGGGTGGTTATGTGAGTACTTGTATGGGTCTGTGAATGGGTATGTGAGTTGTGTGGGTGTATGAGAGGTTCAATAGGGGTGTGAGTTGGTGTGTGAAGGGTTCTGTGCATGATTTCATCAGTGATGTCATCAGTGGTGTCAATGAACATGTCATGAGTGATGTAATATGTGTGGTCATGAGCAGTGCATTGGGGGCGTAAGTTATAGTTAGCTCAGGTAACTATAACTGCTGAATTTCAGCGGTTTTGTACAAGTGAAATCCGTGCCTAACTATAACGTCCCTGTAACCTTTGTTTTTCCAGTGAATTTCTACGTTTTTTGTTATTTGCTAACTATAATGTCCCTGTAACCTTTGTTTTTTTAGTGAATTTCTACGGTTTATTAATGTTATTTCCTAACTATAACTTCCCTGTAACCTTTAGTTTTTAAAGGGAATTTCTAAGTTTTTTTAAATTGTATTTCCTCACTGTAACCTATAAGCTTTGAGAGTGAGTGAGTGCATGAGTGTCTCAGTGAGTGTCTGAGTTGGTATGGAAGTAGCCTCAAAAAGGTTTGGGAGGTACCCTAGTACTTGGAAAAGGGATGGGTATAGATACTGAAACAAACACAAAGTTCCCTTCTCCTTCTACTCTGAAAACATGAGGATTCGATCCTCTAATTGGATTGGTTAACTTAGTTATAGTAAGGCCATACACTGAGATATAATAAGACAAATTTTACCAGGTTGCTAAATTTACAGACAAAAATATATAAAATCATACATAGAATAATCAATTTCTAATCAAACATTTGAATCCAAAGGAATGTATTATCAATATTTTATTCAAAAGATCATGTTCTATACAATTGATATTAACAAAGTTAAAAACACATTTAAAATCATATATTCATCATATTTTTAAATAAAAGGTAAACAATATTTGCAATAAATACATGAAGAACAACTGTCAACGCGGCGTTTCGGTGCTAAGGTGGATCGTCACCTTCTTCAGGACAATAGTTCAATATTTAAAAATCTGAATAGAATGTAAAAACTTTATTAGAAAAACATTTTTTTTTAAACATTCCTTTGTTACATTATTCATGATTTATATTTAGCAAACTAGGAATAAGTCTGCATGGAAGAAAAGTGTAGGCCAAAAATCCAATAGGCTTAGACTCATTAATTTAAAACACAGAAAGATTACTCAAACATAATAGTTTAATACACCGGGTCTCATTCATATTAATAGTAAACCCATTACATACCTATTGATTTATATGGAAACTCTTATATTTGCCTCCAATGAAGTTTTGGATGGGTTCCTCATCTGATTTTTACAGTCTCATAGGTGCCGGATGATTCTATGAGGGAAGAGTATTCCATTAAGATCAAACCCTCTGAATATTGTCTCATTTCAAATATAGAACGGCCTGAATAAACTTACCCCTATAATTTTCTTTGGAGGGTCTTTGTTTAGTTTTCTCACCCTTCTATTTCTATGAATCCCTGCAAGGAGTAAATGTAATACCTACTGGGGTATGCAAAAATATGCTATTTGGAATTATTTTAAAAAAATATATATCCCCAAGGTTTTCGCATTCTAAATACAGAGCCAACTTCACTTTAAATTGCTAAAAGATAACACCACTTTTTAATTGTGTGGCTTACCTTTATTAGTCACACTTCGATGGGATCATTCACAAATAACTTTTATATTGTCAAGTCCATCTTAACTCAAAATATTGATCTGAAAAGATTTTTTAAATACTCCGCTATTGTTCAGACTTTCTAGATTTTAACTTGACCTATAACTAGCAATGTTATTTTATAGTCAAAGTTAAGTTAAGTACTCTGTTCTATACATAGAGCAGTATAAAAATTTATTTATTCTTCAAAGTTTGCATATCTAAAAAAAATATCATCTAAGTCTACCTTCATTCTGTTTAGAGAGATATAAAGATCAGAGTTAGCATTCCCTCAATGGTCCCACTTACCTGATATGAAGTTAAAAGAACAAGCATCCGTCTTGCTGACCTGCCAAATTGAGTCTGAAAGCAGTGTTGTTTTCAGGCTCCTTATATACTCCTTTTGATTACCTAATTAGGCCCACCTGTCCGGTGAATGACATCACGTTGGATTAAGTGCACTGAATTACCACTCAACCAATATATTTTTTTTAGATATACAAACTTTGAAGAATAAATACATTTTTATACTGCTCTATGTATAGAACAGAGTACTTAACTTAACTTTGACTATAAAATAACATTGCTAGTTATAGGTCAAGTTAAAATCTAGAAAGTCTGAACAATAGCGGAGTATACAGTCTTATGTTGTCTCTGTAGAATAAAATCTGGACCAGAACTAAAATTAACTGGAACCAGCACCCCTAAAGAAGAAAAAGTGGGTGGATCTAATAAACAAGATTTTAATTAGAGGTGAGATAAGTAAAATTTAACTTGCTTATACTGACTATAATAAAAACAGAAAAACTCTTTTCCATTTAATATACTCTGTAATAAGTGATTCTTTATAAAAATCTTTTCAGATCAATATTTTGAGTTAAGATGGACTTGACAATATAAAAGTTATTTGTGAATGATCCCATCGAAGTGTGACTAATAAAGGTAAGCCACACGATTAAAAAGTGGTGTTATCTTTTAGCAATTTAAAGTGAAGTTGGCTCTGTATTTAGAATGCGAAAACCTTGGGGATATATTTTTTTAAATAATTCCAAATAGCATATTTTTGCATACCCCCGTAGGTATTACATTTACTCCTTGCAGGGATTCATAGAAATAGAAGGGTGAGAAAACTAAACAAAGACCCTCCAAAGAAAATTATAGGGGTAAGTTTATTCAGGCCGTTTTATATTTGAAATGAGACAATATTCAGAGGGTTTGATCTTAATGGAATACTCTTCCCTCATAGTATTATCCGGCACCTATGAGACTGTAAAAATCAGATGAGGAACCCGTCCAAAACTTCATTGGAGGCAAATATAAGAGCTTCCATATAAATCAATAGGTATGTAATGGGTTTACTATTAATATGAATGAGACCCGGTGTATTAAACTATTATGTTTGAGTAATCTTTCTGTGTTTTAAATTAATGAGTCTAAGCCTATTGGATTTTTGGCCTACACTTTTCTTCCATGCAGACTTATTCCTAGGTTGCTAAATATAAATCATGAATAATGTAACAAATGAATGTTTTAAAAAAATGTTTTTCTAATAAAGTTTTTTACATTCTATTCAGATTTTTAAATATTGAACTATTGTCCTGAAGAAGGTGACGATCCACCTTAGCACCGAAACGCCGCGTCGACAGTTGTTCTTCATGTATTTATTGCACATATTGTTTACCTTTTATTTAAAAATATGATGAATAAATGATTTTAAATGTGTTTTTAACTTTGTTAATATCAATTGTATAGAACATGATCTTTTGAATAAAATATTGATAATACATTCCTTTGAATTCATATGTTTGATTAGAAATGGATTATTCTATGTATGATTTTATATATTTTTGTCTGTAAATTTAGCAACCTGGTAAAATTTGTCTTATTATATCTCAGTGTATGGCCTTACTATAACTAAGTTAACCAATCCAATTAGAGGATCGAATCCTCATGTTTTCAGAGTAGAAGGAGAAGGGAACTTTGTGTTTGTTTCGGTATGGAAGTAGCTGCATAAGTGTCTCACTGGGTGTGTTAGTGGGTACATGAATGTCTGAGTGGGTTTGCGAGTGGGTGCGTGAGTGTCTGAGTGGGAGTCTGACTGGGTGTGTGAGTGTCTGAGTGGGTCTGTGAGTGGGTGTCAGAGTTTCTGAGTGGGTTTGCAAGTTCCTCCATTAGTGTGTGAATCAGTCTGCGACTGAGTGCATGAGTGACTGGGTCTGTAAGTGGGTGCGTGAATCTCTGAGTGGATCTGTGAGTAGATGTGTGAGTGTCTGAGTGGGTCTGTGATTGAGTACATGAGTCTCTGAGTGGGTCTGGGTGTGAGTGCTTGAGTGTCTGAGTGGGTCTGTGAGTGGGAGCGTGAGTCTCTGAGTGGGTCTGTGAGTGGGTGTGTGAGTCACTGAGTGGGTGTGTGAATTGGTGCATGAGTGTCTGAGTGGCTCTGGGAGTGGGTGTGTGAGTGTCTGAGTGGGTCTGGGAGTGGGTGTGTGAGTGTCTGAGTGCCCTCAGTCTTCTGCTCTGTTTTGCCTTTTCTTCTTATTTTTCTGCCCTCTGTTTTGCCATTCCTGCTTGTTTTTTTTACCCTCTGTTCTGCCTTTTCTGTTAATTTTTCTGCCCTGTTTTGCTTTCCTGCTCTTTTTTCGGCTATCTATTTTGCCTTTTCCTGCTCGTTTTTCGTCCCTCTGCTTTGCCTTTCCTGATCATTTTTCTGCCCTTTGTTTTGCCTTTACTGCTCATTTTTCTGCCCTCTACCTTGCCTTATGGCTGATTTTGGCCCTGGGACCCAATACCCCAAGGCTGCACCAACTTCAATGGGGAGGTAGACCCTCTTCCTGGGGCCGATTTAGCCCCGGGGATCCCATCCCCCCAGAGCACAGCCACGTCTACCTCGGTTTCCTGAAGCCCACCCATGTCGCCCAGTGTGCTATGATAGGGTATGCGTGGGAGCCTTAATATCCCTGCAGTCACTGCCGGCTCCCTGCCTCCTGCGGGAGCCGGAATTGATCCTGCAAGCATGGAGCTGCTAAATATGCAGCTCCCTGCATGGGGTGCAGTCTTTCATCTGTTTCCCTGCCCGTATGACAACGGGCAGGAAGCAGATGAAAACTCCACTCCCAGCAAGTGGGTGCAGTTGACAGTAGGAGCTGCGGAGATAGTGTTTGCTCTCACTTGGTGGGAGCTGTCACAGCTCCCGTCAAGCGAAAGCAAACTGCTATCACCCGATGGTGGATTCCTCAGGAGATAGCAGCCATCCCCAGCAGAAGCTGGGGGTGGCTGCTCCCCAAGGCTATAAATTTCTCCAGGAGGGGGCAGCACAACCCCCCCCTTTACTTTGCACAGGCCAGCCCTGGGGAGGTGGTAGTCCCTGGGGCCATATATTACAGGCCCCGTCTGAGCCTAACTACAATGTCCCTGTGACCTTTGTTTTTTTCAGTGAATATATATATATATATATACATATATATATATTCACTCAAAACAAATCAAAGGTATAAAGGCTCAAAGGTCACGGGGAGGTTGTAGTTAGGCTCAGATTTTGCTCAAACAAAACCATAGAAATTCAACAGCTTTAATTACCTTAGCTAACTATAACTTACGCCCTCCAGCAATGCACTGCTCATGACCTTGCATATTACATCATTCATGAGATGGTCAGTGATATATATGTATATATATATATATATATTCCAACCATTTCCGACTTTCACTCGAAATCAGACACCGACACAGGAGTTAGCTTGCCATTCAGTTTCGGTTTATTTTTCTTTCGCTTTGACGCGTTTCGGCACACCTGCCTTGTTCACATAGGCAATCACATAAAATACAATCTTATTTAACAGAGGAATTCTAGTCACATGATGTCTTCTACAATGAATATAGAAGAAAGACTTTGCCTTGACTTATAGGAGAATACAACAATCTAAACCCACTTCAAACTAATACTTTAAAAAGGTTTTAAAACATAGTTATAAATTGCCATCACACCACTTGATATTCATCTAACACTCCATCAAGAAAATTACACTTATTAAATTGATTAAATTCTCAATTTGATACCATAAAACTCCCTTCATTATCCATACTAAACTGCATTAAACTTCATGCATAAGTGCAACAATCTTATCATATTGGTGTTATCAATCTTATTATTCACTATGAATTCACATTATTATTGTTGTAAACATGATCATCCCAAAAAAGTTGTATCACACAAATTTAAGTTGTATCACAAAAATTATATAAATAACAGAAAGCATACGGGACCAGTGTCCATAATTGGAGTCCAATTTCATCTCATCAATTCCACATTAGTAACTTAGAACTTGCGTCATAAGTTATCTTGATTTCTGCCAATAAACCAAAATACATTCATTTTTAGTACCTATTTTGTAACAATCATTAAATTATTAAAAATATAGTTTTAAAGAAAGTTAATTTGTGCAATTAATTAAAATTCATTTCAATCTCTTGCAAGATCTTACAATAGGGCTATCTAATTTATATCCTAATAAAAATCCATAAAAAGTTCTAAAAAATTTCTTCTAATGTTATCATTATGTGCAAATATCGCAATTTAAGAGAAATAAAGTGCAAGTGCTTCACAGTATTATTAGCTCAATGTGCAACATATTGCAAAATAAAGTGCAAGTGCCTTACAATACCCATACACATTACTGACTCTTATTATTTAATACATCTGCCCTATATTCTTCTAAACTAATTCATATTGGCAAATCCAACATATATGTCTTTTAGAGATAGACTCTACAATCTGTTAATAACTAATAGTGTAACCCAAAGTCTTTATCATTCCTCTATTTTTTTAAATCAAGATTTCGTTTAAAAACTTTGAAATTGAATACCAAATTATACCAAATGTACATGTAAATCTTCTTCAGCGTTTAATCCATAAGGATTTTTGGTGTTAAATAGGAGTATATATTTTGACTCTAGTTGGCGTAATTTTCTCTCTCTGTCACCACCTCTCACATTTTTATAAACTTGATCTATAGCGAAATAGACAAGTTCATTGGTGTTGCCTTTATGCACCTCATTAATGTGACGTGCTACCACATAATTTTTATCATTGTTCTTAATTGCCCTTAAATGCTGTAAAATACGAACATGAACCATATGTATCGTACTACCAATATACATTTTCGGACATGAACATCTCAGTATATAGACAACAAATTCACTTCTACATGTCAATGGACTTCTAATTTTCCAGGGACTACTTAATAAAGGCGATGTAACCTGTTGTTCATTTTTGCCAAATCTACATGCCTTACATTTATAGCATTTATGGAAGCCAGGATTAATTTTTAACCATCCACCTCCTTTTTTGACTTCCGGGTTAGTCTTAAATAGGTCATCTCTCATGGATTTAGCCTTATTAAATGTCACCATTGGTCTTCGTGACACTATCCCGTGCAATATCGGATCTTGCTTCACTAGGTACCAATGTCTATTCAGGCTATCTCTCACTTTAGCCTGGTAGGCATTGTAACCCGTGATCATCCTGATCGGATCCTGGGTGTTCTTCTGTTTTTCTCTGGCCTTATTTAAGTCTGGTTTCAACAATACATTTCTTTCTATAGTATCAACCTTTTTTTAGCCTGGTTTAGTGTCTCATACTTGTATCCTCTTTGTAAAAACCTCTTATTTAGAGCATTTTGAGCTTCATTCAAGGCGCTAGGATCACTGCAGTTCCTTTTCATTCTTAAACTTTCCGCATACGGGATGCTCATTTTTAATCTTGGGGGATGAAAGCTGGCTGCATGCAAAATCGTATTGCCTGCAGTCGGCTTCCTGTATGTGCGTGTTTGAATCACTCCTTGTGCAATATATACTTCAAGGTCCAAATATGTCACACTTGTCTTACTAATATGTTCAGTAAATTTGAGGTTGAGATCATTTATGTTAATGCTGTCAATAAACATCTGAGCTGACTCCTCTGAACCATTCCATATATATAGCTCAATACTAATTATACATGGTGAAGGCATGCATGGTTAATGCACAAATTCTAACCTGCGTGATAAATGTATGCTTGGTAATGGCAATGTTGTAAAGGGTGTCCATACACATTTATAAAGCTTTAACAGCTAGGGGGAACAAGAAGAACATTTGGCCATTTTGGTCCTGTGGGACTTTTTGGTTTCAGCCTATTCCACAGACCCTCCATCTCTGAAAGTACTGTTTTGCTATCTTACGCTCAGTATGCCACCCCAGTTTTGACCCAGCCATATGCAAATCAGCCTTAACCCTGTTCCTCATGGGAAAAGTCCAGACCGAACTGCCAGGCCAGGTCTACCCTGGACAGGAAACAAGCATCCTAGGACAGGTTTTGGGGTATTACCCCTCATCAGTCAGGCGAGCTTGAATCCAGTGGCACAGAGAGTAAGGGACCCACATCTGGGCATACCCTTGGCCACTTAGGGAGAACATAGCAAACACAACAAGATGATGGACGGAGTGCTGAAACTTTTCAACCACTCAGCCCTAGTCACAGATCTGGGTTTAATCTATTGTTCTTTGCTCACTATGCCACCCCAGTTTGGACCCAGCCTTTGCAAATCTACCTCGACCCTATTCCTCATGGGAACAGTCCAGCCAGAACTGCAAGGCCATGTTCTCCCTGGACCAGAAACAAGCATCCTGGGACCGGTTTTGGGGTATTACCCCTCATCAGCCAGGCTACCTTGAATCCAGTGGCAAAGTGAGCAAGGAACCCACGTCTGGGCATACCTGCCAACTTAGGGTGAACAAAGCAAACAGAAGGAGATGATGGACGGAGTGCTGAAACATTTCAGACACTCACCCCCAGTCACAGATCTGGGTTTAAACCATCATCGTTCTTTAGCTCACTTCGCCAACCCAGTTCAGACCCAGCCATATGCAAATCAGTCTTGACCCTGCTCCTCATGGGAACAGTCTAGTCCAAACTGCCAAGCCGGGTCTTCCCTGGACAGGAAACAAGAATCCTGGGAGCAATTCAAGATTTTACCCCTCATCAGCCAGGCTAGCTTGACACCAGTGGCAACGTGAGCAAAGGACCCACGTCTGGGCATACCCTGCCAACTTAGGGCCAACAAAGCAAACACAAGGAGATGATGGACTGAGCGCTTAAACTTTTCAGACACTCACCCACAGTCACAGATCTGGGTTTAATCCATCATCGTTCTTTAGCTCACTTCGCCACCCTAGTTCAGACCCAGCCGTATTTAAATCAGTCTTGACCATGTTCGTCATGGGAACAGTCCAGTCCGAATTGCCAAGCCGGGTCTTCCCTGGACCGGAAACAAGCATCCTGGGACAGGTTTCGGGGTTTCACCACACATCAGCCAGGCTAGCTTGAATCCAGTGGCAAAGTGAGCAAATGACCCATGTCTGGGCCTACCACGCCAACTTAGGGCAAACAAAGCAAACAGAAGGAGATGATGGATGGAGCGCTGAAACTTTTCAGAGACTCACCCCCAGATACAGATCTGGTTTTAATCCATCATCGTTCTTTAGCTCACTTCGCCACCCTAGTTCAGACCCAGCCGTATTTAAATCAGTCTTGACCATGTTCGTCATGGGAACAGTCCAGTCCGAATTGCCAAGCCGGGTCTTCCCTGGACCGGAAACAAGCATCCTGGGACAGGTTTCGGGGTTTCACCACACATCAGCCAGGCTAGCTTGAATCCAGTGGCAAAGTGAGCAAAGGATCCACGTTTGGGCCTACATGCCAACTTAGGGCAAACAAAGCGAACGAATGAGATAATGGACGGAGCACTGAAACTTTTCAGACACTCACCCCCAGTCACAGACCTGGGTTTCATCCATAATTGTTCATTAGCTTACTTCGCCAACCCAGTTCAGACCCAGCCATATGCAAATCAGTCTTGACCCTGCTCCTCATGCGAACAGTCTAGTCTGAACTGCCAAGCTGGGTCTTCCCTGGACAGGAAACAAGCATCCTGGGACCGGTTTCGGGGTTTCACCCCTCATCAGCCAGGCTGGCTTGAATCCAGTGGCAAAGTGAGCAAAGGACCCACGTCTGGGCCTACCATGCCAACTTAGGGCAAACAAAGCAAACAGAAGGAGATGATGGACAGAGTGCTGAAACTTTTCAGACACTCACCCCCAGTCACAGATCTGGGTTTAAACCATCACCGTTCTTTAGCTCACTTCGCCAACCCAGTTCAGACCCAGCCATATGCAAATCAATCTTGACAAGCCGGGTCTTCCCTGAACAGGAAACAAGAATCCTGGGAGCAATTCGGGATTTTACCCCTCATCAGCCAGGCTAGCTTGAAACCAGTGGCAACGTGAGCAAAGGACCCACAACTCGGCATACCCTGCCAACACATGGCGAACAAAGCAAACACAAGGAAATGATGGACGGAGCGCTGAAACCTTTCAGGCACTTACCCCTAGTCACAGATCTGGGTTTAATCCATCATTGATCTTTAGCTCAAATCGCCACCCTAGTTCAGCCCGAACTACCAGGCCAGGTCCTCCCTGGATGGTAGGTAATAGGCCAAGGACCCTAGCGATGCATCATCACATGTGCAGAACCTTTCATTATATGACAAACCCAATGAAAATAAAGTTAGGCTCAAGTCTTTCTTTCATAGAAAGTATTCTTGTTCGTAGTTATTGGTCTGCATCAAATATTGTTGTGTGTCTTCCATGATTCCTATTCTAAATATGAAGGGCCTTATTTACAAGGAATTAAATCAGCACTGTGCCGCAAGCCATTTGGTTGCGCCGCGATACATTAATTCCGAAGCAAAGGGATGCATCATATCTACAACGATATGACGGATCCCTTTGCTCTGCCCTGGCGTACAATTAGCTGCTATGTGTCGACGCAGGCACCCTTGCACCATGGTGCATGGGTGCCTGCGTCACTGTGATGATTGTTTTTGTGCAGGAAAGGACACCTTCCTGCACAAAAACAATCACAAGAGGTGATTTCCTCTTCCTATGTGTGCTGCAGAATGCAGCACGCATAGAAAGAGTTTAGAAACGTGGAGAAATGAAAACATTTCTCCTTGTTGCGCCTCCCTACGCCTCCCCTGGGGGAGGCATAGCATTCTGACACATTTCCAGGTTTACGATTTCTCTTGAATCTGGAAATGTGGCAGAAGCCATGGGTGTTGCATGGTAACACCCACAGCAACACCCATGGCATGCCCCTTTCACGCAAGGTGTTGCAGGTAAAGGGGCCATATTTACAAGGATATGAAAAGCCACGCAGAGCGGATTTACGTGTCCTTGTAAATATGGGGCAGCAGGTTGCGCATCCGGTGCGTCACAAAAAAGTGACGCACCGGCGCGCAAGGAGCTTGTAAATAAGACCCTAAGTTACCTTTTTGTTGGCAAGCATTGCTATGGACTTTAAAACAATTTCTCTTTGGATAGCAAATGTGGAATGTCCGATGTTATCTTTTGTACACTTCTCCATATCTGGCTTTCAGTTACAGAGGGCATAATGGGGGCTGCCTTCTTTCCCCCCACATCTCGGCTCCATGCATTAACATAGGCACTACCTTCCCTTTCACAGACCATTAAGCAAGGGAAGAATTGATGACCATCCATCATCATAGCTAATCATCGAAAAGTGTTTCATAGTGAACATTCAAAATCCATATGTGGTTTCAAGGTGCAGATTACCCTTAAATGTCAGTAGTAAATGCTATCCAGGATACTTTAATGAATCAATTCTCTCCAGTTGTTTTGAGGATACAGACCATGTAGAGTTCTTTTTATTGTGTTTGCCACCAAAAGGCTGACTTTTGTCTAAGATTGCCTAGACTCCTAGAGAACTGAATTTTCATCAAAATATGTTTTTCTGCCTGAGCTTTACCTCGTTCATCACAGACCACAGTGCACAGTACACAACAAAGCGCTTTAATTTTCATGATGAGTGGGACACCATTGTAATATTTACCTAGTGTCAGCATGATGCTGCCCCTATGCCTTACGTATGTTTGATTTGTTGATTATTCATACCTGAATCACATGCTATATTCTTCTGCTGATATATTCCTCCTGTCTTCATTATTCCTGCGTTCAACTGCAAAGTGTTGGGTGTTTTATCTATTGTCAGTGTGGTACCACAGACTAGTCGAGTCTGATATTTGGGATCTTCTGCTGAAATTCAGGGCAATGGGAAATATGTGCCTAATATTTGAGTGTTTGTGTTTTGAGGGTAGTTCATGAACAGCACAATGATGGGCATTATTCGGTTACAGCACGGTTCTGGTACTAGTGAAATTATCAGCTAATTCACGTACAGCAGATTTTTAGGCATTATTCCTGAACCATATTGTATTGTTGGGTGACTGGTAATGATGGATGGAATTGACAGAAAATTTGGAAGGTCTGGAAAATTTACCATAAGCAGTGTCGCTTTGCAAGCTCAAGAAGAGCAGAATGGCGGGAGAAATTAATCTTCAGAGCTGGATGGCAATTGAAGAGGTGGTGCAACTGTGACCATTCATGAATTGCTCACTTAAAAATGCATGCAGCTGTATCTTTCAACTAAAAAGTATGTTCTTTTATCCAAAAACACTGGTCAAGTGGTGATTTTCATATTCACAGGTTGGCTAAACCTGAACTTGAAATACATTCACAAGTCAACCACATAAGGGTGGAACAACATCCTCATGTCCTACAGGACCGCTTCAACACAGCTCCAATTTAGGAAAGAGTCAAAAACTCACCTCTTGTAAGAACACTACAACACAGTACGTTAACCGCCCACAGCCCAGCTTTCCCACCTTTTGGTTGCTGACTTCATAGTTATCTTTACCCATGTACAACAATCCGCTTTATGGGTAGGTTCGCGCTATAGAAATACCAGATTCATACATACTAGGGTTTTCTTTGAAACGTTCCTAATGTGTCCTACACTTAGTAAAATATTTGAAGGAAGGACCCAATATCTCAAAATTCAGTTTTTGATCGCATTGTTACTCATAAACCCCCAAACAGCTTTTTTTAGGTCTCGCCTAGCGAACGCAGCGCATGCGCTGCTTCGCCTTGGCGAGACTATTGTTGTCGGTTTGGTGCGCGAAGGGAGACAAAACATGTGCGCGCCCGGACTGGCGATGTGCACGCGCATGGCGTCTCCTTTCTGGCGTCTCCTCTCTTGCAATGTGCACGCGTTTGCTGTGTGGGCACGGCGCTTCGGCGCGCTTTCACTTTCTTTACGGCGTTTCCTAGGTCAGCGCTTGTTATGGGAAATGTTGTTGTCTACGGTGGGTAGAAACTTTCTGGATAAGTTGTCCGTCTTTGCGTTGTTGGCAGCATATGCAGTAGGAATGCGTGCACGGGCTGCGGGTGTTTTAAGGTGGCTGCTTATGGGGTGCGTCGTAAGCAGCTTCCTGGTCAGGTGGCGGTGTAGAGTGGGATGGCGCGACGGCCACGGAGAGGGACCCCGCTTCGGTATGGAGGAAGAGCTGTTATGTCGAGGAAGCTGAGGCCAGCCTATCGGGTGATGGGCAGTATCTGAAGGAAAGAAGGACCAGCCATGAGTATAGGGCACGCATCCGCCGTGATTATTAAGGGCACGCACCGGCCGTGAGTATAGTGCATGCCCAGGGCATGCAGCGGCCGTGAGTATAGGGCACGCAGCGGCCGTGAGTATAGGGCACGCAGCGGCCGTGAGTATAGGGCACGCAGCGGCCGTGAGTATAGGGCATGCACCGGCCGTGAGTATAGTGCATGCCCAGGGCATGCACCAGCCGTGAGTATAGGGCACGCAGCGGCCGTGAGTATAGGGCACGCAGCGCCCGTGAGTATAGGGCACGCAGCAGCCGTGAGTATAGGGCACGCACCGGCCGTGAGTATAGGGCACGCACCAGCTGCGGGGACAAACACCTGCTCTGGGGGTTGGCATATGCCAGCTCTGAGACTCAGGGGCATAAAGCAGGACCCTGCAGCCCCTGTGATGCGGGGGGGGGTCATCAATTTAGGGGGCACCCATTCCGCTAAAGACCGATGAACATATACTCGTGGGCCCCTCTTCACATGCCGCAGGGGGCCCCGTCATTTTCCGTCACCCCACTGCTGAGACTGAAGACTGTCTCAAAAGCCTGAAACACCTCCAGACAACATGGGCCGGAATTTTCCGGGTCGGCCAAGAAAAGGAGGACATATAAGGCAATTTTATCGACCTGGTGTGGGTCCCAAGACCACCCTCGGATCTGGGGATCATTACGTATGAGGCAGGCCAGGGGCTCCAGCGCGAATAAGAGTGGCGAGAGGGGGCACCCCTGACAGGTGCCTCTTCGGATGGAAAACGCCTCTGAGAAGGCACCACTGGTCAGGACTCTTGCCTTGGGGCTGGAGTACAGGACACGGATGAGGCGCCTAAAATCGGGGCCGAATCCCATCGTGATGAGAACGTCCTCTAAGTAACTCCAGTCAACCGTATCGAAGGCCTTCTCAAAATCAATGAGAAGCAGGGCCAGGTACGGGTGAGTAGATGGCAGTGGGTCAAGGCAAGGTGGAGGCGCCGTATGCAGTGCCGAGTTCCGCGTGCAGGCATGAAGCCACATTGGCCCGGGTGGATCAATTGATGCAACAAGGGGCAAAGACGTTGAGCCAGGACAGTGGCATAGATTTTCATTTCGGTGTTAATGAGAGAAATCGGGCGGTAGTCCGCACAGGAGAGAGAAGGTGGCTGGGTCTTTGGAATGACCACAATAGTGGCCCCGTCAGTCTCCGGGGGGAAGGAGCCCGACTCGACCGCATGTTGGAAGAGGTCGACCAGGTGGGGGACCAGTAAGTCTCGATACGCTGTGTAATATTCTTGTGGGAAGCCGTCTGGTCCCGGTGTCTTCCCAGAGTGCAATATGGAGATCGCTCCATGTAGCTCCTCAGGGGTAAAGGGAAGGTCGAGGTCCGCCGAGTCGGTCTGAGCAAGGCAAGGGAGCTGGGCATCCGCTCGCTCCAGCAAGTCAACCAAAGAGGTCCCAGGGGGCCGAGCTGAGTAGAGCTGAGCATAGTAACCCGCGAAGGCTTGGGCAATAGCTTGCGAAGTACAGTGGTGGGTACTCGTGGCGTCACAGATTTCAGGGATAATTCTGTTGGCCTTGGGGTAGGAGACCAAATTGTGGAGCAGCTTACCATTTTTGTCACCCCACCCGTAGACACGGGCCACAGAGGAGCACCACAGCATCTTAGCAGAGTCCAGGGAGATCTGACGGATCTCGTCCCGGATCATCGTGAGCTGTCTAGCGGGGTGGGCGTCATCCGTGTCTCCAAGGGTTAACTCCAGCCACGTGGCCTGCGCCTCAAGCTGGGTCAGGCAAGCAGTCTGCGCCGCTCGTTTCGCGTGAACCAGACCTCTGGCCACGCCATGTAAGGTAGCCTTACCGGCCTCCCATAGTGTGCCTGGAGAAGGGACTGAGCCTTTGTTGGCAAGAAAGTAGTGCCTCAACTCTACTGCGAGCGCGTCTTTGAACTCCGTGTCCTGCAAGAACCACGCGTTCAACCGCCAAACCGTATGCACCCCATCAGTGGGACCTCCCAAGCGGAGGGAAATGGCGGAGTGGTCTGAGATTCCACGGGGAAGAATAGAGACATCAGAGACCTGTTGGCAGTCGGTGGCCGGGAGGAGAATCAAATCGATTCGGGAGTGGGTGTGGTGGGCCGCGGAAGTGTGAGTGTACTGCCTCGCACGGGGATTCCAGATCCTCCAGGCGTCACACAGACCATGGGCAGTTGCCCAGTCTGACAGCCATTTAGAACAAGCTAGGCGCGATGGGGAGGGGACACCCGTCGTATCAAGGGACGGCTGCATAACTGCGTTGAAGTCGCCCCCAATTATCGTCTGACCCTGGGGCAGGGCGGAGATTACCTCAGTAAAATGGTGGAGAGTAGAGGGAAGCGTGGCTGGAGGGATGTATGTTGATAGCAGGCTGTGGACCTGTCCTTCAAGCCTACCGGACAGGGCCACATAGCGGCCGTGCGTGTCAGTCATCACGTGTACTGGGGTGAAGGGGAGTCCCTTCCAGGTCAGTATAGCCACCCCCCGAGAGCCTTGTGTGAAACCGGAGTGCCAGACCCTGTCGAACCCGTATCAGGCGAGAAAGGAGCAGTGGGTTCCCAGGAGGTGTGTCTCCTGAAGGAGGAGTACATCGGGCGCTTGGCGTTGGGCGCTCTTGAGGACTGCTGTGCGTTTGATACGATCTAGCAAGCCATTTACGTTCCACGACAAGACGTGGAGGGATCTACCACCAGCGGGCATCAGAGGAGCAGTTGGCGCGGGGGTAAGAAGGACTAGGGGGACCTGGGTCCCAGGCGACGCGGCACATTGCAACTAGGATAGGGAGATGTGGCTTGTGCAGGGTGGTATGTCCCTTGTTGATGGTGATGGCATGTGCGTGTGGTGAGCTGTCATCAAGAACAGAAAACAACGATTCAAACAAAGCCGAAACAGAGAGAATCCGGAGGGCAATGGCCCCTTCTCCTCCCCAACCCCACTCAACACCCCCCACCCTATACTTCCGAGATTGAAGCATCTGTCGCCCTGAAAAGGAAAAAATTAACAATAACAGTAACAAAGAGCTAAGCTAAAACGTTTAGCAGGGCAGTTCGTGGCAATGATGGACCCCTCCATGTAGACGGATGTCATAGTGTCATCAGCTGCTTAACGGCAAAAGTAACCAAAGAGTTCTGCCTCAAATCCAGCCTCGCGGGCCTCCGCTGTTCAGATTTCGGTATCTTCACCAGAGCCACGGAGTGCAGGACTTCTGGATAAGTCGGAGTCCGATAAGACAGGGCGGAGTGTCCCAGACGGATCGGGGCCATGGCTTAAGTCTATCAGAGAATTGGCTCAGTCATGGTCATCAAGAGCTGGAAGAACCTCAGAGGAGATCAGTAGCTGGGACCCAGTGCCTGGCGAGCGTGAGGACCCCCCCTCCGGTCTCCCCTCTTGCGGGACCGATGGTGCCTCTGCTGTGGCTTGGGAGGAGACGAGTGTGACCGAGGAGATGTCGATGAGGCGGGGGGAAGGGGGCTGGGACCGTAATGGACATTCCTCTGTGAGCCAGGTCCAGGCCGCTTGTGGGGTATCAAAGAAGATTGCTTTGCCTTGAAAGACAACTCAGAGACGGGCCCGGAAAGAGAAGACCATATTGCAGTCCCAAGTTGCGGAGCTTTTGTTTGACGTCCGTGTAGGTACGACATTGGGCCTGTACTTCTCTCGTGTAGTCCGGGAAGACCATTATGGTATGGTTTTGGTGTTTCAGGGGGCCGTGGGCCCGCGCCTCCCGAAGGATCGCATCCCTGTCCCGGAAATTGAGGATCCTAAGGATAAGGGGACGAGATGGCGCCCCGGGGGGAGGCTTGGGTGTCAGGGAGCGGTGGGCGCGTTCGATTGCGAACCACGCAGAGAGAGCATCCTTGGGTATCCACGACTTCATCCAATTTTCCACAAAGGTGTCCGCCCGCCCCTGCTCAACTCCCTCAGGGAAACTTATGAGGCGCAAGTTGTTCAGTCGGGAACGATTTTCGGCATCTTCAGCCCGCCGGTGTAGTTCCGAGGTTTGAGTCTGTAGGTGGGCCACTTGGGTTTTCAACTGACTCAGCTCGTCCTCAGCTGTGGAGAGGCGTGATTCAGCCTCTGAGATTCTCGCTGTGGCATTGCGTAGGTCTTGGCGGATAAGGGCCACATCTACCCATACCTTGCCAATCTTGCCCTCCACCGAGGCCTGAGAGGTGCTAATAGCCTGCAGGATGGTCGAGAGGTCTCCTCCGGCGAGGGGGGAACCGCCAGTAGCCCCCTCTGCCGGATTCCGGTCCGCGGTGGTGTATTGGTCCATCTTCGTTTGGGTCTGTGGGGCGGGTGTCTTTGGGGCACGATCTCGACCCATATCCGCTGTGAGCTCAGGACCCAAGCGTCCCGGTGGGCGGGGGGGCAGGTTTAGGCCGATGTTGTCCGGCGGGAGGGGTCCAATACCCAAGCCATCAATGCTCAGGCTCGGGCACCGAATCCGCTCCCGCACCAGCCCCCCCCAGTCTCGAGGGACCAGTCCAGTCAATCCGGAGACCATGACCCCCGCCGCCGGAGACGGCAGCCGAATTAGGGGAGACACCACCTCCTCGACCCCGGAATGGATGCTGCCAGGTCAGAGGGAGGCGAGGGGGCCTCCCCGCCGCTCGATGAGTGCGGCCGGTTCCGCTGCACCCTCCGGGCCGCCCGCGAGATGGAGGCGGCCTTTGCGACAGAACCCTCGGGTCCGAGGCAGGCGAAACCAGGCGACCGGTCAGCGGGGTCGGCCGGGCCCCGCAGAAGGGGCATCCAGGCAGTCAGTTCATGGAGGAAAGAGGGGCCGGCACCGAGAACCCCACGCCGCTCGATAGGTGCGGCCGATAGCGGCTGGTTGTTACAAGCCTGCGGGGCGCTCCAGGGCCAGGGCACCAGGCTGAGAATCGCTATGGGGACCCTCCACCGGGGCCCCAGGTCACCTGACCGTCAATCCCTGTGGGCGTAGAGCTGGAGCGGGGGCCGGGAAGGGGAGGCGCCCCCGACTCAGGGGGAGTACAGGGCCACAGGCCGGACCCCAAGCCCTCGAGGGCCACAGCGTGGAGCGGGGGGGCGCGGGGCGCCGTGGCCACAGGGATTGCACTGAAAGCCCCCTGCACCCCCGGTCGCAGGAGCAGACAGGCACCCACCTCCGCGTGGAGTGACAGATCCACGATGCCGACCCAGCCCGGTGAGAACAGTCCGTCACCCTGGACTCCCGGCCGGGCTGAGTCTCACAGGTAGGCTCCACAGCACACCCCCGGCACTGATGGGAGGGCACCGGAGGCGCAGCGGCTTCAGCAGGTGTGGCAGGGCCCTCCGCGGGCTCCAGCAGGGGGGGGCGGTCCCCACAGTCCAGGTGAATCGGCCGTCAGGCCCCGAAGCACCAGCAGGCCCAGAACCTCCACGGGGCGCCGCAGGGTCTGGCAGTGAGCCGGAGTAGCCACGGGGGCCAAATCAATCGATTGCCTTCAGGGAGGAGAGGGAGGGGCGGGGAACCGGCCGATGAGGCTGCGGCGGCATTCCAGCCAGCAGTTAGGAGCACAGCCAGCCGGGGCAGCAATCACGGGGGAAATCGGGCCTCCAGGTAGGCCTCAGAAGCAGCCACAATGGCCCGGGAGCGGCGGAGGCATCCAGGTCCCCGGTGGCGGCCAGACGAGACTCAGGGCACAGGCAGCGGGGCACTCACGGGGGAAACTCATACATCCGGGCGCAGCCACCCGATCTGGTGGCCGATGTGCTGATGAGTCCTCCGCACCCCCAAGATCACACCGCCGGCGCCGTGAGGTGGGCCGGCGGCGTCTGCAGGCCCGGTCGGGCAGGGGGGAATCCGCGCCAGAGGCCCACTGCGGAGGAGCTGGTAATCCGCCACACGAGCCGCGGGGAATAAGCAGGGGGAACCCGGGCAGATCACCAAGGCCCACGAGTCCCGCCGGGTAGACCTCAACGCCAGGCTCCAGGGCACAGAGGAGCGTCAGAGGACAGCCACCGCCATTTTACGCTGAAGGTGCGTCCGCTTCCAAGACCGGAAAGTTGACTCTGCGGGAAGGCGGGATGATGGCAGACACAGCGCCGGGCAGCGCGGGTCGAGGCGGAGGCCACAGCAGCAGTTGAGAGATTAATTGGTGAGCTGATGGCGGTGGATCGTGGCGCGGATGACGGAGGGGTCCAGAGCACTCTTAGAGTGCGACCGCCATCTTGACGCGCTGAGCCACGCCCCCAGGTAAGTAGATTTTTATGCAACACTTTCAAATTACTGGCAATAGGTTTGTAAATCATCAAACAGTACTTTAAATGTGCATGAAATGCTTTTCAGTACAGAAAAAGATACTTTGTATTCAAGATCACACTTACTACAATACAGTTAGAGACCAATGCAATCCTATGGGAAAAAGTAAGCGGTTTTTAGATTCAGTCTCCAGGGGTTTTGGTCAACACTAAGCAAGGGTCGGACCAAGGTAGGTGCTGCACCACCAGCGGAACTGGGGCAGCCGGGTGCAGAGATCACTGGGCCCAATGTTATCCCATTTAGGCTGGGGGCACCTCAAGGAGGCACTGGTTACAGGTAAGTACCTGCGGGTCAAGGACACAGGCCCTGGGGGTTAAGATCAGCACTGGAGGGGTCCACCAAAGAGCACTGAGGCTGCACCACCAGCAGCGCAGGGGCAGCCGGGTGCAGAGTGCAAAGGAGGTGTTGGGGGCCCTGTTGAAGCCAATGGAGATCCTCGGTTGAGGAAAACAGCTGCAGGCTTGGTTCTGAAGGTTGGCTGAAGGAATCCCATGACTGGAGAGGTAAGTTGGATAGTGGGGGGATGCCAGGATACCGTTGGTTGGGCACACCAAGGCCCGGGGGCTGGGGGTGCAGGGGTGTCTTTAGGTGTTGGGTTTTCTCACGTACTCCGGGCACAGTCGGTAAGACCCTTCAGATTGAGGCTGCAGGCGTCCAGGGGGAGGTCAGGAGAGGTTATCCAATGCTCGATCCCAGGTCAGATCACCGGGGAGACTTCACTGGGTCGGTGGGCCACCTGGACTCGGCCCGGGGGCATCGGGTGCAAAGTGGTGCATGTGTCGCGGATCCGCCTGGATCCAGAGTCCTTGTGTTGGTTTCTTTGTTGGACAAATCCATTTTCCACTGGAGACAAGAGTCTTTGTTGAAGACAGCATAGGTTGCCCGGGGTTCTTGGAGGTTGCTGGCTGTGGGCCACACTGGTTTCTTGGAGCAGGGTCACTGGAGGAGGAGAAGACAGGCCAGTAGGGATGAGGCCAAGTCAGTCATCATCTTCTTCTCCACTGCTGCACAGCTCTTCGGTCCTTCTTCGTAGGTCATTGAATCTGAGGAACAAGGTCCGGGGATCCCTTAAATACTGAATCTAAGGGCGTTACTGAGGTCGGAGGGCAGTAACCAATGGCTACTCTCCCTTAGGGTGACTACACCCTTTGGGTGCCCCCTCCCTTAGTGGAGAGGGGAACATTCCTGTTCCTACTGGGCCAAATTTTCCAATTCAAGATGGACAGTTTCTAAAAGAGGGGTTCACCTGAGCTCCTGGCAACTGCTTGGGGTGTGCAAGGCTAAGGTGGACACTCCAACTCTGCTTATTAATTTTCCTGCCTTTCCTGCTGCCAAAAGTGGGCTTGAACAGGGGGGTGGGCATCTCTACTAGTTGGAGCTGCCCAAATCAGCAGATCACAAGGGGAGAGCCATTGAGGCTCAACGCCAAGTGTTGCTGTTCCTGCCAGGGAGAGAAGTGAAGCACCTCCACCCCGAGCAGGCTTTGTTTCTGACCTCCGAGAGTACAAAGGCTCTCACCCCATGAGGGTAGAAACCTGTCAGGTGGTGGCTGGCTGGCGGGGAAAAGTCAGCCAATACACTAGAGGTTGGTCGTTTTTCAGAGGGCATCTCTAGGATGTCCTCTGAGTGCATTTTATGATAAAACCATCACAGGCATCAGTGTGGGTTTATTATGCTGAGACGTTTGATACCAAACTTCTCAGTCTTCAGTGAAGCCATCATAGAGCTGTGGAGTTCGTGTTGACAAACCCCCAGCCAATGTACTCAAAATGGCTTCACTGCACTTACAATGTCTGTGAATGGCACAGACACTGTAGGGGCACATTGCTCATGAAGCTATGCCCTCATCTGGGGTATAGTGCACCCTTCCTTAGGGTTGTGAGGCCTGCTAGAGGGATGACTTATCCATGCCACAGGCAGTGGTGGTGGGTATGGCACACAGGGATGTGTGCCATGTTGACTCTTGAGTTTGGTCTGCACCAAAATACGCAGCCGCAATGGCAGTGTATGTGTGTTAAGGTGAGGGGTCCCTGAGGGTGGCACAATACATGCTGTAGCCCTCAAATGCCCTCTCTGGTCACAAGGCCCTTGGTACCAGGGGGACCTTTTACAAGGGACTTACGTGTGGCCCAGAGGTGTGCCAATTGTGGAAGCAAAGGTACAGTTTTGGGAAAGGACGCAGGTGTTGGGGCCTGGTTAGCAGGGTCCCAGGACACACTCAGTCAAGTTGGCATCAGGTATCTGGCAAAACGTTAGGGGATAACCATGCAAAAAATGGCTATCTGGTAGAATTGCAATTTCACAGCTTGCATTTTCCCATCATTCCTTGACAGGTAAATGTGTTGGTGTATGTAGAGGAGCATAATGTCTAGGAAATTGCAGAAAAAATGCAAAAGCGCGGTCTGCGACACCTTTCTGGCCACTGCTATCACATCTTGGTAACTGCCACTGGCCAATAGGTGGAGGGAGTACAACACCTGGACATGGGTGGGGATTGCATTGCTCTGCTGCGTGCTGCTTTCAATGTGCGTCTTTAAGGTGACTATTAGCTCCAAGGTCACATTGCTACTCATCCTGATTTGTTCATAGATCTCTTCCTCTGTCTTCTCAAACATGGTCAGCCTGACTCTGAATATCCTCTCCTGACTCTGACTCCTCTGCTGAGTAGCCAGTATGGCATCTTCCTCGCTATCATGTACAGGGCAGCCATTGTGGAAGTCCCTGATGCATTCTGGGGCTGTTTTTATACTTTGGGCCCTGTTACCACCTGTTTTGAATTGGTGTTAAGTTGAACGTGCAAACAAGTAATTTTACGACTATTCGCAATTTGCGAATCACTTGTGCATGCTGTTTGTGACTTGCAATTAGGGATTTCATAATTGCGACTCACAAAATCTGGTTGCAAGATTTACCGAATCACAAATCGGTTGCATCGCTATTTTTGTTTTGCGAATTCTTGTCGTACATCGTGTGCGGCTGTTTTTGCATTCACAAATCGATTTGCGACCGATTTGCAAGTCGCAAATCCTTTGAACATGTGGCCCATAGTGCCTTACAAATCCTCAACTAAGAAGATGAGATCTCTTACTTTTTTTCTGATTCTTCTTTCCAGCACATTTTAATGATATTTATATATTTTATTTAAAAAACTGGGAGTTCATACATTAAGATGTAACATATGGGAGGGCGTGGTCTCTTAGTTGATTTGTATACTTTAGATCCAAGAAGTCTGTACTCTTGGCTCTGGAATTTGACAGAAACATTATGTGACTGTGCAAATCACTTTATCTCCCTGTGCCCTTATCTGTGAGTATGTATATTATGTTAAACGGGTCTAATCTCTGTAAAGTACAACTACATTTTTCTCTAGCCAGGCATGTTAAAAGCAAAACGACAATCGTGAACATTACCTGCGCCATCTTGTCTGGTGGAATTCTATGTGCACATAAGTTGCAGTCATTTTAATCTATCACAGCCATTTTGTACTCTGTTGGTCACCTTTGTTTCACCCTGCCCTTACTAGCATCCCTCTGACCCTCTGACCGACCTGAGTACGTGTGCTGGGGGCTATAAACTCTATTTGCCGCAACAAACCTCAGCGCCACTTGCTGCCACAAACTCGTTTTTCCTCTCATCTCTGTTTTCAGGCAAACCTTTGGACACTCTACCCCTCACTGCACCTAGTTACACAAACAGGTTCCAAACACCAAAAGACTCTTGCAACATGATTTATTGCACTGCAAACAGCAAGACTTGTTGTTACCAACAATGGGACCTGTTTTTATCAACAGAACGGACTCTTAGATCTGGCCGGTCTCACATGTTTTAGACCCTGAAGCAAGGTCCAGCTGCAAGATAAGATTGTCTGTTTGACCTGGGTTGGAAGAGAATTACTGTTGGGCTTGTGTGACAACCTGCCCGGGCGGGGACCCCAAGCTTGTGTAACCATGTTGATGAAACCAATGCATTGTGTCAAACCTGTATAAAAGGAAGAGCCAAAGGAGTTATCAGCAGAACACCTCCCTCAGACATCCCGGTGTCTGCAGTTGACGTGATCTCCTCATGAGAAATAAACCTTTTTCTTGTCTTCCAGTTTCCAGCGCTTGCCTCATTATTTTGATAGCGAACCCAATGTGAATTAGAGGTGGAACCCTGCACCAGGCAGCATTGAGGGTCTTAGAAGACTCGCTGCCTTTCACAAATTGGCACCCAAACGTGGGGGCCCATCAGCGACGCATGGGTCCGGTAGAGAGGTCCTAACGATGGAGTGAACGACTAAACGATTGGGGTATACCTGCCTGAGAAGACCCTTGTCTGGCTGCCGATCGACTGAACTTCACCGGTTCCGAACGGACCTCTCTCGAGTGACCTGCGGTCCTGACTGGGACCTTAGAGGAACGCCGCATTGATTGTTGGAGTGAGAGGACAACCAGGCGCTGGAAGGGGAAGACGAAGAACCGTCCATACGGTCCGGGTAAGGTCGTGAAAAAACGACTTAAATTGATTGATTGATTGAATAGTTTGATTGAAATACTAGTATTCCTTTTTTGATATTGAGTTATTTGCGACATTTCCCTGCTTGCAAACAACGAAGAATAGGAATATTCTCTCTCTTTGCAGGCAGCGAAGGACAGGTAGTGCAGACTTTTTGTCTAAATTGATTGATTGAGATATTCATTTTTGACCGATAAATACGTCATGCCTGTTTTCTCTAGATTGTTTGATTGTAATTGATTTGGACCAGACCGTTCGTTAGAGGTCAGTCAGCCGGCACCGCCGGAAGGCACCCCTAACAAGGACATGTACATAAAGTATGGATTAGCCACCGTAGCTTATAGCAAACTATGGCATAAATACACTAGGAAGGACCGGGTAAATCAGTGGCCACTGACGGGATCTTTCGATCCCGCTAAAATAGAAACGTTAGAATTAGCTCTCCACAAAAGAAAACTAGACCAGCCATGTTTGACAGTTTTGGTTTATGGCGAAAAGAGGCAGCTCAAAGAAAGAAAAGGGACGAAGCTAGACAAGATAAAGAAACGCGAAAATCAGCTTACCAAGCCTGTAAAAGATTAGAAGAAAAACTAAAAGAAAAGGAAATCGATAAAAAGGAACAGGAATCAAAAATATCAGGTCAATGCCCTGTTAGAACGCCCTCGACTCTTTACCCCAAGTTACCAGCAAAACAAAGGGTAGATGATGATTTATTGTTAGGTCCCCAATCATATACATGCCACCCCCTTACGCCCCTACTCATCCCGTAGTACAACGCCAGGACCACCAAAGTATAGCCGGAGATGGCACGATCGCCTCAGTCTCCACCGCCTCTGCTCCCACCGAGTCACCCACACCAAATGCCTCATCAAAGGATACAGTAGTAGAGGTAGGATCAAAAGAAAAAGGAGCGCCCAGGGTCCCGTGATTAAGTAAAAATGAGCGAGCAGGCATTGATAAAATAGTTAAATCCCTCATAGATAGGAAGGAGACAGAAGAGTATGTAACTGACATATGCAACTCCTATGTTGAAAACCGCAAACGATACTTTATTGTACGTCTCTGTTACCACACTCTTACTGCATATGAAGAGAAGTACCAAGATGTAGGGCCCGAGCGGCTAGTGGCTCTCTATAGGAAGGTAGACACCGGAGATGAAGGCGACAACGATGTTACAGAACTCTTTTCATCCACACTGGAGGTATTCCGTCACCTCGAGGAACAAGGACGGATAGATAAGGACAGGACATCTAAGATAGCAGGACCCCCGGTGGAAAAACCAGATAGCATGATGCCGATAAAAGAAGCTGCCCCTTATTGGGTACCTCCTAGAGGACAAGGGACTTATGACGATATGAACCATCAAGACGCTAGAGGAAGGGTGGTCTACAATTGGGTGTATCAACCATGGGACAGACAGGACATTTTGACGTTCCGTAAATCTTTACCGGATTTACGAAAGAACCCCACCGCCTTTTACACCGAGCTAGGTACCGCTCTGGGATCAACAATAATGACACTTGCCGACATAGACTTGTTCTTCGGGTTATGTTTGCCAGCAGATGTGTGGAAACAGATTAGGAAAATAGACCATACAGAACTGCTTGGTCATACCTGGGAACAACTCAACACACTAGATAAACAGCGGAACCCTGGTCAAAAACCGGTTAAAGCAATATTGGACCTCCCTGACAAAATAGTGCAGAAAGTGAAAACGCTGATCCCAGAGAAAAAGATAGACTGGTCCATAGTAACCGCGTGCCGCCCGAAACCACAAGAGGATGTCTCAGAGTATTTCTCCAGATTTGAAACGGTGTTCTCCGATTAGAGTGGACAAGACATGTCCACCGCAACCGGACACCACTTATTTGTGCAGAACTATGTCAAAGGACTACTGCCAGATGTATCCCAGAAATTACAAGCCAGCGAAAGTAGTTGGGCAGCATCTAAACCGGCGGCCATTCTCCAAATGGCCCAGTACTATGAGCATCAGAGAAACGAAAATGACAGGGCTACAGAAAGGAAAAAGAAGGACTTGAAGGAACGGGTAATGGTAGCACAACTCCAGGGGGCGAATACAGGAAGGGAGCAATATAGGGGAGGATACCAGCAGAATACCCCAAGAGTTCAGCCACCTAGAAACAATTCATCGACATCATATGTAGGACGCCAAGACCTAGGACAGGATCAATGTGCATTTTGCAAAGAATATGGACACTGGAAAACCCAATGCCCGGCTTTGTTAGGAGCTGGTAGGGGCAGAGGGGCGAGGGAAATAGCAAGTGGACAGAGAGGAAGAGGACGTGGGAGAGGGTACGCGAGTGAAGCAAGCGAGGAAAGGCCAGGAAGAGTGAACACATTTGACCATCCCAAACAGAATCAGTACCAACAGACAGATTATGACAATACGTACGACTTTGCATAGGACAGCCAGGGGCAAGGGAGGGATCCAGTCGAGCTCTATGTTGATCAGCAAGGCCCTTATGTTACCGCTGAGGTCCTGGGCACAAAGTCGCCATTTCTGGTAGACACGGGAGCAACACGTAGTGCACTATCCAAACGACTGATTCCAAGGGCACCCTTGTCAGGCTCACATGTGACCTCAATAGGATTTGACGGTACGCCCTCCACCAACCCTTTGTCCCGACCGATCCTTTTAACCTTGACAACAATAGCGTCGAAGCGACATTCCTCCTCTCTTCCAACACCCCAGACGCCATTATGGGTCTCGACCTTTTGAAACACTTCCATGCGACTATCAGATGCTCACCAGACGGAGTGCGTGTCGTCCTGTATGACAACCCCCAGCGCCATAGAGAGAACCCTTCTCAGCACATGTTTCCCATCTCCGAGACTGACGCATCCCTACTGGACACTGTGCCATCACACTTATGGGCTAGGGCTGATTCAGACGTAGGACGAATGATGATTGACTCAGTACACGTAACAATACGACAGGACGCAACCCTACCGAAAGTACCGCAGTACAAAATATCGCCAGAGGATGAGAAGGCACTGACAGAGATCATACACTCTTTGGTAGAGGCAGGGGTGGTAGAGGAAGTAGTGAGCAACGTTTGTAACAGTCCCATACTACCGATTGTAAAGAGACAGGGAGAGGGAGACGGAAAAGCCTACCGCTTCATCATTGACCTGCGGGAGATAAACAAAATCGTAGTGCCACAATACCCAGTAGTTTCCGACATCACGACAATTTTGACTTTAATCCCCTCCACTGCCACCACCTTCACTGTAATTGACCTCAAAAACGCATTCTTTTCCATACCTATACACAAGGACAGCCGCTATCTATTTGGATTCACCCTAAACTCCCGTTCGTACAGATTTTGCAGAGCACCTCAGGGGTACACTGAGAGCCCAAGCATCTATAGCCAGGCGCTTAAAAGACAGTTGGACGCCATACAATTGCCAGATGGAGTGGCACTAATACAATATGTAGACGACATCCTTCTAGCAGCGGACACCATACCAATAGCCGTCACAGCCACCATCAAACTACTCCATTTTCTTGCTGAGAATGGTCACAAGGTCTCCGAAAGAAATTGCAGTTCTGTAAATCACAAGTGACCTATTTGGGTCACCTTTTATCCAAAGAAGGGAGGAAACTCACGCCTGACAGGATCCAGACAATTCTAGACACCCCTGTCCCCAAAGATCAGAAACAAGTCCGCTCTTTGATAGGTCTCACTTCATTTTGCCGACAGTGGTTACCGAACTTTAGCCTCATTGTCAAACCCCTTCTCTCCCTCCTAGCTAAAGACATCCCCTCACCTCTCCCCTGGACCCCCGAATGCCAGTCAGCCTTTAAAGAACTACGCAATGCCCTTTGTTCAGCGCCTGTCCTAGGAACCCCGGATTACTCCAAACCATTCTTCCTCTACACGCACGAGAGGAAGGATGTGCATTGTCTGTCCTAACACAATCAATTGGTCACAAACAACGCCCTTGTGCATATTTCTCTGCCACCCTCGATCCAGTAGCCAGAGCGCTGCCAGCATGCCTGCGCGCTGTGGCAGCTGCAGCAGTATCGATACGCCAGAGCGAAGGAATAGTACTCTCCAATCCAGTCACTGTTTTAGTACCCCATGCAGTCGACACACTACTAAACCAGACCAAAACCCAACACTTGACTAGCGCCCGACTGACAGGATATGAGTTGACCCTGCTAGCACCGCACATTACCCTAAAGCGATGCACCACCCTCAATCCAGCCACACTGTTACCCCTACCCGAAAATGATCCTAGCGTGACTCCACTACACGACTGTGTGACACTAACCGATGAACAAACAAAGAGTAGAATAGATCTCAGAGACACCGCCTTTCTAGAACCAGATGGAGAACTATGGGTGGATGGTTCGTGCATCAAACTCCCCGACGGCACCACCTCAGCTGCATACGCTGTCACCACAGCCCGAACCGTTCTGGAAACAGCCCGTATTCCCCAACGTTCAGCCCAGGCTGCAGAACTCATTGCCCTCACACGAGCATGTATCTTAGCGACTGACACGACAGTTAACATATACACCGACAGCCAATATGCCTTCGGGGTGGTTCACCATTTTGGGATCTTATGGAAAGAAAGAGGGTTCCTGACTTCACACGGTACACCCATCCTGCATGGAGATTTAGTCTCCGCCTTGACGCAAGCAGTCCTCCTCCCCAAGAAGTTAGCAGTGATAAAATGCCAAGCACATAGGAAAGTGACTGATCTCATTGGACAGGGAAATGCACTAGCAGACGTTACTGCCCGAGCCACGGCAGGAGACAGAACTACGACACGAATGTATGTGACCAGGTCACAAGCTGAACGATGGACTGACGCTAGGACCACTGTAAGGGACATACAGACTACAGGCACACAAGATGAATTGACCGAGTGGGAAAAGGTGGGACTAAAAGACGAGGAAGATTGCTGGAGAACTAAAGACGGAAATAAATGGCTGTTACCCAATGCCTACCTCATCCCCATATTGACCATGGCACATTTACTAGCACACATAGGCTCCACCCCCATGATTGAACTAATCACCAGAGTATGGCATAACGTCAAGATAGCAGAATCTGCAAAACGCCTAGTACAACAATGTATAGTCTGCCTACAACACAACCCAGGGAAGGGGACAGTAGTACCACGGGGAGGGTTTGGAGTCCCTGACCACCCCTTTGAAATCCTTCAAATGGATTACATTCAACTAGAGAGATGCCTTGGTCTAAAATATGTCCTGGTGGTTGTGTGCGCTTTTAGCAAATGGGTGGAGGCATAACCCACCCGCGACAATACCGCCTTAGCCACTGCAAAAGTATTGCTGAAAGAATTCTTCCCCCGATACGGCCTTTGCAGAATTTTATGGAGCGACAACGGCCCCCACTTCGTAGCCGAGGTGATACAGAACATACTTAGAGGGTTGGGGGTAAAACAAAAGTTCCATGCCGTCTTCCACCCCCAATCAGCGGGCCTGGTAGAGAGACACAATGCAACGTTGCAACTAAAACTAGCCAAAATAGTTGCCACGACCGGGTTGAAATGGCCCGACGCCCTCCCATTGGCATTGTTATCGATGCGCTCCACCCCAACCAAACACCGACTGACCCCGTATGAGGTGGTCTTCGGCAGGCCTATGAGCATTTGGGCGGCACCAAGACCCACCTCCATTAACATGTCCCGAACATATTAATGTCGGATTACTTGCATAAATTGACAAACGAGCTAACAATTATCCACCAACAGGTGCAGCAAGCCTTGCCTGACGTATCCAGGGGCCCGGGACATGAAATAAAGCCAGGCGACCATGTATTGATTCGCAACTTCCAAAGAACGAATAATCTGGAGCCTAGGTGGACGGGCCCCTGGCAAGTCCTGATCACCACCCGAACTGCCCTCCGAGTGGAAGGAAAACGAAACTGGCTGCACGCTCATCATTGCAAGCGAGTCCCTCCAACCCTGGCAACCTGTGAAGGGGTGGAGGTGCAGAGGAAGTACTCGCGAGAGACCGACCAGCTCTGAGTTGCTACCCACAAGAAGACACCCTCGAACTATCAGAATTTCCCGACCCCACGGTGCCATCCAGGAAAGGGTACAACCTAAGATCGACGAAAGGAGGGAGCTCCAACGACCAGGCCACTAACTAAGTCAAGGTCTCAGATCAGTAGCACAGTCAAACAACGCTACCAGGAAAGCGCCAGACAAAAGTCTGTGGTCCTAACAGTTGTTGAGCTCCTCGAAGATGATGGAAGAAACTGAACACCTGCAAAACCACTGCAAAGACACCAAGACTGCTAACCTGCACAGCACAAAGACAATTGCACTTGTAGCCGCATTTCTCACCTGTCTCCTGCTAATGGTCGCACTCTGGATCATTGAAGAGAATGCACCTGCATACAGAAAATTGTCATCCACCATGCAACCAACCACCAAGAAAGAACACTACCTGGTATCACTACCGCACATCTCCGAGAACGACGCAAAGAATTCTGGAATAATTCTTTCGTGCAGATGTTGCACCAGCACAATCTTGCCACCAATGCTACCAACTGTTGGGTCTGTGGGCTGTTACCACATGCCACTGAACATTCCATCCCTTTCATCCCTTCGCCCTTTTCTATTCACGGATCTTGCCTTGCCTGGATGATGCTCCTACAAGAAAGTTACAAAGACAATGCCACTTCCGACGGAACAATCGCCCAGTTCTACAACGAGTTCTGGCGAAACAAAACAGGAAGGACAGCCGCACCCTTCTGCCCTCACACCTTCAATGCGACATTCCAGATTAATGTCACCTCCAAAGAACGAGTGGAAATGCAAGTGTTCAATAATCCTAACAGAGCCACATTTTCCTACCTGAAGAAAAGAACTGCTGCAACACTGCCTGTGGCCCTATCTGTGGTGAACATCTCTGGCCTTGTATGCATTGAAGGCCGTGGGACTAAGAATGTGGGTCACAGCACCTGTAGCATTGTAAGGACTTTGAACACTGCCAACCCCCAGCGCTTGTTGCATCACCCAATATGTACTTTGTTTGTGGAACCAAAGCCTACACCTGGCTCCCAAGAAACTGGGGGGCACGTGCTACATCGCCTTTGTTTTGCCACCAACCTACACAGCCCCTGCAGAGCATCATCGAGAAAAGCGTTCTAAAGACATTGATCAAGCAGACTCTGCCTCATCACAGTTCCTCGACGCAGCAAAAGGGCTCGTCCCGCTATGGGGTCCGATGGCAAACAGCCGAGCCATCAGACATCTGTCCCAAGCGGTAGAGACTGCCCTGAACGTCACTGCTGGCATCCTCACCACCAACACTGCTGAGCTCCAAGCGATCCGTCTGGTTACCCTGCAAAATCGCATGGTCCTGGACGTGGTACTAGCGGACCATGGAGGAGCATGCCGCATCATCGGTGCCAGCTGCTGTGTATACATTCCTGATAATTCACCTTCTGTCTATGAAGCAATCGAACATCTCCATAGACTATCTTCAGAAATTCATCAAGGATCAGAGACTTGGACAATTGGAAGTTGGCTTTGGGGCATCTTGAAGGAGTGGGGTTGGAAAATATCAATGATTCTCTTGGTCCCAGTATTGACAATATGTGGTTGTTGTTTGGGTATACACTGTATACCACCTTTGTGTTCTCTTTGCATAACAACCTTGCACCCTAAGACTATGGACACTCAGCTAACAAAAATGAGAGTAATGTATGATCAAGAGATACAGGACATTATGGAGATCGAAATAGACTGACAAGCTGGCTAGTTATGTTCAAAGGGCCACTGTTAAAAGCAAAATGACAATCGTGAACATTACCTGCGCCATCTTGTCTGGTGGAATTCTATGTGCACATAAGTTGCAGTCATTTTAATCTATCACAGCCATTTTGTACTCTGTTGGTCACCTTTGTTTCACCCTGCCCTTACTAGCATCCCTCTGATCCTCTGACCGACCTGGTACGTGTGCTGGGGGCTATAAACTCTATTTGCCGCAACAAACCTCAGCGCCACTTGCTGCCACAAACTCGTTTTCCTCTCATCTCTGTTTTCAGGCAAACCTTTGGACACTCTACCCCTCACTGCACCTAGTTACACAAACAGGTTCCAAACACCAAAAAGACTCTTGCAACATGATTTATTGCACTGCAAACAGCAAGACTTGTTGTTACCAACAATGGGACCTGTTTTTATCAACAGAACGGACTCTTAGATCTGGCCGGTCTCACATGTTTTAGACCATGAAGCAAGGTCCAGCTGCAAGATAAGATTGTCTGTTTGACCTGGGTGGGAAGAGAATTACTGTTGGGCTTGTGTGACAACCTGCCCGGGGCGGGGACCCCAAGCTTGTGTAACCATGTTGATGAAACCAATGCATTGTGTCAAACCTGTATAAAAGGAAGAGCCAAAGGAGTTATCAGCAGAACACCTCCCTCAGACATCCCGGTGTCTGCAGTTGACGTGATCTCCTCATGAGAAATAAACCTTTTTCTTGTCTTCCAGTTTCCAGCGCTTGCCTCATTATTTTGATAGCGAACCCAAATTCAATTAGAGGTGGAACCCTGCACCGGGCAGCATTGAGGGTCTTAGAAGATTCGCTGCCTTTCACAGGCACACCTGGATCCCATGCATTCTTCTCTATATACAGCACCTCAATCATTCCATAACTGTAGCGGCAGTAGGAATGTGCTAAGGGGCAAGGGTCTGGCTAACAGGCCCTTTGAATTGGAGCCCGGTCCATCCACCATCCCACTCTCCAATGAATCAAAAGGCTCTTCTGCTAGAGCACTAATCACACACTTTGAGTGTCAGAATAGATTTGATGTCCCCGCAAACGAGGAAGCTGGGGCTGGGGTAGATGATACTGAAGAAATAGGTAAAGTCCCTGTTGGTGAGATACAGGCGCTGAAAGTGCTAATTGAGTCACTGAGAGATGAGGTCATCTCACTTAGAGAGAAGGTTGCCAGCTTAACAGAGAGGGTTAGTGGTGGGAAGGTGGCTCTATTAGAGACTTCACTACCCCTCCTGATTAAGCCTATAAATGGGATTGAAGTCTGTAGCTTGGGTAACACAAACCCACCACATGATGCTACTACAACTAGGCGCAATCACCTACCATACCATAGCACCAGAGATCACAGCCCTAGAGACATACCCAATTTAGTTCCAGGAAACTCGCTGGGTGTTGGCCTAAGCAGGAGTGGGCGTAGGATTATAGACAGAGGCGAGGTCATACTGGATGAAGGGAACACTTCCAAGCTAACCCAAGGGGGGGTAGTAGGCAAAGGGATGGTGAAGGATGGTGTCTATACTCGATCCAGGGAATTGGGCAATCGAGCTGTGGTGTACCTTACAGAGGTCCCCAAACTTCCCTTGGCTAGAGATGAAGATCAGGACTCACTTAAGAACAAGGTCATCCACTGGTTTAGGTCTACCCAGCACTGTTATTCAATCATTAGAGACGACATCCAGTCCGTAGAAAGACTCCTTCTCTTAGGGTCACCTTGGGACACGATTGAAGTCAGCTTCTTTGACGAGGGTATGATCACTAGACTATTGTCGATCGACTCATGTACAATGCCCCCTGCAAACTCCCTCATTTCCATCAGATATAGACCTCCTGCCAGACCCCCCACTAGGCTAATGTCGATGCCTCTCGGGCCTGCCTCACCAGGATTGCCCACAACCAATACAGATGAATGGAGAGGGCAAAGCTGACTCCCGCATGAGGTCCAGATGAAACCAGTTAATAATAGAGGACACTTAGGCCCCCTAGGGTCATCATTAAGCCCCCCTCTATCAACAGCCCCCCCACCCTCGGATCCGATTCTCATCTTCGAGGCTAATCGTGAGTTTGCTGCTGTGGATGAAAGTAGGGACGTGGTTGCCTCCACCCCTGGGACTGTGGAAGGGGGGGATTCTGCTGATCACTCCCTAAGGTTTCTTGTCTGGAACGTAGCAGGGATTTATAAGCTATTGGTTGACCCAGAATGGTGTTCTTTTGTAGACTCCTATAATGTAATCCTATTCCAGGAAACCTGGAGCTTGCATACCCCATACAGAAGTGGCTTCTCCACCTATGCCATAAATGCTACCAGGAAGGAGTTGGGTAGACCCTCGGGAGGGCTAGCAGTATGGGTTAAAATCAAATTTGGGATTAAAGTCAAGATCCTTCATGTCGAAACTCAAGACATTTAGCATTTGAGCTCACTTTTTATAGTGGACGGAAAATTAGGATTTTTAATGTATATAATAGAGTGGTGCAGGGCATGGAGGAAACTAATACAATTCACACTGTAGACCTTGCCCTGTCCCATTACTCAGATAATGTCCCTGCATTAGTGGTGGGCGATTTTAATTGTACATTTGAACCCCTTGCCCTGATCCCGTCAGATCTGACTGATGAGTGGGACTGTGAGTGGCAAATCCCACAGCTAGACCTCCCTACAGTTAGGTGGACTAAGAGAAGAGCCCAGGTGTTGGCTCTCATCCTGCAGCATGACCTATGGCCACAAATTGGAGAACTAATTCTGATCTAAAAGGGGACTTTACTTTTAATAGACCTGGTCATGAAAGCAGAATAGACTACTGCCTGGTCTCTCTTAAACTCTTGCATCTAGTCAAAGAAATGGCAATAGTCAAAAGAGGTGACAGTGACCATAATGCCCTAGCCCTTACTCTTATCAAGCAGGGCACCCTTGAACCTGATATAAGGGGTAGCTCTGACCTGGGTGTCCTCTCTTTATCACGAACAACTAAAGGGTGATCAGATGGGACTGGGTGGAGGAACACCCGGGGGCCTTAGGCGTAGTAAAGGGTAAAGTTCGCCTGGCATTAGAGGAGCTAGCAAAATACCCTGCTAAAAATGCTGTGGAGATTTTGGGAACCCGTCATGAGATACTATACTTCGAGATCAGGGAAACGTTAAGCCAACCGCGCAATTCTCGAAAAACGGTAGGGAAATGTACCCACCAGAGGCCAGCACACCAAGTCGCCTGGTATAACCAAGACTGAAGGACTGCAAAGGAGGCGCTTGTATGCGCAGTAAAGCAGAAAGTACGCCACGAGGTTGTGGTATGTAGAGCCAACTATAGGCAGGCAATCGAGGCAGCAAAGAAGAATTGGGAGGGCTCCCTGTGGTCCTCTCTATGGAGGGCACTGCTAGCCAAAGATTCAAAGAGTTTCTGGAGTAAAACTGCGTACTGGCTTAAGGGGAACAAGAGAGCCTTTGGAATTCACAGATCAGACTGAGGAATGGGTAGCGCATTATAGTTCCCTTTATGAATCAAATAACATGGCAGTTGAGGAAGCGATTGAGTGGTGCGGGGAGGTGTCCGGCGGCGAGGGTGATGCTCTCCACTTCACTATTGAAAAAACGCAAGCAGCAATTCCCAGCCCGCACCCCCGGACCCGATAGAATCCCTAATAATGACTTATACAAAGAAGATATAATACTCTGGGACTTTTATATAAACCTCCTTACCAACTCAATTCTGATTGGCACTCCTATTCCCCCCCTCTTGGAAAATTGCAGAAATAGTCCCCATTTATAATGAGCATTTACAATGCAATAGGTCTCGAATGACATTATTTTGAGCTATTGGCATTGTAAATGACATTGTTTTTTTTTTTCCTTTGTAAAAAACATAAAGAAAATGCTCTAATGCAAAATGGCAATAGCTAACTTTTTTGTAACTGCGAAATCTATTGCATTGCATTTGTACTAGTGTGAGTTATTGGTATTGTAAATGGTACTGGTCCTTTCACTAAGAGGAAGGGTACACAAGCATTTGCAATGCAATAGGTCTCGTACTTGCGAGATTTTTAGCTATTGGCATTGTAAATGGCAATGTCTTTTATTTATTTGTTTAAAAAACCTGCAATAATAAAAGACATTGTCATTTACAATACTAATATGTTAAAGTTTCGAAAATGCGAGACCTATTGCTATGCCAATGCTTGTTTTCCGATGTTCAGGGGGACAGGACAGCATAATATTTGTTGTCGTATTGCTAGATGTACAGGATTTGTATACCTAGACGTGTGGCGTGCCAGGCGCCATCAAGCACTGTGGGCAGTGCATGCGTCATGGACAGATGATTAATAAACATCTGGCACAGCTATCGCACCGTTTCACTATTGCCTCAACATTGCACGTCCAGCACGACAGGCACCTGATGGCTTCCACGTGTGTCCCTCGAAGAACCAAGAAACCGACATGTCACCGCAGTGAGCACTCCACAGCATCGACAAGCTATCTGAAGTGACTAAAATACACAGTCATTTGAGCTCTACAATGAAGAGATAAATTATTACAACATGGTGTAGATGCAGCAAAGCAATGTCACAGCACAAGCCCCTTAAAAGCAAACCAGATGATCACACGAAACACTGTGGGACTTTCACTGCTGCGAACATACGGCTCAAGTGATGTTTGTGTGTGCAGAGCAGAGTGCTGTGATTCAGGTCTGAAGTGGGGTGTGTGTCTGTGTGTGCAGAGCTGTGTGCTGTGATTCAGGTCCGAGGTGGGGTGTGTGTCTGTGTGTGCAGAGCTGTGTGCTGTGATTCAGGTCTAAGGTGGGGTGTGTGTCTGTGTGTGCAGAACTGTGCGCTGTGATTCAGGTCTAAGGTGGGGTATGTGTCTGTGTGTGCAGAGCTGTGTGCTGTGATTTAGGTCCGAGGTGGGGTATGTGTCTGTGTGTGCAGAGCTGTGTGCTGTGATTCAAGTCTGAGGTGGGGTGTGTGTCTGTGTGTGCACTGCAGAGCTGTGTGCTGTGATTCGGGTCTGAGGTGGGATGTGTGTTTGTGTGTGCAGAGCTGTGTGTCAATCCCTGGTTTGTTTACATTCTTTGGAGCCAATCTGGTGAAAAATTGTATGATGCCAAATATTATACAGAGATAAAATGGGTAACGGGCCAGGTTGGTCGCCATTGACTGGAGCTTTTTTCCCAAATAACAGTATAACTAGTAACCTACGATAAATAGAAATGCAGCCGTTCAGAATTCACGTCCAGTGTCATAGGTCTTCATCCCCTCCAAACTACTAAAGAAGTATGGGGCATATTAGCAATGCCTGGCGATAATTATCGCAAAGCGCAATTAGCGCTTGGATAATTATCGCCAGGCATCGCCGGTTTCTATCGCGGAGTTAGCGTGCAATCAGCAATGCTAATCTCCAAGCGATTGAAACCTTGGAGAACAGTGTGAATATCGCCTTAAAACAGGCGATATTCACACTGTTCCCCAGTTCTGCTTGCTGATAGTGCGAGGGGACTTAGCCATGTAATCCACCTCTCATTGGATTACATGGCTAAGTCAGGGTGGGACCAGGTGTTAGCAAACCAGCGCTAAACGTGTTTAGCGCTGGTTCGCTAATCACCGCCCCTGCCTCGCTGATAGGCGTTAGCGACCTCAGCGACTGTTTCCAGTCGCTGTTAGGTGAGGAACGCCTACTTTGCATGCCATTAGCGATAAATATCGCTGGCATGCAAGCGGCACCCAACCCGGTCGCTATCGCCTACAAGCTGTCGCTAACAGCAGTTAGCGACAGCTTGTTGATAAGGCGATAATATTATCGCCGCTTTAGCGGGAAAAAGTCCCGCTAAAGTGGCGATAATCGCCTTGCTAATATGCCCCTATATCTTTTCAGTATAGGTCTTGGATTTGATCTCTCCTCCACCCATCCTCACTCACAACCACAACTGAAAGAGCATGGCACAAACTAGCACGCCCATACATGTTTCTCATCACCGATGTTTGCACAACAGTCTGAGGTTCGAGCCTCGGCGTCTAATCAACATCCTGTGATTCTGGGCAAATCACTCAAAATCTCCCCGTGCCTACCAAAAAAAAATGCGAGACCTATTGCATTTCTAATGCTTGTTAAAAGTAGTACTCGCCACAAATGTAGACAGCTCGGTTTCTGCTCCAGCTTGCCTCAAAGCGCTTCTGATTTGCTGTAAATACTGGGCCCTTAAGGCAGCTGCAGGAGACCTGTCTGCGCCTGCCCTGGTGATTCTCTGACTCAGAGGGTTACTGTGCACCTTGCCCGGACTGCAGACTTCGAGAGCCTTTCTCTGAAGGCCGATGTTGTGCCGGAGGAGAGACAGGAAGCTCCGTCCACTGGGACTTAGGTGACGTGCACTCACTGGGGCTCTAGAGCCTCATGTAGCGACTCCTGGGAGGCATGCGTCACCCTTTCTGTGGTGCGACCAGGTATGTTCCAGAACAACACTAACGCTTGCGCACCTCGCACAGCATGGCACATATAAGCTAAACTCCATTTCAACCATGCAGTCTGACGGACGTACAGGAACCGGAATCTCTGAAAAGTTTTCATAGCCAGGGTAGACACATCAGAGGCAATTTTGCCATGATGAAAGAGCCAACCTTAATTGTTGGAGCATTGCTCTGGCATCCCTCTTTCACTCAGAACACAAAACAGCAACTTATACTTTCAAATCTCCAAGGGACTTGCCATATAAATTCAATGAAAGCGACATTCAAAAGCAAAACCTACAAAATTTAAAGTAACCCACAATGTTACACAAAGGTACAGTCGCATAGACACATTATAAAAAACACCACACACCCTTATCGGCCCTTCATGGGGGATTTTCACATCAGAACTCATCCCAGGAAGAAACTAGGTATGCACTTTGTTAAAGCAAAAAACAATCGTTAAAAGGATTACAAGCAAATAGTGCGAACACCGTCAACATTTGGAACAGCTGCAAGTTACTGTGAAATAAATTTTGGCAAACACCAAATGCCTCTCAGATGTATTTGACAATCGCACATAAGCCTAACCACACCTAACGCTCATCTGTATAATGCTTTCGAGAAAACACCTTTCCACTTCGAAGATTCGACCAAAAATTCGGAATACTATAAAGTCAATGTCCTTGTAAGAATGACGAAGACAGGCGGCTCTCAAAGATACTGAACAATCACTGACACACTGAACCCTCTTCGGGAGTTCATCAGTATTATGTTGTCGACATGCGTTGAGGGGTTGAGTGACATTGTGTGGATGAAAGGAGGCGCTTACAGACGTGAGGGATGAACATGTCTGATTATCAAGCAGTAACCAGTGGCCAGCGGCGGTGTCCCAGCGGCATAAGATCACCAGGGTGGGCGGCGCCCCCATATCGAGCGAGAAACAAGAGGAGAGCTTACCTGTAAGAGTGTACCAGATGCTCCGAATATCAACAGTCCTCACCAGTCGCCCCGCCCCAGGAGTCCTCCGTGGGTGCCGGGCCCGTCTTCAGCGCTCCGTGCTGCCAACAACCCTGACAGGGACTGACGGCTCGCACCACAGCTCACACCAGTCACATGTGACAGGAAACCAGAATATCTGCCCGAACCTCCACGGCCAGCCAGTAATCAGCAGGTTGCAACATGCAGGCCCTTTGGTGATGGTGATTAACAACAGGGAGGTTTCAAAACAACAAAAACAAGCGCTCGCCATTGCGGGAAGGCAGCCGCTTGTTTATATTTGCATCGCACCTTTCACTTTAAGTGAAAGCGCGATGCAAAAATAAACACGCAGCTGAGTGAAACAGATGTGTACAAGCCCCCTTGAGATAAGAAATTGCTTCACGACAGCCGTGAAGCAGACGACCCAGTCCGGATGAGCCGGACGAAAAGGAGAAAGGGTGGTAACGAAAAAGCATCCTTTTCAATGGGAAGCCAGCGTTTAACATAAACACTGACGCGACCCAATGAAAATGATGGGCGGGGCTTCAAGTCCCCTTCTGAAATCTCCTCATTCACAATATGTCTCGCAGAGCGAGCAGCGCATGCGCGCTGCAACGCTAGGCAAGACCTAAAAAAGGGGACAGAGCCAAGCCGGCTAGTTACAGGCCTATAAGTCTTATTGACTCTCTTCAGAAAATTTTCTGTAAGCAAATCTTAGGACGGATCCAAGATTGGATCCTAGAGTTCCGAATCCTGAGTGATTTTCAAGCTGGTTTCCCTGAAAAAATAAGTACTTTGGACCAAGCTTTCCGCCTCCTTTGCATTTATTGGAAGGAAGTGGCAGTCAAAGGAGGAAAGCTTTACGTGGCCTTTGTCGATCTACGGTCTGCGTTTCATCTAGTCCCACGAGCCAGCCTTTAGAGAGTCTTAAAAGAACTGGGCATACCCAGAAACCTTTTAGATGTTTTAATCAGATTACATTCATCAAACACAGCACAGGTGAAGTGGGGGGAGAACAATAAAGTCACAGAAACCTTCCCAGTACAGCGTGGAGTGAGGCAGGGATGTGTGTTAGCCCCCACACTTTGTACTCTTTTTATTAATGAGGTTGTTGATTTTTTAGACAGAGATGGGTGTGATGCTCCAAAAATTGGCGTAAGAAGAGTTCCTGCCCTTCTTTTTGCCGAAGACACACTCTTAATTTCTAAATCCCCGCAAGGTCTCCAACAGCTGTTGAATGATTTTATCAAGTTTTGTGACGAGCGTGGCTTGGTGTTAAACGAGGCTAAAACCAAATACATGATTTTCGAGAGAGAAACGGCCAAACCTTCCAAAAGACCTGTGTTAGCTGGCAGTAGCAAATTGGAGCAAGTTGACGCTTTCGATTACTTAGTATTCGCCTGACTTCAACAATACACTGGGCTGCCCACATTGAGAAAATGAAATTGCAATTTATCCACCAGACTGCCAACATTGTCAAAATTCATAGGAAAACCCTGTCCAGGCAGCTAGTGCCAGCCTTGGAAATTTACAACACTAAGGTTTTAGGGGGGTCCTATATGGTGCAGAACTCTGGGGCACGGGTAACACTAATTGTTTGTCTATCACTGAAAATAGTTTTCTCAGATCCCTGGTAGACCTACCTTCTAGTACCCCCCTGATGCCTCTATATCTGGACCTTGGCCACAGACAGCTGGCTCATAAATTGAACTATAAACTTCTTATGTCTGGCACAGGCTGTGGTCCGTGGACGAGCTCGCGTCCTATCGTGAGCCATTAACTGGCCTCTTGAAGTCCCCCCCAGATAATTTTGATCCCTTGGTTCAGATCTTTGAGGGATCTACTGGGGAGGCTTGGGATGGAGGGGTTTTGGTCGAATCCCGAAAGTCTGGCCATCACACCAAGAGCGAGGCTGAAAGTGATGTTTTGGGAAGCTATATCAGAACAGGCTTTGGTAAATACCGAGGGATGTTTGACTCATGAATTTTTAAAGTTTAAACCTGTTCCTCGCTTTGAGGATACTATTGATGAAATTGTCCCCCTCTGGCACGTAAATTATTTTTCCAGTTCCGCTTTAAGACCTTACCCACAAAACTGTTTTGCACAAAGTGGCGCAGTGATGCTTTTAATGATGATTTCTGTCCTGCATGCAATGTTAGTCCGGAATCCATTGTGCATTTGCTTTTTTTCTGCCCATGTTACAAACCCTTGAGAAAGAAATGGATAATTCCGCTATGTAGACTGGTTGGCCCTGGCCACTACCTTGAAGTGTTGAGAATTCTGACAACCGACATGCGCAGAGTAGTGGTTTACGGCCTTTCCAGATACTGGCATGCACTGTGGATTAAGCGCTCATGGGGCCAGATGTAGGACGTGCAAAATAGCGCCTCGCAAATTGCGAGTCATTTGCGTCTCGCAATTTGCGAGGCGCTATTTTGCATGTACAACAGTGTGTTTAACACTGTTTGCGATTCCCAATGGGGTCGCAAATTGCGAGGCTCATGAATATTAATGAGCCTCTCGCAATTTGCGAGTCTATTGGGAATGACAGGCCCTCCCAGGGATGGTGGCCTGCTGGGCTCAGCAGACCACCATGTCTGGGACTGCTTTTAAATAAAGCAGTTATTTTTTTTTTAAATGCAGCCCCTTTCCTTAAAGGAAAACGGGATGCATTTACAAAAAAAAAAAAAATCAACGTTTTCGTTTCATTTTTTAAGGGCAGGCAGTGGTCCCTGGGACCACTGCCTGCCCTTAAAAAATATTTTTGGAGCCAGTCACAAAGGGGAAGGGGTCCCCTGGGGACCTCTTCCCATTTGCGACTCCATTACCACACTCTTGAAGAGGGCGGTAATTTGCGAGTGTTTTGCGACCGCAATTGCAGTCGCAAAACATTCATACATGGCTCTGCGGTTGCTATTAGGAAGGGAACGCCCCTTCCTAATAGTGAGTCGCAAAACCTATTTAACGAGTCGCAAACAATTTGCGACTCGCTAAATAGGCTTTGTACATGGCCCACAGTGATTTTGCATGCGCAAGCGGGTCGCAAACCCGTTTGCGCATGCAAAATCACATCGTACATCTGGCCCCAAATGCATTATATGACGCTCTGAATATTCTACCTGTTTTTAACTTTCCTGTTTTTAAACTATTTTTATGGTTTCTATGTTATCTAAAACGAATTATTTATACTCCGTATTTTATCCATTATGTGCTGTTTACTTTTTTGATCTTTGTGATCGAAATAAAGTTAATGATGATGATAAGGGGCCTACCGCCTGTTACTTCCATAAGACCAGGTAAGGCTTAAAATAAGGTACCACCTAGTGTTGGTGCCAAATTACAATAAAAGACCTCCCAAACATTTTTTTCTCAATGGACTTCTGAAACAACATTTCTGCTGACCACTGGCATTCAGGCTGTCACCCCAAGCTGCTTAGCATGCTTTTGGTTTGTGGGTTGTTGGCAGGACTGTGCCGCTTTCCCCTACATGGTGCAAGATGTGAGAAGTTGGTCTGGCATATGCTGTCCACTAGTTATAGTGGGCACCTTGCACCAGTCCAAACGATCCTTATTGATGATAGGTTTAAAGACAACCTTTATTGAAAGCTATCCTAGTGGTAGCTATCGAGAGCAGACTTCAGGCTAAGGCTTGAAGGTGTGTAAAGCAGCTTGGTTTACCAGATTATAACCTCTTGAATGACCAAATGAAAGGAGAACCACACCAGGTATATATATAAAATATATGTATTTATTTCTAAACACTCACTACTAATCTCTTTATGAGATTAGAGTCCAAGATACACAATATCACAGTATTAAAACGACAGTAAATAGCACAATATACAATGGGCCCCAGGGGGGGACCAAACCATATATTAAGAAAGTGGTATAAGAACCACGACTTGACTAGACAGAGTGCCTAGAGCAGGTAGAATCGCTGGGACCCCAAGGAACCACCCAAGGTAGTGACACAGGAGACCCACGGGGACGTGTGCAGTGAGAGAACACAGCCGCGAGCGCCGTAGGATTCTATGAGGAAAGTCGCGGTTGGAATTTTAAAGCAAAAGGACACTTAGGAGAGGACTTTGAGCAAACCCCTTTAGACTTAAGGGGTTCTAGGGCCAACACCCACGGGAGCACCGGAGTACTCGAGTTACCTCACCCAGGGAAGCCGGGTGCATAGGTGTCAAAGGGTGTCGGGAATCGTCGTTGATTTCAATGGCGATCTGCTGCAAAGTGCTGCTGCCGTGAAGAAGAAAAGTGTCCGGGATGATCCAAGCCTGGATCGAAGATGTGAAGAACCTGAAAGCAGAGGGGACAGAGTCTGGGTCACTAGCCAGTGACCAGGAGCGGAGCAATCGAATGCCCACCGATGTCGGGTGCTTCAGGTGCGAAGAGGTGACGCTTGACTCTGCAGCCACGGGGTTCAGGAGACGTCGAGGATGACCAGGAGCCGGATTCGAGCTGCTCCATAAAGGATGACGAGTGCTGGGGTGTCAGTGCTTGGATTGAACACAACAAGCCTTGGCAACAGCAACCCACGCAGGAAGAGAAAAGATGCTTCTGTGAGGACCAGCAAGGTCCTGGGGACTCCCCAGGCAATGGAGAGTCAGGGCATGTCTGGAGCAACCAGAGAAGCCCACTTAAAGTTAGAGTTGCCTTCTTGGGGACCCACAGGTCAATGGACCAGGGATCGTGAAGGGACCTCAAGAGGAATCACAAAATGGTGGCCCACGGAACACTCGTTGAGTGTAGGCCAGCAATCTTCGGTGTAATTACTGCTCGGGGTCAGGGCTACAAGTAACCCAAAGCTCAGCCTCAGGGGTTGCCGGAAAGCTGATGCTTCTGCAAATGGTTGCGGTGTCCAGGGGTTCGGGTTGCATGGTCTCCACAAGGGATACGGGCCTCAGACAAGCTGTGGGCACAGATCAACCTCAGAGCCCTTGGGAACCCACCTCCTGTGTGGCAATATTCTTCGGAGTCCGCAGGAGCTTTGGAGATGCCAACCGGTCAGTTGCGTTAAAGGTGCCTGCCTTGCAGGGGAGTAACTCCTTTACTCCAAGGGAGATTCTTCAGTCATCCAGCGTAGTGCAGATCGTCGAAGTACTTGGTTTCTGTGTCAGAGTTTAGTCCAGGTGTAATCTAAAGTCCTGTAGTCAGGGGTTCCTACTTTATACCCAAGGAAGGGGTGGGACAAACTCTGGGGACCCACCTATGGGAGGGTCAGGAAAGAGGGGTGGCTACACCCATTTCCTTTGTCCAGTTTCGCGCCAGAGCAGGGGCTAGTAGCCCCTGCAACCGGTTTGAGCTGGACTATGCACAGGGACACCAAATGTGCCCCCAGTGCAGACTTCAAAGCATTCTTGGAGTGCACCCACCCAACCCCAATACACTAAAGCCTGTCTGGGAGGTGGTCACACCTCCCTGTGACAGGAAACCTATTGTCCAGGCCTCCCCTACCGGAGTTTCGTACAGCAGCAGGAGGGCAGACTCGTGTCTGTGGCTGCAGCATCCATTTTGTGATGCCAGGGTTCTGTTAAGCTGGTACCGGGTGTACCGGTGGTGCCATGTTTCTCCCTCTAGTAGGGTGGATTCATACCTCCCACCCCAGTTACTTGGGTGGAGGTATGATTCCAAGGTGTTTGACACCAAACACGACATGTTTCTATGCAGCCATTCTCAAGTTAGCATTTACCGCGAGGTCCTAATGCACTTAAGAGTATATGGTTTGGCTGCATCACAAACAACCCCGGAATGAAGATTCCGAAAGCTGCAGAGGGGCTCTGCTCATGCATGGGCACCCTCTCACATGAAACCCAGCACCCTGCCTTCAGGATTGTTAAGGCCTGCCATAGGAGTGACTGATAGGTTTACATGTGCAGTGATATGGAGAGATATAGGGAACCTATATCTCAGTAAGGGTGCATACACCACCTTACACAGGCTGCTGTAGCAGACCTGTTGTGTCATTTTGGATGGCCTCTCAGGGGTGGCATAATACATGCTGCAGCCCCTGGGAGGCCTCTGAGGTACCTATGCCCTGGGTACATAGTATACCATATACTAGGGACTTATAAGGGTACCCCAGAATCCAATCTGGAGTGTACCTAAAGTACATGCAATCAATTTAAAGGGAAAGCAGATAGGCTGGGGTCCTGAATAGCAGGATCCCAGCCAAACTAAGTCGAAAACCAGCAAAACACCAGGAAAAAAGTGGGGGCAACCATGCAGTCAGATTCCACCTTCCTACATAACCCCCCAAACTAAAGGAGATAAGGCTAACCTTGTCCAGTTGAGCCTTTATTGACTAAGTGGCCATATAAGGAAGAACCTGCACTAGCATGGTTACCCCCTGTCTTATGGTCCTCTAAGCAATTCCTAACCCCAAGGGTATTGGATGAACTCCACCATTTGGAATTACTACCTGTGGTGTGTTTTGGCAAAGTAAAAGGCTGGTGGGGTGTCTGAGTAGAGAAGTGAGGCCCTAATAAAGTTGGTCTCAGCTTCCTCAGATCACTGGTCACCATGGAGGCCTTTCTTTCCATGACTGAGTTGTATCTGGCCCTAAGGGTCAACCTCTGGCAGCCTACAGCTGGGGGTTGGGTCCCTTTGGTTGGAACAATGGAGGGACATGGTAGGTTTGGAACCACTTGGTCCCAGGTTTGCCTTTGCCCAACAGAGTCCATCTGGGGAGGTCCCTACACAATGGTAAGAGGATCCCTCAGTGTGCTGAGGAATTTTCACCTGGCTAGGGCTACTAGACTGGGTGTCCCTAATCTGTGGATGAGGGGGTTCCTCTGGACAGGGAGCCCTTAGGGGTCCACTGACCTCTGCAGCCCTGAGCTGATAGAGGGAGGGTAGAGAGGGGCAGGTTCCCCGCTCCAGACTGGGTACCACCTTGGAAGGGTCCCCTGCCATCAGGGGTGTTGCCAGGCCAGGCCTGACCACCTCTGGGGCAGTCTCTTCACTAGGGGTAGGATCAGTTCCCTGAGGAAGCTGACCCTTACCTATAGTCTGGGGGGAAGAAGACTTTTCTTCAACCCTTCTGCTCTCTTGGGGAGTAGAGTGGGCCATTCTTTCAGGCTCCACTTCTCCAAAATTTCCCTGGGATGGGGCTGAGGCCCTAACAGCCCCACCAACCTTCTCAGAGAGGCCCAACATTTTTAAATGGGCCTGGTATTCAACTTCAGCCCAGGCTGAAACCTCCAGATCATTGCCCAACAGGCAATCTACAGGCAAGTTTGGGGACACTGCCACTCTCTTTGGGCCAGTGACCCTCCCCAGCTGAGATTGACTATGGCCATGGGATGATCTGTTCTGATACCATCAATGTTGGTCACCTGGTACTTGAACTCAGGTAAAAGCTGTTGAGGGGGAACTAGTTTCCCTGTCACCTTGGTGACACTAGCCCCTGTGTCCCTGAATGCCAACGCCTTCTGACCATTGATTAGGGCCTCCAGTCTTTACTTGCCCAAAGTATTGGGACTCATAGTAAAAGTGGCAAATCCCATGCCACCATCACAGACTAAGGAGGCCTGTGAGGGGGACCTTAGTAATCCAGGGTCCACCTCAGTTCCCCATGAAAATGCACCTAACTTTTTGGGTGCATTACTACCACCTGGGGGATTACAACTTGTAGTACCAGGAGGAGTGGTAGTATTGCAGGGAGGAACATTTTCCTTATTGCCAGCCTTGGAGCAACTGGGGTCATTTTTCCAGTGGCCAGGCTTCTTACAGTTATGGCAATAAGGTTTCTTTTCAGGGGAGGAAGGAGTTTGGGACCCACCCCCAGGAGAGGACTTTTGGGGCCCTGTAGGGGATTTGTCTTTTGATTTATCCCCACCTTTCTCTTGGTTTTTGGAAGAATCTTTCTTCTGGTCACCAACCTGATTCTTTGGCTTTACTCTGGTTCTGACCCATTTGTCTGCCTTCTTTCCCAATTCTTGGGGAGAGGTCAGATCAGAGTCCACCAGGTACTGGTGTAAAAGCTGGTTTTGACAATTATTAAGGATCTGCTCCCTCATAATAAAATTGTACAATCCTAAATAGTCATGCACCTTGCTGCCATGTATCCAACCTTCCAGAGCCTTCGTAGCACAATCTACAAAGTCAACCCAGTCCTGAGTCTGTGCCTTTTGGGTATCTCTGAACTTTAACCTGTATTGTTCAGTGGTTAGGCCAAACCCATCAATCAGAGCACTCTTCAGGACTTTGTACTTATCAGCATCCTCTTCTCTTACAGTGAGGAGCTTGTCTCTACCTTTGTCTGCAAAGGAGAGCCACAAGATTGCTGCCCACTGCTCCTGAGGGACCCTCTGTACTTTACAGGCCCTCTCCAGTGTAGTTATCCATTTGTGGATGTCATCCCCACTCTGGTAGGGAGGGACAATCTTGTTCAGGTTCCTATGGGGATGAGTATCTTCTCTACTCTTAGGGACACTGTTGCTGCCACCATGGGACCCTAGTCCCAATTTCTGAGAAGATCTCTGAAGCTCCAGGGATTCCCTGTCTAAGGCCAATTGCTCTCTCTTGATTCTGAGCTTAGCTCTCTCAAAATCAAGCAGTTGGCATTTCTTCTCATAAGAGGATGCCCTTTTATGAGAAGCAGAGGACCCTATAGAAGTACCAGAATGATTAGATTCCTGAGAGGGAGATCTTGATCTTCTTGGTAGACTATTAACCCTTCCAAGTGGGGTAAAGAGAACCCCTCTGGGGTCTCCTTCCTCACCTTCAGGAAGAATTGGATTTTCCAGGTTGGAATCATTTTGATCCCCCTGACCAGCATCAGAGTCTGGGTCACAGTAGTGTTCACTACCTGGCCTTTCCTCTTCTGCTGCCCCACCCCCCTTGCCAACCTCATCAGACCCTGGGGTCTTTCTGAGGTCATCTGCTAGCAACAACTGTATGAGGTGTTGTGTGGATGGGCTTTTCCCTGTCTTCAATTTCCTAGAGGCACACATAGTCCTCAATTCTTGGTATGAGACCTGGTCATACTTAGTTGGGAGAGACCCACTGGTTTCTGCCCTTGAAGACATGACTAGTGTGGTGTGGTGTATGCACCTACCTACTCTAGTGGGGCCTACTAAACTCTCTTGAGTTGTAGAAAGGGTGTGCTAAGCCCTTGACTCACAACTCTAAGTTCAGTAGAACTTACTGTATTCTAAACTTGATTTATATGTACCTATGTACCTATAGTGGTTTTCACTCAGTTAGTCACTCAAAGAGATTATCTGGTAAAGCAATAGCAAGCTTGAATCCAACCGCTGCACACCAATGTGAGAAGTTGGTCTGGCATATGCTGTCCACTAGTTATAGTGGGCACCTTGCACCAGTCCAAACGATCCTTATTGATGATAGGTTTAAAGACAACCTTTATTGAAAGCTATCCTAGTGGTAGCTATGGAGAGCAGCCTTCAGGCTAAGTCTTGAAGGAGTGTAAAGCAGCTTGGTTTACCAGATTATAACCTCTTGAATGACCAAATGAAAGGAGAACCGCACCAGGTATATATATAAAATATATGTATTTATTTCTAAACACTCACTACTAATCTCTTTATGAGATTAGAGTCCAAGATACACAATATCACAGTATTAAAACGACAGTAAATAGCACAATATACAATGGGCCCCAGGGAGGACCAAACCATATATTAAGAAAGTGGTATAAGAACCACGACTTGACTAGACACAGTGCCTAGAGCACGTAGAATCGCTGGGACCCCAAGGAACCACCCAAGGTAGTGACACAGGAGACCCACGGGGGACGTGTGCAGTGTGAGAACACAGCCGCGAGCGCCGTAGGATTCTATGAGGAAAGTCGCGGTTGGAATTTTAAAGCAAAAGGACACTTAGAAGAGGACTTTGAGCAAACCCCTTTAGACTTAAGGGGTTCTAGGGCCAACACCCACGGGAGCACCGGAGTACTCGAGTTACCTCACCCAGGAAGCCGGGTGCATAGGTGTCAAAGGGTGTCGGGAATCGTCGTTGATTTCAATGGCGATCTGCTGCAAAGTGCTGCTGCCGTGAAGAAGAAAAGTGTCCGAGATGATCCAAGCCTGGATCGAAGATGTGAAGAACCTGAAAGCAGAGGGGACAGAGACTGGGTCACTAGCCAGTGACCAGGAGCGGAGCAATCGAATGCCCACCGATGTCGGGTGCTTCAGGTGCGAAGAGGTGAAGCTTGACTCTGCAGCCACGGGGTCCAGGAGACGTCGAGGACAACCAGGAGCTGGATTCGAGCTGTCCCACAAAGGATGTCGAGTGCTGGGGTGTCGGTGCTTGGATTGAACACAACAAGCCCTGGCAACAGCAACCCACGCAGGAAGAGAAAAGATGCTTCTGTGAGGACCAGCAAGGTCCGGGGGACTCCCCAAGCAACGGAGAGTCAGGGCACGTCTGGAGCAATCAGGGAAGCCCAATTAAAGTTAGAGTTGCCTTCTTGGGGACCCACAGGTCAATGGACCAGGGATCGCGAAGGGACCTCAAGAGGAATCACAAAATGGCGGCCCACAGAACACTCGTTGAGTGTAGGCCAGCAATCTTCGGTGTAATTACTGCTCGGGGTCAGGGCTACAAGTAACCCAAAGCTTAGCCTCAGGGGTTGCCGGAAAGCTGATGCTTCTGCAAATGGTCACGGTGTCCAGGGGTTCGGGTTGCACGGTCTCCATGAGGGATACGGGCCTCAGACTTGCTGTGGGCACAGATCGACCTCAGGGACCTTGGGAACCCACCTCCTGTGTGGCAATATTCTTCGGAGTCTGCAGGAGCTTTGGAGATGCCAACTGGTCAGTTGCATTAAAGGTGCCTGCCTTGCAGGGGAGTAACTCCCTTACTCCAAGGGAGATTCTTCAGTCATCCAGTGTAGTGCAGATCATTGAAGTACTTGGTTTCTGTGTCAGAGTTTAGTCCAGGTGTAATCTAAAGTCCTGTAGTCAGGGGTTCCTACTTTATACCCAAGGAAGGGGTGGGACAAACTCTGGGGACCCACCTATGGGAGGGTCAGGAAAGAGGGGTGGCTACACCCATTTCCTTTGTCCAGTTTCACGCCAGAGCAGGGGCTGGTAGCCCCTGCAACCGGTTTGAGCTGGACTATGCACAGGGACACCAAATGTGCCCCCAGTGCAGACTTCAAAGCACTCTTGGAGTGCACCCACCCAACCCCAATACACTAAAGCCTGTCTGGGAGGTGGTCACACCTCCCTGTGACAGGAAACCTATTGTCCAGGCCTCCCCTACCGGAGTTTCATCCAGAAGCAGGAGGGCAGACTCGTGTCTGTGGCTGCAGCATCCATTTCGTGATGCTAGGGTTCTGTTAAGCTGGTACCGGGTGTACCAGTGGTGCCATGTTTCTCCCTCTAGTAGGGTGGAATCATACCTCCCACCCCAGTTACTGGGGTGGAGGTATGATTCCAAGGTGTTTGACACCAAACACGACATGTATCCATGCAGCCATTCTCAAGTTAGCATTTACCGCGAGGTCCTAATGCACTTAAGAGTATATGGTTTGGCTGCATCACAAACAACCCCGGAATGAAGATTCCGAAAGCTGCAGAGGGGCTCTGCTCATGCATGGGCACCCTCTCACATGAAACCCAGCACCCTGCCTTCAGGATTGTTAAGGCCTGACATAGGGGTGACTGATAGGTTTACATGTGCAGTGATATGGAGAGATATAGGGAACCTATATCTCAGTAAGAGGTGCATACACCACCTTACACAGGCTGCTGTAGCATACCTGTTGTGTCATTTTGGATGGCCTCTCAGGGGTGGCATAATACATGCTGCAGGCCCTGGGAGGCCTCTGGGGTACCTATGCCCTGGGTACATAGTATACCATATACTAGGGACTTATAAGGGTACCCCAGAATCCAATCTGGAGTGTACCTAAAGTACATGCAATCAATTTAAGGGGAAAGCAGATAGGCTGGGGTCCTGAATAGCAGGATCCCAGCCAAACTAAGTCGAAAACCAGCAAAACACCAGGAAAAAAGTGGGGGCAACCATGCAGTCAGATTCCACCTTCCTACACAAGACATGTCTTGGAGGCACAAAGGAATAACCAGGGATCTGATTTTTTTCACATCTCCCCTGTTGTCACACCGGAGTTGTTTGCCCTTTTACCCCTTTTCTGTCAGCAAATTTCCTATCAAACTAGGATCTGGCTACAGACAGCTTTAACTTTTCATTAGACCTAATGTCATCACTTCTTCAAAAACGTACAAGTGCAAATGCAGAGAAAGTGGGCTTTTAGTCAGCCCCCTTCAGCCATTGGCTTTCATGAGGGCTTCATGTTTTGATATTGCTTGTATGGGGGAGGAGGTGGGCAAGATGGCAAATGGGACGCTTAGTGGGAGGCTGCTCTATGCCTAAACTCCCGAACGAACATTCGGGAGGATCCTGATATTTTTGGTATGTTGACATTTTCCAAGAGGCACTTACTTAGTGAGATGACTGGCATTTTGCTCTACCTGTGAAATCTTTGAATGTAGGAGCGGAGGGTGAATTGCTCTCTGGACTCATGCAGAAGAGACAAGGTAGCTGGAAAACGGGCCGAAGAACAGTGTCATGTGGAGACGTTCAGCTGCTAAAAGGCCTATTGGGGGAGGCTGGAGAAAGATCTAAGAATAGTCTGGAATCCTAAAAACAAATTTCGGGTCTCAGGTCCACCCAGAACTGATATTTGATTATTGGATTCAGAAATAGAGCTGCAGAATCCTTAAATGCTGAAGACTCTATCGAGAATCAGGACATTGCAGAGGCACGCAATGAAACAGGAAGAGACTCAAGAGATCAGGAGAGCACTGGTGACGATGACAGCACCGGTGAGAATCCAGCCAAAAATGGGTCCAAACAGGGGGAACAACTCACTACTTGCAGTAAATAAGAATTGCTCAGACCGCTTACACTGGTGCTGGATCCAGCAGCCATGGTATCCGGGACAAGAAAAAGCAAGCAGATAATATTAAACCCCGCTCAACTACTATTACTCATAAACTTGATGCTAGATGACATCTAAGAGCAGAATTCAACATGTTTGCTTAGCCTGGAAAAAAAGTGCTTAAAAGTTTGAGCGGGCTGCGTAACACACCGAGACTTAATTAGAGTACAGCTGTAAATCTACATGGACGGGGGGGATAAGACAATCTTAGTTGCTGATAAAACACAGAAAGATAGAGATACGGCAAGGGTTGGAGGCTGTCAACCCAAACATGCCTCACCAATCAATGTCAAGGAAGCAACACAGGGGAGGGGAGAAGTTACCGTCTAATCTTAGGGATAGCAAAAGTCAGTAGCACTGCTGGTGACACTATAAGCAGCTCCCTCATGCTTTCGTATATGCAGAAATAGCTGAACAAGCCAGTCAGAGCATCAGGGAGTAATAGGAACGCGGCATTACTTTGTGGTGATGATGTTGTGGATGATAATATCAATAGGGCGTCAAACACAGAGATTAAACTAGTAGAAACTTCACTCGCGAGCACTGAAACATTATTGGAACCACTAACACTGCCAACAGCAGATTGTCCGATATCAGATATGGAACACATAAAGCAATTTACTTTACAGGATCTGAACTCTTTAATGATTGCAGTAAGGAGATGGCATCTGACACTCATGAGTTGTGTCTTCAAATACAGATTCAGCGAATGAACAATTTGTTAGAGAAACTTTTTATCACTATACCAGAACACAACAACAGATTTGCTCCTTTTCCGTCTGTGAAGTGGATGGAGCTTTCCAACCTAGATGAACAGAACCCTGTACCTCTTTAAATACCAGATTCTTGTAGGACAGAGGAGACGCGACTGGGCACTGGAGCATATAACCAGGCAGTACTAGAGTCAGCTGCTGACAATGATGTGGGCAATGTAATACAGGGTAAGATGCAGAAGCTGAACATTGAAGGGGCACATTTGGTCAGAGGTGCTTTGTTAAACCCTAATACTTTGGATCTGGATCCCTCCATAGCACAGGTTAAATGCAAACAGAGTGAGGTGGAGAACTGTGATTGATCATCACCCTCACAGGGGCAGAACACCTTGTTATGGTTGATTTTAAAAACCACACAGGACACTAAACAGGATTAGTCTGACTTATCAGCTGAAGTCCATTACATACAAGGCAAGTTAGAAGAGGTGGATCAAAAGATGGCTGTTCTTCATTAATGTCTTGAGAAATTAGAAGGAAACCATCAAGAAAATAGGACAGTGTGTAATTCCAGATATGATGAGATGATATTAAAGATCACTAAATTACAAAGGAAAAATGAGAACTTAGAGAATAGGTCCCCTGGGCACTGGTTGATGTGCTCTTGTTAGAGCCTTCTATCTTTACTTGCCAATAAAGTTTCTCCAATATTTTAGTTCAATGTATTGTTTTGCATGGCCGTTCTTAGTTGGTGGAGCGATTTGTCTGGTTAATTCCGATAACGAACGAGACTCCTCCATGCTAACTAGTTACGCGACCCCCAGCATGAGTCCAGAGGAGTTAGCAAAGACACTAGAGGATATTAACAACCAACTACAAAAACACACACAAGAAGTGAATGAAAGAAAAATTAGGAAGTTTCGTAGGGATACGATTGACTACAAATTGGGAGAAGTTTATACATGGGCTGACTTATACGCCAAAAGGAGACAGACTAAACCATACAGCGCTCATACGGATACCTCATCTTCAGAGGGTGAGACAGTTACTTCAGTGAGAAACCAAGAAAGAACAGCACCAACGGAGGGATCACCATCAGCATCCACTAGTAAAGCCTCATCCTCTTCTTCTTTTTTAGAAGTAGGCCGAACCGAACAGGACGACCCAGGCGGGGTCAAAGAAAAGGACAAGGAAAAAGAAAAGGAATTGCCACAAACTCGCACTGTAACTGGGAAAAAGGCCAGGGGCAAGTAAGAATGACATCAGAAAATCTTGTGATTAATATTTCTGATTCACATTTCAATGAATGTGAGTTACGCACGCTGCAAAAGGGAACATCGTTTGTACCGACAACACATACTAACCGGCTGGAACTTGAGATTAGCTTTTACAAATTAATGAGAAAGTTAAGACTCCGGCATTTCTTTAATAATGTAATCACTGAGCGTCAAGAGAAAGGAGAAGACTCATTGAAAGGTCTAAAGTCAAGAAGCACATACGTTGCGCCAATCAGCCACAAAAGTTTGGACACATTTGAACTTCTGGTCAGGCAGGACATAGGACAACTCAATTTTCATAAGAGGCAAAAACAAAAGAACTTAACAGTTAAAGAAATGGGAATTCTAAAATCCATAGCAGCCAACACTGAAGTCATATGTCAGAAAGCTGATAAGGGAGGTGCCCTAGTGATTTTAAACACCAGCTACTACCAAGAACAAGTGGAAACACATTTGTCAGATCAAAACACCTACATGAGTCTCGACTCAAATCCTACAGATGAATTCAAGAAAACTCTCCAGCACATCACTGAAAAAGCATATGGAGGAGGTATCATTAATGACAAGGTGAAGAAATTTTTAACTTCAACAAATCCCAGAAGTCCGACGTTTTATATGGTACCAAAGATACATAAAAATTTGGAGAGACCCCCATGCCGACCCATTGTGTCGACAAGGGGTAGCATACATGAACCAGTAGGAAAGTACCTTGATCGATACTTACAACCATATGTTTCCAATATGAGAACCTACCTTAAAGACACGACAGACTTTATAAACAAATTGAGTCAAGTTACAATAAGTCAAGAGGAACAATTGGTATTGTGTACAATAGACGTAAAATCTCTATATACATCAATCCCGCATCAACTGGGTATTGAAGCAGTGGAGAAAGCACTATGAAGAAGGGATGAAAATATTCCTTATGGAACTTTTAGAATTTACTCTTATGCACAGTTACTTTAAATGGCAAGACAGGTGGTACCAACAAAAGACTGGAACATCTATGGGAAATTGTGCAGCCCCTACATACGCTAATATCTTCATGGATCAATATGAGGAGGATCACATACTCAACTCACAAATGTGGCAAACACATACTAAATTATATCTACGATTCATAGATGATATATTCATTGTATGGAAAGGAACGAGTGAGACGCTAAACGAAGAAATACTGAAACTCAATCGAATAGATGAGAGAATCCAATTTACATCAGAAATAAATGATCACACTATAACGTATTTGGACGTAAGAGTCACAAAGACACAAACAGGATTCAACACCGATTTATACAGAAAAAATACAGACAGGAATAACACCTTGGCATATACCAGTTATCACCCACAATCACTAAAGAACCATCTTCCATACTCGCAATTGTTAAGAGTAAAAAGATAGTATCAGACCCATCCAGAGAATCAGTACAAAGGGAGAACATGTTACAAAGATTCAAAGAACGAGGATATCCGAATAAGGTATTAACAGAAGCCACAAAACGCAGTGACAAAAAAACAAGAAATGAATTGCTGTCAACACAAAAGAGACCAAAGGAAGAATTAATAACTTGTGTGTGTAAATACTCCTCAAAAAGTCAAGTGTTCAAAAAATAATAAAAAACACTGGCCAATGTTAAAGCTGGAACAGGAGTTTAATCATATATTTGATCAGGAACCTACATTTGCGTATACAAGGAATAAAAACATAGGGAAATAATAAAACAAACTACCAATAAACCCCTACAAACTACATACAAAGGCACATTACCTTGTTGGAATTGCAACAGTTGTAATAACATCATCAAAGGTTCTTTTATCACGCATCCGATGAAAGGATACAGAATTAACTTGCAAGTCAATGCTACATGTGACACATCAAATGCAATTTATTTGCTCAAATGCCCATGCGGAATGGCATATATAGGTCAAACACAAAGAAAATTGAAAACTCGTTTGAATGAGCACAAAAGCAACATTAGAACTCATCAGAGGAAATCTACAGTAGCGAATCATTTTGATGAAGCAAGTCATAACACAAGCCAACTCAAATGGTGTGTATTGGAAGTCATCAAAAAACAAGAAGGGGTAGACAACCACAATAGACTATTACAGAGAGAAAATCACTGGATATACTACTTGAACACCTTGAAACCTAACGGGATGAATGATCGGGTTGAATTTTCATGTTATCTTTGACAAAAGAACTTTTCAATAATAATTGTAATCTTCAAGATAAAATGCATGTATATTGATTCTAACTATTTTGTGGTGAAATGTTATGACGCTTCAAGGCGAGTTTTTAAACATCCAGGTATATGAGTTTGGGAGGTTAAATTTGTGTTAATATAACAATCAAGTACCAGTATAGGAAGCGGCAACCCCCTTTCTATATCTATTAACAGCATGTCGAGATAAAGAGCTTGTTACTTTAACTATACACGTCACGCGTAGCCCGAGCGTACACACTCGGTGAAACGCTGTTTGAAGCGAACAGAAGCGGTAAAACGGTAAGCCAGGGCTTAAAATCAATAGCGGGAGATGGGAGGAAAGCAGTAGAGGATTGTATACACATTAGTACTCGTATACGCGGTGTGAATAAGCGCAGAGGGATTTGCCAATCATGTCGATCTAACGAGCACAGAAATAGAATAGTAGCACAAGGGTAGACGAGGGGAACAGAAAAGCTTTAACTGTTTAGTGGGAAGTGACTGACCGAGTTTAAGGTCATACGAACAAATAACTCACAGTTAGCATAATGGTTTTAGTTTTAAATTAGTGTTATTTTGATATTCAGTGGTGATTCAGAAAACAGCCTATAAAATGTTATTTTTGAATTTGTAGGCACTCCCGGAAGAAGGCCAATGGGCCGAAATGCATAGGGAGAGGGAGAAAATAAAGCCTTAAGATGCATTCTGGGAAATGAAGTATATGAGTAAAAAAGTTTGGAAGAAGAAATACGATGAAATATTGTGAAATAAAACAATACATTGAACTAAAATATTGGAGAAACTTTATTGGCAAGTAAAGATAGAAGGCTCTAACAAGAGCACATCAACCAGTGCCCAGGGGACGTACCCCAATAGCTTTGGAGTACGCAAACTCAATGATTACGCATACGCTTACAATCAGGAAGCGGTACTCTGGAGCACGGTATTAAATTTGGAGATATGGTACAAAGGAGCTTTGCGCGTCCCAACCACATTATAACTTAGAGAATAGGTCACGGGGATGTAATCTAAGAGTGGTTGGCATATCCGAGTTTATTGAAGGCATGATTCCTTTAGTTGAAATACTGACAGCAATGATGAATGTATCGTTTTTGTTGGATGAGGCGCTCCACAAGAGCTGTCAATCATAAGAGTACATCAAGTCCCCTTCGTTGTGAATACTAAGAACGTGAAATCATGCACATTATTAGTTTGCTAGTCGGATTATCTGATGAAAGAAAAAATACTTGCCTTTGCTAGAAGTAAACCCAACTCCAAAGCCAAAGCTGGGTTTGGATTCACTATATATCAAGATACATATTTTGAAACAGCTCAAGAAGGTCGACAAATACATGCCTTGAGTCCTAAGAATAGGTCATTAGGAAGGCAAGGACAGATTATTCTGCAAGTCAATCCGAAAATATTGTGGAAAGAATAGTATGCGGTGGTGTAGGAAGTTACAGATACACTCACTTTCATAGCCAAAAGAGTGATGACATGGAGGGAGAGGTGTACGAGTCACATGAGACAGGGACTCTTCTGAATGTTTGATTTCCTACTTTTGACAAGGAATAGGATTTATATCAACGCATCTATGGGGTGGGGTATGGATATCTCTCCTTCCCACAGGTGGGTGGCATTTGAGGATTGTGCTGGAGGTGAGCAGATTCCCAGTGAGGGGGAACTGGAAGGTTGCATCCTGGGCAGTATGGGTCGAGGTCAGGGATTTGGGGCAGAGGGAAAAGGGAGAAAATTGAGATGAACACTGCTAGATGCATTAGTAAGATGATTATGAAGAGGTTAACCAGATATCCACCCTCAAGTGTTTTAGTTGTTATGTTAACAGTCTTGGGAGTAATAGTGGAATGCCTTAGGTTATGATGATGGAGTCAATAAAAATCCTTAACTGAAATGTCAGTGGCCTTAAAGCACAACATAAGCACTAGTTGGTCACAGCGGAATTGGATAACTACGCTTACCATGTCATTTTTACCCAAGAGACTGATATTGTATATACAGAATGAGCACTGTTGAAGCAGCTAGGACTTACCATAATAGCTTGTACATCACAAGTCATACTTTCCAAAGGGGTTGTTATAGCTGTATATACATGAAATTTTAAGGAACTTAAGATACTAGGGACAATGGCTGACAACCAACTGAAGTAGGCAATAGCTTCCTTACCATTTGGTGGACAGCAGTACACAATCTGTTCTGTATACAGTACAAATAACGATGATCCTTCTTTATATAACTTTTTGACCCTGGAGTTAGCTAAGTGGCAGAAGCCTTATATTGTTTGTGGTGATTTTAACTGCCCTATGAACCGTATAAGAGAGACCACTAATCCTGCTGGACCAAAATGTTAACTTATGTTAGAGCTGCAATTTTAAGTATGATTAAAATGTTAGATTTAATAGATGTATGGATGGATAAGCATTCAACAGGGGATAGAAAAGGTGAGGCCAGGGCTGGACTTTCTACCGGGTGTTTTAATGTGTGGGCCAGTTTTGTTGCTGGGGACCTGCCAGCCATGTTCCTACTTTCAGCTCTTCTACATAAGCAATGCAAAAACAAATGGTTTTAAACATGCTTAAAGCATACTTTGAAACCATTTGCTTTTGCGTTGTTCATTTAGAACGAAACGCCCGGTTGCCAGTCTGGCCCGGGTGAGGCATATGGTTTTACATATTATTCGCACATGCAGTATTCTAGGACTGATTATGTTTTTCTCTACTGCTGAGATCACTAATAGATGTAGCCTTCAAAAGTATGCTAGAATTACTTTAGATCATAATCAATTACAGATGACATTATAGGACTGTATTCAACCATTTATTATAGAAGGCAGACTTTCCTAGAAATGTGTTAACTAATGAAGAGTTCAGGAAGTATATTTAAGTAAAGATAGTGAAGTACACCCATTTTAATCAACAGTCAACTACCCTGGCAACTGTATTGGATGCCTTTAAAATCACAATATGCAGGGCAATAACTAGTTATAGAAATAGGAACAGAAAATAAGAAAATATTGAAGATCAAAAATTAAAAGATAAGACTCTGCAGCTAGAGACCCAACATATACTGTCAGGATGCCTAATACTCAAGGCAGGTACCTGGGGCTACAACGGGCCAAAGCTCAAAGTACTGGAAAACACCCAATATTTTCAATATCGCCCGACTGTATATGAATGAAGCAAATCTGTGCAGAATATTAGAGTACAGAGTTAGAGAGCATCAGGCAGGAACCAGCATTAAAGAATGATAAAGGGAGAGTGGGATTAGAACCAGCAGCAGTCATGCATCCTTTTCAGTAATATGCTTAAACCCTGCACACCCAGGAAGGCAATCACTTCGCAAGCACAGTGAGTGATTATTTAGTGACAACACCACTTAAACAACTGGCACACCAAAAGTTTATGCTGCAAGATAGTCTTTTCACAACGGAGGAGGTTAAGCTGACTATACATACCTTAGCCAATGGTAAGACAGATGGTGAGGTTGCTATTCCAGCAGAATTTTATAGACACTTCTCTGAAGCCATATTACACCTGTTTGTGGATGTTTTAATGGGAAACATCCATTACAACACAGTAATTACAACGACCTACCTTTACAACGCAACTGTTACAACGCAACTGCCTTTACATCGCATGCCATTACAATGCACGCCATTACAACGCATGCCACTACAACGCATGCCATTACAACGCATGCCATTACAACGCATGCCATTACAACGCATTATAAGGTAAGTAATGGAGATTTCTTTAGTATTAGGGTGGGTATGGGTTTTGGGGTACATGGGAATAGTAATTTTTACCCCTACTCTATCCAACACTTTCCCTACTGTTGCACTCACTGGAGTGGGAATAGTAATTGTTACCCCTACACTATCCAACACTTAGTAATTTTTACCCCTAAACTATCCAACACTTACCCTACTGTTGCCCTAAAAGTATTATGCGTTGTAATGTTATGGGTTGTAATGGTATGCGTTGTAATAGAATGCGTTGTAATGGTAGTTTTTAAAAATGCATTGTAATGGCATGCGTTGTATAAACATGCAATGTAATGGTAGTTGCCATGTAAAGACTGCATTGTAAAAGCATGCGTTGTAATTGCATGTGTTGTAACGTCATATATTCGTTTTAACTAGCATATATGAAGACAGTGCTACCCCTTTAACCTGGGAATGTACTGTGATATCTCTATTTCAAAAGAAGTGTAAACCTGCAGAAGAGAGAGGATCATACTGGCCAATTTCACTTAATAATGCTGATGCCAAAATATATTTAAAAAATATACTGGCTCAAAGACTGTCACATGTGATTAAGGGGCAAGCTACGAAGGACAACATGGGTTTCTACAAGAGCATGGGTTTCAACACTGCACATATCCTATCTAAATGGGCTGGTATGATTCTCCTTGATGCAGAAAAGGCATTTGATTGGGTGGCATGAGCAATTTGTTACTTAATTTATCTCCATGGTTAAAAATTGTATGAGCAACCTACTGCTAGGGGAAACGATCAGTTAGCATCATAATCCAAAGGGGCACACGGCAAGGCTGTCCTTTGTCACGTTATTACATGCCCTATACTTAGAACCTCAAAGCTGAAAAACAAATCATCAAGGTGCAATTCAATTCTTGCTAACTAAAGATTGCCGTGTATGCTGACGATGTCGCAATTTATACACAAGACTTGACTAAAATTATGGCAACTGTGGAGGAAATGGCTCTAAAGTTTGGCAATTTCTCTCGGTATGCATTAAACATAAACTAAAATAGAGATTATAACTAACTATGACATTAATCTGATATCCAGTAAAGTTAAATCTGTGGTCAGGTGTTTAGAAGTCTCCATAACTTCAAATACACATAAGATCTTCGAAATTAATTATGAACTCAATCACGCTAATAAAGTAATGGGACTGACAACCACTTAGAACAATCAGCAGGTGCAATTTGGTTAAAATTACTATACGACTTAAATTTTTAAATCTCTTTCACTCAATTCCTGTACATAATCCCTTTGAACTTGTTATACAATTAGAGGCAGCTATTTCAGGCTTTATATCAGGATATAGGAAGATTTGACAAGCAGTAAAATTAATTACAATTTCTTGAAATCAGGGTGGGCTAGCAATTATATTTTTGGGCAGCCAGGGGCAACTGAATGGCTAAAATTAATAAACTGCTCACCTAACCTGCAGTCCAATAGTATATATGAACTTTGTTTAGGCACGGAGGCAACCGACTGCCTCCGGCAGCATTTTGACCCCAACTGTTATAAAAGGTTTTCATTTAAGATCCTTCAAGATTTCGAAAGACTCTGGCAGCAATGGAGGGATCATCTTAATATACTTTTGACAAATAGATACCTCCCACTTACTATCAGAATTGCTTTATCAGAAATCTTCCGTGCTTCGATTATCCAGAACTGGACATTGGCAGGTATTAGACATCTTGGAATGATGTGTAAAAACCACACTTGAAGGGCATGTGATGACCTTATGGAAAAGTACCGACTTTTAAACAAAAAAAATACGTAAAGGTCAGACATTACCTATTGCATTCCAGAATAGTATTGTATAAAATTAATCTTATGGATGTCTTTAATAAACTGGTCGTACGTGATATTGAAGCCATTTACAAAATCTTCCATGAAAATTTGCCAAGCTATAATGCGTCTATGGCAGAAGCACTGACCATGGATTTCGATACGTTGGTGGCTACAGAGAGAGTGCCAATTTGTTTTGCTCCAAGTAATAGATGTCTCAGAATGACACATTTATTAGCCCAACTGTCAGATAACAGACCTGTTTGCAGATGCCCCCCACTTTTTGCCCCCCATATGGACTGCTAGATGCTGTTTTTTGACTCTGACAGTGCACTTAAGCCAGCTAACCAGGTGCCAGCGCTCTTTCCCTAAAACTGGTGTGTGGAATTTAAAAACCCCGATTGGCAAAGGACTTTGACCCCCTGATAAGTCCATATTATATGGTACTGGTGGTACCCGGGGCAAGGGTGTTTAAGGGGCACCAGGGCCTGAAGAACTGTTTGTTCCACCCTGAGTGACTCAAATAAACTACTGACAGCAAGCCTCCCATTGAATACTGCAGGAGCAGTGCAAACTGCTCAAACTTGACTTTGCCCTCACCATGTGTGGCAAAGCCAATGAATAATTTTTATTATATGCCAATCACCCCTAAGGAATGCCTCCTACGTCCAGGAGGGAGGGTGCATCATCATAAAGATGTGGACATGTATGTGCGAGATTATTTGCCCTTATAGTCAGTCGCGGCCGGTATGACTCGTGGGCGGGGGGCGTGCAGGGAGGGAAGTGCGCGGGGGAGGTTTCATTTTAAAAATAATTAAAGTTAAGGTTAACTTATCTTTGCCGGCCCGTCCCGCGCCGTCGGTCTGCGTCGACCTGCATCATCTCAGAGCAGGAAGCAGCCGTAGGCAGCCTCCCTCCCCTCCCCTAAGCCAATCACAACGCTGCAATGGCAGCGTTGTGATTGGCTGGGACGCCGACCCCACAGGAGTCTATGGGGAAGCATTTTCTCTAAGTAGGCTGCATGCAGCCTACATAGAGAAAATGCAGAGTGTGTATGACTGGATTAACAGTCAGCACCCACAGCCACACCTCCCCTGCCCTCCAGCAGACACGCCTACCCGCCCGCCCCCAACCAAACCCTGCCTTCTGCTTCCTTGCAGTGCGAGAAGCAGAAACATAAAATGGAATTTAAAATACCATTTTATGTTTCTGCTTCTCGCACTGCAAGAAAGCAGTGGGGCGACGCTCCTCCACCCACATGGAGGAGCCTCCCCTGCTTATAGTGCCCTTTACCATTAAAGGACACTATAAGTGAGAGACGGTCCATACGATAACATGGGCTGGTGCCCTGGCAAACCCAAGATTGGCAGCTCCGTTATGGTGTCAACTAAATATGTCATGTTTGGTATGAAGCAATGTGCGTCCTCAGCCCTGACATGAATCTAGTGTCAAGGACGATGTGGCATGAACCTAGGGGGCTTCCTTAGAGGTTGCCCTCCTGGTTGCCCCAGCCTTTCCTGTGCTCTGGCTGCTAGCCCTCGCTTGCTGCTGCCAAGACAGGATTCTGACCCCTTGCCAGAAGATGTGAACTCTCCCATGAGTCAGAAACAATGGCCTGGACGGGATAGAGGACACACCTCCCTCCCTGACAGACTAGCCAGGGAAGTGGCCAATCAAGGCGGTGAGCTTCAAAAGCTGCACCACCTGTAATATGCAACAAAAGGAGGAAACAGCCCTCACCCTGCCCCCAGTCACAGTTTCACACGGTCAGGCAGGAAAATTAGGTAGTCTGGAGGTATACACCACCAGAAGGCTAGCCACACCTCTAGGGTGGGCTACGTGGTCTGTACAGCCGAGGAAGACTTCTGCCATTTTTAAAAGTGATAGAATAGTGAGTTCTGGTTAATAAAGGTGACCTACACCCACGGATGTGGTCACTTCAGGGGCGGATTTGCTGCTGGGGCAAGTAGCCCATTGGCCACTTGCACCCACCCCCTAACACACGATCGAGGCTCGTCCTAGGCTAAAGGTCAGTACCCCCAGACAGAGTCACTCCAGTGAGAGCCAGAGGCTCAGTGAGAGCCCCAGACTCCCCTGAACTAATGGCACAAGTCCCCTGCAAACTGCAGGTAAAATGGCACTTCAGATCTGAAGAATCGCTGGCTGAGGGATCGCCCAAATCCAGATAGTCTTGTGCATTGTGGTAACTGTAGTTCTGCCCTCCATGAAGTTTCAGGCAGCTACTGTGTCCCCCGGGACCTCCGGACTTCGAAGTAACCATCTGCTGTGCTTACCGCTGCCAAGGCTTGTTGATCACCAGTCCGGCAACTGACCCATTCACTCCATACAACTTTCATCCAATGTCAGCAGCGGCCCTATTGTTGATGTTTGCACCTTATTGCCTTGCAGCACAGTGTAAGCAGTAAAACCAGCTCCCCCACAGCTTCCTCGTCAGCACCAATGACAGCCAGGACAACTCTGCACCCAGGCTTCTCGAGCCAGGTAAAATCGAACTGACGGTCGTGGCTTGGTCCTGGGACCCGCATCACCTTTACCCTCCTTGGGTTCCATGCACTATTTTGCACTAATTTTATATTGCTTCTAAAATCGATAACTCCGGTTATATGTATCTGATATAATTCGTTTTTGTGTCTAAATTAAGATAAAAATCTGCTATATATTTGTAAATTTGTGTTGGATTTCTTTTGAGTTGTGTCAATTACTTATCGTCCATGTTGGTACTCTGAAATGCTTAACACGTTCCTCTAGTAAAGCCTGACAGCTCTTTGCCACTCTACAAGGAATGAGCTAAGGTTTTATTATTGTGAATGCAAGGACCATCTTTGAGGTTTGTGAGAGTATTGGATGGTGAAGCCTAACCAGCATCACCACATATTACTCAACCGTTTTACATTAACATTTTTAGACTATTCATAGACTGTAATATACTCCCAGAAGATTATACGTGTTGAAGTGTAGGCTCTAAGTGCCCAAGATGTATAACTGAGTAGACCAACGATGCACACGTTTGCTTCATGTAAAAGATTGACAACATTTTGTGATGCTATAGTTTGTAACTTATCGGAGAAAATGAACATGTGCATTTCTTTTACCCTATCATTTATATTGTTAGGATTAGACTCGCAGGATGTAATCTACCATCTGATAATACTGGTGTATGTTTTGTTGCTGAAGTATACAAAAAGTGATGGATGGAATGCTTGAATTAATCTCAGCCACTGGTAAATACTCGGGCTGCATCTCAGTCCATCTTTATTTTGCATACCATGCCACCTTGGTTTGGACCCAGCCATTTGCAAAAGTGTCTTGACCCTGCTCCAAGGGGAATAGTTCAGCCCGAACTGCCAGGCCAGGTCCTTCCTGAACCGGTGCACATATGTTTTGTTGTTACTTCTGTTGCCAGCTTAATAATTGCTAAACATAGACAGATTCTAAATTGCTGGAACTGTCACAGGGGAGACAGCCCATGTGCACAAGATTTGAGATTGAAATCGCAATAAATCGTAACAAAGGCAAACAGTGTAAGCAGGTTGCAACAGAGGTGTGGGCTGATAAAATTTCTATTTTCCCCCTATTTTTTGGCTTGATGGTCCTACAAAACTTACTTCAGTACCCATTTGTGTAATTAGTATTAAAACATTTTAAATCGTGTGCACTTTTTGAAGACTGTAATTTATTTGCAGATTGTAATTATGTGTTTATCTCAGCTAAAAATGAAAAATGCATTGCTTGTATGCGATATCCAGCAAGTTCATGGCATTTCATGAACAGCAATATTGTCTGGGGATTGAGCACACTGCTGGCAGATAAGCCACAGATGTTCCAAGTGCATTCTAACTGTTGCAATACAAAGTAGTTTAAGTACTCACAAGTAAAGCCATCAAGTGTTAGCTCTGCCAGTGCTAGACATCTCTGGACACGTGCAGTAGCGGCCGGCATGGATCAGGGGTGGCGGGGCGGGTGGGGAAGGGCGGAAAGATTTATTTCTTTTAAACTTACCTCCTCACGTCGCTCTGTGTCGTCCTTCATCGTCATCCCTCCGCTCCAGCCGGAAGAGGAAGCAGCCAGGCTTCCCTGACCAATCACAAAGCTGCAATGTAGTGTTGTCATTGGTCTGAGCTCTGTGGTTCGGAGCTCAGATGGGAATTTGGGGCCTGGGCTTGTTCTCCATGCAGGCTGTAATGCAGCCTGCACGGAGAAACATGCAAAGTGCGCATGACTGTTTGTCTGGCCCAAGAGTGCCACCATGCCTTCCCCTGCTCTGAGAGCAGAGTAGCCCCATCCCGCAAAGACGCAGGAACAAATAAATGATAATAACTTCCAGTTATTATAATTTTATTTTTCCTTAGTTTCCACTGCTAAAGGCATTGGGGCAATGCACCTCCCCCTCAGCAGAGGCGTTGCCACTGGACACGTGTTTCTTGGTCATTGCCATTCATGAACAGAGAGTAGGAGCTACCGCTTTCTATTTGTGAGTATTAAACTACATGGAACTGCAACAACCAGAATGCACTTGAAACTGGTGCTGCTATGTCAGTAATGTGCATCTTCCCCGCTGTAAGTGTTAGGCTTCTCCTGAAGCTGTATAGCTGAGGAGTCATGGGATGTACCTGCATGCTTGGATGGTACTTTATCTGATAACCTATAAGAAGCATTCAAGCCCACCCCACCGCCCCCAATGACCAAGAAACACATGTCTGAAGATGTCGATCAATGGCTCCACTAGCATTCATGGCAAACACTTTCTGCTTGTGAGTACTTAAACCACTGTAAACTGCAACAACTAAAATGCACTTGGAATAACTGGCTCTAAGGATCTCTCCCCACAGTAATTGTCCCGTTCGTATTCCCATTAGGTTTTCATGATGAGGCATTACATTAAGGAATGCTTTTGTAAGCCAGTAGGCATTCTTTGGTGTATTTTCTTTGCTGAGACATTTCTATTGCTGATTTATGTTTATGTTTATGTTTTATTTAGCATGTGCTGCTGTTTGGATATATTAGCCTGTCATAAATGCCCTGTGCTAATGGGTTCTGCCCGTTTATTTGTTTTGCTTTGCTGTCATGATGTGTTGGATTTGCATATTTATTGGTGGACTTAGTAAAAATATGTTGAACATAGGCTTTGCTACCTATGTTATGAAATACTGGCTCTTTGTCATAAGGATGTACTGTGCAGTACTTTGAGGTATGCTTTTAAGTCTACCAGTTACAACTCAGAACTTCCCCTGTGCCCTTTTCATAACATTATTCTTTGATGTCCCAGCTTTGATTGCACCGGTTGTGCTGACTGTCAAGACCACATATCACCATTACACACTACACACTACAATACACACCATGCCAAATGCTATCTTCAGGAAGGCACTTTGGATCCTCAATTAGTTTTCTCTATATGTAATCTATCATACCTAACCAACCATATCTGTCATACCTAATGTACTTACCTACCACACGTTTCTAACATGTCTACATATCATAACTACCCCACCTACCTAACTACATACCATTGCTATCATTCTCGCATGTGCCATACCTACCCTACCACATATCTCTCTACCTACCATTCCTAACCTACACTTCCTTACCACAGCTCCCTATTATACGATCTAACCTACCTACCATACCTAACCTACATACCTGCTGACCAACCATACCTATCTACAGTTCCTAACTACCTACCATACTTAAGCCACCTACCATGCCTACTAAACCTACATACCATCCGTAATGTACCACATTAACATACCTAGCATACCCTACAGCCATATCTACCATACTTAATGAACCATACCTCCATGCCTTTCTACCGTACCCAATCTACCATAACTACCTAGCTATCTATTAGACTTACCTGCTACAACTAATCTACCATGCTCACTTCCTTCCTAACATACATCTCACACCTATCATAAAAAGCTACCATAACGACCCAACCTACCTACCCATCGTACTATACCTAACCTAGTATACATAACCTACCATACCAACCTGCCTATGATACCTAACCTACCATACCTCTCCCCGCTACCATACCTACCTAGCCTTTCTACCACATCTACCCAACTACCATACTAAACCTACAAACTACAATACCATGTCTACCTAACATAACTACATACCTGACATACTTTCCTTACTGTCATGCTTACCAAACCTACTTACCTTATCTACTGTACCTACCTACCAGACATTACATACCAGATATACCTACCTACCATACCTAGCCAACTTTACCTACCTACTGTACTTAACATATAAAGCATACCTAACCTACCATATCTAACCTGCTATATCTAATTTACCATACCTATCTACCTAATATACCTATCAGACCTATCATAAATACTAAACCTACTCCACCATACCTAGCTACCAATCTACCATACCTCCCTCATGTACCATACCTGCTATAACTATCAGATCTACCTATCTACCCTACCAACCATGCTAACCTACTATAAACACCCACCATAACTACCACACTTACCTAGACTTACTACCATGCCAAATATATCAAACCTACAGTACCTAATCTACCTCTGCCTCTGCAATGTGTGTATCGTATTTCTGTCCTGAGGTGGTAGGTTTGTGTAAATAGGACAACCTATATTAATGTTGACTTTGACAACATTAAATAATTCATCAAACATGTCCCTATTAAATTTCAAATAGTGCTTTTTTAATGGCTGTGTCCTGGAAATGATTCTGTGATTAAACCAACACAAGAGATGCATACTAACCACATACTTCTCATAACCTAATCGGTATGTACTGTTTACACTGTGGGCTTTACCACGTTACTTTTACAACACGCCTTTATCACACATATAAGCACCACGCATTCCATTTTCTGGAATTTTACAATGTGGGACTTTGCCCATAAGTAAGTGGTTTTTAAATTACTTTAAATAAGGAAATTAAGGGATTTAAGGGGCTTTTAAGTGTTCATGGGTAGGTAGGGTGTACCAGGCTCTTAGGGTTTTTTAGAGTTCAGGGATGGATATAGGTAAGAGATAGTAAGAGGTTTCTAAGGTTTAGGCATGGGTTAGGGTATTTGGTAGTAAAGGTTTTTAAGGTCCAGGGATGAGCAAGGGTACGGGGTTTTAAGGGTTTTTAGGGTTCAGAGATGGGTAGGGGTACTAGGTAGTAAACGCTTTTCAATAAAGGAATTTAATTGCAAGTTATATATAATAACTCTACCCTAACCATAACCTTTTCTTGTAACATTCCCCTTGTTTTTAAAGACCACCACCCAGCAATTTAACATTCCCAGACAGACACCCTTTTATACACAGTTTCAAACCTACTCGCTAAATAAATGTACGCATCCTTGGTGACCTGAACATATGGTTTGATAAAACTAATATGCCACACCTCAGAATAATCCTCACAGTCCTTGACACACTCAACCTACAACAGCTCATTCCCAAACCCACATACATTGCAGGACACAGCTTAAATGTCATTGTCAGTAAACTAGCCTCAGTCGCATCCCAAAGTATTACTCAGTTCACGTGGTCAGATCACCATCTGGTTGCCTTTCAACACAACACTGCATAACTCACCTCATCAAAATCCTACTTACCCGTAACTACATATCAACTTTGGAACAAGCAGAATTTGGAGGACCTAGAAACTCATCTTACTTCCACCAATAAACTAAGTTCAAAAACTATGGATGGCTCCATAAAGATTTTCATATATTAATCCCACATAAAACATCAAAACAGTGCAAAAGAAAAAAGTCCCTTGGATGAAAGTAGATTTTAAAAAGATAAAACAACTAATTGCAGACTTTCAACACACCAGGCTAAAAGACTCAAACCTCAAGACAAAATACATCTACACAGACATAACACAATATACAAGTCATAAATTAAAAAAGCTTTAACAAGCTATTACTCAAGCAGAATCCTCAACGCAAAATGGCATGATAAAGATTTTTTTTTTAAATGCTCACAGAAATTCGTAACCCAAAATGCACTGAAGGAACCCATCCCATTTCTCAGAAAATTTGTCACAAACTGGCAGCATATTTCACAACCAAAGCAGATATGTTGGATTCATACTTAAGAGAAAACAATAACACAAAAATATTTCCAACAGATCTCTCAAGGAGAAGGTTAACAACGCCTTTGCACTCTTTAAAGAACTATCACAACTGAATTTCAGAATCTTGTCAACACTAGCAGGCCTGCCAGTTGCCCCTCTGACCTTTGTTCTCATAAATCTAACAGCTTATGTGGGCCTCCTACTCAGAACACTGATGAAAAACTCCATAGTGAAAGGAGTTTTTCCAGGACCTAAAAAAGGCATCCATCTGCCCATTATTAAAGGAAACAAACCAGCACACTCAAGACCCCAGCAATTATAGACCTATAGCAAACGAGCCATTCCTAGGCAAACATATAGTCCAGATTTTTCCAGATGCCAGATTTGATTGAGGAAAACTCCTTACGTTATGACTTCCAAACGGGATCCGTCCAGGAAGAGGAACTGAATCAGCCCTAATCTCTATCTGGGACAACCTTAAAAACACAATATACATGAATGGGGTTTCTGTGCAACACCTCTTAGACCTTTCAGCTGCCTTCGACACTGTCAATCATTACACACTAATCCAAAGACTCAAGGAAGCCATCATAGAAGGTACCACTCTCACTTGTATCACATCTTACCTACCCAATAATTCAAATGTGATCCATCTTTCTCATCAAAAACATAGAACATAAAAGCAGGAGCCTCTCAAGACTCATCTCATCCCTCCTTTTGAACATTTACATGAAATCCATACCAGAACTGATCACTGTTTTTGAGTTCACCTACTATAGTTATGCAGACAACACATACATACTTCTTAAATTGGAAAGCCTCAAAGACATTGGACACTCAAAAATCTTCATCTGATTCTGGGCCACTGACCAGTGGATCACATGGAGCCACCTCAAATTGTACACCTCCAAAACTGAAATACTTAACTGTGGTAACTGGAAATGACCCTATCCGCACCTGGTCAGGCGATCTAGGACCACCCACCAAAAATGTCCAAGGAGGTAAGAAACCTTGGAATTACTATGGACTCCAAGCTGCTCATGAATGACCAAGTGAATACATTATCCAGATCAGGCTTTCTGATCACAAAATCCCCTAAGTATCAATCACATGATCCAAGCAACAGTCTCTCTCATCCTATCAAAAGTAGGTTACACAAATGGTTTATATCAAGGCCCATCTTTATCAAACATGAGAAGATTACAGGAAATTCAGAACTCTGGTGCCAGACTACTCCAACATAGAAAGCCACAAGACCATATCTTCCCTGCCTTGAAGGCTCTCCACTGGTTAGCAGTTGCCAGAAGATCCTCTGTCAAGGTGCTTTGTATCACCCACGAGGCAATAAATGGCAAAGGACCACTTTTCATCAGGAAGAAAATCATAAAATATGGGGTAGGGACATGGACTCAGAGAAGAGAGGGCAGGAGGGAGATGAGCAGGGGCACCAAACGGACCTTAAAGGGCAGGTGTCAGTTTTTGCAGCAGCACAATACACCACACAGGGCAAGAAGGATGGCAGTGCAGCAGAACGGACCATAGAAAGCAATAGGGAGGGGACAGCACCATGCACATGGCCCATAGAGAGCAGAGGGGAAAGAGGCAAGGGCAGCAAAAAAAAGGGGTTTGCAAATGGAAAACGGAGGGTGAAGGGGAGGGGCACACAGGCACTCACACACCCTCTGACAGACCGATACAGCCACTTACACATTCACTCACAGACCCATACAGGCACTCATACTCCCACTCACAGGCCTATAGAGCCACTCATACACCCACTCACCAAACTATACAGCCACTCACGCGCCCATTCTCAAAGTTTACAGGTTACAGTTAGGAAATACAATTTTAAAAATCGTAGAAATTTACTGAAAACACCAAAGGTTACAGGGACATTATAGTTAGGAAACAAAATTTGAAAAACCTTAGAAATTCACTAAAAAAAGCAAAGGTTACAGGGACGTTATAGTTAGGAGATAGAATTTTAAAAAAACCTTAGAAATTCACTTTAAAAAAAAAAAAAAAGGTTACAGGGATGTGATAGTTAGGCTTAGATTTCACTCATACAAAACCATTGATTTCAGCAGTTATAGTTACCTGAGCTAACTATAACTTATGCCCCCGCAATGCACTGCTTATGACCTCATACATTACATCACTCATGACATGTTCCGTGATATCACTGATGACATCTCAAATTACATCACTGATGATAACCTCCACAGAATCACTCACACACCCACTCACACCCCTATACAACCTCTTATACACCAACACACACACCCACACAACCAATCACACAACCATTCACAGATCCATTTAAGTACTCACACAACTACTCACTCCTCCATAGAGCCACTCACATAGCCACTTACTCACTCATACAGCCACTCACCCAACCATTCACTCATATAACCAGTCACTCACCCGTACAGCCACTCACACAGCCACAAACTCACGCATTCAGCTACACACACAGACTTATTCACCTATACTGCCACTCACACATCCACTCACTCACCCATACCACCTCTCAACACAGCCACTCACTCAACCATACGAGTACTCACATACACACTCACACACTGAAACAACCACTTACATACCCATTCACACATCCATACAAGCACTCCCATATCCACTCATTCACCCATACAGCCATTCACACATACACTCACTCTCCAATACAGCTACTCACATGCCAACTCACTTAACCAAACACCCACTCAGTCACTCATTTCCCCATACAGCCTCTTACACACCCAGTCACTTACCCATACAGCCATTCATGCATCCACTCACTCACCCATACTGTCATCCACAGAGCCACTCACTCACCCATACAGCCACTGACAAAGCCGCTCACTCCCCCATGCAGCCCCTCACACACCCACTTACTCACCCAAACAGCCACTCACTCACCCATATAGCCACTCAGACACCCACTCACAAACAGATACATGCAGTCACACAGCCTCTCACATAATATATGTTAGAAATAGGATCACTTATTAGTAGTACACAAAGTATACTTTCGTGCTACCTTAGTATATATGTTTAACACTCATAAACGTTTAGAAAACACTCATAATCACTGGATGATGTCATTAGAGATGTCATGAGTGATGTCATCAGTGATCTCACTGACCATGTCATGAGTGATGCAATATGTCAGGTCATAAGCAGTGCATTGTTGTTGGGTAATAAATCTTCCAACCCTCCTTAGTGCGACGCAAGGTAAACACAGACACCAGGCAGGCTTCCAAACAGAGGAAATGTATTTGCACCTTTCTTCTTTTATTGGCATGCCAAGGCAGAAGGCAGACACACATCCCAGTGTCACGTCTTAGAACAAGCTTCTTCTGCCCCACTCTGACATTCAGGGGAGCTTATATAGTAAAAAAGTGCTGTTACCAGTAAAACCCTCGGATGTGGACAAGGCCATTTACGGGTACATATACAAATAGAATTGCCATGCAAGCACAAGACATAGAGCAAAAAATACCTATTGCCGTAGAAGGACACAAGGGAACAGAAAATAAGTTAAGCTAAGCTTGCAAGAAACAGAGGCCTTTTGACAGCTGTTAACCAAGGATGTGTCAGAGAGGGCAATAAAGCCCTTGGGTCAGGCTGGAATAGATTTGTAAAGGAGGGGGGATTTTAGGAGCACAGAGCACGCAGTTTGGTCAGAGACAGACATAGCTAGCTCAGTGGGTCTGAGATAGTGCGGGGGAGAATTGGGATTGATTCCCTTATCTGGCTGATGCAAACATATAGATATATATTTTTGCGCACAATATCCCTCCATTTTGATAGCAATATCATATACCATTGTAAGAAAAATATGAATATATATTTAGTAGAAATACAAAAGTATGAATAAAGTACATATCTTTGAATGGCATTACACAGTGTTTAAGTAACATGCATATATTGGTGTAGACACATCTAAGAGGTATTCATTATTCAACATAGACAAAATTATATACTAGTACTCAATGCACTTATAAGTTATATATCTATAGCCATTAATTCAAATGTTTCTTTTTGTGCTTTCTCTACATCTTGTTGTATTTGAAGATATCTGCAGGCTAGCTCCTGCTCTGTAGGAGGTAGAATCTTAACTGCAGAAATTGAATGGATGCTTTTACTACACAATTGATGTCCCATGGAGCAACAACACTGAAGACAACACAAAGGTATCACTATTGTTATAAAGATACCCAGTAGTGCTAGAACTAAGGGGCATATCATCAAGCCGGCGATAAGAAATTATCGCCGCTTTAGCGTCTGTTTTCAGACCGAAGCGGCGATAATTTTATCGCTGTATTAGCAGACGCGCTATCGCGTGAATCCTTGCCCTATCGCCCTTTTCCATAACGCCACCTTTGCATCTCTAATGAGATGCAAAGTGAGCGTTCAGTCCCAAAATAACTGGAGAAATGTCGTTAACCGACATCTCTCCAATTATCAAGGAATCCCCAACAAGCATAGCGATGAGAAAAGTAGCGCTAACCTTGGTTAGCGCTACTTCCTTACGCATGCTTTTAGTTTGACTTAGCCATGATATCCAATGGAAGGTGGATATCATGGTTAAGTATGCCCAGCCCTATCAACAAGCTATCGCCAAATGTCATGCGATTATCGCTGGATTTCCAGCGATAATCGGACATTTAGCGGCTTGCGCCAGAATTTTATCGATTCTGAGATAAGCGTTGCTAATAGCACGCTATCTCAGCGATAAAATTCATCGATCGCCGGCGATAAATATCCTAGCGCTAAGTGCGCTTAGCGATATTTATCGCCGGTTGTTGATAATATGCCCCCAAGTGCTTTAACCATCCTGTTGGTAGCCATGACCATAGCCAGGACCAATCATCAGAATCTGTAATTTTCTCTGCTACACGGAATATTTGAACCACATGCTTAATTTGTGCCACATTCCTTGCTATGTTTCCACTTTTGTTTAAAAAATAACAGCAAGAGGAAATCAATAAAACACACAGTCCTCCTTGTTGTAGTGTCAGGAGGTCAAGTGCAATTCGATGTTGAATAGTCATGGCAGCTACTGAATTAATTTCCATCTGCAACTGTTGAAGTGCATCTCTTGTTGTATTGAATGCTACAGCTAGCTCAGCAGACATATTAACAAGGGCCAATTCTAAATCATATACTCCATATCCAGGAATAAATATACGTATTAGTTCAAAGAATAGACCTTGCCTAGCTTCTACAATAGGTGCATGTATATCTCTTTTATATCTATGAGGAAATCTCCCCAAATTTAGTGGTTTATGGGCTGCAATGTGTGGCACGACTGAAATGTTTGGTGTAAGATAAGAAATAGCACACATGCCTTCCCAGTGCCGGGGAAGCACCTTGTATGCTTTAGTGCCACAAATAAAATATATTCCGCCCTGTAACTGTGTAGCCAATGTGTGATATTTACTGAGAGGAAGGCCTACTCTTTCAGGAAAAGTGTTTTGAAATTGATCACACCATTTGTAATCAATCCATGAAGAATTTATAAGCGTAACATTTGCCCATGGTGCCATGTATGAGCAGCGGGCTGACCATAAGGGGTATTCTAATATTTTAGAAATCACATTTGGTGCCCTAGCATGCTTATTCTTTTGCTCAATTAATGGATCGTATAGAAGACCATCAGGTGTTATCAATAGTGTCCCATCTACAGTGATGTTCCAGTAATATAAAGTGTAGTTAGCTTGTTTTCCTCGTACCTTAGCTGTCCAGTTCCTACTTACTAACTGTCTGTCTCTTATGTTCCAATTACCTGTGGTATTATCAAATTCTAATATGTTAGGACACTGGCTACTTTTAAATGCCCTAAGTATCGGGAAGCTGGGTTAGCATCCGGAAACATGATGCTTTAAACATATAGGAAATGCTTTTCCTTGTCATTGTATTCTACTGTAGGTGACACTTGGTATTGGGCTTGAATATTTGGCAGTATGGTATAACGTTGGTACCATCCAATCCTTCCTTCTCCACAATCCCAAGTTACGTTGGATATGAGGCATCCTATTCCTTGCGCATAATTTTGTATAGGCACAGGTGTTTCATATAGGCCAATTGGGTCGCTGGGGTGTCTGGATAGTTCTCTACAAATCCAGCAATTTTGAAGACCTAAAGCCTGGGCGGCTTTCTCATGTACTGCAATGAGGGGATGGTCAGCAGGTTGTTACAATACAGGTAGCACACACATAATTAAGGTACTAAAAAATAGTGTTTGCACAATGCGATGCATTTTCTTGACAGTGTTAATATCACTTTCAGGATTTAAAATATTGTTAGGCAGTGTCTTTCTGTCTCAATTCCAGGGCACTTTCTGTAAGTGTCAATAATGAAACTGGCTCGCCGCGCGCTGTCATCTGCTTCTCTTCCTGGTCCGTAGTCGTCTTGTTCAGGGGCGGTTTCCCGGACCTGCCCTGCGTTGTCCTCTTCAGCCTATTTTTTGGCAGGTGCAGACCATCACCTTTTTTCGAGACTGCGTTGTGTGCTTCACTCAACAGCATCAGTTGGTGTCACCGTCCCTGGGACACTTGATGATGGACCCTCAGCGTTGTTCTTAGGAAACCTCTGGCCTGTCTCCCCCTTTTCCGATGTTTCGCGTTGCTCCACGGGTGGCTGGTGCTCATCTGTTATAGGTACCTCTGCCTCAGACGTTGTTGGTGCAGCCCTGCATCGTGTTCCGTGCAGCCACTCAGGACGTCCCTGCACCTTTACTGCTGTTTGCGTAACCAGGAGCACAATGTGGGGTCCAGTCCACCTAGAACTAAGAGAAACATCTTTTATTTTTCTCACCATGACCATGTCTCCAGGTTTAAAAGGGTGCGATTGTTCTGAGGAAGGATGGGGCAAAGCCTCCTTCACCTGGAGATGGTGATGCCTCAAGACCTCTGACAATTGTACAGCATAGTCAGAAATATGCTCATCCGTCCAGAGCAGTGCTGCTCTCATGGGGGGACAAGAGAGTTGTTCTAGATGGTGTTGCTCTTATGGCATGCAGCACTAAAAGCAGCGCATCTGGCCATTTCAGGCCTGTTGCATCAGTTGTTTTGTTAATTTATTTTTTATTGGGAGTTCATTCTCTCCACCTGGGCTGAACTTTGGGGGTGGTAAGGGGCATGCAGTTTCCACTCTATTCCCAAACAGTCACACATCTTGTGCACAACTGCAGCCACAAATTCACCCCCTCTGTCACTGTTTATGCTCTGGGGAGCCCCCAACCAGGGGCATGATATCCTTCATTAAGCATCGCACAACAGTTGCTGCATCATTCTTCCTTGTGGGAAACGCCTCTACCCATTTTAAAAATTGATCCACACATACCAGCAAATATTTGAATCCATTCACTGGGGGCATATAAGCGAAGTCTATTTGAATGTTGGTAAATGGACCCTCTGGTACTGGCAAGTGATCATGGGTAGCGGGGGACCAACTTTTAGCATGTTGGGCACAGATAAGACATTGGGAGCAGAATTGTGCAGTGAAAGCTGTTATCCCTGGTGCAAACCATTCTTGTCTAATCAAAGCATTCATCCCTCCTTGAGCCATGTGAGTGGGTCCATGAGCAAGCCTTGTAAGGGGCAGGAACATACTGCGTGGGGCCACAGGTCTCCCATCCCGGTGGACCCACAATCCTTCATCATTCGGCTCACATCCAGCATCAATCCACACTCTTTCTTCCTCTGGTGGTGCAGACCTTTGTGCTTCCTTTACATCAGCTAGCAACAATCGTCTCTGAATGAGCTGTATTTTTGAAATGCTTTTTACCATTAAAGGTGCCATCTGTACTGGCTGTAACATGCTCTCTTTTGCTGCTATGTCAGCCATGGCGTTACCTCTGGCTATCTCAGTATTAGCTCCTGTATGTGCCTCACATTTTATTACTGCTATTCTGTTGGGTAGTAGTATTGCCCATAGCAAATTTTTTACTAAGGGGCCATTTTGAATGGGGCGTCCTGCTGCTGTTATGAAACCGCGATACTGACACAGCTGGACAAAATCGTGGACAACTCCAAAGGCATAACGTGAATCAGTGTAAATGTTAAAAAAAAATCCCTCAGCTAGTGTACATGCTCTTGATACAGCATACAGCTCAGCTTGCTGGGCAGATGTGCCAGGGGGAGGGCTGTACTTTCAACTTTGGTGTCTACTGTTGTTCTAGCATACCCTGCTCTATAATCTGTGTCTGTTAGTCTGCTGGAGGAACCATCAGTGTGCCACTCATAGTCTGTTTTTTCTAATGGTGTTTGCTGCAAATCTGGTCTGGGTGTGGTGTATGTCTCTACAACTTCAACACAGTCATGGTCAGGGGTCTCATCTGAATCACCTGTCTCAGGTAACAATGTTGCCAAATTAACAGGTGGGCATCTTTTAATGGTGATATTGGTGTTAGACAACAGAGTGACCTCATAACCTGTTTGCATGGCCGCCGAAAAATGTTATGTTGCTGCAGATGACAACAACAACTGTACCGAATGTGGCACATAAACAATACAAGGGTAGTCCAACACAATGGAAGCTGTCCTCTCTACCATCACAGCTGCTGATGCCACTGCTCTTAAACAAGCCGGATGCCCAGTTACTGCTGCAGGCAAAGTCACAGAGTAGTATGCCACAGGTCTTTTTCCTGAGCCATGCTGCTGTGTCAGCACACCATTCGCAATGCCATTTTGCTCTGACACATAGAGATGGAAGGGCAGTTTGCAATCAGGCAGCCCCAGGGCTGGTGCAGTACACAAAGTCTCTTTCAGTTTCTTAAAACAGTCTGCAAGTTCATTAGTCCATACAATGTTGTTGGGAGCATCTTGTAGTGTACATTATCGCAGGATGGCATCATAGGATCTATACTGAGGGATCCACTGGCGGCAGTAGTTCATCATCCCCAGGAATGACAGCATTCCTTTCTTGGTGGACGGAGGCTGCATGCCCTGAATCAATTTTATCCTGTCAGGTGATATGCGGCGTGTACTTTTGGATACTACATAACTCGGGTAAGTCACCTCTTTTTGGCAGCACTGGAATTTTGACAATGAGGCTTTGTGTCCTCTCTCCTGGAGGTGATTCAGCAGCGCTACAGTGTCTTTTTCACAGGCCCAAAGTGACGGAGATGCCACAAGGAGATCATCAGCGTACTGCAAGATGACACTACCACCTTCCAGGTGTAGGCTGTCCAGGTCTCTCTTCACTGCCTGCGCATAGACCGTGGGACTCTCAGTGTAGCCCTGAGCTAGTCTTCTAAAAGTATACTGGGTATCTTTCACTGTGAAGGCAAAAAGGTACTCGCTCTCTGGATGGACTCTAATACTGAAAAACGCAGAGGAGAGATCTATGACTGAAAAGTACTCTGCCTCTACAGGTATAGAAGATAATATAGCATTGGTGTCAGGCACAACAGGTGCTAAGGGAACCACAATGTTGTTTATCTGTCGTAAGTCTTGTATGAACCTATACTGCCCAGTATTGCCCATGGGCAATGGAATGATAGGACTATTACAGGGGCTAGAGGTCTTTTTAATGATACCCTGTTGCAAGAGAGATTCAATCACAGGTTTTATTCCCTCCTCTGCCTGAGGTGACAGTCTATACCGACGAACATAAGGTAAGTCTGCATTTTCTTTAAGTGTCACCTTATGGGGAGGGCATGTTGTCAATAATCTGCCTCATTTTTGTGTTTTGCCCAAACCTCTGAGTTCACTTGCTCTAGAACCTTGTTTTTAGTCAGCTGTAAAGCCATATTTCCTTCAAGCTTGTCAAAAACTGCAGTCCTGTCATTTCTGAGCATACACAACGTCCAACACCACCCTTCTCCATCTCCCAACACAGACACAATTCCTAAAGGAAATATAAAATCCTTAGTTCTAGGTAAGTTCTGAAGGCGTTTGTCCATGGGGCCCAAATCCTTAGGGTAGTAACCTGGTGCTACAGCAATGGATACATATGGTTCAGAATTTGGCACTTGGAATAATCTCTCTTCCTGTGGTCCTAGCTCAATGCTTACTGCACACCCTTCTTTTCCTACATATAATGTGTGCTCGAGCAACTCCATTGTCCAGTACAAATGTTTGTCTGCCCTGTAGGCGTACCATTCAGGCACTGAGCCTGAGAAAAATGCTGCAGTACAGTGTACGGGTCCAAGTACTAGTGTCAACTGCACTAAATGAGTGACCAATTAACTCTCAATGTCAGGGCTGTATTTAAACAGTTCTAGAAACATGTTCTCATAAAAATCTCAATGTAATGGAGTCCATTGGTAACGTGTTGGAGAGAGAGACAAGACATGCGGTGCACATAACACAGAGTCCTCGCTTAGTTTGCATGCAGTAAGTGCTCTATTAGCCAATTCTAACCTGTCCTCAGGTACTTGTAAGTAAATCCCATTTTGTGAAAAATATAATGTTGCATGCAATTTACAGAGGAGGTCTCTCCCCAGCAAATTGATGGGTGCATCTGGTGACAGGAGAAACTGATGGGCCAGTGTGAAGTCATCAACAGAAACTGGTAGGGGTTCTGACAATTCTTCATGCATCATCATTCCATTTACTGCTATAGTAGTGACTGTTTCACCACTACTAGGACCCAAATTGTTTCTTACTGCGGATAGGGTTGCACCACTGTCTATTAGGAAATCGATCTCTTTACCTCCTACCTTAATTTGAAACATGGGATTCTCCTCAGGTGTGTCTGATACCTTCATCATAAAGTACTGGGCTCTGGTTTCTGCCGTTTGTCCCATCTCTCTCTCCGCGTGGTGCTATGCTGATCCATGTTGCTCCTGGAAAGGATTCCTCAGGGAGTGCTTGGTCTGCTTCAGGTCTCTGGGCATGGGTGGTGCTGATGGCTGGATCTGATTTCTGTCAAACCTTTCATTCCTGTTGTTTCTATCATTTCTATTATACTGGTCACTTCTCTCACTCCAGTCCCTTCTACCTCTATTATTTATACAATTGCGTCCCCAATGTCCATACCTCCGGCAAATATAAGCCTGATCCGTTCTCTTGTCTCTTCTCTGTTATCCTTGTCCATTATCCTGTCTATGCTGTGCCCCCTGATAGTACATTCCCTCTGGCTCTTCCTCCCTTTGTACTTGTTGCAACATCATTCATTTGTCATTTTTAGTGATGTCCTTTCTTACCCTAAAAATACCATCTCTTTCCATGGTTATGAGAAGCATGCACAACTCATGTTATCCTTTAGTGGACCAATCAGGGTGGCGCAGTTTATAACTGTGGGCCACAGAAGCTAGCAATCCATTCATAAGTGTTTGAGTAGCTAATACCTTATAGGCATCTGTTATGCGCGGTACCCCTGCACTGTTATCCCATGCTTCATTGTACCTTAAGATGTAATCAGCCACTGACTCAACTGGCTTCTGCAACGTGGCAGTGACTTGGGAAAATCACCATGTTTAACTGCTAGGCCATTAATTGTGTCCCTGATATACTCTAACCAATTAATCAATCTATTTTCTGTGACATCCATATTATTAGTCAGTATGGTCCAATCTCTTTCCTGTGGAATTTGGAACGCACTTTTTACTAAAGGCCATCTGCTCCCATATCCTGTTTTTAATAACATTTCTACATCTCGAGGGAGGGGGGTATAGGCAATACATATTTTATGAAGCCACTCATAATATTTTGCACTGGCAGTGAGTGGGTCTGGCGCGTCCTTAGTCATCTGAGTCGCCTCCAAGGGGGTCCATGGCTTTAGCATGGCTGTCCCCCCAACACTATTTTTGGAGCAGTTATTTTAGTGTTCAATAGTATGTAATCAGTATATGAGTTCTCACCCTTTCCCTTTAGTGCCTGTGTGTGTGACCGTGTATGTATCAGCCGTTCCCTCTGCTCTAGCTTATCCTGTAGTTTATTAATGGAGCGTTGTATTTCCTCCCTATCAGTGTTCACTGCTTCTTGGAACTCATCTGCCTCTTTCCTCAGCTGTGCCAACTGCTCGCGTTCCTCCTCCTGGTTTCTCTCTTTTGCACTTAGCCCTAAATCATCCCTCAGACAAAAAGTGTAAGTTTGGACTGAGGATTCAAAAGCATGTAGCATGTCCCCTCCTACTGATAAGAGTCCATTCAGGACTGGTGTTCTAAAACGGCCTTGTCTGGGGCTAGTTGGCATGTCAGATACCCTAGTTAAATCACCTTCCAGGGATATGTGGAAATAAGGGACACGTGATAAGCTTGGTTGTGAAGCCAGTGCTTGCTCAGGTGTGTTAGGTCTTTCACACTGTATGTAGGGGCCTGAAAGTGATGGGTAAATTGAAGTTGCTGGAGAAGGGACTGAGGATTGAGGTGCAGGAGGAACAGGCCCTGCAGACTGGATGCTTTGTCCCAATGTTGGGTGGCTGTTCTCATTACTGGCTCTATCTGTGACCCAGGAATTAAATTCACTATTTGTATCCACTCTCTGTCTTTTCCTTTCTTCCTCAGTAAACAACAAAATCTCCTCCTCAGTCAATGTGCTACTATTTATTTGTTCACTGTCTGCTCCTTCCCCCAGTTTGACATAAAAGCCTTGAGGCTTGGAGGCGATAAACAGTTTCTTTAACTTATTTATGTCAATATTTAGTTGGCGGTGCATCCAAATACATAGCAGAGCAGCAATCCTTCTAGAAGTAGTGGCATTTGGTATTGCTTTAACCCGATCTGCTTCAATTGTTGAAAACACACACTTTTGCCATAGTGACAAAAAATGCTGTTCTGTTTGCACATAGTTACTTAATTCCAATAAACACTGGCTATAAGATGTGGGCCAATCCTTTGCTAATTCTAGCTCCTTTTTATTAGGCTTCTTGCACTCACTGTTCACCATTGCTACTGTAGAACCGTCTCTGTATTCAGTGGAGGCATTCCCATGGCCTTTCTTTTTTGAAAGGAGGGCTTTATTTTTTGCAATTGAAAGCCACTGCTGTAGGCAATCTTTTACATAGTGTGAATCCCATGATGAATCACCCTGTAAGTCTATAGTTTCTGTCAAGCGTTCAATATCATCTTTCTCAAGAGAACCAAATCTAGGCCACCGCCCTTCATTCCCTTTCCAAGTCCACACTAGCGGGCAAAAAGATGTTAGATATTCTAAACAATTTGTATCTTTTACAACCTGAGCTGCAGGGCTATCTTTTGGTAATTTAAAATCCTTCTCTAATGACAGTTGTTTAAATACTTTTTTTGTCTTTTTCATCATGCGAGGCCTTACCACCTCCATGGTTCCTTTAGACTTGCCGGTGCCCATTGTGCCCTTCACTCAAAATTTTAAACCCTGAAAGATAAACAGATTTGTCTCCTAGAAAGAAAGATTTGTTATAACAGTGGATAGAGAGATTGTATAAAAAAGGAAAAAAAATCAACAGCTGTGGACCACTCAGACACCACATAAAACAATTTGTCTTCTCTGATGCAGTAATGCAATATTTTTCATATCACTCAAAGAAGCATTTCAAAGAAGCATTTCAAAGAAACATAGCGGGACAATACTCTTAAAGATCAACACATAAACATAATTAAATACAGTCATTGATCAATGACAAAGCAGTGCAAATTTGAAAATCATTTCCTTGTGTTTTGTTGCCAGCCAATAGTCAATGCTTCCCACGCTACACTCTGGGAGGTTTGTTTTTATTTCTTCGTTCCCCCTACCTCTGGGGTCATAAATTATTCTCTAGCTCAGGCTCTCCTGCAGAGGAAGTTATGAGGTCCCGTAAACCTCTACCACATATCAATTAAATGTATTGATACAGAGAAAAAATTCAATGTTTCTCTACAGTCCCCTGTTTAGTTTAAATGCCAGTTACTGCCCTTTTTAGGTCTCGCTGAGCCAGCGCGCATGCGCTGCTCTGCAGACATTTAGTAAGGGGCTTTTGGAAGTGCTACCAGAGAGGCTCCCAGCTTGCGTGCACGTGAGCGTGCACGCGCGCAGCTGCCATCTGGGTGTTCTCTAATGGCTCCTCTGCGCACACTACCCCCCTCCCTTCTGAGAGGCGGCATCTGGCTTTCCTCTCGCTCCGACAAGCGCTCCTCCGCCCCTCCCATCCCCCGCCGCCTCGCGCTGCTTTCACTTTCGCGCGCGGCCAATGCTTGTTATTTTTATACCAGCACTCGATAACCCTGCATGTGTTTGCAGCTCGCTCCTCTGTCCCTTACCTCCTTCTGCTCGCTGTTTTGACCTCCCACCCCCTGTCGTTTTGACCCCTTTACCCCCTACTCGTCATCTTGAAACCCCTCCCTCCCTGCTCGCAGTTTTGCCCCCCCTCTCCCCCCCGTGCTTGCAGTTCTTTTGATCCAACTCCCCCTCCCTCCCTCCTACTGGTTTTTGTTTTCATCCACACACCCCCCCCCACACACTCCCACTCGCCCTTGTTTTAATCACCTCACCCTCCTCCCACCTGTTTTTGTTCAGACTCTTTCTATTTCAAGATGCTTGGAGATCAAACCTCTGCACGTGTTGTTCAAGATCTGCTGCAGGGTAAAGACATCACCACCAAACAAGCTGGATCGGATTGTAAAATATCTCAATATCACGTAATAATTGAGAGGCAATGTTGGTTTTCCGGGTTCTGGGAGAGCATGTGTGTACAAATTCTGCAGCAGTTTAAATTTTCTGCTTTCGTGTTGGCTACGAGCGAAAGCCTCGACTCAAAGGAACAAGTTTTGGGAAACAGTTTTAAATTGAATAAAATATAAAGGCAAACGCACCCAAACCTCAGCGGCTGCACTGGCTATCTGCCGTTTAAAATTTACGTTCTTCTTGTCCACTTAGCATAAATAATCACTGCCTGACCAAGATTAAATACTCGACAGTTTATTTCCATTCATATTCATGAATTTTAATAGCTAATGAATAGCTTGTGTGTACATTTACAAAAATCATTTGTTTGTAGCGACAACTTTAACAATATGGTAGTCACCAAAGGTGCATCCATACTCATGGGCAGACAACTCCTTTATTAATTATGGGTCACGCAGTGCTGGCAAAAACGGCAACGATATCTTCTTTTTAGTGCAAACACTAGCTGCAGCACAAGATATTCTCGATGACAACCTTTCTAAATTGGATTTCAATGCTGCCATTTAGGCTCAGAGAAAGCAAGTATACAGGATTTTAAATAAGATAGTGACTTTGAAACGGGCCCCATTCAGGTTCTGTATCCATGTCCTTAACTTAAAAAGATTAAACGAAAATCAATGTCCCAACAAACCATTGTAAAACCCTTATGGAAGCAATGCTGTGCCCGTTTTAATTTCACATGTGTACTTCATTTGGCATAACATAAGAGTATTTGCTTTTTCCAGATATTTTTCTGAAGTTTTTTTCATGCAACATATATCACATTCATTAGCTTCTGTAGGGCATACTGTGAACGGAGTCATATGTGGGTGCTTTGGTGAGTTCAGGTTGTGAATAGATGTTTATGACTGGGCACAACTGAGAGCACTATACCACCCCACCCCGATCTCCAATATTTAAAAAAAATCCACCCGCTCGCTGTTCTTTTAAAAGCTACTCCCTGCCTCCTCCCGCTCTCCCTAATCCGCTCTCCTCAATCCACCCGCTCACTGTTCTTTTAAAAACTACTCCCTGCCTCCTCCCGCACTCCCTAATCCGCTCTCAATCCACCCACTTGCTGTTCTTCTTTTAAAAACTACTCCCTGCCTCCTCCCGCTCTCCCTAATCCGCTCTCCTCAATCAACCCTCTCCCTTTCCTTTGTTTCTAAATCCCCCTCACTCCCGCCTTCCTGTTTCTAACCCACCCCCCTTTCTCTCACCGCTCTTCACACTCTCAATTGTGTTTTGCACCCTCCTCCCTCGTGTCACGACCCCGCGCTGTTTTTATACAGCTCGTGCTGCTATGCAACATGTAAAAAACATTCACAAAGCCAAAAGATTTTGTAAAGGCGAAACCTACTGACTTTGCCAATGACCGTTTCCTTTTCTCTTTATCTCCTTATCTACCTTTTGTATCGGTCTTACTATCAGTGAACTTTGGTTAGTATGCACATTATGAAGAATATTTTTTCAATACTAATATGATGCATATGGACTAAGTATGATAATGTGCCAACATTGTGGTTTCATGTAATAGTTAATTTTTTTTAAAAGTAGTCTGTGAGGCAGTAAACAGTGAAACTGGAGCGGAAAATTCACTCTACTGTGGTAAACCAAAATTTGACATTTGCTTTGCAGTAATAAATGTACAATGGTTATAAATTACATGTGATACTGTGCCACACTTATTTTCACTGTCGGCATATTATACACACTCACCAGTTTGTGTCTGGTACATAGGCATGTAAGTAATACCTTGAACGCTTACAATGCCATTTCGTGATGCATTGCTCGAGATGTTTCAGTCGGGTTGCAAGTGTGCGTCAGAGCTTTCATTTCATCGTAGCAGTGACAATTAAAACAAGCATTGGCATAGCCAATAGGTCTCGCCTTTGGGACCTTACAAGTGTTTAGCCATGCAACAGTTGCATAACTAAATACTTATAAGGTCCCAAAAGCGAGACCTATTGGCTATGCCAATGCTTGTTTAATAATACCATGTTTTAACTAAGCATTTGAAAGATTGAAAGGTCAATTGCAGCAAGTTATTTAGGATATAGCTTACTTACCGACTGGTGACAATACAGTCCTTCAATGCCCCACTTCTGGTACCATCTGTTGGGTAATAAATCTTCCAACCCTCCTTAGTGCGACGCAAGGTAAACACAGACACCAGGCACGGTTCCAAACAGAGGAAATGTATTTGCACCTTTCTTCTTTTATTGGCATGCCAAGGCAGAAGGCAGACGCACATCCCAGTGTCCCACTCTGACGTTCAGGGGAGCTTATATAGTAAAAAAGTGCTGTTACCAGTAAAACCCTCAGATGCGGTCAAGGCCATTTACGGATATATACAAATAGAATTGCCATGCAAGCACAAGACATAGAGCAAAAAATACCTATTGCCGTAGAAGGACACAAGGGAACAGAAAATAAGTTTAAGCTAAACTTGCAAGAAACAGACGCCTTTTGACAGCTGTTAACCAACGACGTGTCAGAGAGGGCAATAAAGGCCCTTGGGTCAGGCTGGAATAGATTTATAAAGGAGGGGGGATTTTAGGAGCACAGAGCAAGCAGTTTGGTCAGAGACAGACATATCTAGCTCAGTGGATCTGAGATAGTGCGGGGGAGAATTGGGATTGATCCCCTTATCTGGCTGATGCAAACATATAGATATATTTTTCCCCACAACTGTGGGGGCGTAATTTATAGTTAGCTCAGGCAACTATATCTGCTGAATTTCTATGGTTTTGTGCATGTATAATCTGAGTCGAACTAAAACGTCCCTGTAACCTTTGTTTTTTCATGAATTTCTAATGTTTTTTTAATTCTATTTCCTAACTATAACGTCCCTTTAACCTTAGGTTTTTTCAGTGAATTTCAGGCGCGGCCGGCATGTCTTGCGGTTGGGGGGCCCGCGGGGAGGGGGTCACGTGGGTATGGGGGGGTCCCTAAGCCAATCACAACGCTGCAATGGCAGCATTGTGATTGGCTGGGACGCCGACCCCACAGGCGTCTATGGGGAGGCCATTTTCTCTATGTAGGCTGCATGCAGCCTACATTGAGAAAATGCAAAGTGTGCATGACTGGTTTGGTCAGCCCTGGGGCTGACCAAACAGTCAGCGCACTCAGAGTGGGCAAGCCACTCCTCCCCTGCCTGGAGCAGGAATGCCCACCCTCCCGCCCCCAACCAAACCCTGCCTTCTGCTTTCTCGCAGTGCGAGAAGCAGGAACATAAAATGGTATTTAAAATACCATTATTTGTTTCTGCTTCTCGCACTGTGAGAAAGCAGTGTGGCGATGCTCCTCCGCCCACGTGGAGGAGCCGCCCCTGGTGAATTTCTAAGGTTTTTCATATTCCATTTCTTAAGTGTTATGTCTCTGAAATGTTTAGTTTTTTTAGTTAATTTGTAGGGTTTCTTTTTAATATTAAGTGTATTACAATTTATTTTGATTTCTATTTAAGCTTTTTTTTTAACTGCAGAGATTCTTTTTTTATAAACGTACTTTATATGCATTGAAAAACATAAACATCACATATGTACTTAATGTAAAATATATAAAGTTTTTATCAATGTAATTAGACACATTTTATTTCTTTTCATTTATTTTTTGGGTTCCGCAGTACCTCTGTGGGTCTGAAAACATAGACGGGACTAATACTCTACGGCATGGGTACTCACAAACATTTTCCTAGGGTCCAAAAGGTTATGTCTGTGATGTGACTGAGGGCTTCATGGATGTCAGCAGGGTGGCTGTCGGGGGGGGAGTGCCGGGGCAGTGCCAGTAAGGTGGGTGTAGGGGAAGCAGAGCATATACATCCAGTTACAGAATTGCAGAATGTGAAATGAGAAAACCTGGAATTAATCCTGGCTTCCTCACTTTCCCAAACTATGTGATCCTAGGCAATTGTTTAATTTCACTTTCCCTCCTTTTTCTTCATTATCATATATTAAAGGTCGTCGAATATACATGAATTCTGGATGTGCATTGTACAAAACCTTCTCCTGTGCTTGATTTAATAAACTATAATGTTTTTCATGTAGAATAGGAACCCAGCCCAAAGAGTGTACTTGACAACTGACTTGCATCTTAGTTCACTATTGACATTATTGTCAGGGTGGGGGGAATTAATGTTTGTAAATTCATGTTTGAAAACTATTGCTTTTTAAAAAACATACTTCACAATGCACTGATATAATGTGATGTACTAAGGTGAAACGGTTCTGCAGGTTAATGAAATACACTTTTTGGATTTTGAAGAGACCTTATCATATTTTTACACTTTTGCTGCAAGATGTCTTTAAAAATAAAGGTGTTTCTAAAGTTAGGCAGTGCAGGACAACCTAGCTACTTCCTTTCTTTAACTTCGATTAACCTTTAAATAAAGGCTTGCTTGTTTATTTAACTTATTTCTCAATGTTAGTGCTGGGTCGGGAAAACAGCAGCCCAGTGCCGCTGTTGACCAGGGGGCCGCATGTAAAGGTCAGGAGGGCCGCATGCTGCCCCCAGGCCATACTTTGAGTATCACCGCTCTATGGTTTTTAATCCCGATCACGTGATCGGGATGAATCTGTGGGTCCAAATCCGCAGATTCGTCGAAAATTATATAAATTATTTAAATATGTACACCCCCTCCATTTTCATTAATGACATCAATGTGAACATATTTACACATATATATATAAACCACCCTATATCTGTTATTCAACAAAGTTACCCATTTTACGAGTTTCGCGAATCTGCGAAGCTATGTACATGATTCGCGGACTGCATGTGTGGGTGTCTGAGTGGGTCTGTGAGTGGGTATGTGAGTGTCAGTGTGGGTCTGTGAGTGAGTGTGTGAGTGTCTGTGTAGGACTGTGACTGGGTGTGTGAGTATTTCCATGGGTCTGTGAGTGTCTGTGTGAGTGTCTGTGTGGGTCTGTGAGAGGGTGTGTGAGTGTCTGTGTGGGACTGTGACTGGGTGTGTGAGGGTCTGTGGGGGTCTGTGAGTAGGGTTTGTGATTTTATATATATATATATATATATATATATATATATATATATATATATATATATATATTTCAAAAAAAGTGCCTTCATGACGGAGTGCACTCCCAACAAGTTTAATGTTGAAAATAGAACAACTTCGGTAGCTGACAAGAAATAATAATGGCATGCCTTGCCTGACGCGTTTCAAACTTCATGTCCTTTCTCAAAGGCAGCATGCACAGCAGCACTGTTCTTTCTGTCTCCAATTCAATTTCCCAGTTAAGTACATCCTGCCCATGTGGGCCTCAATGAATTGCATCACGGGAATTGGAATATATATATTTTTTTTAATTTGCACGGGGTCCATGGATCCATTGGGGATTTACACGAGGGGCGCAATGAGCCCCGAGGTGGGGCCGCGTATCTCGCACGTGGCAAGAAAAACATTTGTAAGCAATTTTCTTCCCCATCATACCTACTTTTGACACCTGTGTAACACAAACATGGGGTCAGGGAACCTCTACCCTGACCCCTTCATATAAATTGCAGTCTACATTTCAGCACCAGGGACTGTTTTCTGATACATAAAATGGTGGCTGTAACGTTTCTGTCAGGTTGTGGCCAGCCAATCAGCGCCTTGCTGGTGGGGCATGACTTCGTGGATTCTCAGCAGAGATCCGCAGAAGGTTTATATCCCTAGATATACAAGTTTGTTTCACTTCTTCTCAAAAACTACTGAACGGATTTACACCAAATAACAAAAATGTCTCTTTCTGGGCCAAGATCTACCTTTCTGTCAAACTTGATGTAATTCCGTCTAGTTTTTCGGGCTGTAGTCGTGTTCGAAAATCCCTATGGGAAATTGCATGGGGAAAAAGCGTTTTGGGACCTGCCACTTTGTCTCTGCCCCCGCTTCACGAATCACCCCAAAACTTTCAACACAGCAGCTGAACTGACTGTTGCACTAATTGAGAGCATTTTGTCAAGATTCATCAAACGTCGCCAAAGTTATTGGCAAAACAAAAAACGCTTTTCCTTTGGAAACTAGGTCCCAACTGTACGAAGATGGCTCTCTATATAGTGCACTAAAATGAATTGCACTTTGCAGAGGCCAAAGTAGATAATACTAACGCTCTCTTTTGTGGTAGTGTGGGCGAGCAGTTAGGCTTATCAGAGAGTAGTGCTAAGCATTTGTTGTGCTCACAGAGGCAATAAATGAGACATACACTCAAAGAATATATCCAAGACCAAATTCGAAAAATAACACTTCTTTTTATATATGTTTCAAAAACAAGAACTTCGTTCAAAGGTAAGTACTGTTTTCAATAGTAATTCATGCAGTTAAGTAAAATATTCAAACCTGTGTGCTTTTACGCACAATTCAATCCTATGAAAGCAAAAGTCAGAGGTGCATAAAGGTAGGCACAGTTGGTTTCAGGGGTTCACCTTCAGGGTTCAGAGTTGAAGGGGGCCAAGGTCCAAAGTGCTACCTAGCAGTTCTTCGGGAACCGCCTGGGTTCTACCAGGAACAGGGTGCTGGTGAAGTCATTAGCTGATGTGATTCAGAGAAGGGGGTTCACTGAAAAACAGGCTGCACAGGGGGACTTGGGGACAAACCGAGAGCTCCCAAACGGGGGCTTAGGTCACAAGGGGTATTGGAGCAAGGGAGGACAGCCGGTTCTTTGGGACCCAGGCACCTTGGGTGCAGAGTGGTTTGGGCGGCTGGACTGGTGCAAAAAGATGCTCCTCGTAGTCAGGAACAAACAGCTGGCAGGAGCAAAATCAGGACAGATGGGCCACTCACAAAGTGGATCTCATTGATGCTGACGTCCCTCAATGGCTGCTTGGACCTGGGTGCAGTGGAAATCTGGGCTGGACTCTCACTGTTGGTGTTTGGTGCAGGGTGTTTGGTCCAGGGGTTGGTACTGCATGGCTCTGGTTGGTCCTGGTATTTTTACACTCAGAGGAGAGACAGATCTAACCTTCTAGAGCATGAGTACCTTCTCCTGGTTGTTTGCAGCATCGGTTGGGCCAGGGAGCTGCACGGCGATGGACCAGACTCTGCTGGTCAGTGCCTGTAGGCTGCAGTTGAGTAGCTCCTCTACTCCAAGGGAGACTGTAGGCAATTTCTGAAGTGCTAGCAGGCCACCCAATGCTTTGGTAGTTATCCAGCTCGCAGGACAAGTCACTCTCTTGCGATTGTCAAGAAAGGGCTGAGACAGGGCAGGTTTTCATGCCGAAGTCCACATTTCTTCTGCAGTTCTTGCCAGTGACTCTTCTTCATCCTTCTTCTCTTGATCCATCAAATCTGAGTTCTTGGGTTCAGTGGTGCCACCTAAATACTCAATTTAGGGGCATTAAGGGGAGTGACAGGTAGTAGCTAATGGGCTGCCTACCTTTAGGGTGTCTACACCCTCTATATGACCACTTCCTATGGGAAGTGGGCAAAACCCTGACCCTAGAATGCTAATTCCATCCAAAATAAGATGGAGGAATCGGAGAAGTGGGGTCCACATCAGCTGGCCTGCCCTAGAGGTGGTGCTGGCTGAATGTGGGCACACCTCCTAATCTTATTAATTTTCCCACCTGTCTTGCCACCAAAAAGTGTGGTCAGGACAAGGGGTCGGCTTCTCCACTATCTGGAGAGGCCTGGGTTGCATAACAGAGACATCAGGTCCTTTGAAGCTTCTCCCCCTGAAATGCACATCCTGCGTGGAGAAGGTGTGAACACCTCTGTCCAGAGTAGACTTTGTTCCTGGCCTCCGAGAGCCAAGGCTCTCTCCTCAGGAGGTCGGAAACCTGTCTATGGTGACTGGCTGGTCGAGACCAGCCAGTCAATAATCTTGTAGTCGGTAGGTTTTCAGGTGGCACCTCTGAGGTGCCCTCTAGGTGCATTGTCTAATAAGTCTGCCACTGGATCAGTGTGGGTTTATTAAGATGAGATGTTTGGTACCAAACACCTTGGGTTACAGTGAAGCCATCATGCAGCTGGGGAACTCGTAATCACAAGTGCCCAGCCCATGTACTCATCATGGCTTCCCTGTGTACTCGTGATATCTAAGGGTGAGCGTAGATATCACATGGAAACATCTACTCATGCAGATATGCCCACACATGTGTTTGGTGCACCCTGCCTTAGGGCTGTTAGGCCTGCTGTAGGGGTGCCTTACCTATACCACATGTGTGCCATGTCGACTCTTCATTTTTCTCTGTACCAAGACATGCAGGCTGCAATGGCAGTTTGCACAAGCTTTGTGAGGAGTCACTTAGGGTGGCACAATTCATGCTGCAGCCCTTAGGAACCTTCTTTAGTTTCAATGCGAGAGGTGTCAGGTGTACCATTTACTAGGGACTTACATGGAGGCTAAATTGGTGCCAATTGTGGAACAATGGTACAGTTTTAGGGAAAGAACACTGGTGGTAACGCTATTTGTAGGTGAATATGTGAGTGACAACATTAACTTTATGAACTAAAAAAACACAGAAATTCACCAATTATAGTTAGCAGGACAAACTGTTACAATTTATTTAATAGCTTACATAGTGACATACTATGCACTATCTGCACCACCTTTGGTGAAAAACTACAGCAACATTGAAGTGAGCATACTGCACTTACCAGAATGCAATGGGGTGACCTGTGCCGGGATAAGAGGCAGTGCGCTCCCTCCCCCCTTGTGGTTTAAAGGCTTCTTGAGCCAACAAACTGATGAGCTCACCTGGGATGCACCTGTGTGCCTGTGGAATGGTACTGTGACCTTTGAAGACCTGGGCAGCATTTCAGCAACCCCAGATGACTTTTCTCTGCTCTCTACTACTTCTACTCCCTACAGATGAAGGGCTAAACCCAGAAAACGTGTCTAGAGATAACAGCATTACCGGCACCAACTTTGGTAGAAAATGACAGCAACTTTAAAGTAAGCATACTGCATTCACCAGAATGCAATGGGGTGTACTATGCTGGGATGAGACACAGTGTGCTCCCTCTCCCCCTTGTGTTTAAAAGGCTCCTTTGAGCCAACGAGTTGACAAGCTCACCTGGGATGCACCTGTGTGCCTGTGGAGTAGTCCTGTGAACACTTGGGCAGCATTGCAGCATCCACAGATTACTTTTCTCTGCTCTCTACTAGTTCTGCTTCCTACTGATGAAGGGCTAAACCCAGAAACCCATGTCTAGAGAAACATCACTACCTGCACCAACTTTGGGGAAAAACAACAGCAATTTTGAAGTAAGCATTCTGCATTTACAAGAATGCAATGGGGTGAACTATGCTGGGATGAGAGGCAGTGTGCTCCCTCCCCCCTTGTGGTAAAAAAGTATCCCCTTTTTGGAAAGTTTTGAGGGGTTTTGCCAAATAGTAGCAAAGTTATTAGCAACACAAAAAAATGCTCATATGGAACAGCTCACCTAGCTATAACTACCCAGTGACGATTGCCACTGGATAATACACACACACACACACACACGTATATATATTATTTTTTTTCAGGCTTAGAGTGATGCATAAATTATGCAAAAAAAGAAGCATAGAACTCTGGGTAGTTCTCAAGTTTTGGTGGAAAGCAGCTCCTGTATAGAGCACCCTCAACACCTGCGACACTCTAAATTTGCTCACCTCAAATGTCTGCTTTTCCATTGAAGTCTTTAAGTGTAGGATTAGCACAGTGCCATCCACGCCGAGATAGAAAGGGACAAAGTCTTTTGCCATTTCTACAGCAAAGTTTTTAAGCATAAGACTAGAACAGTGCTATCCATGTGGGAAACAGCCATCACAACGCGGCTGTTTCCCCGCATGCCATTACATCGCAAGCATTACAATGCAAGCGATGTAACAACGCGTTGCCATTACTACGCATGTTTTTACATCGCATGCGCTTTTACAACGCATGCGATGTAATGGCGATCCACCTCGTTGTGAGGAAACAGAGGCTCTTCTGTTTCCTCACAACGACGTGCACTGTGCACCGCCCCTCAGCCGACATGAAGCAGGAACCAGGAGAGAGGAACCATGGGGAGAGAGAGGGAAGGGGGACTGGGCCTGAGGTGGGGGTTCCTTTTTTAGGGTTTAGGGTAGTGTCGGGGGGTCGTGCAGGGTAGTGTTTGAGTGTAGGGACCGGACTGGGGGTCGGGGAGGGTCGTGCTGGGGGTAGTGTTTTAGGGTTTAGGGTAGTGTTGTGTGTGTGTGTGTAGTGCAGGGTAGTGTTTTAGGGTTTAGGGTAGTATCGGGGTGTCGTGCTGGGTAGTGTAAATGTAGGGAGAGGACTAGGGGTTGGGGGAGGGTCATGCAGGGGTACTACATTAGGGTTTAGGGTAGGGCAGGGTAGAGTCACTTACCTTTCAAACTTTTACCATGAGTATACCTTTACCACACATGCCTTTGCGTTGTAATGGCATGCGTGGTAAAAGCATAGTCGTGGTAAAAGTTTGCGATGTAATTGCATGTCGTTGTTATTGACATCGCGTAGTAATACCCGCGTTGTAATGGCACGCGTGGTATTAGTATGCGATGTAATGAGTCATATTCATCCATGCTGAGCTGTAAAATGACAAAAGCCTTTTACCACTCAAGGCACAGTATTACAGTTTTGAATAGGTAAAATACCAACCAAGCCAATCTGAAAAGAATAAAAGCAACCCCTGACACGTGTTTTGCTCTCATTAGAGCTCTTCAGAGAGGTATAATCCTCCAATGGGAAGACCCCTTTTCAACAGTTTAAAACACAGTGGAAAGTGACTCATTTCAATTGTGTTCGGCATTGATAAAGGTGAAAACAGAAACGCGTCTGCTGTTTGACACATTAAAAGCAATTTGTGGGTGTCCCCGTGAGTGCCTGCTTCTTCCTTTGGGAGTGTTTCTTTGGAATATATATATATATATATATATATATATATATATATATATATATATATATATATATAATCTACTGGCGGTCGCCAGTAGATAGTTATAGTTAGGACCTATTATCCATAGGAAATCCGCGACATTTTATTTGCAATAACGTTGGCGCCGGTTGACGAATCTTCGCGAAAGCTTCCAACTTGTTGGGGCGCTCCGGTCCGCTCCTACCCTGAAAGTCTCGGGGTGATACGTCAATCGGGGGCCGAGAAAAAAGGGGGGTCCCAAAACGCGTTTTCCCCATTCATTTTTCCATAGGAACCTTTAGTCGCAGCTACAGCCCGAACTGCTGAACGGAATTACCCCAAATTTGGCAAAGAGGTAGCCCTTGGTTCAGACTGGTGCCTTTTGCTAAAATGGTGTAAATCCGTTCAGTAGTTCCTGAGAAATTCACAATTAAAATCACATATATATCTATGGGCACGTCGGATCCGCGTACCCTCCCGATCACGAGCTGCATGCTAATTGGCTGTCAACACTCCAAATCAAGAAGTGTTGGCAGCCATTTTGTCCCTCGGTAGAACCGAGGGACAGAAACAAGTGCGCAAAGCGCAAAAGGGGGCAGGGTAGAAACACCCTGACCCCCTAGGTCTGCTCAGGGGTCCCACAAGGACCCCTGGGCAGAAAAAGCATTTTTTTTTAAAAATCGGCAGGATGCGCTCAGGGTGCGCGGATCCTGCCGAGAAAAAAAGAAACAAGTGCGCAAAACGCACAAAGGGGGCAGGGTAGAAACACCCTAACCCCTAGGCCTGCTCAGGGGTCCCACAAGGACCCCTGGGCAAAAAGCATTTTTTTTTTTAAATCGGCAGGATGCGCTCAGGGTGCGCGGATCCTGCAAAAATCGAAGCGCGGTCTCCCGCGCTTCGATGTAAATTTGCCCCGGGTGGGCCAAGTCCCGGGGGCATGCTGGGGGTGGGGGTTTATTTTATGTATGGGGGCCTCTAAGGGCCCCCAAGCCCCGGTGACCGCCACCCCCGGGGCTTTATTTGAAAAAGTAGCGGGAGGGCTCTGAGCCCTCCCGCAGCCCCGGGGACCACCACCTCCCCGGGGCTTCTTTATTTATTAAATTAACATGTGTGGGGGGCTACAGCCCCCACACGCCCCGGGACCACCACCTCCCGGGGCACTAACAAAATTGAAAATGGGGGTCCGTTAAGGACCCCGAGCCCCGGGGACCACCACCTCCCCGGGGCTGTGCATTTGGATGGGAGGGGGCCGCGCGGCCCCCTCCTGGAGCCTGTGGTGGCCCTGGGGACCGCCACCCCCAGGGCCGGCTCCTGCAGTGTCCCGTGGTGCCTACCCCGGGACACTGCTGTTTGCAATGACAGGACGGGAGCCTCGCGGCTCCCGTCCTGTCATTGCAAACTGCTTTGGATATTGGAGAGAGAGCAGGGAAACCTGCTCTCGCTTCCAATATCCAAAGACAATTGCTTTCCACATGGGGAGCAGCATGTTAGCTGCTCCCCATGTGGAAAGCAATGCCGGCTCGCGCAGGAGGCGGGGAGCCGGCGGGACTGTGGGGGGTTTGGGGACCACCCCACAGTCCCCAACCAGAGGCCAGGCCCCGGGGGATGGGGTCCCCGGGGCAAGTAGTGGCCCAGGAGGGGGGCCACGCGGCCCCCCTCCCCAGAAATAATTTTTTTTAAAGAATAAAAAAATAAAAAAAGGCCTGCCCCGGGGGATGGGGTCCCCGGGGCAAAAGGAGGCCTGAGGAGGGGGGCCACGCAACCCCCTCCTTAAAAATTAATGAAAAAGTGTGGCCATGCCCCGGGGGATGGGGTCCCCGGGGTAGGATTCGGCCAGGGGAGGGGGCCACGCGGCCCCTTCCTGTATAATTTAAAAAAAATAAAAAGGGGATAAGGCCCTGGGGGATGGGCTCCCAGGACCCAAAAATAGGAAAAGGAAGGGGGCCACACAGCCCCCTTCAGAGGAAAAACGATCGGGCCGCAGGCCCCGCCCCTTCCTTTACCACTCTGCAAACGCGCCCCTGGCGCGTTTGCAGATGGGGAAGTAATTCCCCTTCAATACTGGGGGTCCCTGGGGGCCAACTAGCCCACCAGGAACCTCCAGTATGCGCCAGGGGGCTGCATTGCAGAGAGGTGTAAAGAGGCCACGCCCCTTTTTACACCTCTCTGCAACGCAGCTCTGTGGCGCTTTTTGGATATACCTGTTGGGCTCCCCAGGGACCCTCAGGATTCAAGGGGAGTTAATCCCCCGACTTAAAACGCGCCACGGGGCGCGTTTGCACAGTGGTGAAGGGAGGGGGCGGGGCTTCAGGTGACATGTGTGCAAACAGGCCCCGTGGCGTGTTTTAAGATGGGGGATTAAGTCCCCTTGAATCCTGAGGGTCCCTGGAGTCCAACTAGCCATGTACTTCCAAAAGCGCCACAGAGCTGCCTTGCAGAGAGGTGTAAAAGGGGTGTGGCCTCTGTACACGTCTCTGCAACGCAGCCCCCTGGCGCATACTGGAGGTTCCTGGTGGGCTAGTTGGCCCCAAGGGACCCTCATGATTAAAGGGGACTTAATCCCCCAACTTAAAATGCGCCACGGGGCGCGTTTGCACAGATGTCACCTCAGGCCCCGCCCCCTCCCTTCACCATTGTGCAAATATTCCGCTAAAATCAGCCGAAATACGTATTCCGATTTACTTACCTGTTATCAGGAGAGACCTCAGTGCTGCATCTTTCAGCCCAGTACTGATCCTGAAAAGTAATTTTAACCGTACTTACCAGTAACTTGAATTTCCTTCCATAGGATATCATTGCCTGCTTTTTGCTGAAAAAGTTTCTAAGTGTCGATTTTTGAAACATACAAATATTCCTCTAAAATCAGCCGAAATACGAATTCCGATTTACTCACCTGTTATCAGGAGAGACCTCAGTGCTGCATCTTTCAGCCCAGTACTGATCCTGAAAAGTAATTCTAACCGTACTTACCAGTAACTTGAATTTCCTTCCATAGGATATCATTGCCTGCTTTTTGCTGAAAAAGTTTCTGTCGATTTTTGAAACATACAAATATTCCTCTAAAATCAGCCGAAATACGAATTCCGATTTACTCACCTGTTATCAGGAGAGAACCCAGTGCTGCATCTTTTAGCCCAGCACTGACCCTGAAAAGTAATTTTAACCGTACTTACCAGTAACTTGTATTTCCTTCCATAGGAATCCATTGTCTGATTTTCAGCAGAAAAGTTTCAAAGTGTCGATTTTCACAAACTACAAATATTCCTTAAAAATCGCCTGTATAACTTAAATGCATTCTTTCAACTGTTTACAGGAGATGCACCAGTGCTGGATCCAGGATCCACCACTGAGTGAGAAAAAGTCACGATAACACTACTTACCTGCTAAGTGAATTTCCTCCCATAGGATAACATTGGTGATTCTATGTGAAAAAGTTTCTAAGTGTCAACTTTTAAAATACAATAATATTCCTTAAAAATCACTACTGTAACCAAAACGCTTTTACTCAACTGTTTACAGGAGATGTCCCAGGACTGAATCTAGGATCCAGTCCTGTGGTTAGAAAAGTAATCCATAAAGTAACTAATTGCATTTAGCTAGAAATTCACATTGAGCTCAATGTTGCATTGTGTTTGAAATTGTGTTGCCCATTGCAACAACTGTAACTACTGTACTTAAAAGTCTATTGCCTATTTGCAAAGTATTTAAAGTAAATTAATTCATTCTGAGAAAGTATATTTTGTAATGTAATGTATAATGTAATTACAATGTAATTTAAAAAATAAAATATCTAAATATAAATAGTTTAAAAAAATGTAGTAAATCAGTATGAAAAAAATAAAAATAACAATTAATACATTTAAAAATTGGCATTTACAAAACCTTTGAAATTCACTGGAAAAAACCATAGGTTTCAGACATGTTATAGTTAGGAATTAGCATTTAAAAAACCTTTGAAATTCACTGAAAAAACCATAGGTTTCAGACATGTTATAGTTAGAAATTAGCATTTAAAAAACCTTTGAAATTCACTGAAAAAACCATAGGTTTTAGGGACAGTTATAGTTACTTGGACATTGCACTCGTACAAAACCCGTGAAATTCCCCCGTTATAGTTAGTTTAGCTAACTATAACTCGCGCCCCGCAATGCACTGCTGATGACGTCACATATTACATCACTCATGACATGGTCAGTGACATCACTGATGACATCACTGATGACATCTCAAATGACATCACTGATGACATCAACCATGTGATAATTTCATGCATCTTCTCACACCCTAATATAACTTTTGATACACCCACTCTAAATTACAGACTGCCATTCTCAAAAACAAAGACACTCCAACACCAATAACTACATACCCACTCACTGATTCTTAGGTCTACACACACATCCACTCACTCACCCGTACAGTCACTCATACTTACGGTCACTCAGTACAGGACTATCATATGCACTCATACACCTATATAAACACTGACACACCGCCACTCATCCATAGAGGTACTCACACACCTAGTCAGTCATGCAAAAATTTAATCACACACCCATTTACTCACCTATACAGTTATACACACACCAGCTCACTTACTCATACAAATACTAGCACATTCTTACGCTCTTATACAATAACTGATACAAGCACACACGCATCCATACAGCCACTCTCACAATCACACACTCTCACGTATAGCCTTTTAAATACTCTAACACATATATATACTTCCTTTTACATATGTAGTTACTCGCACATGTACCACTGAGATATACATTCACTCACTAACACACCCATACACACACTCACCCACCCAAGCAGTCCATCACAGACGCACTCTTCAAATCATGCACCCACTGAATCACCCACTCACACATCTATGTACAGAGTCGCACACACCCCACCCACACAAACACTCAGGCACCCATACAGATACTCAGACAACCAATCAATAACTCATATAGACACTCATGTAGCTATTCACAAACCCATGCAGCCACTTACACAGCAACAGACAGACGGATACAGACATTCACCCAGTTTAGTCACTAACCCATGCATTCAGTAAGATAAGTTTAATCACTCACTTATACAGTTAGTCACGCACCTACTAAATCATCCATTCAGACACGTATACACCCACTCACTCTTCAATACGCCTTTCCCTATATATATTAAACATATTTAAACTTTACAGAAACACACAGTCACTGGATGATGTCATCAGTGATGTCATTTGAGATATCATCAGTGATGTCATCAGTGATGTCACTGACCATGTCATGAGTGATGTAATATGTGACGTCATCAGCAGTGCATTGCGGGCGCGAGTTATAGTTAGCTGAACTAACTATAACGGGGGAATTTCACGGGTTTTGTACGAGTGCAATGTCCAACTAACTATAACTTTCCCTAAAACCTATGGTTTTTTCAGTGAATATATATATATATATATATATATATATATCACTGCATGTATGACAAAAACATGTAGGTCTGGGTATGGGGATGAGGTTGTCTATTTACATGTGTATATGTATATGGGCTTATGCTTCTATTTTATAGAGACCTCTTATGTAGTACAATGCACTGGAAAGATCAACGCATTGTATTACATGCGTGGTAAAATGTGTGGTGAATGCATGTTTGGTAACAACTGATATTCTCCTAATCTGTTGCACTAGATCTAAAAAAAAGCAACTGCTTATAAACTAACAGGCACCAAACATAATATTTTACAAGCACTCTTAATGCACTTTACAATAACATGAAACTAACAACGTATCAACACTCTCGCATGAACCACTGTGTACCTCAAATTATTACCACAGTTCTATGTCCCACATTTCAGCTATCCTTTAACAAATATAAAAATACAAGTAATTCTACTAGCACTCATCCACTGCTCTCTACTGTGTTAATGTTATACAACTGCACGATAACATGATTTGCGTTATTAAACTAAATACCTGCATAAAAATGAAAAAACAAATTTGGAAGAAAAAAAATTAATTTACTTTCAAAGTCAAGTTTTACATTTCCATTTGGTTATTTATATTCTACAGTTTTAAGTACAAATATTATCTATTACAATTTTTCCGACAAAACTAACAATTTGTTTATTCAGCATAAATAACAGGTGAGATTTTTTGGCATTGCCAAAGCTTATTTTCTCTTCCTCGCCATTCAGATCTGCTCTGTCTCGTTTTTTTCCAGCCTGGTTTCCTCACTACACATCTCTTTCAGTTTTAAATTATTCTTCCTAAGCCTTGTTTTTAAATCCATTCGTGCATGGACTCCCACTGTTGCTGCCCTCTTGTTTCTCTCTCTAATCTACACGCTTCACCCTCCCCTCCCCACAAATCCCAATGCCTGATCTGCCATTCCTTCCCCTTGTTTCTCTTCACATTCTTGTCTATCAAACTAACCTCTCCAACATTTGAGGAATCCATGCCTCCCCGTGCCCCCCAACCCGTGCCCCCTTGTCATTCGTTTTAAAGAAATATAGATTGCAAGCTTTTGCACCAGTGAAGGACAGCTTTGCATCAGTATTTCAAGAGACAAACCAGTGCAAAAACGATATTTGCACCAACCTACCAGTCGAAAAAATTACTTTTGCACCACCCAACATGTGCAAAAAATATATTTGCACCAAACACAACCAGTTAAAAAATAACATTTGCTTTTATTGGCCCGTGCAAAAACGACATTTGTACCACATAGTAGTGAGAAAATGACTTTTGTACAGATGAATTACTGCCCTAACGAATGAAAAATGACTTTTGTGGGGGCAGCGGCATGGCATGATCAAGAGTCATGTTTCCGGGCAGGAAGGGGGGCACAAGGACCTGGGGGCAAAGGCTCATACGCCAATTAGATTGGAGAGGCTGGAGTTCTTTCTGGCACAGAACGGCCTGGAGGAGGATGCTGCTCTGTTAAAAGAGGGCTTCCATTGTGGATTCAGATTGGGGTACGAGGGTCCACGAGAGCGGCGGTGGGCAAACACTTTGAAGTCCATTGGGGTGCACAGACAAGTGGTGAGGGACAAGTTGAAGAAAGAGATACAGGAGGGCAGGATGACGGGCCCTTTCGGGGATTGGCCCATGGCATACCTGATCGTGTCACTCATTGGTGTGGTACCTAAAAAAGAAAAGGGGCCGTTTTGGTTGATTCAACACCTCTCCTGGCCAGAGGGCACTTCAATTTCCTTATCTCAGAGGACCTGGTGTCAGTGTCCCATTCCTCGGTGGATGTGCCAATCTCCTTGTTGGAGAAGGCTGGTAGAGGGGTTCAGAAGGCAAAATGCAACATAAAGTCAGCTTTCCGATTGCACCCAGATGATTTTCAGTTACTGGGCATTCAATTTGAAGGCCACTACTACATGGATAAGGTGCTGCCCATGGGGTGTTCCATATCTTGCTCCCTATTTGAGAGGTTCAGTACTTTCCTGCAGTGGTTGTGCATGTGGTGCATGGGTCATGAACATGTCACACACTAGCTTGATGATTTCTTTTTTGTGGGGAACCCTGCTTCCATGGACTGCCAGCAGTGGCTGGCAAGTTTTCAGGAGCTCATGGGGGACCTAGGGGTGCCTTTTGCGCCAGAGAAGAGAGTGGGACCCAGTACGGTGCAATCAGTCCTTAGCATTGAAATTGATTCAGTGGCATTGGAAGCCTGCCTTCCCAGACACAAGAAAGTTACCATGTGCTTGCTGCTAGATGCAATATTGGTGAGGGAAAAAGTGACAGTCAAGGAGATTCAAGTGTTGCTGGGGCACTTAAATTTTGCTTGTCAGGTGGAGCGTGCAGGGAGAACTTTCTGCAGGCACTTGGGGCTCTTGCTTTCGGACTTTCCTTTGCCACATCATCATGGAGTAGGGCTAAGATTGGCTGTAAGGTCCTGATCTCCTATTGGTTCTAGCTTTTAGGGCTAGTGTTGTGATTGGATAGTATTAGGGCTAGGGTTCCCATTGGCTGACGGGGTCACCTGATTACTAGGGGTATCAAAGGCCAGGGTTAGGGCATCTCAGCCCGGGCGTCGAGGCTAAGGGCAGAGAGGACAAGGGTGAGTGCCTGTTTGAGCCTGTTCGAGACGGGCCAGGGCCAGGAATGCTGCCCATCTTCCCATTAATTAATGTGTCTATTACTTTTCTCCTGAAAAAGCATATCTAATGCACTACCCTATTTCACATCCGCTACCTCTATCAATATTTTTAATCTGCATATACTTACCTCCTTTATGTATCTATATACTCTCAATGTACTTATGGATCTATATATTTATCACTTTCTTCTAATTTAGCATTTCCAATGCACTACCCTATTTCTCAGCCTATACTTCCCTCAATATATCTTCTAGCCCAACTTTTTGACTCATCTCAAACTTCTTTCTACTACTTTTTCCAATTCACTACCCTATCTCACCCTATACATCTATCACTATATCCTCTACACCCACTCTCTCATTTATCGCAAACGCCATACCACTACTATGTTCCCCAAAATAACCCTTTCTTGACTCTCTCCTACTCTACCCCTCCTTGTATCTTCTGACACCTCCTTTACTGTACCAATGCCCAAGACAAACCTTTCTAAACTCTTCCCTCTGACTCTTCCCCTCCAAAAACCCTTTTTACTCATCAAAAAGCCTCCTCCTACTGCTATGACCTACAAAAAGAAATCCTTCACTCTTCTATCCCACAACTATCCTTTTCAATCAAAATAACAGACTAGCATGTTCACTTCTCTAATTCCATATTCCACTATACTAATTCACCACTAATCCTTTATGGGTTCCAGAGTAGCGTGCTACTCGCCAACAAAGCGCTTCAACACCCACCAGGGGTAACAGGCGCTATATGAATGCAAACCTTTCTTTCCCTTCTATCCCTCCACTATCCTTCTCACTCCAAATAACTGACTAATATCCACCACTCAAATTACTTTCATATTTCACCATACTAATTCACCACTAATCCTTTATGGGTTTCCGGAGTAGCGTGCTACTCGCCCCAAAAAAAAAAAAGCAATTCAACACCCCATCAGGGGTTAGAAGCGCTATATATATGCAAACCTTTTTTCCCTCTTCTATTCCTCCGCTATCCTTCTGAATCCAAATAACTGACTAACATATCCACCACTTAAAATTTACTTGCATGTTTCACTATACTAATTCAACACTAATCCTCTATGGGTCCCGGAGTAGCGTGCTACTCGCCGAAAAAGCGCTTCGACGCCTCGTCAGGGGTAGTAAGCGCTATACAAATGCAATTACAATACAATACAATACAATGTGCGCTTGTCAGTGGGGGTCAAAGAGGATGTGCCAGTGTGGCATTTTTTCTTGAATCTTTCAACACGGTACCGCTGGTGACACTTCAGGAGGTTAAATGAGAGGCACAGATTTTTCTGATGCCGCAGTTGAGGGGGGGGAGGGGGACAGTGTATTGGCAAGTGAAGTGGTGCACAGACGAATAGCCCACAGCATGGAAACAAGGAGGGGGGAGTAGTGCCTTCATGAATTTTTTTTTCCTTTGGTGGTAGCAGGGACTTTACTGGGGCAATAGCTGGCTCATAAAAAAATATTGTTTTGGATTGACAACATAGCGGTGGTGCAAGTGGTAAACCGATAGTCAGTCAGGGATGCACAGGTTTTGAAGTTGCTTCGGGTTTTTGTGTATGGTGCTTGAATATGACATTTTGTTCAGAGAGGAACATGTTCCAGGTGTGGACAATGACCTCATGGATGCTTTGTCTTATTCACAGTGCGAAAGATTCCATGGGCTGATTACGGAAGTGGACAGAGACAGGACACGTATGCCACAAGAGCTTTGGGCAGTAGGCGACAGAGGATGCTGCAATTGGTGGAAGGGTCATTGGCGGTGTCCACAAGGAGAGCATATGTGCCTGCTTGGTCGAAATTCTTGTCTTGCTCAGTGGGGCACAGAGGTGACTAGAGGAATGGGCCATAACAGAGGATGTTGTGCAGTTCATTTTGTCACTGATTGAGAAAGGTCAGTCTAGGGTTACAATTGCGCGGAAACTGCCAGGTATAGCGTTCATGGGGAAATTGTTTTGGGGGTACGTTCCTTCGACAGGTGTAGGGAAAGAGAATGCTGGAAGGTTGGGCCAGGGAAATGGGTCATGAAGGGCCAAAGAGGAGGCTGTTGACTTGGAGCATTTTTTGTGGGGCCATTTCCAGTTTACCTTCCATATGTCACAGGGAACACGAAGCGGTGTTGTTCACCACTCTGATGACATTGATGTTTTTGGAGCGTTTCGGGTGTCAGAATTGCTGGAGGGCAAGGGGAAGCGAGATATCCATTGGGAAGAAGTGAGCAGGCATGCGGCGGGCATCACCGTATGGATACACAGGTCTAAAACAGATCAGAGGGGAGAGGGTAGAACAGTTTTGTTGTGAACTTACCCAGTATACAGGTTTTGCCCAGTGAGGTGGAGGTCTACTCTTCATGCTCTGGCTCGGTTATGGGAGGGGAATGTCTTCCAGCATGATGATGGTAAGCAGGTAACAGCATTCCAGCTTTTAGGGGTTTTGCATAAAGCATTGGCATTTGTCGGAATGGATGAGAGGGAATATGAGATGCACTCTTTTTGCATAGGTATGGCCACTGAGGTGGGGAGGTGGGGTTGGAGCTGGGCGAACATAATGGGGCAGAGTAGGTGGTCTTCCGATTGCTTTCAGCGCTATGTTCGCGAGTTGATGGGGAATGCTGAGACACTCCTGCTCACTCATTTTTCTGTTTTCCCAGGTACGGTGCCCGGAGGTCTCTGGATTGACGGTGTGGATTGTAGGGCACTTGTTTGTAACATGGACAGAAAAGTATGCATCCCAGAGCAGCCATGGAGTAGAACTGGGTTTTGATACAAGTAGTGTCTAAGTTTGGTGGCCTGGCAAGAGGAGTACGCGGTGAAGAGAGCTCTTGTCTTGTCTTAATAGACTGTTGGTTAGAGGAGAATGTCCTGATGTTCTAGTTGTGTATGTTGGGGAGAATGATTTAGTTTTTTGAAAGGGTTTAGCATTGATGCGGTCTATGAAGGAAGACTTAAAAGGAATTCAGCGCCAGTGGTTGGGTTGCTACATCTTGTGGACAGAATGTATTCCCAGAAGGAGCTGGAGGGGGGGCCATTAAACTGGCGGCATTAGACCAGGCCCGGCACAAGATAAACAAAGAGATGCACAATTTTTGCAGGGATTCTGGTATTGGCAGAATTGAACACGCAAATTTGTGGTATAACAGTGTAGAATTTTTTAGGGGGGGAATAGTGTCCACCTGTCAATGTATGGTATGGAGTTGTACATCCTTCAGTTGAGAGAGGTTTTGTCGGCCATGTTGGAGGTGTAGCAGTGAGCGGCAGAGGTGTGGGGGGCAGAAAAAGTCTACTACGGTCTTTTTCTGGGTGGTGGTTGGCCGAAACGTTGGCAGGGGTTAGCCAATGTTATTGTTGTTGGCAGGGGCAATCCAGGCATAAAAGAAACAGGTGGTCAAGCTCTTGCCTGGATGAGGCAGGAAGTTAATCGTTCATTAGGATGCTTAGTTAGGTAGAGGTTAATAGATGCCTCAAGGCCTCAAGTGCTGAAGATCAGCCCACGGGGAAGTAAGCAGAGACTTGCAGAATTAAGTGTTGTAGAAGGGCGGGACATGTAGGGGAGGGGACAGCTTAACATAGGTTAGTATTTGTGTATAGTGAAGTTTTAGTTTTGTAAGGCGAAAGGCCCAGGGTTGTTAATGTGATGTGCACCTGTTTCAATAAAGTGGCAATTTTCACTCAGTCCGGTGTCAGTGGTCTTTGCTGTGCCCCCTGTTCCCCAACTTACATTTTTGCATTAGTTTACATTTGCTGTAGTAACTTTACCACTTTTTGGTATTCACAAACTACGAGTGTAATTTTACTTCTGGTAGAATTACTAGTAGTAAAATTTTACTTGCAGGGCCTGATTCACAAAGGAAAACTTACACTTTTGTGTAAGTTTATGATTGTTTGGTATTCAGAAAAGTATTTTACGAGTAGTGTCTCTACAACTGCGAAGTTTCTGCACATAAAAAGATAGGACAATCCTATCTTTTTATGTGCGGAGACTCCACAGTCGTAAAGGTAATGCTCATGAAATACCTTTGTGAGTAGCAAACAATCGTAAATTTACACAAAAATGTAAGCTTACGTTTGTGAATTAGGCCTATAGTTTGTTAACATCAAAACAATAGAAAACTTACTACAAAGTTTAAGTTTACCTGTGTGAATCAGTCCCTGTGGGCCTGATTCACATAGTTAAACTTACACTTTGTAGGAAGATTATTATTGTTTGGGTATTCACAAACTACAAGTTGTTGCTACTGTTTTAATATTTACAGACTGCTTGTGTAATTATATTACTAGTAATGTAACTAGTAGTAAAATTACAATTGTATTTGTAAATAACAAAAAGTAGACTCATCACTCACAATGAACCGCCAGATCAACGCCGTCTCCTCCACCTGCTTCAATACCCTCCACATGCTACGAAAGACGTTCAGATGGATCCCCTCCGAATCCAGAAAAACTGTCACGCACGCTGTCAACAGCAGCAGACTGGACTACGGCAACGCCCTCTACGCCGGAGTCAACAAGAAACTCCTTTGCAAAGTCCAGTCCATCCAGAACCCCCAGCCAGATTGATCCTCGACATCCTCCACGGCAGTCACATCACCCAACACCTCCGCGACCTCCACTGGCTCCCAGTAGAAAGAAGAATTACCTTCAAGCTCCTCACCCATGCATACAAGGCCCCCCACAACACCGGCCCATCATACCTGAACAACCGCCTCTCCTTCTGCGCACCCAAAAGACACCTCAGATAAGCCGACCTCGCTCTGGCCTCCGTCCCACGCATCCACAGGACCAGGACAGGAGGAAGGTCCTTTTCCTACCTAGCACCCAAGGCCTGGAACGACCTCCCCCTCCACCTCCGGCAAGCCACCACACTGACCCTATTCAGGAAGGACCTAAAGACCTGGCTCTTTGGATGACACCAGCACACAACGGAGCCGCTCCCTCCCCCCAGTGCCTTGAGACCTTCACGGGTGAGTAGTTGCACTTAAAAAACCCTGATTGATTGATAGTAAAGTTACTACAGCAACTGTAAACTTACACAAAAGTGTAAGTTTACCTCTATGAATCAGGCCTAGTGTGTTTACACAGAAGTGGAGCAAATACTTTCCAATCTTCCAAAATGTGAACACTTTAACTATCTTTGAGGCAAAATCAGTTTGAAACTTTACACAGGCAGCAGAAATGAAGCATTTTTTTACTCCAAATAGATACCTACTCGGTAAAAGTGATGTAAACAGATTTGATCTTTTCTTTTGCACAGTGCAAAGTTGCAGTAGAATTCCCCTTGTTCTAGCTTCCTCGACTGCTTTCACGATCAGCAGGTTTCTGCTTTCCTGTCAAAAATTCAGAACCGCAAAAACCAGAACGCAAACACCCAGCACCTATATGAGGGGTTCACTCGTCATGGCGGGCTAATTGGGACCTGTGGAAGCAGCCTTAAGAAGCCAGCACAGACCCCTGCCCAGACTAGCACGACCGACAAGGCGACAGGGGGAGACGAGAAACTGGCAACGTGAGAAGAATGTAAGGAGTATTCCACCCAGCCGTGAGATGGGGGAGGGTGGCCAGTCTCCCTGTTATTCATCAAAATAACTCCCCCTCCCTTTCAACCTTGCAACATCTGTTTTAGGGGAAATCCATGTTCCCAAATCCTCCGAGAAAGGGTCGCAAGGAACCTCCGCCTACATGAACGCCCTTTGTGTAAAAATTCAGTATATGAAAGGGCGATGTAGAGAGGGAGTCCGAGGATCGCGGGAGTGCAAGAGGAGGGGCGGGAGGGCACTCGAGGAACAGCCGCCCTTGGCAGCCACCGTGTGTTTGGAGGACTTGCCAAGAAAGCACTAGCGAATAGAGAATTTTCACTTTTTTTTCCAATTGTTATCATTTCTTTTTTTCCCTCTCTCTTCCGAGCACAAAGACCGCGGGACCTTCGTGACTGAAAATACTCACCACAAGCGGCTAGCATAAGTAGGGCCTGTCCGGAAAAAAGGCCCCCTGGACAGCCCCTGCTCTCTCTTTGTCCCTCTCTTAACTTGTTCTCTGGCACACTTTCTCCCAGTCACTTATTCTATTCTCACCCTCTCACTCTTTCACTTCCTCCGGCATATTTTCTCACTCCCCCTTTCTCCAGGTCCGTCTCTCCCGCTCCTTTCTCCGCCTTTCCCTGTCAAACACTTTGAAAATATTGTTTTATTTTTACCGTTTATTCCTGTCACTGCGCATTCTTTCTTTTTGTCCGGCTACCGCTTGCTCCCATGAACCGCGCCCTCGGTCCTGTGTGTCGCTGCATCTTCATCCTGGGAGTTTGGCTCCTTCTGGCAGGTGAGTGAGTGTACACTTGTATGTATGTATGTATGTATGTATGTATGTATGTACGTATGTATGCATGTATGTATGTATGTATGTATTTATGTATATGTTATGTGTATGTGAGCTATGTATATATGTACGTATGTATGTATATATGTGTGTGTGTGTGAGGTACTATTACCAAACTTGCTATCACAACACTTTACAGCAGGGGTGTAACGCAGGCCCCTGTGGCGCAGGTGGACCCAACCCTTCAGTCGGCCCATGACCCTTTAGAGGGACCCCAGTCAGCCCAAGGCCTATTAATATGTGTGAGATATGGGAAACTTAGGGGCCCCTCCTCACAGTCTGCTGGGAGGCCCCATCATTGTGCATTATGCCACTGCTTTACAGTGTGAAACACAAGCCCATGGAGATAATTTCAGGAACAGGTCTTGAGCTGCCCCATGTCAGCTCTGAGCGGCTCACCCAGTCCAGATATGCCAGTACATCACCAAACCAAGGGATCTCAGGTGGTCCCACGCAGGGGTGCCAATTACAGGGGCTATGGCGAGGGCTATGGCGAGGGTGGTGAACAGTGGGCATTTAAGCTGGTGGTTCCATATCCACCCAAGGAAACAGCTCTCCGGCGAAAAATGAAGCCACAGCACTGTGCATTTCCCTGGAGCTGTTCCATATGTTGCTTCTCCTATGCGCAAAATCCTTGCATGGGTCCGTCTGCGTTAGGAAGAAGCTGAAGGAGAATTTCGGGCAGGTGCTGGCAGTGCACAAGAAGCGTCAGCCTGGTCTGATTTCAATTCCAAGAATGTTGGCACTGAAATCCAGGCTGAGGATAATCCTCGCTCCCCCAGAGCTGAAGCAGACTCGTGCAGCCTGCCAGGGAAAGGAAGTACAACATGTTGTGAATGCTGTGTGTGTTTGCGTGAGTGCCTGTCTGTGTGTGCGGGGTTTGGTGTGTGGACATGTATAAGTAACCCATGCTCTGAGGACCAGATTGACCCTCATAGCCTGGGAAAACCCTGACAGAACCAGACAAACACTATCTTTGTGAGGACCGGTGCTTTAGGGGGACCTTTACTGGTAGTGTGTTTAGGTTCCATCGAGTGGATGTATCGAAAAGCGAAAATTGCAGTTATATTTGCCTCAGTCCGCTTTATAACCTAACCTACTATCAAAGCGCACGTCGAGTTAGAATAGTAAATACACACTTCCTTACTGTCAATGGCGGGTCTTCATAATGGAGAGGTGTGGTGCAGCGGCCAGGGCAGCTGACTTTGGATCACAGGGCTCACGGTTCGATCCCCGGCGGCAGCTCAGCTCAGCACCATGTGACTCTGGGCAATAGCTCACTTAATTTCCACGACGGCCCCTCAGCACCTTGAGACCCGTAAGGGTGAGTAGTTGCGCTTTACAAATACGGATTTATTTATTTATAATAATAGGTATGTCATGTTGTGTGTGTGTGTCTGTGTGTGTGTGTGGACGAGTAAATACGTATGAGTGTCTATGTGAATGTTGTGGCAATATCCCAGGCATATCTGGTACCTTTTGGCACATTAGGGGCATCAATGGATTTTGGTGCCCACCCCTTAGAAAATTTCTGGTCCCCATATATAGCAAGTCCTTCTTGAAATACTGTCACCCTTGGCATTTTGGTGCTACACCCTAGGCAAAATGCTGGACCTAGCATATTGGTGAACATTCTTGGCATATTGGGGGTATCCATGACATTTTGGCGCTGAACCCGTGACAAGATCCAGGGAGTGGCGCGTTGGTGTTCTTGACAGATTGGCACATTGGTGAGAGCAGCAAAAGGCTCGCCCTGATGAATTACCTTTACGTCCTTCCATCACATCATGGGGCAAAACCCTGGGCAAAATGCTGGTGTTGACAATTTAGTGGTAATCCTTGATATATTTTTTGTCACCTGCCCCTTATATGAACTTGACACTGGCTTAATAGTGATGTCAAGGGTTTTTGTCATATCTATGGCACGTTGACTGTCGGGGAGAGGATGTGGTCTCACGGCTAGCCTGCCGACTTTGGAGCTGGGAAGCCAAGGTTCGAGCTTCGGGCCGACTCCACATCCTGTGATTCTGGGCAAATCACTTAATCTCTCCGTGCACTCAAAAAAAAAAAGAATGCGTCCTTGTGTAACGTAACTGGTGCTCATGTAAAGCGCTCCAATACCTTCGGTCGAGTTCGCGCTATATAAATCTGCAAAAAATAAAATAAAATGTTGGCAATTCATGACATACTGTGGCCTTTTGTGGCATGAAATGGTGATAAAAGACATATAAGGGATTGAAGAATCTATTTGTGTGTGGTAGTAGCACATGTGAAAGCTTACTGAAAATGTTGAATTCACATATGGGAACCAAATGTAGTTACTTAAAGTGAAAAGGTAGTATTTCATCAAACCTTTTTAGGAAAATGACACATTTTAGCTTTGTGGAATCACATTTATTTAAAAAAATGAAAACATGTATTTGACAGCAAAATGTGTGCCTTTTCATAAGTGATCAAGCTGATGTCTGGGGACAGAATTATTGTGTTCTCAAAATATATATTTAAAGCAAATATGTGAGTGATGATTGGTACCACTGCCCGAAAACCGAGCAAGAGGGATTAGTGTAATCTGCTGTCCTAATCTACAAGATCTTTGCAAGGTGAGCGGCATCCCTGCAAAATGAGCCTGTAAAATTAGTTTTTCTTCACTCAATTGCCTGAGAATGTTAAATATATGTAGTTTTTATTTTTTCATGGAGATTCCCAGTCATAACACATGACTGAAAATGCACTTGGAAAAGGCAGGAGAAAAAAGTGACAGGAAGTGAAATATACTTGTGTAGATTGCTACTATGGTAAATGATGGGCCACACAACATTGCATATTTGAACCACTGCCTGTATCGACTTTGGTTTCAGACGTTTTTAAAGGGAAATTTTGCTCAAAAATGAACTTTTTTTGCCACAATTTTATCAAAATTGTTTTAGGGCAGACATTCCAGCAATGCTCCTACGAGGGTCAGGATTCCTTAGCAAGGGAAGTTATACTGCGTGCCTTTTCAGAGGCTATGGCTTTTTCGCAAAGTTATGTTAAAGGTGTACTGGAAAATGCATCATTTGATTGCATAATTTCAAGCGTTTCTTGAGAGAGAGCCACTTTGCGACAGTGGGGCTCGCATGCTTGGTGTCCTCGCTGGTTGCAATTTGCGACAGTTATTACACCCCACCACTTTCGAAGTCGTTCAGCTGCCATTGGTCACCTGTCAATCTTAACCTCTCCCTTTCGTCCTCTCTTACGGTATCCTTCTCAAGCCATATTATCCCTTGTAGTGCTTTTGGCAACACCTATTTCTCTCTAACAGTTCCCTCAGCCCATCTCTCTTTCAGTGCCCCCGCTACCTCACAGTTCTTTATTTCAGATCATGTCACCTAGCTCCAAGGTCTTCCCTTAGGCCTGAGCAGCCTCAGGGAAGTTGGAAGCTCGTTTCCATGGTCCTGTGTCAGGCGTTAGTAGCTCACCCAGGCCAGAGAACTCAAGCTGTCCCATGTAAGGTGTGGGTAGCCTACCCAGGCCAGAGATCTCAAGCTGTCCCGTGTAAGGTGTTGGTAGGCCACCCAGACCAGAGATCTCCTGCTGTCCCATGTAAGGTGTGGGTAGCCCACCCAGGCCAGAGATCTCAAGCTGTCCCATGTAAGGTGTGGCTAGCCCACCCAGGCCATAGATCTCAGTCTATCCATGAAAGGTGGGTGTAGCTCACCCAGGCCAAAGATCTCAAGTTGTGCCATGTAACGCGTGAGTAGCCCACCCAGGTCAGTGATCTCAAGCTGTCCCATGTAAGGTGTGAGTAGCCCACCCAGGCCACAGATCTCAAGCTGTACCATGTAAGGTGTGGGTAGCCCACCTAGGCCAGATATCTCAAGCTGTCCCATGTAAGGCGTAAATAGCACACCCAGGTCAGAGATCTCAAGCTGTCGCATGTAAGGCGTGAGTAGCCCACCCAGGCCACAGATCTCAAGCTGTCCCATGTAAGGTGTGGGTAGCCCACCCAGGCCAGAGATCTTAAGCTGTCCCATGTAAGGAGTGGGTAGCCCGCCCAGGCCAGAGATCTCAGTCCATCCATGTAAGGTGGGTGTAGCTCACCCAGGCCAAAGATCTCAAGCTGCCCCATGTCCCGCACAAGTGGCCCACCTAGGTCAGAGGTCTCAAGCTGTCCCATTTAAGGTGTGGATAGCCCACCCAGGCCAGAGATCTCAAGCTGTCCCATGTAAGGAGTGGGTAGCCCACCCAGGCCAGAGATCTCAAGCTGTCCCATGTAAGGAGTGGGTAGCCCACGCAGGCCAGAGAACTCAGTCCATCCATGTAAGGTGGGTGTAGCTCACCCAGGCCAAAGATCTCAAGCTGTCCCATGTAACGGGCAAGTAGCCCACCTAGGTCAGAGGTCTCAAGCTGTCCCATTTAAGGTGAGGATAGCCCACCCAGGCCAGAGATCTTAAGCTGTCCCATTTCAGGTGGGTGTAGCTGTCACAGTCTATAGAACTCAAGCTCTTTCAGGTTGGGTGTGAATAGCTCACCAAGTCCAGAAGTTCTAAAGCAGTGCAATGTCAGGTGTGAGTAGCTCATCAAGTCGTAATTCTTTCAATGCACTCAGGGAATAGTAGTTTATTTTTCCTTGCTGTAAATGCAGGAGTAAAAGTACACAGTAAAAATACAGGAAGGGATACTGTCATCTGAAAGGGGAAGCATGATCAGTGCTTTTTATGTTCCTTTCCTAGTATGAGAACGTGAAACTTTTTTTTTCATCATGTGCTTTAAAATACATAAAGAACGATAACAGTATTAATGTAAACATCAGGTAAAACGGTTGTGTGCAGCTAATTACATGTGCTTCAGTGTTGCAAGCTTGCAAACCTAAAGCGCTATTGAGCCATACAAACGGTAGAAGGGCTTTACTCAAAGTGTAAACAATGCACAGATGACCATATTTCTAAGAATGTATGTAAAAAAAGACCCATGAACAAAAGCCATGATCAGAAATGTAGTGGTAACAAATGAGTTATCAAGAATTGTGTTTACATATAATCAAATACGAATTGCAAAAAAATGTAATGGTAAAAATCGACTGTTACCACGTATCCCTATGATGAAATTGTAACTGTTACCCTAAACCCTGTGGTAGCACCAATCTTAACCACAGCCCCCTGCCATTAACCCTCCTCGTACACTAACCCTAAAACCAGCCTTAACCCTGAACCTAACCCTTTATGCTTTCACTTTATCTAACCCTTACCCCACCCAGGCGCGCAACGCCCATTGGGCTCAAAGGGCTTCAGCCCCCCCCCCCGTCGTGTGTGGCAGCCCGGGCTGAGACAGCTTACCGGGCACACACACACATCCGCACCGAGTACTTCACAGGTCTTTAAAAGACCATTTGTTCGTTAATGAGGCTTTGTTGTTTTTTCACCTCTTCTTAGAGCCCCTGCATCTCCACTCTGCCTATTGCTGGAAGAATTAGCCCCCCCCCCCCGAAATTTTTTCCAAGCCCCCCCGAAATTTGGCTCTAGTTGCGCCTCTGACCCCACCCCTAAAACATGGCTAACCCTAAACTCTAACTAACCCTTATCTGCAGTGGCGTAGCATGGGCTAGGCCACACGGGCAGTTGCCCTGGGCGCAGAATTCTCAGGGGTGCACAATTTAAAAAGAAAAAGGTAATAGAGAGGCCGGAGAGTGATCACTCTTGCCCCCTCCTCCTCCCCTCGGCCTCAAGCTTCCTGCTGCGGTTGTCACACTGGGGATGCCGGTAGGAAGCGGGGAGGGATTGGAAGCAGTGACAGCCATGACACAGTCAGTAGGTCGGGTCTTGCTCCTTCATAGAGACCAGGGGGAGGGGCTGTGACAGAGGGGGTAGAATTAAATAAACATCTGTCTGCTGCAGCCAATAAACGCGCCTCGAAACAAGCCTCTCCTCTGAGTCGTTCACTGGCGTACCTGGGCGTGTGCCCCCAGTCAGCTCCTGTGCGGGGCACGCGCTAGGGATGGCCCGTCTGTGCGGCACGCACCCCCAGCTGCTGCTGCCAGTTGCTGCCATGGAGAGTGGCTTGGGGGAGAGGCTAAAGCAGTGCGTCCCTGACCTGCTCGGGTTTTCAGGGGCTGGACCCCAACCTGTTGCAGAGAGGCGAGGAAGGAGACGCAAGGAGAGAAGCTCGAGGACACCCCTGTACCCTATGGCGTGACCGCACCCCAGTGTCCTCAGCCAAGGAGTGTAGCTGTGACATCCTCTCAGAAAAGAGCCCGCCCCATTATAAGATAGTAGGGCTCCTATGTACATGCCAGCAGACCCTCCCGATTTTTAAAGCAAAAAAGGGTTTTATTCTAGATGTTTACCACCTAAAATTGACTCGTTTTAATGTTAGCAAATGGGGAAAATAATTTACCCAGTTTTTTTCACTTTCTTCTACTTTTCTCTTTTAAAATGTTGGGTGTATGTGAGCGCTCCGTGTGCTGATAAAATATGGCTGGCTAGGACAAAGCAGCAAGAGCCAAAATAATCGTTTTGTATTTGTTTGTTTGTAGTACTGCTTGTTATCCCTATGTCCTCCCAGTCATTACTTGCCGAGTTGATCCCACCTTGTGACAGGAAAAAATAAGAAAGTAAAAGTAAATAGGCTGTAAGCCTTCCATAATGGACTTCATAAAGCATAGCCTACCTATAATCCTCTTAGGGATTTTTCCTTTCTCATGAGAGACAAAGAGGTAAGCATATGCGACCCATGCCGGGCGTGGGCCTCCGATGTTACACCACTGACCCAGTGGCGTAGCGTGGGCAGGGCCACAGGGACGCAAAATTCTTAGGGGTGGAAAACTTTAAAAGAAAAAAAATCAGTACTACTATTTTTTTTCTTTTAAAATCTTGCACCAGGAAGTGCTAACAGTCCACGGGTCAGGGGGCGCAATACTTGCCTTGCCTGGGTGCTGGCAACCCACGCTACACCCGGTGGCGGCTCGCATAGGGCGTGCTGCAGGGCGGTGAGGCGGGGGAGGGGCAGGGTGGGGGGTAGTAACCTCGGACATACGACGGAACGGAGGAACGTAATAATTACTTTCCTCCGTTCCGTCGTATGTCCGAGTTTACTACCCCCCCACCCTGCCCCTCTCCCGCCCCGCCCCACCGCCCCGCAGCATGCCCTATGCGAGTTGCCACTGGCTACACCGCTGCTTATCTGTACCCTAACACTTACCTTTAACCTCTACCATTACTCTGACCCCGTCATTTATCCTAATATTTAACCCAGACCTAGACTTCAAGCACAACTTTAACCCACACCCCTAATCCTCACCCTAGACATAAAAAAGTATCACAATTTATTTAAAATGTATAATTCTTTGAATTTACTTGCAATTTTTAAAGTGAAATATATCTTTAGGTACAACGTTTTAGTGTTTCTTAAATGCAACTAATTCGTTTTATAAATTACTTATAAGTACAGTACTTTTTTTACAGAAATTTTTGTGTCATGACTTTTTTCCCCAGTGATTGTTTTTTATTCCCGAAATTCCCTTCTCTCCTCTTTGCTTGTAACAATGGCCTTTGGCTATCCTACAACTACCATGATTGCTATGTATTTTTAGGTCGAGCCCTGAGCCAGCGCGCAAGCGCTGCTCTGGGGTTGATCTGTGGTAGTTGACTACGTGAGGGAAGCCCCCCCCCCACTCCCCCACCCATCTTTTTCATTGGCTTGTGTCTTTATCCTTCCTAAATGCCGCCTTCCGATTGGTTTATAGGCTTGTTCGTCCCTCCTTATTAGGGCCATGTCCTCATTTGTATCCTTCCATGGCTACTGGCCCCTTTACTTCGAGTTTTGCACGGTATGTGTTATTTAGATTGTGAGCACTATTTTCTTTAATGAGGTTCTCTTAGTGTCCGTGCCTTCTCGCCCCCCCGCCGCCCACACTCCCGTTGTTCGTGCCTTCTCGCCCCCGCCCGCACTCCCGTTTGCAATGCAATAGGTCTTGCGTAAATGCGAGTCCTATTGCATTGCAAATGCTTGTTATTATCTGTCCTCGTGGTTTTGTCCAATGTACTGAACAAAATACTCCGTCGCTAGGTCGGTACGGAGTTAAACTGTTTTTTTTTCTTTATGGCTCTTAGTCTTCGCGGATCCAGCTCTCATTGAAGACCTGCCAAACGTCAGGCGCAGCACACACTTCCGGATGCGAACTGTTGCTTCTAGTTTCCACATCCGACGGTCGCTAGCGCTTTACCACAGCCCGTCATTTCACAACGCTGAAGTCCAACAAGCACTGCTCCGATGGCAGGCTGAGCTATCAGATGATTTGGCGCAGATTTATTGGCGCTACTTCACGGTGGCTGGATTTCCTAGATACAGGAATACGAAAACTTCCTCTAGGAGATCATCTCCATAACAGACATTTTATTCAGACGGCGGAGCGCCGTTGGCCCCAGACGCAAGGCGGCTCTTCCAAGCGCCTTTGGTTGATTACGGTGCTGGCTCCAGATTCACCAGGACTTTGGCAAGCAGCTGGGCGCCTGCCCGCGAGGCTGGCACGCACACCACAAGAGCCCAGGGCGTTCGAGCAGACTAGTCCTGCTTATCTTTCTTAGGGTGTTGGCACAGAATGCTCCAAACCATGAATCGTCACAGCAAACTCTTCCACATGATTTCCGATCTGAGTTCACATGCCCGCTCCCCGACCCTTTTGGCTTGGAGGCGGCTATCTTTAAAATACAGGACTTGCAGGTTTCAACATGGCAACAGGGCATGCTGGGGTGAGGTGAACTGTGGGTGCCATGTTGCAAGAGGGCTTCTGGCTACAGCAGTAACCTGTCACTCAAAAAGCTTTTGTGACGGGGGCAGGTGGCATTTTTCTGAAATCGGATTTCGATTACCAAGATCTAATACCACAAGGCAGCTCTTATTTACCGTCCAGGTTGACTCCACTCAGCTTGCTTGCTTCCATTCTTTACGGTGATGTGTCAGTTACTTCGTGAATCTCCACAAACTCTCTTATTTAGTATCCTCTATTTCTTAAACACACTGACTGGTAATGTTGCTTTACATATTGGGGAGAAATGTGGATACTGGTATTGCAAGCATGTGTTCATCCAGGAGGTAAATGTGGCTCCTGGGATGACAGTAGCGCTTTACATACTGAGGGTAAACGTAGAAACTGGTCACTGGTGCGTTACACTATATGTGCATATTGTAAGGCAATGGGGCTCTACATACTCAGGTCAGTATAACATTTACAAATTTGGAGAAATCTGGAACAAAATGGAAATGGCAAAGAAGCCTGTACTTTTCATTTAGAGGACAAGGCCACTTCAGATCATGTGTGACGGTACTGAATATCGAGTTACCAGAATATTGTAGCCAAAATATCAAGGACCAAAATATCAACAGGTCAGTATAGGTTTACAATCCTTAACTCCACACATCTATACCTTGACAATATGAAGCACCTTGGCTATGATATTCCGGTATCTCAGTGTTCCCTACTCAGTATTCCAAATTACAACCAGATCTTAGAAGTTACCGTAACATCATTCACAACTCTATTGTCTGAAGCCTGAACTCGTAAAGATCCTAGAGCTTTGATATGGATAGACCAGCTACAAGACTGACCAACTCGGCATACTCTCCCTAGGACTACACATACCCCATACTCCAGGACGACACATAGTTCAGAAGATACTTCAAAAGAGGAGGGCCTACACATACAAACACACTTATTCACACATCCACTACTGGAGGGAAGCCTGCATAGCACACTCAGGATCATCCTCCAGGACAAGCACCCACAAGACTCAAGCTCTCTAACTTCTTTTTCTGCCTCTCTCAGTGACCACTATACAACCACAATACAATGACTCGCTGATTGCGGACTGAAGTTTGAAGAAGGGTTCAAGCGCCAGCCTTCTTTAGGTTAGCCACCTTATGGAGATATCTGCCACACAGACCAGCGCCAGGAGACTCCAGGAGTCTGAGCTTTTCTAATCCACATGACATAACATAACATGGGTGACTGGGGTTGGACAATGGGACTTGTGTGCGCAACCCACAGTCTTCTCTTATATCATCCACATGTGTTCACAAGCCCGGCCTCCCATTTGAAGTATACCTCCACTGGGACTACGGCAACCCACCCACCTTGACCAACAAACACACCTAGGTGAGCCAGGCAGAAGGTCCTTAATGCCTTTGAAGTTCACTCCAATAGCCAAACCCATACATACAGGCAACAGCCGCAAAGAAAACCCACAGCAGTGCCCAAAGCAAAGTAACAGGTCAATTCTGGCAATAGAAAACACACATAAGGGAACATAAAATGGGTAATCTAAGGCTTATAAATAACATTTACCAGTCCTTCCACCCATTTTTGCACCCCTGCCTTCGTGGGCCGCTCATTGTTCAATGAGACACTCTTACTATCTATGCATCAGTTATCACTTAAGTAGGCCACCATGTTGAGCATGATATTATTAGTAGTACTCTGAAACAGCTGAATAACACTCAGCTATATCTTGGAAGTATCTTGGCAGATGATGGTTCTAACATGACATATAACAGCATTAAATCTGATGGGATTTTCCCCATAACAGTAAAGATGGAGGATGTGTGTCTTTACTCTTTTCTCTTTTTCACAGCTTAGTTTTTTTAACTGTTTTTTTTTTCCTGACGCGTGTGCATCTTTTTTACAGCATATGTTTTTTAAACAGCTTTTTTTCTGGTGAAGCACATCGAATCAAACATACTCTGTCTTAACTGTGGCACAAATATTTTCCTGTGCCTCCTGTTTTTTAGGTCGAGCATTCGAGACCTCTTGTATATACTTTAGTATATACTTATATGTGTATGTACTTTGTGGGCTCTGGAGATCAGCCGTAGGACTTGTCTGCTTCCGCTTAGGGATTTTTTTTTCTGTTCAACTGCCTCTATTTAACTGTCTTGATAGGAAACGACCAGTAGAGCTCAGTGAAATATCAGAATTGCTTTCTGCTGAGGGACTTTCTTTTTTTTCTTTTTCCATTTAACTTTCTTGATAGAAAACGACCAGCAGAGGTCAGTAAAATACCAGAATCACTTTAGCACTCTCTAGATTCCAGTCCATAGAAATTGTCTTCCACGAGCACCCGTAGACAATCATATTTTTTTCAAATCTTGTATTTTCAGTGATATGACCACCGAAGGCCCTGATTTTATATTAAAAACAGAGCTTTGGACTACACCATTTCTCGATGAAAGGCAATATTTCTCTCCATGTGTTCCCATACCTGGCGTGTCACGCAGTTTGGTGCTTACTTTCCCTCCATGTTAAAGAACAGTAGATGTTTCAGCACCCAGGCTAATGTGCTGCATAGCTAAATACATATAAGGTCCCAGAGGCGAGACCGAATGCATTGCAAATGCTTGTTTTACTATTGCTGTATCTCTGTCTCAAAGCAAATAGTAGTTCTCTCCCATATTTTTTTGCTACTTCAGTTGTAATGTTCTTTGCCCTCCTGTCTGCTGCTGAGTGTTCTCACTATGTGACTGCCCTGGCCCTCCTCAGTTTAACTCAGTATGTTGTCACTCTCTGCAGGGTCTCCCACCTTTTGTGTAATAACAGCTACTTATGTTCAATGAAAATCATGGCGAGCTACTAATATTATTAATGTTCTAACAGTGACCACACCAGATAAGATTACATTAGTGGCACGCTGAAAGATTAGCAACAATGATCACCTCAGTGCATCAGGCAGGGTTGCTAATTGTAACGTAAAAAAGGCTTGTCAATCTAGAATGCCTCTACATGCGTAACAACCACAACTGCAATGTCCATGGCACCAAGCTAATAATATCAGCAATAACTATTCCCAAGGCCACATGATTAATACTGAAATATCGGCTTTAAATATATTTTTGAAATTCAACCATTTTTCTCCAAACATCAGTTTAAGCTCTGAAAATACATGCATTTTTCAGTTTTGGTATGCTGATATTAATTCAGCCAAAGAAAAGCTTCTAATTTAGTAGGCTGGGCTGTACACAGGGGAGCTACTTACAAGTTGCTCGAGCTTACGAGCTACTGTTTGGAGAAGCCTGCTCTACGGCATAGCCTCATTTTTTGTTATATGATTTAATTCTGCTGTAACCAACTTTCCTATTTATTGTACAAATTGTTGCTGGCCAAACACTTTTTTTCTCTTGACTCCTCAGATTTTTTCCCTAAATTATAAAGAGGTCCAGCCTCCTCCCTTAGGGATTCCGGTTCGTGTTACCTCTGCATTTGCCCGGTGCTCTTGCTGTAGAGTCAGGGCCGGCTTTAACGTGGTGGGGCCCTGTGCCGCAATCTTTTTTGTCCCCTCCCCATATGACCTTGTCCTCGTATTCCCTCACTACTACCCAGCAAAAGTGCCCCTCATCTCTCTATAGCCCTCTCTCACATACATTTCATTTGTTTTAAAACGCTGGTAAAGGCTGACTTTACTAATCCACTCAGCTATCCACATAAAATACAGATCTGTTCTTTGCAGCAGGCATGTTAACGCTCTGCGCTACTTTATGCAAGTCAAAATTGCCACTAGACTAAACTCCTATCTCTGTCTCTAGCCGGAATATTAATCACAAGAGCTATCATGACATTTTTATTGCTGCCTCAAAGCTGGATGCACAAGGAACTCTGCAGCAGGTGCTTTTGAGGCGTAAGTTATTGCTAAACACAGCGCCCCTCTTCAGGTCGCACCGGTCGCACTCCCCTAAAGCCGTCCCTGCGTACAATTAAATACACCAAGGGGGTTAGTCAACCATTCTCCATGTTTGTAAGAAAACACAAGCACCGAGGAACCAGTTAGTTGTCTCACAATGCACAGAGGAGAAATGCCAGCAGATTCTCGCAGAGAAATATGAGGACACCTGTTTGAAAAAGTACGTTTTCAACTTTTCTTACAACATTATTTTGTATTTTGTTATCTCAGTGTTGCGGTAGCCCATGAATAGCCAGTCCCTGAAAACCACTAATGACCTCAGAGCAGGTTATTGCACTTTCCAGGGAGGAGGTGGGGGTGCCCAACAGGTGCTGGGCTTTGGGTTTCAGGATAAAATCTGCCATTGTTCTTATAAACATTTTATAAGTCCACCAGGCAAAATGCAGAAATTCTTTTCTCAGCTTATGAGCATGTGGTGGGCGTATTTTGACTCGCTTTCTTGCATCTTCCAATGTGCTGTTGGTTACCACGTCAGGGCTGGTGGAGCGTGCCCCTGGAAGGCGAGTCACCAAAATGCCAGGGGTAGCAGAAGTGACATCATATACTGTTGACATCCGATGACATCACAAGGTTGGCAGCTTCTCCCACCTTTAACTGTCGTATTTTCACCTGAAGGTGGTGGGTGGGCAATGAGTGGGTACTACAGAAAGTAAACTGGGCTCTCTTCTTGACCATACCTTCATGACTCACAAGATTAGGAGTAGGAAGTGGAGCACCGAGGATAACAAGGGCAGGTCAGTTGTAGCAGTTACTAGCTATGGTTACCCTCAGTTGACGTCAACGAAGGTGCTCAACATGACAGGGGGCGTACGCAGAAACTATGCTCTGAAATGGTTCAGCCCATGCCAGAGATGGGGACAGGGTAGAGGCGCTCCCTCCAGGTTCCTCAATACGGAGGCACCTGTAGGGAATGCGTACCTGTCGTCGCCCTACGTGTTTCATGAGATACAAAACTGCACATTCATCACATCTCTCATCACACCTCTCATTTCAAAGTGCTATGAAGGCGACAGATTTACAGTTTTTGTAAGGTAGCCCACATGCTCTTTTTGCTTGTTGTATCAATCAGCATTCAGAATTCAAGTAAGATTTCTCATTTGGTTTATTCGTCTGCTGCAGAGGTCTACAAGTACTTGTCTAGCCAGAGAGTGCCTAAAGAAATCCCAGTAGGTTAATGTACATCATATAGAGGAAACATTAGATGTGAAACACAGGCCACAATGTTCAAACACTGATACGCACACGCACTGGGTTGTTCAGTAGAGTTTATAAGCAAAAACGTTTTTTGGTTGCTATAGCCCAACTATATCCGACGTGAGACCCCCTTTTTGATATTCATCTATCACTACACTGTAAGTTGTGAGCCCAGTTCCTTTATGAGTGGTTGGTATTGGCCCTCGGCTTTCGGAATAGCTAGAGTCTGGAGCCCTGAACCCCATAGTCCTACTTCTCTGTTTTTGTCTCTCAAATCCTTGTTGATTCACCAGATGTAACCAGGCTATCTATGGAATCCTGGTTGCTATATTGTGGTATGCCTCTTTCTGCATGCTGCCTCGGCCTTTGCTCCAGCAGGTCAAAGGTGTTCTCGTTGCTAAACTGTACTTCACTGGGGACCAGTGGAGAGTTTTAAAAAAAAATGTTGTATTGTCATTAACCATGGCCTAATGTATATTTTGCTTGTAAACATGCCTACAGAAATTACTGCATTATTTGAAATTGTGTGTGCATATATAGTGCTTCTTACTGCTGACAAGATGCTGAAGCACTTTCGCAGGCGAGTAGCATGTTACTCCATGGGGGTGCCATGGATAGAAGAGAACATCTATCAAGTGGCATGTATGGTGGGCTAAATGGTGTGTGTGATGACCAGAGTTGTGTTCTTTCCTTGTTATTATTGCTGCACCTTTGCATAAACATGAAACCAAATGGCGTGATGGATAAGACGCTTAACCATAACAGTGGCTGTCATACAAGTAATTATTCAAGCCGTTAACTACGTTTTGATATCACAATCTAAGGAAAGTGGTGCAGTTTTGTTTAGCACAGTCTATGGTTTCTAGCACTTCCCTGTAGCAGAGGAGAATCCCTCCTGGAGGATGAAGCGGAGGGTTCACTGATAGAATATCGACCCCCAAAATATCCCCATACATAAATATTGAGCTATAAATATCGATGTCAAAAATATCGACATCCTATATTTATAATGGTAAGTACAAGAATATCGAAAAAAAATATCGATGTAAAAAATATAGTTGTACAAAATATCGATTTTAATATATGTATAAAAAATAATATTAAATATAT